>OU618540.1:6262500-7512500 GCA_914829495.1 Eilema sororculum | reverse complement strand
TTTGCAAAAAAAAAATATTACACGAGTTTCAAATATCCGTGCAAATTTCGAATATTTACACTCATAACGAAAATATCTAAACTCATAACAAAAATATTTATAATCAACATGGGTTTGCCAGGAGTTCTCAAAGACAATCATAGTTTTCTAGACAGCAACTCGTAAGTCGTAAGTAGGTAGGTACCTACTAGGACAGTCAAAATCAGAAAGATGTTGACGTACAAAGTACTCAAAATGATCTTAAATTAGTGTTTTTACCCCCTTCCAGTTGACTGATTGCTGTGATATTAGGTACACTCCTTTAGTTCGGACAATAATACCATATAAATCAATAAAACAGCTTCATTTGCTCATAATACGAGAGTTTTAGATCATTTTGAGACTTCATCGTCAAGATATTTATAACGCTGACTGTACATGATACTATGCAAGATTTACCCTATAGATAGGTATATTATTATCTACAATATCTACCCACCTGAAATGCTTCCATTTGAATCGCTCATAAAAATATAAATAGAAGCTTTCAACATTCACAAAGCATGTGTTGCGTTAAATGCGTGTGTTTGATGCATTTATGAAGTACATTACGCTTTACGTAAGTTTAACATGTAGGTCCCTACCAGTAGGTATGTTATACCATATGCGTAATCAGTATAATAAATACAACTGGTAGATATTTGTAACACATATGGTAGATGTATAATTCCATAGTGCTGATCAATGTTTTCACCACTTATCAACATTCAGTCGATAAGCGGTGAAAACAATTGAACATGATTATTTAAATAATAGAACACGATAATTATTTAAACATATATTTATGTAACTCTGACAGAGTACCTAAGTAGGTCCCTCCCTACTACGATAGTTAACGGCAAGCATTACGTAAAACACGTTAAAATAACACAAACACGTTGATATACATTTGAAAAGGTAGGTTTAGTTGCGTGCAGTCGACACAGCTGGTATTTATGTTTCACACACAACATGTGTGTCCATTAAAAGTACAATGATAGAACTATCTATTTGTTTGATAACAAGATTGATATTGCTTTATAATGAAGGCACATTCCACACCTGTAGCACCACGTCAAATGCTCTGTAGATAAGCTAATGTGTACTAAAATAGACCAGAGTTGCCAGAGTGAAAACTCCATATAAAGTATTTTTTATGCATATAGGACACGTCAATTTTACTTCACCTCGCCTGATTTTAAGCAAAGGCAAAGTCTCGGAAAGAGGGTCACCATCGCAAACATGTACGGTACCTACCATGTTAACAGTGGTGGCACTCAGCTTGACGGCCTCATTAGATGCAATATAAATAAAAATATTCTAATCCAAACATTTTGTTATCAGAGATTATGATGACGTCATGATGACGTAGGTATTATTTTGTGAATCAATTCCATCAATGACTTTTTAGTCACGTAGCGTTGTTCTCATTCTATTAACACGACCTCTTGTTTGATAGTTGAATGAACAAAATATGACACGATGGGAATGGAAATTAGTGTAACATTAAATAGATTTGTAACATTATATCCATAACATATTATTAAACATTTATACACTTAATCCAATTTGTTGACTATGCTTATTCACAAAAATATTAAGTGGCGAGAATGGCAGTTCGCAATTTTATCAACTTTACTGTAAATATTAACATAATATCCTTAAACAAAAACGTTCTAGCTGAGTCTACCAGATCTAGCATCGGTTATAACCCCCCATAGCTCTATTATAAACTCGTCTGTGAACCCGAATACTTGTAAATCGCTATCGTCTATGGCGTCTGCTAGTTGCATAGAGTTCGTTTTTCCCTCGGCCAGGTCCCACATCTGTGTCGCAAGATCTGAATCATTGATGCCCATGAATGACTCTAGTAAGCTGTTGATCTTCTCAATGCCCGCTTTAGATTTGTCATCGTGCTGGAAATATAAAAAAAAATGTATTAAAAACCCATAGGTACTGATATTATAAATGCGAAAGTAACTCTGTCTGTCTGTATGTTGCGCTTTCACGCCTAAACCGCTGAACGGAGTTTAGTGAAATTTGATATAGGGGTAGATTAGACCATGAGAAAGGACATAGGCTATGTTTGGTCGCGATTTTTTTTAATTTTTTTTTTATTGTGCGATAAATCCCCACGGATACCACCCCCACGGAGCCGATGGAGGTGGTTATGTCGGACTCGAACCGACTAAAACGCACGGCGTCTTGGATCCTTGGTTGCCGGAGGTGAGATTGCCAAAAGCATATCTCTCGCACCCCGGCAGACCCAGGACCATCTCTTCCAAGATGACCCCCTTCGGGATGTGGGGACCACAGTGTCCCCATCTAGCCCCGGTTACGGGGAGGCGCATTTGGCGCCGCGGCCTGCTTCTGCTAGGGTGACAGGCGGCTCCACCGGTCACCCCCAGGCCAGCGCTCATGGAGGACGGAGGTCGTTCTGCGACCTCCGACGTCCGGTTCGCCTTCGCTCTGCGGGGGCTTCCCGGGCCCGGAGTCTAGTCCGGACCCGACCGGCCGCCTCCTTCTCGAGCATTACTTGGAGCATTACGCGGCGGCCGCACCCCAAGCGTTCGCGCATCGTACCATCGTCGCTGTGAGCAATGTGGCGAGTGTGAGGACTCCCACCCACAGAGCCGCCACTAGGACCCGCCTCGGCGTGTCCCACGCCGGGCACTCGGTCAGCGTGTGCAGCTCTGTGTCCTCGCTCGCATCACAGCGATGGCACTCGGACGTTGGCTCCTTCCGGATCCGACACAGGTAACACCCGTGTCCGGTAATCACCTGCGTCAGCCGGTACGAGAGGCTGCCGTGTGGCCTCTCTAGCCACTCCTCCATGATGGGTCTTACCGCCGCTATTACGGCGTGCCCTGCGCTTGGTCGCCCAAGTCGTAGCTCCCATTCCGCTACCATGTCCCTGTGGAGCTGAGACCTCACGGCCCGAATTTCTTCGGGCTCGGGTTCCCGTCCCTGCTCCCGCGCCTCCTTTCGGTACCGATATAGCATCGAAGTGTTTGGTCGCGATAACCGACAGCCACGCAGGCGGAGCTGCGGGCAAAAGTTAGTAGGGAAATAAACCTAATTTTTGTCAAAAAAAAGTGTCTGTTTTGTCATTAAATCTTATTAGTAAGTATTCAAAATGCCGTCAAATATGGTTGATCTGAGGTTTCAGGCGACTGGGACCACTACACAACTGGAACCGCGGTGTCAGTTACCTGATTACATTTTTGAATCGGTCGACTGGGACCATTATCTAATTTGCTTTAATGTACAGATAGCAGAAAAATCCAGTTCAATTAACTCAGGATTTTACAGTGAAGTATTTAGAGTAGGTGTAAAAATGTAAAAAAGAACTACATGCGACAGATTCCCAAAGTGCGCGTACGCATTTCGTTTCTATGAACCGCGTGGCCAATCAAAGTCGAAAAGCAGGCTCAAGAAGAGATGCACGTAGATGAAATTTTAATGTCAGGTCAGTTAGATATTATTAGTTGCAACAAGTATAGTGTGTGCTGACGAGTGGTACCTATTTAAACTATCTGGTTGTGTATGAAGCTGCTGCATTAAGTATACTGAGTAAGTACACGTTATTACTACTAAGCTATATATAATTTAATTAAGTTGTTTACTACATTTAAAAGGAATAAAGAAACATTTAAAATATTTTTTTAAATATATTTTATCCTAGTTTGGCCAGACTAGAGATGTAAGATCAAACACGGCATATTTCACACGGTATTTTATGTCTAAGAACATGTGTGTAGTTTGTTAGCCCAAAAATATGTCTAAATAATAGTTTTTTTACAATTATGAGTACCGTCCAGAAAGGTTCTATAAGGGAAATTAATAAAAAACTTTCAGTATGATTTAAATTTACTTTTATTTAAATGCAAACTAACGAAATAATGTTATTTTGATCTTGCAGGTATTCGTCAAAATGGAGAATGAAGGTCCTAGTTGTTCACATGGCCCACCATCTCTTCGCATTAACATTACTCAAAGAAGCAGAGAGCTGTTATGTAGAGCTGTTGGCTATGAATACACATTAAAGAGAACCAGCAAGGATGGGTCAAAACTATGGCGATGTGCAAAAAAGGTATGTAATGCTACAATCAAAACAAAATATGTTCACATTTGGTGAACCGCATAAAACCAATAATGGTGTCGAGCAGTGGAATAGTCACATAAGGAAGATTATAAAAATAAAGCCAAATATTGCTCAGCTATCAGAAGAGCTGCAAAAGGACGTGCAATACTACTCTGCAGCATTAGAGAGTCCAACCAGCATTCAAATATCCAAAAGGAAGCCGGTAACCATCGCAAGACATAAAAGAATTACATCTGCCAAGTGATCAAATAAGCATCGGCCCCTGTTTGGAGAAACTGAGATTTTATTAAGTAATTTGAATTGCATATTATGAAGACTTGCTTTTTCTATATTTTTTTTGTGTTTTTGTATTCGTTGATTTTTAATATTGTTTAATTATTGGCGTTTCTTGTTTAGAGTTTAGAACATTTTATAACTTAGGCTTATTATGATATTACGGTGATTTTCCTGTGATTGTTGAATGTTTTTTTATTTGTTAATAGTGAAGATACTTTATTTATAGAGAATGTTAGAAACTTACGAGATACCTAAATCGATGTGAAGACTGATTTTCAAATTCCTATTGTTAGGTGGTATTAGAACCTAAGGTTATTTATTATATTTTTTTGCACAATAAGACAATATTATATCTTTGGGTAAATGGCAATAGGCTCGCCATCTATTACATTGGCACTTAAACATAAACTGGCGAAATGTGGGTGCTAGCACCTCTGCCTACCCCTTCGGGGAATATAGGCGTGAGTTTATGTTATGTTATGTTATAATAATTCTGTGATTTTTGTATGTTTTTTTATTTGATAATTGTTACATTTACGAGTGCTACTTTATGGTGTACAAAGATAAAGACACATAGGACCTATACCGACATTAAGACTGATTTTTAGATATTGTTTTGATGCGATTCACCTGTTAATTAACTATAATAGCCAACATGATTTTTAAAACATAATTAAAAGTGTTATACTTTTTAGTAGCACAAAAAAGTAAAAACTTTGTTTTATTTGTAACACTTTTTCTGCTAACTACACTAAACTTGGTACTTAGACAATGGATTTGTAGTTAAAATTACGAGTGGTCCGACTCGCCTGACGAAATAAAATAAATAAAAACTAATCAGGCAAGTGACACCACGGTCCCAGTTATGTAGTGGTCCCAGTCGCCTGAAACCTCGTTGATCTATCAAAAAAATTTTTTTTGTCCGTATTATACAATACGAACCGCCCCGACATAGTCAAATATAGATTACCTTACAAGGATAGAGGACTCGAGACTACATAGGATCTGTCAGCAAAGTAGTGAATCTATCGCCGAAAATGTTGGTGGCACTGCCATGTTGCTGGCAGATCTACTATTTCGCGGACAAACCCTATTAATTTCGTGACAGCTTACATCACACCCTTAAAAATAGAGTAGCGAAATGACCACAGTAATGATGGAATAACGGAAAATGTGTCAAACTTGTCAAGATACCGCTCCGTACGCTGTGATGTTACTGGCAGGGTGGTTAGGTTGGAAATTTCTAAACGAAGAATCGAAGAACAGGCGGCTCTGTCGTGGGGTTCTCCCTCCGCCCTTTGTACGCCACATCGCCCGTGTCGCTGACCTATTTCATTAGGACAACGTTGACAACGAGTTTTGCTACCTAACAGGTGCATCGCCTCCGTCATTTAAATAAAACCGGTACACCAGTCAAGGGTAGATAGGTAATAAAGATAGGTAAAGTAACTGGTTCACTGTTTAGCACTGCTCTACTATCACTGGTGTAATATGTATGTATAATATGTATGTATTTACAAAAAAAAAGTATATAAGTATGTTTATCCGCATTCTAGATTCCATAACACAAGCTATAGAAGCTTACCATGGGTCTAGATAGCGTTGTGTAGAATGTTGTGGAATATTTATTTATTTATTTATTTATTTATTTATTTATCCTGCCAGCTCAAGTTGTACAAGTTGGCAGACTTCGTGAACAATAAAAAAAACTCTTATATGGTGTGTCCGAATTTTCTTGATTTATTAGCGGAAGTATCAAGTCTTAATCAATGTAAATATCTTCTTGTTAATACATTAATAGATTAACCGGTTGAAAAGACTTCGAGATTGTTGCGTATGCAATTAACAGCATGCATGGCGCAGTTTCATCAGATGTCGATTGTTTCTTGTCTGACCTGCCTCCCTTTGTATTTAATACCGGGTGTAAGGGAAACGCTCCCAAAGCCGAAAACCCCTAGTAGTACTCTAAGTACATAACACATTGGCATAAAAAGAGCACGCGATTGGCGCTTGTTGCTTTTTTTATGTTATGTAATTACAGCCGGTATAAATCCCTACAACCTAGAGTATTCCCCAGTTTCAATTCAAAAAGAGTCTAATTGCAGGTTCCCTACAGATAGCTATGTGGTTAAACTCTACGCCGTGGAAGTAGGAGCAAGGGGAATTCCAGCTGAATCCCTGTATAACTTATTTAAAGACCTCGGATTGCCAAGAGCTTCAGTAAGCTCTTTACTCAAACGAATATCTAGACCGGCGTTGATAGGATCTTACCAAATTTGGATAGGTAGAGGGGGGAACACGACTGACGGTGGAGGTGAGCGCTGATGCATCACAAGGTGGCCACCCTAAACCTACACCTGGGTCGCAAGTCCCAGGCGCCGTCACAGTGTTCCTCTCTGTACCACGCCGTGGACCCGGGGACCGCACGGTGAATCCATGGAATGCTAAGAACCGGATCTCTCTACCAAAGTTATACGAGGTTAAATTTAAGTTATAGCCTAGTTAACGGTAAAACTTATAGCCTATTTACAACAGGTTACAAGCTGGCACGGTCTAGCTGCAATGCTTCGATATTGCCTTTGGGTTGTGGAGGTCAGATGGCAATCGGACCTGACGGACCCCAGACTCCAAGCTGACAGCTTCGGAAGCGACTGGGATTAACGCTAAGATCTAAGATGAAGAAGGACAAGCTGGCACAATAAACGTCTAACCTAAATATTGACGATGACGAGAAATTTTAGATGCGCAGAATATTATTATGCTTCATACAAGATAGATAGGTAGGTATATTTAGATACAAGTACAAGTGACTAGACGTTATCAGAATCAAATGATGGATCAGATCTGTCACGTCTCACTGCTTTTGTATACAATTTTATTATAATTTTAGCACACATTTAGCAAAGAACGTCAACATATTATATAAACGAAGAAACAACAGAATTGGGCCTGCTTAAGCAAACGGGAACCGCAACAAAACCACGCGCGTGCAGGGACAAGCTGCAAAAGCTATCAAACATGCAAATCTATCGACTCTACTATAAGTAAAACTAGAAGACTCTGTAGAAAGATCATTACTTAGGTAATCTATGACCTTAGTCATCAAAGTTCTCAGCGTGATATCACATTATCCAGTCCAGTCAGTAATTAGCGCGTTCAAACAATCAAATAAACTCTTCTTTATTATTAGTATAAGTATACGAATGGTCGTGTTTATCCTTATTATAATAGCAAAACAAGGAAAAACAATAACTTACGTCATTTTCAATGGTTGCTGGCCCGTTCGCTTTAAACCGTAGTGTTTCTTTCCCTGAGCCATAGTTCGTTTTTCTACCGGACTTCGCTCCACTCGATTTCGGTCCAATACTTCCAAATCCACTCTTCAAAGGTTCTACTAATCTAATCGTAAATGTTGATCCTTTAGGAATATCTTTTAATATCTTTGCGACTTCGTAATGTCTCTTGCCAACCATATTTTCACCGTCAAGTTTCTCAATGTGATCTCCAACCTGGAATTGAAAGGAACTGCGTTAATAATGTTAAATGGTTTGTTTCCTGTGCATTTCTTGGGAAGGTCAATGACCACGGAAAGTGAAACATTTCTTTGGAAGGACTTGTAATAAGTTGGGGCTATGATTAGTAGGTAGGTAACGTAGTGAAAGTGTTGTATGCTTTTCAATGGTGTTTTTGCTTTGCCTATGTGAGGAGGCTTCAGTAATTTTACAATGGCGAACATGCACTTTGCATGTAAGTGCTACTAACTATAAATTGTCTGCTGTTATGTTAAGTAACGCCGATATATAGGGATAGGTAGGTACTTAACATACGTCAGTTAATTAAATACAGAGCTGCATCCTGCACCTATCTTTGCAATCATCATAGGCTATTCATTTAACAAGTTAGAAAACACACTAAGAACCTAACTACTTACTTGTAAGCCAGAGTTACTTAGCGTGAGTTCATGACAAATAAAGATAACATTAGAAAGGTCAAAGAACTCAATAGAACTAAATTCCCATGCCACACGCAAAGTGCATTATTTCAACACAGATAGTTTAATCTTACTTAATTTAGATCACTCCAGGGAATGTTTTGAACAAGTTTAGGTACAAATGCACGTCACGTCATAGGTAGGTACACTCAGCGTCATAAATATCTTGACGACAATGTCTCAAATTGATCTTAAAACTCTCGTAATAAGAGCTAAACTATTTTTTTATTGATTTATATAGTATTATTGTCCGAACTAAAGGTGTGTACCAAATATCAGAACAATCGTACAACTGGAAGGGGGTCAAAAAACGTAATTAAGATCTTTTTGAGCATTCTGTTCGTCAACATTTTTCTGATGCTTACATGTACACGGTCTTTCAAGATTTCTATAAGAAGGCAACAGAAGATTCGTACAGACTCGGCAGAACGAGGGTTGTACTTGTAGACATCATTGGATAAGCGACGGTGACCACTTCCCATCAGCTGATGTGCTTGTCTGCCGCCACCTAAATAGTATAAAAGCAACCTCCTTAGATCTTATTCAGATAGGCTAACCATAAAGAGAATATTATTATGCGCGTTCATGTCAGAGACATTTCGTTTTAAGCCAGATCATTATTCAATAGTACTTAACCCAATTATTCGAGTAGTTCAGTCAAAAATCTGTGGTAGCCTCGTGGTATGGGTAATGGACTGCTGAGACGAGGTCTCGGGTTCGATCCCAGGTTTATCATGGCACACACCAATGACTTTTCGATGCTTTTCGAACTTATGTGTGTATTTATCGCAGGTTTATAAGTGCCCGTTTAATGGTAATAGGCTAGCCACCTATTACAGTGGGACCTAAACATAAACTGGCGAAATGTGGGTTATGTTATGTTCATTCATTGACTACTCGCGTTACGACTATGGTAAAAACTTGTTACCAAATAGAATAATGACCCAGGTCGGAGCCGAATCGAATTATGAGTATGGCACGTTATCGTAAACTCAGTTTCGATAAGGCCATTGAATTCGATTTCTTGATCCGAATCTTTATCCATGAACTGCATTAATCGCTCAACTTTATATCCATGGTCATTTATTACGAAACGTATTATGTACCTACCGATTACCTATATGGTTCGGTTTTAAATAACACTAGCAGACCCGGCGCACCTAGTACCGCCAATTTTTTACCGCCCGCATGGCGTCCGATCCTGTTCCCGCTGCACCCTCTACTATATTAAGCTTATATTATACATATAAACCTTCTTCTTGAATTACTCTATCTAACAAAAGAAACCGCATCAAAATCTGTAGCGTAGTTTTGAAGATATAAGCATACATAGGGACACGCGGAAAGCGTCTTTGCTGTATACTATGTTGTAATGGTAATGATGACCTAATGGTAGGTGGACAGTTACTGTGCTCTATGAACACTAACAACACCGAAGGTATACCTAAATTTCAAGGGCAAAAGGGAGAAGTAAAAGGAGAGAATGAATGGAATTGTTTATTCTGATTGTTTTTAACCCCCGACGCAAAAACGACGGGGTGTTATAAGTTTGACGTGTCTGTGTGTGTGTGTGTGTATGTGTGTGTGTGTGTGTGTGTGTCTGTCTGTGGCATCGTAGCGCCAAAATGGATGAACCGATTTGGATTTAGTTTTTTTTGTTTGAAAGGTATATTAGTCGGGAGTGTTCTTAGCTATGTTTGAAAAAAATCGGTCCAATATGGCCGCCGCCACAACATTTCGGAATACATATTTCTTCATAACTCCCTCAATATGGGTATCAAATGAAAGAGCTTAACTAGTAGATCAATTTAAAAAGTATAAAATAAAAATTAAATTAAAAATTTAAAAAACCCCCGTCACAAAAAACACCTCCAAAAAGTTGAAAATAAATAAATAAATTTTAATTCAACGGTTGCCATGTCGGGGGACCTTGAATTGTTCCAATTATAGAACGGAAAGCTTAACCAGTTAGGGTCCCCCGACATGGCAACCGTAGAATCAAAATTTATTTGTTTATTTTCAACTTTTTGGAGGTGTTTTTTTATATATAGTCGAAATGGTCTTTATTAAAAGATTGGGTACTTTTCGCGAATTATCGCAATGTGGCATTGACTCTTTATCAAAGAAGATACTGATTCCAAGATAGCTAAAAGAATCTAGTGTCTAATAAATATCATTACTTCGAATTGCCCTATCGTAAATCGTTATGTATTAAGTTGGTCATTATCATAAATTGCAATAAAAATACTTTATATTAAACAAGCAACATTGTTTTACGCAATTTTGTCTAAAAAGCGATAATTAGGTAAGGATGGTCAAGACAAGGTCGTACTTCCGAGGTTTTTATGATTTAATAATGCGAAATAACATAATTTAATATTATTATATATTACCTACACCAATAAATAACCCAGAACGGTCGGACATAGCTTAGTTTCCCATTAGAGGACACTTTAGGTTAAGATCTCCTCCAAGGTTCGGGAGGAGGTCTCAATTCAGTAACGTCTCATGTGCTTTGAATACCTGCCTACTTGTGGAGCCCCCTCTAGTGATAACTGGGTACCTGTCTTGTTAACATTAACAGAACTGAAGTTATGCTTGTGTTATGGAATCTAGAATGTGGATACATTCAGCGACGTTGCCGTTGTTTAAGAACCTATTTTTAAAAACTCTCTTTGTATTCAATTTGGTTCAATTTTGAAGTAATCCCAACATAATTTATATTATAAGATTCTGGACTCCGGATGTCCGGAGATAAAAAACTCTTCAACATCAAATAGAAAAATGAAATTGTCGAGATTCGAGGTGTCATTAGATTTTCAAACATACATTCCTACACTCACGTCTGTAAATCCCCTAAGGGGTACGCAGAGGTATATTAACACTCACGTTTCGCCAACTATGATTTTTGGTCCCACGTAATAGGGGGCGAGCCTATTGCCGTCTTCGGGCACAATATCTTGGGCTGAATGTTTACTGTCAGATGGAGAACAGCCCTATCCCTTAGTCGCCTTTTACGACACCTACAGGAAGATATGGAGTGGTTCTATTCTACTCCACCGGGAACCAACACGGAATTGCGTCACCCGCGCGCGCTGGCAACTCGGGCGTTGGAGGGAACTGACTGACCTCCGTCCCCCATGAGCGCGGGCCTGGGGGTGACGGGTGGAACCGCCTGTCACCCAAGCAGAAGCAGGCCACGGCGGGAGCGCGCTGAAAAGCGCGACTCTCCATTCCGGGGGCGAGTCGGGGACACCGTTGTCCCTATCCCGGGGAGTACCAGACCGTAAGGATTGGCCCTGGGTCAGCCGGGGTGCGAAGGATATGTCGATGTCAACCTCACCTCCGGCCTAGCACCACGACCCTCAGTCGGCGTGCGGCTTCAATCGGTTTGAGCCCGACATAACCTCCCCTTCCGGCTCCGGCGGGGAAGGTATCCGAGGGGATTTCCGCACGAAGAAAAAAGGTAACCAACACGGTATTAGGTTTTATGATAAACTAGCCTTTGCCCGCGGCTCCGCCCGCGTGGGTGTCGGTTATCGCGACCAAATATAGCCTAAGTCCTTTCTCATGGTCTAATCTACCCCTATACCAAATTTCATCAAAATCGGTTTAGTGGTTGAGGCGTGAAAGCGTAACATACAGACAGACAGACAGACAGAGTTACTTTCGCATTTATAATATTAGTATGGATAAATGATCCTGTGACATTAATTAAGACACGGTATGTAAGTGCTCAGGCACTTGCACACCGTGTCATACCTTGCATGTCGTACACTGACGTTGCATGGCCTGTGTGTTCATAGAAGAAATACGCCCTAAGGCCCACAACCTGGGGGCCTACTTTAGTAAGTATGTAATGTAAACGAACCGCATCATGCGGGACTGCGGGAACCGTACGCAAGTGAACATCCATCCATATAATGTTCTTCATACGTTTGGTACCCTCATGCGGGTACACCGCAAGTACACTATGCCTCTTAAGTATGTTGTGTTCACCGACCATTACATAATCTACCCACCTGAATTTTATCGTGCAGGCTGTACCTACGAAGGTGGGTATTTTATTTCAATAAACTAGAAAGTAAGTGTATAACCTAGTAAACACGTAACGGTCAGGCGGGCGGCGGCGGGCGTCTGACCTTGTTCACAACCTTGACAGCCCCTGTGCCCCAAAACCGGTTCTGTAATATTATATTACCTATACATATCTTCTATTTCGAGATTATTATACAACGACGACGCGACGGCAGAAAAAAACTATTGCTCTGATAACTAGTTTTTGAAGTAATTACAATTACTAATAACTTTATATCTACTCTATTAGGTAATAAGTGACCAGTTTATGCAGCTTTTATAATACTATACTCCGTCCATCATATTATTGTAGACAGATGGAAGTAGTGATTGCATACCTACAATTTAAAATATCGACAAAGTTAAAAAACTCGATTAAAAAAATAATTAATCGATAAATGAAAATATTATGATAAATTTATGATTTCATGTGGAATTATAATCTATTATCTTTCTGTACATAATAATAAAGCAGTAGATATTTCGTGTCTACACCTACAATTTACAAATGTATTGTAAAACGATTGTGGGCCATACGCACACGCTAATCTCCAAAACAAAACAACCGACTTCTAGAAGAATATTCCAACATGCTGATTTCCTGGTATTTATTGAAGAGTTCCGTGATCTGTCTCTAAAATCCATCATCAGATCTTTATAGAATTTAAATGGGACCATTTTCGAATAAACCTATTTCAAATCAAAAAGAACTTTGACAATCCGTCTACATATGACGTAGTTACAAAAATCATTTTTCCGTAAAAATCATACATAATATAATTATATAAAAAATTATAGACATCCGAATTGGTGTTTAGAAATCGGTAAAAAACCGTCAGTTTTGTAATATTTTTTAGAAGAATTATTTTCTGTGGTCGATAAATAGTCGATGGACTAACTCCATCCCTAAAATCACGCATTCTGGCTGGCGTGACATTGTCAATGAAAAATGACGTATTGGCGCCAAATTTTTGTTAGGATTTTCAGGCGTTGACGCTGGAACAAAGTTATGCCGACCACTGTCAGTGAGCTGTCTAAAATACAATAATATACAATAATATATATAATAATGGACGGAGTATAATTCTTAGTTAGGTAGGTACAGTCAGCGTCATGAATATCTTGACGATGAAGTCTCAAAATGATCTTAAAACTCTCATATCAAGAGCAAATGTTGTGTAAACTAAAGGTGTATCAGAACAATCAGTCAACTGGGAGCGATTTAAAAAAAAATTGGTATGGAGTTAGCTGACACCCTGGATTAACACATAAGCTATGTTTGGTCACAATATAACCAACGTCCACGCGGGTGTAAACATAATTAATTACATCTTAATTTACCCTAATGCGCCCACTCAAACTAAAAGGAAAAAGGGGTCATAGTTTCTACTTTCTTACAGGTAGAGGCAGGTCCACTGAAATATACGTGGCATCGATAACTTAATGGAGTTGGCCTTATTATCAAGAGGTCCAGCGTTCAGATCCTGGCCTGGCTACCGAAGTACCGACGTTAACCATCATCCATAACCAACACATTTAAGCCTAGCTGTAATTTTATTTACTTAATTAGGTACCTAGCTACTTTAGAGAATACTACTAGTATTCTCTAAAAACTATTTTGAGTTGATTTACTTTTATAAACCTAGGTACGTTTTTGAAAGTAAATATTTGAATTATTATAATGAAAGAAAGTATTTTACTAGAAGTTTAATTGGTAAGTAAGTATCAACTTTACTACCGTTTATTTTTTGCCACATTTTACATTATCTCTTCTCGTTCGTTTTATTATATTATCCATCATCACTACATAGTATGTAGGTATAATATAAAGCTAAATCGCTTTCTGCGTCCCTACCTATGTCCCTATGTATGGTTAACTATATCTTCAAAACTACGCTACAAATTTTGATGCGGTTTCTTTTCATAGATAGAGTAATTCAAGAAGAAGGTTTATATGTATAATACATGCTTAATATAGTAGAGGGTGCAGCGGAAACGGGATCGGCGATATTTCTCGCACATATTATGTAGGTGGGTAGTTGTAGCTAAAAATCAATAAAAATACTTACGTCAATGTGTGGAATTCCTGCCACTATAGAGCCTTCTTTTATTCTTTTAATGAAAGCATATCCTGCCCCATTGTCTGTTATCGTCAGTCCTAAAGCATCTTCTGTCTTCACTATTTCTATTTCTTTCGGTCTGCCTTTCCTGTGTGCAAATATGAAATCCTCTAGTCCTATTTGTCCGCCTAAAAGTTTCTTCATATCAACTTTGTGAGTATTCAGTGTGCAAAATAGAATCTGAAACCAAAGAAATACATTATTTTAGGACAGTTGATAATATAACTTTAAAGCTCAATTCATATAGGCACGAGTATCTTGGACCTAAATCTCAAGATATAAAAATGAAATTGAAATCGTCCACCGCAATAGCACCCCGTGCTATATTCTTAGACAAAATACATCCAAGACGTGTAATGCGCGAATAGAGCACATTTTGAGCACATTTTAGGTCCATGATATAGAAACGAGCTATACTAGCCTTCAGCCCGTGGCTCCGCCCGCGTGGATATTGATTTTCCCGTTTATTGGCCATATCTCCGGTTCTACTGATTGCAAACAAACAAACGGAAGATTTTAAGAATGACCAAGACCTTTCTAACAAAAAACCGCATCAAAATCCGTTCAGTAGATTTTGCGGGTATCGTGTAGGTACAAACAGAAAATAATTCTAAGCGGAACCCGGGCCCTCAAGTGCAAGCTTTAGATGCAACCGGGATGGTAAGAAGAAGGAAAGGTGTGGTGAGTCTTTCAGCACGGTACTTTACGCAGCGACTTTTGATAAAATAAATATTTTTGTGCTCAGTATCGTTATAAATAGAACATACCCCAATTATTATTTTTTAATATCTCCTACGTACAGACACGACGAGGGTTGCCAGGACACCAAACCTAAAAGCGGGACACACTGGTTTGGCCGGACATTCTTGTAACAAGGCCGGACGACACCCTACATTGAGGATTTTGTGCCTGGTAGGAACTTTTTATAAATTGCGTTGTTTTGTGATTTGCGAAATGTAAAAAGCCTAACAAAAGCCCGACGGGCCGGATCCCGTTTAATTTGGCTGTACCTACATGCAATCATAAATCCGGACACCTGGCAACCATAGACACGGCCGGTTTACAATTTATACTCTGTCTAATTTAGGATGATAATTATGAAAGATGACGCCTATGAAGTACCGTACATTTGTTTACATACAAAATACGTCTAATAATTATCGTAGCACATAGACTTAGCTATGCCATGCCCACTTATCGTAGTAGAGCGTCTTGCAAGAATACCGCACAATCGACCATACACAAGTGAATCAAATAAATCGATTTTAAATTAATTTTAATTTAAAATTATTAAGTATTATTATTGAAGTAAATATAATACCTACCTACAATAGTAATTATAATATGAATAATAATGAAAAAATAAAAGTTTTTTCTGTTTTTGTAACTATCAATTTCAAATTCTACGGAATCGAAAATCGAATAGGTTCATTTTACACACTAGCCCTACTTAGACCTGTCAAATTATCACCTTTTGACAAAGTATAGTATAGGTAAATAATATTACCTGCTTATAGAAAGGTAGGAATTATAGGTAAGTATAATGTTACCAAGCCAATTAACCACGCCCAGTAGGTAGGTGCGTGACAAAAGGCTCTTTATATTGTTTGTTAGCATTGATTGAAGACATAATTTATTATGATACAAGAACCTGTAAATTATCTACTGCTATGATTGTAATATCTTCTGGAATAGAATAGGCTAATGACCCCTAACGTTATCAATGTACGTAGTCCTAATTAACCTTTCCTAGTGGGCACCCTAGCAGTGGTGAAGGGGGAAATTTCAAAAAGGAAAGATTGCAGCAAAATATCTTCCCTCTTACAACAATTTTATATGGAATTCTTCCACGGTTCTCTTTGTAAACCTAGCCGGCAGGAAACGGTAATAGGTATTCAGCTAACAGGGTCCCGCGACCTTTAAGGCTCTGTTGTCTCTATTGGCTCTATGGTCTGGTTTACCAACCGGAATTGGGTATTCTACTGACTAGTCAAATTAGTTACTTTTTACTAAACATCAAAACGGTATATTAAAAGGGTAACTTGTATGAAAAAAGATTTAGTGACGTCATAAAATTTAATAGTCAAATCAGTTACTACTATAGGTTGGTGGATGATTAAAATAAATAAAAACTATAAAATAAGAACCGACGCAATTTTTACCGCCCTTTTAACATTCTTAATTTAATAAACTCGGTTAGATCATTTATTTTAACTACAGGATAATACCCAATTAGAAGATACAATTAAGATTATTTTAACTGAGGTAGATGCTCTGATATAATATTTATATTTTTTATTTATTTACTACGATTAATACAAAAATCAAGTTTTACGTTTATCTTTTCTTGAGACCAGAGCGGAGTTAAAAACGCCACATTGAGCGATTCTGCTAGTAACTTCTGGATTTCCAGATCAAATCCAACTATTTTTAGTCCAAATTTTACGAAATCTCCATTACACCTACCACACAAATCTTCATTGCATTTTGTCATTGGCACAATTGTCTTCATCTGCACATTTGCAATGAAACACTCACAATAAAAATATTAAAAATAATAACAAAAGTATTGTATAATAGATATCGCGACCAGGATGCCGTAGTTACCTCAAATGAAAAAACTAAAGTTCATCTTACCAACTAGGTAATTAGGCATTGTTGTTGTTATGGTCACACGTGTGAAATGTGACGAACACAAATTGTGAAACTGTATTATATTATATCATACAATAATATAATACATACACTGTAAAAGTGTTATGATGAAAAGCAAATAATTTTGAACAACATTATGTCAGCTGTTATAGATAAAAACTGCAGGCGTGTTACGTCATTAATTGCCAATTGCCACAAATTGGTTGCGAGAAATCTGAGTGATTTATTGCATCTTCATTGCAGCTGTCAAAATAATGATACATTTTCGTACATTTATATAACTAGTTCATTTTTGACCTATTTTGAAATTATACAAATGGTATTCTGACCGTTATTATTAAGTATGAAGGGACCCTTGACTTCGAGGTCCTATTTTCACCTCGAAGCCAAGGGTTCCTTTCTAGCTTATCTTCCTCCACTTGGACACTTGGAACGAGCTCAGGCTACAGGGCATGGAGGCTATTAACGGTCTACATGGCATGGAGACCGTTGATAGCCTCCCTGGACGTCGAACCAACACTTCTTGCCTCCCCCGTCGAGGCGAGGTAGAAATGTTAGAGATTCGATTTTTTTCAAATTAATGGTTTACGCCAAAGTACGCAAGCTTAAAATGCTCGATTTTACCATTTTAAAATGTACGGAAATTAAGTTACATAGTATATTGACAGATCTTTGTAGGCATTCCAAGTCAGCACAGTAGGATTACGTATCAAGGCTTCGATCCTGTTAATATTGTGTAAACGATTACTTAACACTAATTTAGACTGTGCAGGAAATGTTGTCTATCAATTCACCGACAAAATGTCGAGTCATCGTTACTTTACTGAAAAATAGAGCTCGTCTACCGATATTCTTTTTTTGTTCAGGAAGTAACAGTTATGCTGTAACGGTACCTTTTTACTGTCTTAATCGTGTTTAAATTACTTATTAGCCTTGTTTTTATTGTGAAAGATTCACCCATTTTGAGGTCTGTTAAGTTTAAGTACCTATCTAATTTCAATACCAATTTTGAAGTGACGAGGTTATTGCGTGATTCTATGTACCCTACATACATATATGCAGGTATACCTGCATATATGTAGGTACATAGATCTGTCTAATATCAAGAAACTAATAATAAAAAGTAACTAGCCATTTAGAGTAGTGTAGATAGATTTTAGAGCACTTTAATTAAGGTCCGTATTCTAGAATGACACTCAGCCTGAATCTCGATTTATTTGAGGACAGATCGTATAGACAGATTGATAGTTTGACATATTGTCTATACAATTTGTCCTCAGATGAATCGCGATTCAGGTTGAGTGTCATTCTAGAGTGGGCCTTTAGTCGCATTATGTCCAATTCGCAAAATGTCCAACTGTCCAGTTCGCAGTAGGCCCAGTTCGCAATTGGTCCAGTTCGCGATTGGTCCAGTTCGCAGTAGGTCCAGTTCGCAATTGGTCCAGTTCGCGATTGGTCCAGTTCGCAAATGGTCCAGTTCGCAAATGTTCCAGTTCGTAATTAGGGATCCTCCTTGATTACGAGAAGCTTTTTTGACAACCTTCTGAGAGGCTAGATTCAGGTCGAAGTAATAATGCATGTAATTTATGATCAAAACTTTTATTTAAAAAAAATCTAATGAAAGTAATTAATTTTAAAAATATACATATAACCTACCTACTACGATTAAAATACCTATGTTGATTCCATATTATAAAAATACTAATGACTTAACGTGATTATTCGATTACATGAAAATATAAATATAACTACCTACATAACATAACATAAACTCACGCCTGTATTCCCCGAAGGGGTAGGCAGAACTACCTACTAGGATTAAAATACCTATGTTGATTACAGTTTATAAAAATACTTATAATTATGTTTTGATCATAATTATTACCAAATTATGATAGATATGATACATATTTTACATATTATTTGTTAAATAAAAGTGTTGATCATAAATTATAAATGCATTTTTACTTCGAGCTGAATCACGCCTCGCAAAAGGTTGTCAAAAGGGCCTGCCATAATCAAAGACGAGATGAATTGAGAATTGGACATTGTGAGAATTGGACGTCGTGAGAATTGGACAATTTGCGAATTGGACGTTGTGAGAATTGGACAATTTGCGAATTGGACGTTGTGAGAATTGGACAGTTTGAGCCCGCTGGACATTTTGCGAATTGGACATAATGCGACTAAAGGGGACAATTACATGTAGATGATGAATAGCCCATTAGGTCCAGAAGTGAGAAGAATTTTGGAGCATGTGTATTTACACTATTTACATGGGCTAATTGTTTAGCTAAATATTGCAATTTTTGGAAGAGATGCTTGAGAATTTGAACCCAACGATCCGTGGCAGTATATCTACTGAATGAAGGAAATCGTTTGTCATCCGAAGAGATGTATCTATGTTTGCTTTTCTCCATGGTAGGTATGAAACATTCTCATCTATTCAAGGTAGCTTAAAAAGGTAATGGGTTGTACCTACAATTAATTTGCCTCGCCAACTACCGCGAAGCTATTGCAATCAAGCAGGCACCTTTTATGGACTATATGCTTACTGTTGGATAGAGAACATTATTTTATCCATTTTAGGACACCCATGGGAAGAGATTTCGCGGCGCTATTCGTCTCCATCGGGTCGAGATTGGGAACCAACACGGCAAGGTAGGTAAGTCTACTTACGAGTGGGCAATATGGGCATGCATATTGGAAATGTTCTAACTTGATACGTTGATACGTATGTAGTGGTAACTGCAATATCTAAGTACCTATATTCATAATATCCAAATGTATCACATCATATTACCGATAAAATACCGTATAAAATTAACTATGGCTTATCACATTGTCGATGAGTAATCACTAATCAGGCTATGCGACAGCATGCCGCCGGCATGCGTAATGATTGCAATATTTACATTGAATAAATGGCTACACTATATACGTGCAAATTGAGAGCGCCAATGCGAAATGATTACATGATGAGAAGGCACGCGGATGGTAGCAGGTATCACTGTATCAGGTATAATCGCACTCCGGTCCTTGACCTAACAGCGTGTAGCTATCGCACACATACACTGGCGAAGCGTATCTGCACTCACTTGCCTCGTTTATATGACATGTGAGAGAGACTGCGCCCCTGGGCTGATCCATTTCCTGGCTGATCACCCGAGCGTACATCCGCACACAGTGACATTTACATATATATTTTCATCTAAATACACACAGAATACAATATTAAGCACAATACGTTTACATTTTTGCTAACTTCAAACGTGTACCTAGCTTATATAAACAACATTGTTAGTACCTCTTTATTGAAAGGTGTAATCGCACGTTGGCGATTAACTTTCATATAGATTTTGATGCAAATGATCTGAAAAGCCTTTGTAAGGTAGGTAAGGTAGGCAGGTAGGTATACCAATGGCTACCTCTCTCTAACCAGCCATGGTATGCTCGATACTGTGGTTACCATCAGATGATATCATCCTCCACAAAACTAATAGGTACCTATCTGAAACATGCATTTAAAAAAATGCTAATTAAGTGATATTATTTCTTTAAGAGACCCCTAGCTTATCACACCGATGTTACACGCTACCAAGTACGCAGGGCGCTTCCCGTATGATGGCTGGCAAGGCTGGTAATTGCTCCCGCTACCACAGATTACCTAATAGTTGCCGCTACGTAAAGTGGTCATCAGGAGTCTACATACCTAGCATCATTATCCTCATAGCAGCTTCTTAGATACTGGACTGACTGAACGCATCATGGAAGTCTGCACTTTAGAGCTCAGGCACGGATTACCTAATATGGCTCAGGGTCCGTTACGCTGCGTATTATGTCTATGCCTATTAACTTGTGTTGCTTAAGTGTGATGGAAAATCGTTTGCACTGCTCAAATGTTAATTACAATAAAGGACACCTACTGTTTTTTTTGGATTGGTAGGTATTTCTTTTTTGGATCTTAGACTAAAAGATTTCCAGCACCTAGGTATTAGTGTAGTAAATTTTATACCTTCAAGTAAAGAATACAATAAAAATAACATATATTATGTGTATCTTCTGTCCAAAGAATACTTAATTCGTAGAATCAGAAGAACGGGTGGTATATGTAAAAGATGTTTAACATTTATGCATTCTCTGCATTCTGTGTACTACATTATGCATTCTGTGCATAATGCATTCTCTTTCAACACTTTTTTATCAGTGGCGTTTACTGTGACTATTTGCCTCAATGAGCACAATACTTACCTACCTATTTATTTTCGTGTGGAAATTCCCACGGATACCACTCAGACTCCAAATGGGGGTGGTTATGTCGGACTCGGACCGACTAAAACCGCGCCCCGTCTCGGATCTCGAATACTGTCGGAGTCTCTTATACCCTAAGGTGTTCTAGTAAAGTATTTCCCTCGCACCCTGACTGACTCTCTCTGATCTCCGACTATGAGATGCACCCCTCGGGTGTGAGGACCACTGACCCCGTCTTGCCATAAAAGGTGCTCACAGTTAGAATTTTTTTTAGTTTTGAGTTCTGTGCCTTTTTGAATTTTATTGCTACTAACAGCTTATTGCAGTGCTAAATAACTGTAAATAACTAAAACGTCCTTGTGTGATCATGAAATATGCACTGCTATCAAGTGAATACATAATTTAATTTAGCTACTATCCGGAAACACGACATCGCAATCTGCCGTACTATCTGGGCCTCGATTCTACTAAAGCAAAACTATTGTCAAACCACAGAGATTGCAAAAAGTGGCATTAAAGTTTAGACTTTATTTCTATACGATAAGGTCCAAAATTAAATGACAAAAGTTTCATTACACTCTTTTATTCACTCTGCTAACAGTTATTTAATATTGAACTTTAAGTGCATCGATTTAAAATCTATAATGTATTGCCGCTTTTTGCAATCTCTGTGGTTTGACTATAGTTTTGCTTTAGTAGAATCGAGGCCCCGCTCAATTACTCTTCCGTGTTAAGATTTATGTAATACCTACTAATTTATAAGTTATTCCACTTTAAATTTTTGTACAATACTAAAAACCACTTGTCTTACATATCTATAACATATGTTTGGTACGCTTCAACTGACACTTGACCGGCTTTTGAAATGTAAAATAATTAAAACAAAAGATCAAGTGACTCGTTCGTTAGAACGTTTACGTAAAATCACACATACTTCATACGTACAATACCAACGCCATAAATATCTTGTCGATGAAGTCTCAAAATGATCTTAAAACTCTCGTTTTCTTGATTTATATAGTATTACTAGCTGTCCCGGCGAACTTCGTACCGCCAATTTTTTCCTACCCTCGTGGCGTCAGATTCCGTTCCCGCTGCACCATTTAGGGGGATGAATAGATAGATATATAATAGATAATAAGATATATAATAGATATAATAGATAATAATTAAATGACGATTGATCATTTTTCTACCGGAAAGAAAAAATGATTAAATTACTAAAATGGCTATTAAAAAATAAGGGTTGATCGTAGAAGGGTGAAAATTGAGGATTGTATGTAGTTTTGTATTTTGTATCATAAAAAAATAGAAATTAAAAATTTTGTCTAAAAAATAAAAAAATAAAATTTAGGGGTGGACTACCCCTAACATTTAGGGGGATGAAAAATTGATGTTGGCCGATTCTCAGACCTACTCAATATGCTCACAAAATTTCATCAAAATCGGTCAAGCCGTTTCGGAGGAGTATGGCAACAAAAACTGTGACACGAGAATCCATACTAATATTATAAATGCGAAAGTAACTCTGTCTGTCTGTCTGTCTGTCTGTCTTTCTGTCTGTCTGTCTGTATGTTACGCTTTCACGCCTCAACCACTGAACCGATTTTGATGAAATTTGGTATAGGAGTAGATTAGACCATGAGAAAGGACATAGGCTATGTTTGGACGCGATAACCGACATCCACGCGGGCGGAGCCGCGGGCAAAAGCTAGTTTTATATATTAGATTGTCCAAAATAATGGTGTGTACCAAATATCAGAACAATCGATCAACTGAAAGGGGATAAAAAAAAGATTTAAGATCATTTTGAGCACTTTGTTCGTCAACGTCTTTCTGATGCTGACTGTACGTACGCCTCGGGACATATCTTGGACCTGAATCGCGACACAAACGAGGCCCTGGCCATAGCCTCTTTTTTTTACGTGCGAAAAATCCCCACGGATACCACCCCCCCGGAGCCGGTGGAGGTGCCGAACTCGAACCGACCATAACGCACGCCGTCTTTGGGTCTTTGGTTGCTGGAGGTGAGATTGCAGAAAACATAACTCTCGCACCCCGGCAGACCCAGGACCATCTCTTTCGAGATGGCCCCCTTCGGGTTGTAGGGAGCATAGGTAGTGTCCCCATCTAGCCCCGGGTACTGGGAGGCCATAGCCCTGACGTTAGGGGCCGGGTTGTTTATTATTAATCTACTATGCTTAGTGAATTTGAGCTCGTTCACCGCCCGTAGCACCCCGCTCTATCCCCTAAAGATACCTAAGAAACGTACTGCGCTGCGCGTATAGAACACATATTAAGTCCAAAATATAATGTCCCGAGGTATGACTGAACAATTTATCTGTGTGCAAATAACCTGAAACAGTGTAAACTCTATTATCGTCATTCTCACCGGGCGCCGGCGGACCTTGGCAACGAATAAGCCTTGAACGTTTTCACAAGCCGTGAAATACCAACAAATTAACGTCCGTGCCCGTGCCATTTTCATAGCTGACCTTTATGGTACAAAGCGGTCGTTGGTCTGAACTAGTCTGAAGAATATCACTAGCGTGGCGTGGCTTGATAAATATGAAAGCATTATCAGGGAAGGTTATAAATCTGATAAACTAAATTGAATTTTTAAGTTAAGTATCAATAAATATACTAATATCACAGTCTAACGATTCATCCATACTTCCATACTAATCCATACTAATATTATAAATGCGAAAGTAACTCTGTCTGTCTGACTGTATGTTACGCTTTCACGCCTAAACTACTGAACCGATTTTGATGAAATTTGTTATAGAGGTAGATTAGACCTTGAGAAAGGACATAGGCAATGTTTGGTCGCGATAGCCGACATCCACGCGGGCGGAGACAACTTTGAGATTCAAACAATATCATCTATTAAGTAGCTGGTGCACAGGCAGCAGGGAAATGGTGAGCTGTAGCTCATCTTATAATGAATCTATAAGAAAATCTGTTAAAACCTTAAGTATGTAGGTTTTTGATAGTCTCTGTGGCGTGGCGATAGTGAACACGACCACTACGCAGGAGGCGCGAGTTCGATCCCCGCTCAGACTCCGTGCTGCTGCGGTAGACGAGCTCAAACCTACCAAGCATAAGTAGATTATTAAATTACTAGCTTTTGCCCGCGGCTCCGCCCGCGTGGATGTCGGTTATCGCGACCAAACATAGCCTATGTCCTTTCTCAAGGTCTAACCTATCCTTATACCAAATTTCATCAAAATCGGTTCAGTGGTTTAGGCGTGAAAGCGTAACATACAGACAGACAGACAGAGTTACTTTGGTATTCATAATATTAAGTATGAAAGTATGAATTACAAAAGAATCCGTGCGAGCAATGGTCTCGTTTGTCTCTCAATTTAGATCCAAGATACGTGTCCCAAACAATTGTTTAAATTTGTCTTTATAGTAACAATTCAGTATATTGGCGCCGCCAACATACACACATCAAAAAAAGTTTGTGATCAATGGCATAAGCTCCTAGAATTCTTTAAATTTAACTTTATCAAGAAAAAATCTATGTTGTATGCTTTCTTTAAATAGGAATACCCTGTTTGAAATTAAAATATAAAACTATTTTTCACTTATTATTTTAAAAAATTGAGCCATTAATCATAATGCAATTGTGATAGAAATTTCATAGAAAGAAAAAGACTGTTTAATTAAACTTAAACTACAATTTATTATTAAAAGGTGTAAATTCAATATAAAATAACTCCTCCCCTGGCTCGAACACATGCGGAGATCCTCCTGGGCATGCTGAGGATCATGTTATCCAGCATTTCCTGGGGTAACCTGTCCCATTCTTCAATAGCGGCTTCCCTGAGCTCTGGAACTGTCTGGCGATGTGGCTCACGGTTCCATACAGCTCGTTTAAGAGCATCCCACGCGTGCTCTATTGGGTTTAACTCGGGCGAGCCGGCAGGCCAGTCTAATCGTGTGATATTGTATTCTTGACGAGCAGCATTGACTTGTTGAGCTCGATGTGCGGGCGCATTATCATCGACCAGTACAAATTGGTGCCCATGGTTTACTCGGAATGGTTTGACGATATCATCAATAGCAACTGCTTTGTACATGTCTGCTGTCATGAAGCCCCGATACGGGATCAAAGGCGTTCTAGCTCCAATCATAATGCCACCCCAAAAAGACAGCGATTTTCCGCCTTGCTGAACTGTTCCAGTGGCAGTTCTTTGTCTTTCACGGTCGCCTGTTCTTCTCCAGACACGGACACGTCGGTTATCTGGATGAGTGGAGATTCGGGATTCGTCAACGAAGAGACAGTTTTGCCAAATGTTTTCTTCCTCACCTTCTTCATTTTGCCGAATTCTAGCCCACTGCAATCTTCGTTGTTGACGTTGCCGGGAATTGAGCGGAGCTCGCCATGACCTCCGTGCTCGTAATCCAGCCTGGTGCAAGCAATTGCGAACGGTCTGCGTGCTAACTTTAGGCCCAGAGGCGGCCCTGACTTCTGCTTTTATTTTAGTGGCATTGATTGTGGTATCACGGGCTGCCAGCAATCTAATATAGCGCTTTAGGGCAGCTGTCAAAACAGTTGGGCGACCGCTGCGGTGTCGGTCAGCTAAATTCTCCATTCCGTGGTACCTCTGTACCACGACACAGGATTGGGATATAGCAAGCCTGCATGCTATTACTCTCGTGGTGTATCCTTCTTCCCTCAAAGTTACTATTTTAGCTCTTAAAACCTCTGATAATCCTCTTGGCATTTTTTCAATCACTACTTTCCGCAAAAATATCTTGAATCGGTTATAATTCACTAAATCAGATTTCTGAATGAGCGTAAGCTAGCCTTTTTGTAAGAAAAAACAATTGAACGGTGTCATTGTTTTGTGTTCTAATTCTTTATTTTTAAATAAAGAATCTAAAAAGAAGAAAAAATCATAATATAATCTACAGTAACAAAAAAGATTTCAGTTTTTCAAAGTGATCGCAAACTTTTTTTGATGTGTGTACAAAGTTGTTACTTGGCGGCAACTGCTTATCATCAGAAGAGTGGCCACCTTGTTTGCCACTTGAGCAGTTAAACAAAACATATTTACTTACACCTTATCTATTAGTTAAGTAGATGTAAGTTCTCATTTATCATGGAACTCTTATCGCTACATAAACTCATTCGATTGAAACCTATCGAAACGGAAATGATAACTTTATACACTGATAATAAGCAAATTACTGATGAATTAATTAACAGGAAGTGGTTTCAATGAATTTTACAGCATAAAGTAAAATCGCCTTAAGAACGGCTAAATAGAAAGGAAATTTGAATCACATCGGGCGTGTCTCGGTAGCCGAATTGGTCAAGGCATTTCCCTTGTAAGGGAAAGACTGTGAGTTCGAGTCCCGCCCGAGAAGATTTATTTTTCCCTATGTATTCGAGGAAGTGGTTTCTTATTTACTGCCTGGATCAAATATGACTAGGGCTTGCTTCATCAGGTCTGCAAAAAATACTTATGATGGAAAAGAAGTATCTACCTACTTACTACTTAACATAATATCTTTTTCTGTATATCGATGGGTCTCATGTATATGGGCCAAATTGAAAAATGACAACTTTACAGGAGAGGCTTCCAAAGTTTGAATTTGCTATAACATTCGATTGATACAATCGAGGTTTGCTAAAATTTGGCTTGTTTGCTTATTTTTATAACAGTGTTTTAATTTACATTTATTAGGGTCATTTTTACTGCACATTGGCCCTTTTACCTACGTTAGTTTTAGCAAGAATTATTATTAATTATCTTTAAACAACACTATTAAAGTAGTAGGATAGAAGCATCGGTAGCTTAGTGGTTAAGGAGTAGGCCTTACGATCGAGAGACTATTACACTACCGACGTGAACCCACTCCTAGCACAAGCAATTTTGCTGAATTGGAGGGGTTAGAGGGATATTAGTAACTTCGGTTCTAATATTTTTTTAAATATATATACTTATAAGTATTTTCACCGCATTGTAACGTTGTAGGTGTCTGTAATGGAGAACCTCTTTGCTGAAACTGCATTCAGTTTACCATTATGCGAGGTGATGTCATATTGACATATGTACAAAAATATATATAGTCGTGGTATAAAGATCCAGGCGTGGTAAGGCAAAAAACAACCCCATGAGGTTTTGTTGCAATGGATCACGCAATTCGATAGATTTCTTATCACAAGTCGTAGCATCTGATAATATGGGTCATTCATCAACTCGCGGTCATAAAACTCGCGGACATGATTATTTTCTTGTCAACTCGCGCGATTGTCAATATTGACGTATTTGTGTACAGTCAGTTACAAAAACTTTGTAACAAATTTAATATAGTTAGGTACCTTAATTGTTTATTAATTAATAATAGTAAAATTATAAGTTTCTGTTTATAAAATTACATGTGTGCTTTCTGATCATGTTTTCGATCATGATTTCACACTGGCGGTGAAAGTATATAGAAAAGAAAATTAGCCATTAGGTGCACATCAAAAGCGGCGATCCAGAGTAGGTACCTATGGTATAGATCCTACTAATATTGTAAATTTAATGTGATAGTTTATGAAGATACTTAATGTTTGGATGTTCGATTTTCAATCATGTTTTAACGGCTGCACTGGCTGAGGAACAGGGATAGATTTCATAGATTATGGTCGGGAATAAAACCTAGTAGATACCTATTTACAAAGTAGATATCTCATATACTTTTTATTTCCGGTTGTGGGAGCCGGACCTCGATAATGGCCCGGCTCCCACAACCTGTAGGACGACGAGTAGGACCAGTTATCCTAGAATTCAATTCTAAAGTTTCAAGTTTTCGCAGAGTACCGACTGAGAGACAGAGACACCGGCTCAGCTCTTTTACCCGTGGGGATTTTGCGCACGTAAAATAATAATCAAAATATTAGAATGAAGATGTTCTAAATATAAAATTTAATTTAGTAAATTTTGAAAAAAGTTTTGTTCGCCCGAAACGCAGGACGTAGAGTATGCCCATAAAATGTTATGAGGCTGTGGGACCTAACATTATAAACCCATCTAACACTCAAAACTTGTACTGTAATACTTATTCACTAGTAAAAATCCGTTCCATAGAAAAACTCACGTGTGACCTTCTTCCTACAGTCCCGGGTCCTTTAAGCGGGGCGTGAAAAGGCATCTAATGAGGCCGTCAAGCTGAGTGCCACCACTGTTAACATAGTAGGTACATGTTTACGATGGTGACCCTCTTTCCGAGACTTTGCCTTTGCTTAACATCAGGCGAGGTGAAGTTAAATTGACGTATCCTATATAAAACAAAAATGGCCTTCTCCAGTCTTATCTTATAACAATGTAGTAAGATAGGTATATATTTATATTTATACTACCTACTTACCTAAACACAAACATTCCCATGTAAATATAGTAAGTAGCTACCTACTTATTCCTGATTGAATTATGAACACTTGCCTAAAGTGTCTAATGGAGAAGACAATGAGAAGGGCAGGCCCCGTTACCTATAGTGGCCCTTTAGAATAGAATAAAAGTAGGCGCCTGCTTCCTGTTCCATCGGAGTGGCACTTCTAGACAAGTCAAATTAACTACTTTTTACTAAACGTCAGAACGATAAGGTAAAGTATTCTCTGTCTACGAGATAAAAGGTAAGTTGCTTGAAAATAGATTTAGTGACGTCATCACGTTCAATAGTCAAATCAGTTACTATTATATATGGGTGGATAATTAAAAATAAACTAGCTTTTGCCCGCGGCTCCGCTCGCGTGGATGTCGGTTCCCGGCAATTATTCGAATTTTTCTCAACGTACAAACCTTCCCTGGACTTCCACAAATAATTCAAGACCAAAATTAGCCAAATCGGTTCGTGCGTTCTGGAGTCCCTCTTCTTACAGTCCCGGGTTCTTCAAGCGGGGCGTGAAAAGGCATCTATCAAGGCCGTCAAGTTAGGGACCACCATTTTACGTCCAATGGCACCGGGAATGGTGGTCTGTATCTTCTGGACTGCACTTCAGCTTTGTTGCCATCCAGCGGAGTGCAGTCAATTGACGGAGCAAACATAAAAAAATAAAAATAAAAAAAATAAAAAAGTTACCTATAGCGTCAGGAAGGAAAACCCGACTTATTTTTATATAGTAGATAAGTCAAACAATAAAATAAGAACCAACGTAACTTTTGCCGCTCTTTTACCATTCTAGATTTAGTAAGCTTGGTTAGAGCATTTAATTTAACTATAGGATAATACCCAATTAACATTCAAGTTATAAAATACCATAGGCTTTCAACATCACTGGCTTTGGTAGTACCTACCTATAGCTAGGACTAGGCTATAGACTATAGGATATGCTATAGATAGGCTATAGATAGGATGTATAGTAAGTCATGTACCTTTTTTTTTTTTTTTTTTTCGTGCGGAAATCCCCTCGGATACCCCCCCTGCCGGAGCCGGAAGGGGAGGTTATGTCGGACTCGAACCGACTAAAACCGCACGCCGACTGTGGGTCTTGGTGCTAGGCCGGAGGTGAGGTTGTTATAGACATATCCCTCGCACCCCGGCTGACCCAGGGCCATCCCTTACGGTCTGGCCCTCCTCAGGAGGGGGGACAACGGTGTCCCCAACTCGCCCCCGGAATGGGGAGGCGCGCTATTTAGCGCGCCGCCGCCGTGGCCTGCTTCTGCTGGGGTGACAGGCGGCTCCACCCGTCACCCCCAGGCCCGCGCTCATGGGGGACGGAGGTCAGTCAGTGCCCTCCGACGCCCGAGTTGCCTGCGCGCGTGGGCGGCGCGATCCGCGAGTCTTTCTCGCTCGCGCCGCCTCTCCCGCTCCGCCGTCTCCTTCACGACCATTACCTGCTCGCTGAAGGAGACGCCGGCCGCCCACGCGTCCGCGCAGCGGACCATTGCTGTGAGCAGGGTGGCGAGGGTGAGAACTCTCACTCCCAGGGCCGCCACTAGCTCCCGCCTCGGTCCGGCCCATGCCGGACACTCGGTGAGCGTGTGCAGCCCCGTGTCCTCGCTCGCGTCGCAGTGATGGCACTCGGACGTTGGCTCCTTTTCGATCCGACACAGATATCTCCCGAAGCACCCGTGCCCGGTGATAATCTGCGTCAGTCGATACGAGAGGCTGCCATGTGGCCTCTCGAGCCATTCCCCCATGATGGGCCTTACCGCCTCTATGACGGCATGCCCTGAGTAAGTCATGTACCTATCTATAGCCTTTTAAGTATCTATATTAAAGTATTATATTAGACTTTGTATGTACCACAAAAATAAAATTACACTTTCACTCCATCCCATGGTTGCCTGGAAGAGATTGCCCTGTGCGATTAGGCCGCCAATTGTATGTTACTATGAATTTTTAATCCATACTAATATTATAAATGCGAAAGTAACGTACGCGTAATGTTACGCTTTCCCGCCTTAACCACTGAACCGATTTTGATGAAAGTTGGCATAGGGGTAGATTAAACCTTGAGAAAGGACATAGGCTATGTTTTGTCGCGATAGCCGAAATCCACGCGGGCGGAGCCGCGGGCAAAAGCTAGTTTATTATATTTAAAGAAATTGTAATATGTTTCTGTGTACCATACAATAAAGATTTAAAATAAAAATAAAAAAAAAATAGACCTAAAATGTACTCAAAATGTGCTCTTTAAGCTAAGTACCTACACGTTTCTTGGAAGTATTTTGATGATAGGACAGTTGCTACTGTGGTGGACGATCTCAAATTCACCAAGTAAGTACATAGGTACCTATAATAAATTATTACTTGACAAAACAATCTGCCTTTATATTTTGCGATTTAGGTCCAAGATATATGAATCGAGCTATACCTGCCATAATGCTCCTCACCATTTTAATAAATTCATTAGTACCATGTAGGTATAGTCAGCGTCAAAAGTATCTTGACTACAGAGTCTCAAAACGATCTTAAAACTAAGTTATTAGGAGCAAATGAAACTGTTTTATTGATTTAAATTGTATTATTGTCAGAACAATCCGACGACAGGAAGGGGAAATATCAAAGAATTAAGAACATTTTGAACACTTTGTTCATCAATATTGATCTACTGCTGATTTATTGTTTTTTTTTTATCTAGGACACGTCTTTGACTTCACCTCGCCTGATGTTAAGCTAAAGGCAAAGTCTCGGAGAGATGGTCACGATCGCAAACATGTAACATGTTAACAGTGGTGACACTCAACTTGACGGCCTCATTAGATGCCTTTTCACGCCCGCTTAAAGGACCCAGGATACAATATGTATTTCATAGTAAAAAAGTTTTGTAAGTATAACTTTGCAGTACCTAATTTTGTCCTTGACTGTACCACAGACTGTACATATAACCACGTGTATTATTTTATAATCAGTTGTCCATTATTATCTATAGGCATTATTTTGTAGGTATAATAGTTATGTAGGTACATTAAGTATATAGGAAAAATGGAATAAGAACTTTCACATATACTTAAGAGAAAATTGCTATGTATGGTATGGTATGTATGTATGTATGGTAGATATGTAAGTCAGGAAAATATAGACAAAAACGACTGCGATATTAAAACAGTAAACAGTACGAATTAGGTAAATTCCTCTTATCTTAATTTACTTAGCGGCTGACCTTGAAACGCTCGTGACGCCATAATTTTACATACGGATACCATGATGTCTATTGCCTTCGTAATAAAGGTGATTTTACATTATACATTCCGAACATTCTTCGAGTCTGACTGGTGTGCATTATATCCTGAGTCCTGGGTACGACTCCCGGGTCAAAGTTTGAATATCATCTGGTATAGTAATACTAACTCTGAAGTATCTACATAAGTGCCTAATTAACGACAACGGGCTCCTTTAACATAGGCTCGGTAAACACCTTTGGTTGGTGGCATACGGGTGTTAAATTAATACACCTCTGACTACCCCATCGGTGAGATACAGCCGTAAATGAGCGTCTAGTAAAAAAAAATGCAAAGTTGACATTCCATATAATGAAACCGGCCTTAACAGCATTCCAAGTTACACCGCAACTTACCTAATAACTTATTAATCATCATACATAATGACATTAATGACTCACAAACATATCCACAAACTTACTGCTTGCTTGCAATACAATAACGAGGTAAATAAGTACATAATTGTAAAACCAAATACTTACGTCATCTGGTGAAAAGTCGTAACACTCGGCTATTTTCTGGTAAAGTTCCTTTACGTTAGAAAATCCAGAGATGAGACCGAGGGGACTTCCGTGTGCCTGTTGACAGTGAAACACCAACTGTGATTTCTGTCCGTTGTTGTTGTCCACTCCGTTTGACTGCGTGTGAGGCTCCTCAACAGGAAGCTGTGGTACCGGAGGCGGTGCATATTTAGGTGCCTTCTTCTTAAATAACGACATTGTAAAAGAACACTACGTAACGGTAATAAGTTTTCCTTTAGCGCGAACGTCAGTGCGCACACATTCTCTTAACCGTGCACTATAAAATTTTAATCACTACACAGTCGCTTATCTTAAGAGACCTTTAAAATATATCGTCACGTCATACATAGCACATGATAACTTATCACTGAATACCGATATTGGGTAAGATTATGCGATGTTTAATCGGGACTGACTGTACATGGAACGCGCTGCCACGCTATGTGCGCTCAGGCGACAAACAAACGACTGACTGGCTTCGGCTTTCAGAGTTTCCGCCGCTTGCTCAGTGCTGTGACGAGCATTGGGCTGTCGGCTAACAAACGGACGACTACAAAAACCCAGTCGGTGCAGTTTATACAGTACACGCCCGCGCCTTTCGTACTGCGACGGGTAGGCCGGCTATAAGGCCGTTTTGGTGATTTTATTGCGGTTGCGACAGGTTTGTCGTTAAGTTAAACAAGCTGGGAATTGTTTCAACAATTGTGTAATCAATTCCATCGGTATCTTTTAAGAATGGTTTAATTTAAGGCGGGTCACACTGTAACTACACAAATCTATTGTATGAACAGCTTAATTACTTTGCCAAAGTTAAAATACTTATTAACGATTAAATAAATGCATTGCACTATACTTAAAGGAAATCCGAAGGAATCGCGTTACGTGAGGTCGACCTAAATACCAAAAGCAGCATAGACAAATGACCTACATCGCAAACGCTTCAAAGAATGCAAAAATATAAAACAGGAGTGGTGGTAGATAGTACCTACTTAGTTTTTTAGGCTTTGTTATTGGTTATAGTGTGTAAGAATCAGTATTACTAAGTTTATGTTAAGAATACTTGCTTGGGTACGTTAGTGCAATTGACCTATAGGCAGACAGACGCATCCTAAATCCTAATGAGATCTTGCCATAATAAGGATGTTAGAGGTGAAAGTCTTAGAGAGAATTATCTAGGTACATCGCTATCGAAGTAAGAAAGTTTCCCAGGTTCTCATTGAGTGACATGCCTCACTCACTAGTCTCGTCGCTACGTCTGGTTTTCACTGGTTCTTTTTAAATCTAATTCAAAATTCATAATATGGGTACCTACATATTTATATATTTTATTTTTTCTTTTTATTATACAATAAACGGAAGACACGAAGGACAAAATTGAAAGGCTAATAAACGTGGGAAACCGTGTTACATACCTTTACGACTCACAGCGATGGTACGATGCGCGAACGCTTGGGGTGCGGCCGCCTACGCCTCCTTCTGCGATCAAGTAATGCTCGAACGCGTGGGGTGCGGCCGCCTACGCCTCCTTCTGCGATCAAGTAATGCTCGAGAAGGAGGCGGCCCCCTAGCAGAAGCAGGCCGCGGCGCGGCGGCGCAAAGTGCGCCACCCCGTACCCGGGGCTAGATGGAGACACCGAGGTCCCCACAACCTGAAGAGGGCCATCACGAAAGAGATGGTCCTGCGTCTGCCGGGGTGCGATAGATATGCTTTTGGCAATCTCACCTCAGGCAACCAAGGACCCAAGACGGCGTGCGTTTTGGTCGGTTCGAGTCCGACATTACCGCCTCCACCGGCTCCGTGGGGGTGGTATCCGTGGGGATTTTTCGCATGAGAAAAAAAATCGGTCAAGCGTATTACAGTAGTGTCGCCCTGAAAAATTGCTGAACGATAACTGTACACAAGTCTTTATGTTGTCTTCTATACAAGACCAAAATTCGTTCCTGCGTGGAATACTGCTGGCATCTCTGGGATGGCTCCGCAAAGTACTTACTAGATGCTCTCGACAGGTTGCAGCGACGTGCGGTCCGCATTATTGGGAATCCTGAGGTCACGAAGCCTTTGCAGATGCGTAGAGATTTGGCAGTATTCTACCGTATCTACCATGGTGAATGTGATGAGCTCTGCCAATTAGTCCCACCCTCTCCTTTCCTTCACAGGGCAACACGTGCAAGGCTAAGATGCCATCCGTATTCGGTGCAGAATATAACTTCTAGAACCAAGCGTTTCAGTGACTCATTCCTATGCCGCATCAAAAAGACCTGGAACTCCCTGCCAGCTCACGTGTTTCCTTCTTTCTCCAGTCCCGGGTCCTTTAAGCGGGGCGTGAAAAGGCATCTGATGAGGCCGTCAAGCTAAGTGCCACCACTGTATACATAGTACAGGTTTACGATGGTGACCTTCTTTCCGAGACTGCCTTCAGCTTACCATCAGGCAAGGTGAAGACAAATTGACGTGTCCTTTATTTAAAAAAATAACATACTATATTCGATCTGAGCCAGTGCCCAATTTCATTCTAATCTGTTTACCTCAATATCACATTTACAATATTATTAGGATTATCTGCAACTTCAATTGAACTCCAAAAAATACCATACGTTATTGAACTATCGCTCGTAAACCCACATGTGGTGGAAGTAGTAATTTGTCCTTAAAATTTAATCGCGTAGCGCCTGTTTGCTATTTAAACATAGCAGGCGAAAAAAAATTGAATGTGATTTTACTTGCTCTAGTAAATTAGACATTAATGAATGTACTTAACACTATAAACCCGCCTAGCGTTGTAAATACAATGTTTATGTAGTTAATTAACACTTACTAATTCGTTCTTTATTAGAACACGAGTGACGCCACTGGTGCTGCATACATAGGCCACGGTAACCACTTTCCATCAGGTGGTCCGACTGTCCGAGTGCTTGTCTGCCACCTAAGTGGTATAAAAACAGAATTTCTCATCATTCTGATCAGGGTGGCCAAGTGTAGTATTTTTTGTGATAACGACTATTTTGGAAAAGCTGCATTCCAGGTACCAGTATTAAGGTTTGCGTTGCACCTTGGAGCCTTTAGCCCCCCCCCCCCCCCCCCCCCCTACAATTTATTATTTCGATTACTTAGTCTGGGATTATTCCCGTTGGCCACCACTGGTGGACATTGGGAAATTTTATCACTTTTTATCCCAATGGCCACCAGTGGTGGTCAGCGGGAATAGTTTTATTACATTTTATGGTCCACATTCTGCAACTGATCCTAATATAGAAGTTTTACAGTTTGCATTTGGGGTAGGTAGTTACCTACTTCTTAAATACTTACCTACGTTGGCCGTTCTACGTTTCGTATGTTGAAAGGTAAAATAATTCCAGTCCACACCTGTATACATCATAAAACTTGAATAAATAATTATTATTAGGTTAATTCAGAGCTTATAATAAGTAACTTGTAAAACATAAAAAACGCGAGTGCGATATATGTAGCCAGCGTTCTGGGTGGTTTATATTGTGATTTAACCTGAGATTAATGTTTATATTATATATAGTATTATTAAAAGCTTAGTTAAAGAAAAACCTAATGTAACATTAGTTTGATTTTACAGAATTATTATTTGGTACACTTTATGAATGTTCTGACGAGCTCTTCCAATTAGTCCCACCCTCTCCTTTCCTACACAGGACGACACGTGCAGGGCTAAGATGCCATCCATATACGGTGCAGAGTATACCAGCTAGAACCAAGCGTTTCAGCGACTCATTCCTATGCCGCACCATTAAGACCTGGAACTCCCTGCCAGCTCACGTGTTTTTTTATTTGTGCTTGGTGGTGGCCTTGAGGACATAAAGTAACAAAATTTCCCAGTGTCCACCAGTGGTGGCCAACTATGTGGTGGCCAACGGGAACATTTCCAATATTATATTCCCGCTGACCACCACTGGTGGCCATTGGGATAAAAAATGATAAAATTTCCCAATGTCCACCAGTGGTGGCCAACTATGTGGTGGCCAACGGGAATAATCCCTTAGTCTGCTACAGGGGTGACTGCCGTCTTACCTCCCGTGAGGCCGTCAATCAGTAGATGCACCGGCTTGCACGGCCGGTTTGTGCCTCGAAAATCATAATAGGGCCCCATACATGTACCTACAACTGCAATAAATATTCAATTCATCTATCAGTTTCTTCCAGTCCCAAGACTGGGAGACCATTTGTTGGTGGGCTATTCAAATATTCTTCTATATCTACTACAAAATTATACAGGAAAAAATTGATAAATAAGGTCAACCGGGGCAATTGCGTCATATTTCTCGATCACTCCAAGTTATCGCCTTATTGTGAGTGAATTTATGGCATTATGCACTTTTTGAAACTCTAGTCTCATAATATGGCTATTTCTGTACAAAATCCTATTATTGATTTCTTCGCCAGAGTTTTACAACTGTGTCATATTGATTGTTTTTAAAAAATTGGAATTTTAGACGCATTTTCCCCGTCTGGGGCAAATGCGTCTTTCTTAAGTAAATACTTAATTGGTAAGCTATTCGTGAGAAAATCAAAGTAGTTCTTTTCGGATCAAATTTCTGTGCAAAAGAATGACAATTAAACTAAAAAAAAAGAATAATTGAGGAATTCAGAGACAATTTAGTAAAAATTGGGGAAATGCGTCTAGTTTTTGATGGACGCATTAGCCTCATACTAAATGCAGACGTTGTCAACATTTTACCTCGGTGGTTTGCGCTTACTACTTCAGGAAAAGTAAGCACAGGAAAAGTAGGCAGGTACAGCTTAGCATAAAAGTCGTGAAAAAATAGTGGCGCCACTTTCTATGCCAAAACGATTTTACTATGGCAACACTTGTCTTCTTTCATATGATGAAAAAGGTGATGTTACCGGTGAAAATAAATTGAATTTTTGCCAAAACTGCAAGTACTTATAGTTGTGTCAGTTGTGAAAAAAAAATCGGGAAAACATACAAAAATTTATTTAAATTATGAAATGAGGCACTACTCAGTCTACTATGGTATCAATAAGAAAATTACGAGATCAAATGAATCTAGAAAACGACCTGACAGTCAAATTTATAAGTAAGTTAGGGAATAAATTGTACTCTTCCATTATATTACTTACTTATCTAGGAGTATTTTAATTAAATATCTATACAGGTGTAACAGAAAGGGAGTATCAAATCGAAACACAGCTAAATGTAGAATAAGAACTGTCTTATGCTCATGACTCATAACTTTTATCAAGGAACTACAGTTAGTTCCATGATAAAAGTTGTTCACCTAATACTACTGGTGTGTATTAGATCCATTCTTGTTACACCCTGTATAAATAAAAAAGTAATAACATATATATTAAGCTTAACACATACACAAGATAAAAACAGTTCTGTTACAAAAGGTAGTAAAGTTATCAAAAAGCGTTTACTGAAATAAAATTTCACTTTCGTCTTAAAATGTGCGGACATAAAAAGGTTGTCGATTTCTGTTTTCGGGGTAAATGCGTCCCACAGTCGCAATTACCCCGTAAAGGCAGACGCATTTACCCCCAGACATTAATCCTAACCTTAAAAATGGAGATATAATTATTTCTTTAAATAAAGCTATTACACTAAAAATAACTGTCTGTGTAAGCAACCCATTGACTATTCTTTACAATGGTTATTGAATAAAATCAGTCAAATAAAGAAAACAGAAGATTAACATGGATTTGGTTACTCACCTCTCCTAGCGACAAGTTGTCCAGAAACGTGCAATTTACAAAATGGCTACATACTTCAATAAGAGAGCTAAAATGCCATCTGTACGAACATCATGTAAAGTATTTAGTTTAAGCAAATGTAACTAGATGGCAGAAATCAATGTAGATTGAACAGTTATCGAATAATTTAAAAAAGACGCATTAGCCCCGTAGACGCAATTACCCAAGTTGACCTTACAGCATTTGATAAACACAAACACTTCACTTTGTCTGACACCGAAGTGCTTAAAAAAAAAAACAATTTGACCTCATAAAAAGATGACACCTCAGTTAAGTTAAACATTGTTATTCACTGTAGGGCACTTCCTGTTGATATTCCTTGTGTTTTGACAAGGACTAAGGAATTTTAGACAGCATGGCTGCATTTCACCAATGAATGTGTAATTTTGCATTTTCACTGACACAAATTTTACATAGTAAAGCTCAAGTTTATATAATTTGGTGAAATAAAGCCTTAGATTAAAATTCTATATTCACTGAACTCTGAAATGAAACCCAAAAGTGATTTTAAAGTTTATTTTAGCAGTACATCTACGAGGAAGCTACAGCCTTCTTGGGGGTGGGTTTGCCCTCTTTGAAGCCATTACGGAAACGCCTCCTGACAATCTTCAGGTGACGCATGCGGCCAGTTCCTGTGGTCTTCCTGCGCTTGGCCTTCACTGACCAGTGGTCTGAAAAGGAACATTATAGAAATTAGAGTAGAAATTTAAATGGAAATACATGGGGAGGTTTCAAAAGTTGACTTTTTAATATTGCTAAATATTGCTACACATATTAATTGATTGAATATATTCCTTTGTGTAAATAATTTGTGAGTTATTATTTTAGTCAATTAAATACCTGGAATTCAAAAAATCCTATTGATAAAAAATATACAGCATGAAGCAAAGATGAAAATTTTATTCGATAAAATCAATTGAAACTTCTTGAAGTCTATTGTTGTGTATAATCAAATAGGTAATGCATTATGAGATAACTATTAGATCTTCAGCCAAATATTGAGCTGTCAAAACTTAAATGGTTTGACAGGGTATATAGTAGACTAATTTTTATTTCCAAATTAAAATAGGTGTCAACATTCCGTCATGGATGAGGTTTTCAATTTGGCATATTTTTTAGATAATTGTACTGTTTTTAATATTATAGTACAATACAGTGTATTGTATTACAGTGTATTCCTTAAAAATGTACTAAATTCACAGTTCTCAATAATATGTGTCATAAAACCAGGTGAAATGAAGATTATTACATTATCATATTAGTGAAGGTGTCACTAACCAGTTCAACCACTATAGTTTATTTTCTACATACTATTTTAAAGTAATATCATTAACAAAAACACCTAATAATATTTACCACCAGGAGAGATCAGAGCTGCCTCTATTGCAGTTTACTACATATTAACAGGCAAAACTAGACACTAACAGTGCTTTAATATCATTATGAGAAGAATGACCAGTTTGGGACTGTTTACTTATTCTTAAGTTCTTAGCACAATAATGAATAGTAATTAAGATTAAAAACAAAATAGGTATAAATCACTATGAGGACAAATTCAGAAAGTAATTTAACAATAGTTATTCATCACATGTAGCAGCGTGAAATGCACTCATAGAATTTTATTGAAAATGACAAATTAAAAATTCCTCAGTCTGGTTGCCGAATAATTGCTCAAACCATCGAAATAATGAGAAGAAAACATTGTTTTTAAAGTGTGAACTCAAAAAGTGAAGGCCGGGTAAAGTGGTACTTACAGGAACGCAGCTTAGCTGCAGGGTATCCGCACTGTGCGCATTTTGACTTCTGGATATGATACGATGATCTACCGCATCTCCTACACAAGGTGTGTGTCTTATTACGACGCTTACCAAAGCTCGACGTACCCTTCGTCTGTAATAAACATTATAGGTTATGTCTATGAAACCATTAAACTCACTAATAATATATGTGATATATATTAAAAACTGTTGAAGCACTATACAAAATGGTATTTTTTTAGCAAAACATTCAATATTTAAGGAGATTATTTTAGATACAAATTACAAAAACTATACAGTACCATCTTGTCACAATTTGACAAGCCAAGAGAAAACAATTATTTTCGACGAAGACTACTCTGACGTTTTCCACGGTATGACCATATTTAAAATTAAATTAAACTCCATTCCAATTATTAACTCTTTAATCTATACTTACTATAAGGTAATAGCACCAATAGTGGTCACTGATCCAATAGTGGACACGTTCGAAAAATACCCTTTATTTAAAAAAAAAGTAACTATTCAGTTTCCACGCTTATTGACTTAAAAGATGCCTTATGTCATCTATAAAAAAATTACAACACTATCAAAGGCAACAATTGAAAGCAATGTAGACCCAAAGGCCGGTGAACACGGTCGTGTTGTTTCTTAAGATTTTTGTTACGGTTACCGATTTTTAGTAGATTTAGTATGGATATTATAAAAGTAAGTTCTTGACATAATTACCTACCTATTTTCACATGGTTATATTAGCAGTTGTAAACATGAACCTTTATACTAACTGGACTGCGCACTATGAACAGAAAAACGAGCCGAAAGAGAGGTTCCAAAGTAGTAGTGCGTCTCTTTCTAATAGTTTTTATCATGTTTTTATTGGTCTTTATTACAAATAATGTTGCCGCATAAGAATTTTGAAAGGCTACCAATGTCACTCTCATAACATTTAAAATAAAAGTATTACTTTGTACAACTTCATAATACCACAGTATAACGAGAGATCTTACAGTAGTTCATCGCATTTGATGTTTGCGGAAATGCCGCCTTTTGCAGTTTTTTCAGGGTTGTCACTTCAGTTTTTATTTATAATTTATTTTTCTGTAATATTCTATGTATAACCCCTATTTGTTCTCTTTGTTCTGTCAAGGCACATCAACTCAGGTTAATTAATATTACTAGGTAATGCCCGCGGCTCCGCTCGCATGGATGTGGGCTATTGCGACTTTTGGTTATATCTCCGGTTCTACTCAACCAATTATGATCAAGCAAAAATATATTTTAAGTCTGAGTTTTTGGATTTCGGTTTGGATTTCGATTTCGATTTCGATGATACGGGGCCCTACGGGGTCAAGGATGAAGAAAACGATTGGTACGAGATCCACAACTTTAATCCGTAGGTCCTGCTTTACAATAATAAAACTACTCTAAGTCGAAGTCGAGTGTCGGTTCGGGTACGAGTTCACGTCACTATAAACGGCAGGCTGAGTAATGTACTCAACTTGGGGTTCCGGGCTGGCCCCGTGCGAGTGTGACGTTGTCTTCCCCTCAAGGTCACCAGGCTTCGCAGCTGCTAGTTTGGTCCGCCGGAGTCTTCGCCACGGCCGTCTTCAAGACGGTACGGAGAGGGCAGGCAACCTCAGCTGGTCCGGAGGTGGGCCAGTACGGTGCGGTGCTGATATTCCAGCCGGTATGAAGTGGACCGGTATTCCAGCCGGTACCAAGTTCTGGGGAGACAACCACACAATTAGGCACTGGTGCGTGAACCCAATGCACAGCGCCGGGCCCCAACGTATAATTTTCTACATGGGCCCTAAGGTCGGCGGCGCTGTACAATGGTAGGTACACATAACACATAAATTACACAATAAACAAAGAAATAAAACTGGAATATATATAAAATAAATCGTAAGTATTTATCGTAAGTACGTCTGTAATCCCGTTAACCACGGTTCAATCAACCATAAACCAATTATTCAGTAATAATTAAGATCTAATACTAATATATGCTGAACCGTGGATTTAAAACGAGATTAAAATTCGACAATTTACATATTTTCAAAATGTGGGTATCCGTAGAAAATTATGGCGAGATGTACACCGTGTTGATTTTTCTCTTAGAATACGAACAATCAAACATAACATAATTGAATAGTTCTTAAGCAATTACTATATTAGGCTGTCTGTCGACATGTATACTCGCGACATATATTATGGACACACTTCATACAATAACTTTCTTACAACATTTTAACGATTACGATGTTAATCACAGTTTACTTTAAATTTAATTTAATTACATTTACACAAAGGATAAACTACAGCTAGGTAACTACCGAACTAACGACCGCAGGTAGGCAGGTACTAAAAATGAGCTAGCATCACGCTTAGCTCCTAGGGGCTAAGCAGGAATGTCACACGCGAATGACGATGTTATTTTACTTTATTATTTACGTGACTATCGTTTAATACTCGCGCACTGTTTATTAAGGACACTAGACTTACCCCTTATATTGGGAACAGCTATTATATTAACTAGCCTTCGTATGTTAGACTAGTAGACTACACTAATATAATATAATATAATAGTAACTGGCAGAATCTAGATTACTATCCAGTTACGCGTTAAGATTACGATTGCACGTTCCGCCGCGGAGTCTCGCGATCGAATGAATGTCTGCCGTCTACCTCGGCGCGAGCGCGGGGCGTGTTTTTTTCTTGTTGTCGATTAGTGTTGTGCCATCAGCTGATTCTCCGTTTGACGGAATGCGCTGATTGGTTATCAATTCGTGTGACTCATTTTATATGTGCGTTAGAACGATGCATTACCTTAAAAGGTAATGACCGCGTTCACCACCCAGTGATGGGGTACGCGCCGCAATCGCGAGATACCGGTATTTACCGTTTATTACTGCTATGTTCAAATGTTTTCATTTTTTATTACCGGAACCAGTGTTCACGTAACAGTTTCAATTTCGATTTTTAATTTCTATTTCGATTTCGAATTGAATTTGGATATTGGACTTGGAATTTGGTTCAGGTTCGGGGTTGGATTCAGATTCGAATTCGAATTTCACTAATCGCTGGGATCGCCAAATTGGTGATATTTTCTTAAGGAGCCTATGCACGATCAGTAAGCCTGTAGTTTCAGATCGTATCAGGCGGCTTGCAGTCCTAAGTCGACAGCGCCCCACACGAAAGCGACTTTGGCCTCCCGGCCATGCCCTGCTGTCAGTTTTGCAGGTACACATGATCAGTTGGGAGTCGACAGTTTCCCATCGTATGATTGCCTGCCAGCAATTGTCTGATATCGGGATTGACGACCATTTTACCGACGATCAAAGCTGGCGGACTTGATATTAAAAAAAAACAAATCGAGGTTTTCGGGGTGACTAATTACGTATAATAAAATCCATATAGCGATCCGGACTTGAAATTTCCCTCAAAGTCAACATGAGCATCGTTTTTGAGGTTTTCAGAGTTGCTAATTACGAATATATCATCCATCCAGTCATCTTGGATTGCTACATGAATAACATATTCGTAATCAGCAACCCCGGAAACCTTGAAAACGATACCCGTATCGATTTTAGTAAAAATTTCGAATCCGCCATCTTGGATCGCGAAATGGATGTTATATTCGCAATGAGCGACCCCAAAAACCGTGAAACCGATACCCATATCGATTTTGGTGAAAATTTCGAGTCCGCCATCTTGGATCACCAAATGGATGTTATATTCGCAGTCAGCGACCCCAAAACTCCTGAAAACGATACCCATATTGATTTTAGTGAAAATTTCGAGTCCGCCATCTTGGATCACCAAATGGAAGTTATATTCGCAATCAGCGACCCCAAGAACCCTTAAAGCGATACCCATATCATTTTTGGTGAAAATTTCGATTCCGCCATCTTGGATCGCGAAATGAATGTTATATTCGCAATCAGCGACCCCAAAAACCCTGGAAACGATACCCATATTGATTTTAGTGAAAATTTCGAGTCCGCCATCTTGGATCACCAATTGGAAGTTATATTTGCAATCAGCGACCCCAAAAACCCTTAAAGCGATACCCATATCAATTTTGGTGAAAATTTCGAGTCCGCCATCTTGGATCGCGAAATGAATGTTATATCGCAATCAGCGACCCCAAAAACCCTGAAAACTATACCCATATCGATTTTTGAGAAAATTTCGTGTCCGCCATTTTGTATAGCTAAATATAGAAAACGAAAAAAAAAACAATTTTAACAAACAAAACGAGTCATAAAAAAAATCACGTGATTAGTGTGATTACAAAAATGAGACAGCCCTGAATCCTTAGTACCGAGTAAAATGTATGGGCGTACCGAGTAATACCCCGTCCCCCACCACCCCTCTCCCCCCGCACGATTGCTCTGTCTAGACGGCTTCGTTGACAGACTGTATGTAGTATGAATCGTTAGACTGTGATAATACTTTGTACAACTTCATAAAAGATGGTCAAACCATTGTATATTGATAGTTTAAGTATTTTTATGCAAAGTTACATCACAAAAACATAACGCACAAATATATGCAAAGTAAAAAAAAAATACCATTTACAACCAAAAAGAATTACATTTACTATGGCAAGTTGTTAGACAGGGACAGACTACTACTTTTTGGCTATCTCGCTCGGCTCGATTTTTCTACTTTCACCGAGACGATGAAAAATGTACCTTATGTCATTACAGTTGGGTGTAAATTTGTAATTATTGTATTTTACAGTACGCAATCCAGTTAGTATACAGATTCATGGTTGTAAATGGTAAGTGGTGCCAAAAAATGTAAAGTGCCCAAAAGTCAACACTTTCGATAAAATTTAAGTTTTAGGAAGAGTGTATGTTATACGTATGCCTTCGGTAAATGTGATAAAAGCGTTGTGGTAAATGGGTAAATTGATCACATGTACCGGTACTTATTAATAATGCACGCGGCTTTACCCGTGCGGGTGCGAAATATTAGTTTTTGAGCTTCGTCGTTTTGTGTGTTTAAATGTTTTATTTTGTATACGCTACAAAATAAAACATTCAAAACACACAAACTCAATTTCGAAATATGATTTGTATATTTTTGATAATAACAAAACCTTTTTATTTCATACTAGCGTGTATGTCGGTTATCGCGACCAAACATAGCCTATGTCCTTTCTCATGGTCTAATCTACCCCTATACCAAATTTCATCAAAATCGGTTCAGTGGTTTAGGCGTGAAAGCGTAACATACAGACAGACAGACAGACAGACAGACAGACAGAGTTACTTTCGCATTTATAATATTAGTATTTATTTCATATTTCTAGAATTCGAATATTTCAAATCTTAGCAAAGGAGAATGGGCACTTTTGTATGAGTTGCGTCCCAATCCTTGTAATAAGTAGTGACACATATAAAACATGTTCATTTAGTCTATTTATAAGTAAAAATGAAAGCTTTTTATCAGAAATTCGTACAGGGCCAAAGTTTTATAACTCAAAGGTTCATACTCTAAATACTGGAGATAGTGACTACCATTCAATGGAAACATTACCTTATTTTTAAAAAGAAACAATACCTACTGCATTCAGAGGTTTTCGAGAACTCGCTTGCCACACCCAGTAATCGAATCGACTAAAATGCGAAAAAATAACATCCGGTATTTTTATGGCAACAATCGATAGTGTAAATCTTATGGATGAAATCTTTCTAACAAACATGGTAAATTATAAAAAAGGAAGTTCATAAAATCTTAACTTATATTTATAAATTAAACGCTAACATACACTGCACTTTTACCTACTCAAGGAGCCATCAGATACCTTATCAACAATTTATGTATTTATTAAAATGAATACTAAATTAATGAACTTTGATGCTAGTTTAGAATATAACTTTATTGAGTACCTGCATGAGGTGGACCAACATTGAGACCTGAGATTGACTGGCGCGCGGTGTGCGGTTGGTCGGTTCAGACATAAACACTCCAGCTGGCCCGCGAGAGCTACCCCATGAAAAAAGGGACAAGTGGCCTCCCCCTAGTCCTCGCTCACGTTCACCCAGTCGCTTCCCACTGTCTGTGCAATATTATCAGTCCATCATTTTAATGGTTTAGCTATATTCATTTTGCCATTTGGTCTTTTCCATCACGTTGTTTCTATAGTCCATCTTTTGTGCGTGTAGTGCAAAATGTGTCCAGCTGAGCTCAATTCTATTTCAGTGTGAGTGCATGTATAAGCGCATCTGTAAACTTTTTGTCTGATGTTTTCACTCTTCACTTTGTGTATTTTCCTGATCTTTAATACACTTCTCTTCATTGCTCTTTTGGTGCATTAAATTTTATGTATATAATAGGAATAAACATAATATATAATATTCAGCCTTTACAAAAAATAAATAAATTTAACAAATTATTAACATACTGTGCCCATTTGACGGCAATAGGCTCGCCCCCAATTACGTGGCATTGAAAATCATAGTTTACGAAATGCGGGTGTTACTATACTAACCAGGTATACCTTAATATACCACTGTCTACCCCTTCGGGGACTCGGGGACTTAGACTTGAATATATGTAAATACATAACAACATAAAGGAAAAATACTATAGAGGCATGGACGGCGTGGCCGAATGAGATAGATAGAAGATTATTACCTAAGGTCAATAGCCAAAGATTGCAGTGTTGCTATAAAATAAGATTTTCCCCAAAGATTCGGGAGGATTCAATGCTTACTACTCCAGTTAGTAGAATATGCCCTCTACACAGTAACAGTGCGCGTCTAAAGACGTCGCGCATTCTAGTAGGATTCAAGATGGCACGGCAGAATTGTACCTGTCACACACACTTACCGTATTCCCTTGAGATAGACTGTTAGTGTAAAGACGCTCATTGTTGTATAGTGAGCCTATAGTTACGCTAAGAACTCACGGAGCGATTTTTACCGTGCCCGCTCAGTGCAAATATTTGTATGCATGAATATGGGTATTTGCATTAATCTGGTCGTGCCTCGGAGAGCAGTTAAGCCATCGGTCCCGGTCACCATACCAATATCTTTGCCTTTGTTACGGGTATTTGGACCCCTCAAAAGTCCAAAAGCTGGTCTAACGGCAATGCTTTCACATCGTAGTTGGGCTGTGGAGGTCAGATGGCCGTTACACTGGTAAAGTGGACCCCAGACTCTAAGCTGATAGCTTTGGAAGAATCTGGGATTAACGCAATAAAAATACATTTGGAGTTTGTAACTTCATATTATTGTTGATAAATTAATAATAGGTGAAGCAGGGTTAAAACTTTGTACCTCTTTTTACAAAAATTGTGCGGATGGAGATTACGAAATTTCCCATACCTGTATTGTTAGTCTGTGGTCAACTTGAGACACAAGATATTATTACTTGTTTATAGTCTTATATACTGAAATGCCGCTCTTTTTGCAACGAAATCTCAATGTATAAAAACTTCAATAATGTTTACACTTATAATTTTTTATTTACTTATGGTCGAATCTCGACCACCGGGCGACCCCTTACTAGTACTCTTTAATTCCCACGACGTATCAAATATATCAAAATAACATGTCACTACCTCATTGTGTTTATACTTAACGTGATGCTAGATAATTTAGGCACTCAATTATTGTATTTAAAGGTTAATAATTAGCATTTACGTGGCATACTTACGAATGAAAGGACAAGTCCGGTACTTCGTCCGGTATTTTTCTTTCACTGTCACTTTTGCACCCCAAAACACTACAACGCATGGTGCGTTTTCATTAGATAACAATTATCAACAATGCACTAATCGTTCACAATACGAATAGCTTCGAATTGTGCACTTTTCAACTAAATTAAGATTAAATTATACGCTGAGCAGAAATCAGGTGACTCAACTGTCAAAAATGGCAAAATTGTTTCGCACAGTTACTGTGCCGAGTTCTTATCCTACGATTAACAATTTCAAAATCCCCAAAACCAAAATCCCTATAAAAAGGAATTAATGAAATAAAAGTGATAAATTAATTCATCGTTGTCGCGTTGTCTTGGATCTTTATTCGGTTCGATACCATGCCGACAATACAACATTTGGGACACAACGACACAATATTTTTTTTGCTTTTTGGGGATATTGTTGTTTGTATTTTTAATTTTTTTTTTTGTTATTCAATCCCAATGTTCAATCCGCAATTTTCTGGTAACGGCTATTTCGGACCGATTTTTCCAAATAATTTACTTTTCAAACAAAATAAATTGTATCAAAATCGGTTAGATATCATTAAGTGTATTTGAAGTCAATAATCTTGTAACCAAGTGGTTACTTTTCATAAAAATAAAGGTTTATTTTCGAAAGTGTGCACTATTGGTATATACGGCAGTATATAGGTACCATAGAGTTAAAAAATAAATAATAGACTGTCAAAACAAGAATGGCAACAATGCGTTTAAATGTCAAAATTGTCATTTGTCATTGACAATGTCAAATTCAATTGAGAAGACAGAAAATCATAGACATAGTAAATATAAAGACGTGAAGCTACTACGAAATTCATTCATAAAATCATATAAGGAAAACGCCAATTCTCCATATTGCTTTCCAACGTAGTGGGGATGTAGTAGCACCTGATTGGTCAAATAAAATTGGTAGTGATGCGGTGATAGAATTTTAATTATCGATATTTTCCCAAATATTTAAAGAACGAAGACCACTTTCCATACATAGTAAATGACTTTTAAAATGCCGTTGACATAACTTTTCATTCGGGTACCTACTAGCCAAGTCGAGCACTTCTATTTTGAAGTAAATATCTTTTATAACAAAGGTAGTACAAATGTATATATACAGGGTGTAATCGTTAAGTGTGTCCAGGCGATTATTCCGTAACTATTACAGATATCAAAAAACTTTAAACTGATATCGAAAGTACGTTACCTAATGAGTAAAATGACATCAATAACTTTTTAAAAATCAAACTTTTGTATGTTTTGTAAAAATATTAAATAAAAATTCGATTTTTTTTTTTGTCCAAATCGATTTTATTTTTATGCCAATGTGTTATGTACCTGGAGTACTACTAAATATATATATACAATATGGATACGACATATAGGCATTAATTGAAACCATATACTTGCTTCAAATAGCTTCAAATAGGAAAAATTTGAACAAAATCGGCCCAGTATTAAGGGCAGAAACTAGGGTTTTAATATTACAAAATTTTGAACAACTTTAAACACTCCGTAGAATCGCAGTTATCAATGAACTCTAAATTGCACGAAAATACTACCATTAGGGTTACCATCCGTCCGAGTTTCCCCGGATTTGTAGCCACGTAGCACGCGAGAGCACTATACCCACTCCGACCTGCCCATGTGGTGCATGTGAGACCATCACCAGGTAGATGTCCCCAATGAGCTTAGAGTAACAGCCGCCGGCCGTCACGGCCACCGTCCGCCTGGAAAGTACATACGGCGTGCCGATGTTCCACGTTACCTCCACTTGCCTACTTGGTTCTTCTTTAGCCATGTCCGGCTCCGGTACACTAGTGAACGAGCGAACCTCTTGGGAAAGTGGGGTATGCATGCACGAAATCCCGGATACGATTTCTTATCGTATCTGGTGGTTTTGACTTTGAGATGGCTGGCGTCCGACGTTCTTACAGACTCGGCAGCCCAACTGTAACACCCCTGGGGTGGCATACGTCCATAGGCCACGTTAACCACTTTCCATCATGTGTGCCGTATGCTTATCTGCCACCTTAGTAGTATAAAAAAAACTTCTTGTCCTGGTTTACGGATTTTGCAGATGGAAACCCTTATTACTATTAAAATTGCACGATGCGACGTTGCCGTTCTGTGTATTCATTCATTTTTCCATTCATCAATTTCGTAAAAATACGATTGTAATGAGAGAGACATAATACCTCAAAGAGTGCCGCCGGTAGGGTAAATTTCTGATTAACGGCAGTCTGTTACTCGTACAGAGAATAATGGTTGTTTTGATTACATATAAAACTTTTTGATTTGATAAGTAGGTACCTACTTATCTATGATTAACTTTGATAACTTACACTTTGTATTTGATTTCTTTATAATTTTTCCATAACAAATTCAATAATTAAGAGTATTAATATCTACGTAATGAAGAATTTAAAGCTCATAATTTCAGTGTTAATCCCGGTTGCATCCATATCTTGTACTTTGGTGCCTGAGGGCTGCTTTCCTAATCTTTATTTTCATTTGGTTTATCTTGGCTTTTGTGGGAGCGACTACCGGGCTACCCTCCAACTCTGACAGGAAAACTACGCACGATGACATGATAATGAACACCATGAAAATTGACAATAAATACCTTCCAACTATTCATCAATCAGGTTAATAATAAATAAAATATTCTAAAATAAACATATTCAAAGATGGATATTGGTGCCTTTACCTTATTAACCTAGGTACAATTTTATGTTTTGATAATTTCTGGAATGTTGTCAGTAACCGCGACGTCACTGGGGACCGCGTGTCGTTCTTTGATCCTCTCGGTTTATTTTCTCGTTTTAATTTGTTTTTAAAGTGAAATTGACACTAATCTATTCTTTTTGTGTTTGTGAATTGTGTTTATTTTTTGTTTAGCTATTCTATCCTTAATTTTAACGGTGAAAATGAGTCTAAATACCTACCTAGTAAATTTGTTGTGCGAGTTTTGTTACGTATTCTTTTTTTGAAAAAACAACGAAGTGTATAGTGTACCTAACGTGTCTCTGAAAGTGACTCGCAGCCGTATTATTGAGGCATTTGATAAATTGAAAGCAAGGTAGGTACCTAACCGAAATCTGTTGAACAGTTAGTTTGGCGATATCATTTTATGTTTTCAAGTTAGTGGCGGGCATTTCTAAAATTTAGATTCACATTTTTAAGCACTGCCGTGAAAAAGTGGTGTTTATAAAGTTAAGTGAACTTTCGTGATAGGTGCCTAATCTTACCTTAGTAGGTAGGTCACGAGCGCGCGTCAGCTGGCGGCACGTTGCCGCTTTGCTGCTGTACCTATAGTAAGTAGTTGTGCAAATTCTAAGCGTGTGTATTTTTGTGAATGAATCAATGACTTATAAAAGTGGTTACATTTTCTACATTTATTTTATTAATTACTTTGTTAGGAAATTTAGTTTTTTTTAAATCTGCGAATTTGAGTTTAAATTTAATTTTGTTTCATTCCTATGGACCAGGACGCTTCACTGTTTCCGTAAATGCCTATATGTCGTATCCATACTGTATATCGCTACTCAAAGACTGTAAAGAATCTTTGTAGATTTTACGTCCTTCTGGGCGAATTATTCGAAACTCCGGCTATCACAAGGAAGGTCTGACAGAAAGCCCTAAGCACACTGCAACCTGAGAATACAAATAATCGGCATCCACTTAAACTAACCACTTAATTTTTTCTTTCAAATGTATAAATTTTTAGTCTGTGCCCTTTTTATATCGATAAGTAGTTATCGACAGTTTACTGGATTCCCTACTAGGCCGCCATACTGCTTTCCATTCATTCATAAAATCCAAGTTTAGGTAGGCAGTTTTTTTTCGTAGGTATGGCAGCTCTTGATACTCTAAGCAGAAAATCTATGCTCGTCGGCGTATCGAATTATTTGCTTACTCTCTTTAATATTGATGTTTGATGCTTATGCTTCTTTGCATTTATAAATACAGGTCATAGGACATGCAATAAAAGTGAAGGTTTTGAAATTGGAGCATTATTTCGAAAAATAATATATAATTGCTCTTGCCATAAATTCTCTGCAAAATAAAGGTATACTAATTGAATTTTATAACTTTTATATTCTAAGCTAAGAATTTTAAAAATATAAGTCCACAAACCTGTGTTGTGAACTATTTTCATATCTAACAACATACTATTATGTTGATACCACAGTCAACGACTAGCTGAACCTCATTTACAAAAATAATATGTGCAGACAACAAGCTTCATAAGGTTTGTTTTTAGATTCAGAAAAATCTGTCACTGACTGTATGCAAGCAAATAACTTATTTCACCCGTTTTAGATATCTGTGAATATGGAACTACTTGATGTTATGAAAAATCTTTCCATCAAACAAATACCTAATGAAAGTGAACAACAATTATTTAAGTCTGTAGCTGCAGATATAGATGATGTCCCAACTGAAATAGTTTATGTAGAGTATACTGGCAAAACAATGCTTATTATATCACAATATCAGAAGATTGGAAGCATGTTATTGATACAAAAGGACCTAGTAGAGGGTCCTTTAGGTGGTAGTGACATTTATTCAACAAAAGTTATTTTTGGTGCTTCAGGCGAAGAGCAGCAAGTCGCAGCGAGATACCTAGCAGAAGCAATTGGTATAACAAAACCACTTTGCCTTTTCATTAACCTTAAAACATATGATATTGAAACAGTCAAGGCCTGTAAAGATATAATTTTGGACTTGAAGGCCACATCAAAGGATACCGAAGAGCCATAGAATGGCCTCAACCAGTGTCAAAAGATTCAAATCTGTACATAAATATTACGGGCAACTAGTTTTAGGACCTCCGGGTGCAGGAAAAACAACATACTGTGGCAAAATGGCTGAACTTCTGAAAAAGCTTGGAAGAAATGTGTTGGTGGTTAACTTGGATCCTGCAAATGATACTATGTCTTATAAACCAGATATTGATATAAGAAGTTTAATTGTTCTTGAAGAAGTGATGTCCCAACATAATCTTGGTCCGAACGGAGCTCTTTTGTATTGCATGGAATATTTAGAAAAAAATAAAGATTGGCTGTTCAATCAAATAAACGGAGACAATTATACAAACTTCATATTTGACTTGCCTGGACAAGTGGAACTCTACTGCCACCACAAGAGCTTAAGTAACATATTTTCTGCTCTAAGCAATGATGGCAACATTCAGTTATGTGCAGTACACTTGATTGATTCACACCATTGCTCTGATGCTGGTAAATTTATTGCCGCGTTGATGTTGTCACTGAATGCAATGTTACAAATTGGTTTACCTCATATCAATCTGTTAACAAAATCAGATTTGTTGAAGAAGCATTTGGATAAACTGCAGTTTGGGATAGATTTTTACACTGAAGTGTTAGACCTAAATTACTTACTAGATTGTCTTGATGCAGATAGCTTTACCAGCAGGTATAAAAAGCTAAACAGTGCCTTAGTATCAATAATTGAAGACTACAGTTTAGTCACATTCCAACTTGTGGACTTATGGAAGGAAGAAAGTTTATTAAAGATAAGAAAATTAGTGGATAAGTCTAGTGGATATGTTTTCAAAGCTGAGGAGGGTAGGCACATTAATAGTATGTTGGCTTGTGCCATGGGTGTTGATGAACCGGTTAGTTATGATGAATAAAGATATCTGACTATAATATGTATTGTCTTATTTATTTCCGTAACTCGGCAGTTCTTAAAACAAGCCTGAAAAATTCTTGCATCAATTGCTCCAGTTAGAAAAGTCTGGTAGATTGCTTTTGTAACAAAAACAGAGCCTGGCCTAACTAGCTTGTGTTATGGGTTCTAGAGTGCAGATATATAGTTATACTTTGAAAATACATACACATTAAAACACCCAGAGCGGGAATCGAACCCGTCACCTGCAACTTAGCCGTCAAACACGCTACCAACGCCGCAAAGGTTGTCCGTAATAGAATCCTCTTTATGTAATACCCAAAGGAGAATAATATCTCATTTAAGATTGGATGAAGATCACACCATCCACCGGATCTAAGAGAGATATGTATAATTGTGTATAATCTACTCTACAACTGACTCTAGTGTACATTATACCTATGCCAAAATGGAACAGAGATAAGTAAACTCATGTGCCTGGGCAGATCTTTCTTTCAAAGGTAAAATCAAATATTGGCGGCCACTAAACCAATACGTCGGAGGATCTATAACAATACCTAGTAACGAACGGACTAAGCGGAGGTTAAGCCCGTTGGTTATTGGAATGGAGTGCGCGAAGTCGTTTACCTGGTTACCTAGCCAAATAGCCTTTGCACCTAGGCAGGCGCTCAGGCTGTACCATCCTGAGGAGCATTATGAAAACTAGTTAGGGTGATCAGTCCAAATATCATTATCGATACATCTTCACAGACCAACCAAGTTGAAAACCTTTGTCAACCCAAAAGCTTCCTTAAGCCTAACTCTTCATACCAAAGGAACCAGTGTCTACTCAGAGCCTCTTGCCATCGTGGAAGTATTTGAACGTAAAACATCGCTCATCCTTTTATTTCAACAACTTTAAATAGGTACACAGCTATGGGGACAGGACACCCCTATCCTATCCCTATACCCCCCATTTTCTGACAATGAATAAGTGGGCTGGCATATTATGCCCTTATTCTTGAATGACACTCAGCCTGAATCGCGATTTATCTGAGGACAGATTGTATAGACATATTGCCCATATAATGTTTTCAGATAAATCGCGACTCAGGCTGAATATCATTCTAGAATACGGGCCTTAGACCTTCCTACCTACTTTATTCTAATCTCTAGATCTGCATTTACGTTTAAATTATACACATATAATCCTAACTATAAATAATATTCTCAGGTATTCCACTATGTCGAAAAATCTCAAGGAAACATTCAACAAGTTAACTGATGCAGAAATAGCAATTGACCAAATGCTCAAGGATAAAAAATATATTGAAGTGCAGCTGCTTCATCAATATAACGATATCAAAGATGCCACACAGGTTGTTATAAACCATATAGCGAATTTAGAAGGAACCACTGTCACAGAAGTCCATACAAGGTTACAACTAAAAGATTGAAATAAAACATCAAATTATAGTAATGGAACGTTTTATTTGAAGACAAATACAACTCTTTACAATTTAAATTTCATCCAATTTTTTTTCTGTGTCCACAAACATAAGTAATGAACATTTTTATATTTTATTACATTGCAGGTTTATGTATGTATGTTCTTAAGTTATAAGTGTTTTCAAAAAGCCACAGTTCCACATTTTGCTACTTCAATTACGAAAAACGTATGTTTTACATGACAAGTATTCTAATATATTTTGATTATTATAATAATATGTTGATAACCATGACCATTGTCAGCAAACAAATTTATAGAATGTAGATAGTAAAAGGTATCATATTGCTGAGAACAATCTCTAAAACTATAGTGAATAATGGTTTTAAAAGAAAAATAAAATCTACTTCCTCATTTGAACCGTATCTAGCTTTTAAAGTATGTGATAAGTGTATAGCATGAAAATGGAGAATAATTAAAAAGGTTTCTTACATTGACAAACGCTTACGTAAACATTATTAAGAATACCTTTCAGTAATGTAATGGAACATTTAAATCTGAAAATAGCTCCCGTATTATAAAGATTATTACCTTTTACATGCTTTTACCATTGTTATACATAATTCTTAAACAAATCAAAATACATTGAAGTTAAAATTCTAACGCTAACATGGTGTCTATTTATTAAGCAAGCAATAATTATATAAATGTTTAAATGTATAATATAAAGTGCGTATCGCAGTCTGCGACAGCTAGCGAATACTTTGCAACGTGAGCGTCCACGTAGAAGTGCGACGCTCGTTCTGCGGAGCGGTGACTACAGCGTCACCGAGTCACCGAGTCCCGTCCTGCCACTCGCGGTGGCGACGTACGAAGTCAGAGGCATTACTTTGATTTGCATTAGTCACTTGGAACAGCCCTATGGCTGCTGTTTGTGTGCACTGCACTCAAGTTATGATCATGTTTGATTGATCCTAATCAATCGTGTGTTATTGTAGCAACATATCTTATATGTTCTGGCCAGGGCTTTAAAGCGTTCAAAATTGTAAAGTCTTCATTTAGTTCCATTCCCGACTGGTGCGAACTGTGCAATTCACCGTGATAGAATCGCAATGGAATGTAACTTAACGTAACCAATTGCAACAGTTAAGCACCACTCGAGTTAATAGTAAGACTGTCCTTATATCCTTGTTTCTCATTCCAGCTAAATTTAAGTATAACAATATAACAAATTTACAAAAATACATATAAATTGAAGAACATTCGCAACACTGAAGTTTCCAAAAATGCATATAAATATATCACTAATAACAAATCTACGATTTCCTATCGAAATAATACCCTATATTATGTGGAAACGTCAATATGCCAATGCTCGTTCAGTTTCAATAAACGTTTATCGTTAGACTTAAATCTATGAGTTTCAGACTCGTTTCAGGCAGTCCCACACATTTTAAAGCACCAAGAATCATTCAATAAATGCAACTTTTACACTAATATTATTGTTTCATTAGCTTATAGCTTATTGCTTGTTGGAACATCAACAATATACATATCATTAATCGTAGTACCACAGTCGTGTAGCCTGTTGAACCTTGGATCATATAGATGGACGATCCAAGGAGTCGGCCATGTTTTATTACAACATAACACTTCAACACACATCAATTACGCCCAAAACCTTAACTCAAGAAATCCCAAAAACAAGTCTGAAAACATATACTGGTTTGGTCTATGCAATCACAGAATTAATTCTGTCTCCTATACATAAAAAAGTGATCTCCAAATTTTGTGCATGCTGCAACATTATGCCATTTCAAGGTGGATTTCATAGACCAAACCATCTTAAAAGTAAAAAATAATGATTTGGTAAATTGTAAATATACTATGTGTAAATAAATAATATTGACTCAGCTTAATATGCTTAATTAAAAATAAAACATATTACACACTAAGTCATCTCACTTTTTAATAAAACATGACTTAACAATCAACAGGTCAAATTCAGTAATATATAATTAGGTATATTTTAAATATCACTTGTCAAATAATGGATGCTCTTTGGTTCTTATTATTCTGTCGGTACAAAAATGTACCTCAAATAATAGAACCTATTTCCCTTTGGTCATTTCATTGCTTTAGAAATATAGATGGTGCTTTTCTGGTCATGTCTTGTTATTAATATACCATACAAAATAACCAGAGGCATCGTTTTTCGTCTTATTAGGGTTTAGTTTTGAGTTGAGTCTTTGCCTCAATTCACTTGTCTTTATTAATATTATTAATTGAACACTTATTGTGTCAATTAAAATAATACAAAATCAGTCTCAAAATAGGGAAGTCTTTTAGATCTTCAGGCACGTATACTTATAACAGTTGGATACCACCATCCAAGCTATAACAAAATCTCTAAAATAGATTTGCTTATTCCCCCCAGGGGATTTATTATGCAACCTCACAAATACGTGCTAAAACAATCATGTTCCAATTTTAATTCCCAAAGTTATGCCCATACACCAATATTTTGATTGTGGATTTTGATGACCTTTACGAGCGGTGCTTGACACCGCGTAGTACAAACATTTGTTGTCTTCTGTTTAACAGTTAGAAGCTTTTCTCAAAAATTTAATAAAACATTATTCAACTACTAAAAACACAAGCCACGAAAGAACTAAACTAATTTGATTTAAAATCAAGTACTAAAGAAAAATAAAACAATAACATAAGTTACCTTAGATATGAATACTTTAGTTTGAAACTGGTGCATCACCTTGACCAATGTGTTCCTTTTCAGAATTGTGGCATTGCTCCGCCACCTAAAATATACCAATTCAGGAAATTTCATATCGGTAATGTCAGGCAATTAATAAAAATCTAAACAGCTAAAATACATAATTGAGTTGTCGTTATTGTGTGGTTGCTGTAATTTACTCAGAGGTCACCTTATTTTTATCGAGTGGACCATTTGTCTCCACGGTTTGAGCGATCTCAGACTTCTGGTTGAAATTCTTCTTCTTTCCTTTCCCTACATTCTTCTTGGTATTCTTAGCAGTCTTCACTTTCTGGGGCTGGGTACCTGTTGTAGAATCAAAATGTAAGTCACTGTTGTTGCTATTACGATTAATGAGCGTAGCATTTTTTACTCTACACTATAATTGCCCGGGATACGTTCAAGTCGAAAGTTCGGCTTTGGCTTCTCAAACAGATAGCTGAGTCACCTCAAAGTTAATATGTAGGTAGTATTCTCTTATTGATATATATTATGTTTATAATGTATATGTGTATTAAAAGTGTATTATGTTCATATCGATTGATATAAGTAGGTATATTATATTGTTTATATATGTTTATGGTATATTGTTTATATATTTATATATAGGTATATCTATTATCGATATGTATGTATTATTGTAAGTATTGCTTCAGTGTATGTAATTAATTAATTTTGATATTGTTTGAACATTAAGTAGACTTCTTTTGTGCCTGCCTCGTTAGCTCTGCACCACCCTATGGTTGACTGGTAGAGAATGCCTACGGCATTAAGTCCGCCAATGTACTTTGTGCATGAAGTTAAATAAATAAAATAAATAATGTTATTTAAGGTCGAAATAAGCTATTTAGCAATTGCAACTTACCATCAGTTTCGGCATCAGCGGTAGAGTTATCCTCGTGCGGGCTGCCTTCATCTAGCTGGTTGCCGATCTCATCGGACCTCACAGTTTTTCTGCAAATAATATAATATTATGATCGATCGTCAGTATTTAAGACCTCCAATTCTGATTGAATACAAATAACAAATAATATTATATTGTAATCTACCTAGTATAGTATATAGTATCCTGATCCAATGTTACAGGCGCGTATCGCTTTTGTATGAATTAATATTCTTCTTCTCTTCTACGAAGGGGCTTCTACTTATTAGTGAGTTATCGCAAAGAAACCCACGAAGGGTACGACCTACGAGACCTCCATCTACCCTTCTAACCTAATCTATCAGAATCAGAGCGTGCGGTGTCCACGAGATCGCTTCGCTCGTTCCCGCGAGGATGCATAATAATTAATGACTAAAAACAATGATTTTAAATGTTTTATTTAAAAAAAAACTGTTTTATGTACTTTACCGTATGCCTGTTCCATAATCTGCCGATTACCTAGTTAATGTAGGAACTCGAAAACCTAGTTAATATGCACTCTAAGGGCCGGCGCCCAGTGCCGGCATCGGCAAGCATGAGGATTTGTACTTGTCGTGTAACAATAGATCTTATTGTTATAGAAATAAGATTGAACTTTAATTGTTAACCATACCGCTGCAGAATGCCGATCGATGCCGACGATCGTCATTGAAATTTCAATTTTATGTTGATAGGGATAAGATCTATTATTGCTTGGCAAAAAAATTCCTGTAGCTCGCCGATGCCGATAATGGGCGCCGGCCTTAACTGGTTTTCGCAAATTAACGGTAACATATCAATATATTTAACAGGATCGCAATCTCAACCGTGTAATCGCGGCCATAGGTTGTGTCTTACCCGTTGACCGTAAGTGTAGCAGGTTTCGCGGGTTCGTCGGGGTCGCGGCGCGGGCGGCGGGCGGGGCGGGCCCCGGGCCCGGCCGCGGTGGCGGCGGCGCGCCCGCGACCACGGCCCCTACCGCCGCGGGCCCCGCGCCAGCCCCTGCCGCCGTAGGCGTTGCGCGGCGGAGGAGTGTAGCCTACGTAGCTCACCTGCGTATACAAAATGTAGGGTTTATACTAGGGTCAAACTGAAAGTTCTTAGAACTGGCCACTTATCTATACAAATACAAATAAATAATACAAATAAATAAAATTGGAGTGTCTGTTTGTAATATTAAAATAACCGCTTTCTAATACATGCATATGAATGTATATACGGTACACATACCAAAATATATATTTTTAAATTTTTTGTCTGTCTGTCTGTCTGTTTGTTTTGGCTAATCTCTGGAACGGCTGGACCGATTTGGACGGGACTTTCACTGGCAGATAGCTTATGTAATAAGGAGTAACTTGGGCTACTTTTATTTTAGAAAAGATTTTTTTTATTAAGTACATTCCACGCGGACGAAGTCGCGGGCACAGCTAGTAAACAATATAATAAAAAAATAATTCTAAAATTTGAAAATAGAACTCTTTGCCAATATTATTGAGTATATATTTCATTCATTTATCATTTGTTTTACGATTTGGCGGCAAATTGAAAATTGTCTGTGTCACGTTAACATGAATTTAACACGAGAAAATTTTCGTGCAATGATTTTTTATGACTTTCGATGTCATTTAAGTCAACAAGAAAGTTATGATAGACTACGATTGGCCTTTCACGATGAAGCCCCATCTCGTGCGACTGTTTACGACTGGTTTAATGAGTTTAAACGTGGTCGCACTAATCTCACTGATGATTTACGTGAGGGACGGCCTTCTACGGCGACGACTGAAAATAACATCTGTGTTGTGCGGCGTATGATAGAGACTGACAAAAGAGTGAACTATCAGCAGATTCGGACAAGCTTAGGCATCGGTATGAGTCAAGTGCACAAAATCCTCCACGAACATTTAGCGGTCAGGAAGCTTTGCGCCCGGTGGATACCTCATAATTTGACTGAGGCTCAAAAACTCCATCGTGTGGATTGGTGCCGTAAAATGATTGAAAGATTTAACGGAGGTGACTCTAATGCTGTGTTCGACATACTAACAGGTGACGAAAGCTGGATTTACTGTTATGATCCTGAAACCAAAAGACAATCTGCTCAGTGGGTGTTTCGTTTCGAGGAGTTGCCAACTAAAGTGAAGAGAGATCGAAGTGCGGGAAAAAAATGGTGGCCTCGTTCTTTGGAAGGATAGGTCATTTCGCAACAATTGTGTTAGAGGATCAAAAAACAGTTTCTGCAGAATGGTACACTACCAATTGTTTGCCACTTGTCTTGGAAAAAGTTCGAGAGAAACGACCTCGCAGTAGGATCCTCCTTCACCACGACAACGCCTCGTCGCACACCGCCAAGCGAACGATCGACTATTTGGCGACATCAAACGTTGAATTACTGGGTCACCCGCCGTATAGCCCGGACCTCGCGCCTTGTGATTTTTATTTATTTCCAAAAATTAAAGAAAAACTTAAAGGAAAGCGGTTAATGAATACTGAAGAAGCGGTGGCTGCGTATCGCGTGCGTGCCATTGAAGAGGCCCCTAAGGACGAGTGGGCAAAGTGCTTTTCCCAGTGGTTCCATCGCATGCAGCGGTGTATTGACGTGAATGGACAATATTTTGAAAAGATATAATAAAACTAATAACTGGCTAATGTAATCAGTTTTTGATTTTCTAAGAACTTTCAGTTTGACCCTCGTATAAGTGGCAATATTACAATTGTCCGTATTTATGCAGAAAGAAAACACACCGTTCTAATCTACATACTGGGTAGTTTGAAAAAAAAAATAGTTTCATAATAGCGACATTATTATGAAACAGAATGTGTTTTTTCGAAGACCGTTACCTGCGGGTACCTAGCCGTACGGGTAGGGTAGCTCCCGCCGCCCCACTGGCCTACGACCACACCGGCAATCTCGAGGCGAGCGCCTCGCCCCCGGCCCCGGCCCCACGCGCCCAGGGCCCCGCCCACCACCCCCGCCACCAGGGGGAGGGGGGGCATTGCGAACTCCACCTCCAGACCTTCCAGGATAGCTTTGCGCATACGTTCCACCTGTAAAGATACCGATATTAAATATCATAAATAAAAAATTTAAAGCAAGTACATATTATTATAACTTTTCTATTAATATAAATCGGGAAACTACGTCCAAGACGGGATCATACCAGGCTCATACTGATTCAATTTACATGTTCAATGTTTCCAATATAAATTGATAAAATATTTAATCTCCGAAAGAACTGTCATGAGAGCAACACAGCTAATACAATATTACTTTATTTTAAGTCTTTGATCGGTTGAAGTTACAAACCTTGACAACAGTGTCGAGATGATTATCGCAGAGCTGAGCTAAATGCTTGCAATGGTTGGCACGGTGGAGATTACGCTGTAGGAGTTTGCCGTCGAAGTACAGCCAGGGAGCTGCCACAAGCCACGGCACGGGGGCACCACAAGCGTCATTAGCCAACAACGCCGCCTCCGCCCCCGCCATTACCAACGCTCCCAGTTGCACACCGCGAGAGTTTATACCGTTCACCTAATAAAATAAATTAATAATTCACACCTTTATTATTAAAGGCAATAACAGTTCGAAATGTATAATGTTCGTACTGACATTCTTTACACTTACTGTCATCTCTTGCAAGTGCAATGCATTCATGAGATCATTTGAGAAAGCTGTAGCTAAAAATGCATCCAACTCCTGTCTCCTCAAGATTTGAATTTGAGAAGTCATAATAAACCTGAAACATGTATTGCTTGCATGTGATGCCGCTCTAGCAATAATGTGGAATAATTGTTCAAGAAAATGATCACTAAACATAAATAAAGTAGCATTAAAAGTTGGGAGTACTAAACCTTTCTGGTAAGGTCATATAATGTGGAAAGAGGGGAACTATCTTACTAGAAGATTAGACCTTATGGCAAACTATGCTTAAGGATGAATAACGTTTGAGATGAGGAAACTTTTAGATATGATTGACAGAATTAAGTGGAAAACTATTGTGGAATTTGGGGAAATTGATCATGAACAATTTATTGATCTCCAATAGTAATTGATTTCTTCAATTTTAAATTAGGCGCAATTTGGCTATAATAAATAGTATTTAAATATAGTCTTACCTCAACACTGTTGCTAAAATGAGCAGATGCTGGGGCACATATGATGTATTCAACATCAACGGAGTATCAGATCGCATACAAGAAAGGAAAGCTCTCATACGTCGGCACTTATCGTCCTGTGCAGTTCTGTAACAATGATAAAAATACAGTTTATTGCAAACCGAACTACAGTTAACAATTTCATTTAATAAATGAGACGATGTAATAATCTCCTTCAATACAATGTTGATAGAAATACCTAAGATATATAAGCTCACCCGAACCAAAGCCTTTGCACTGTTGGTACAGGCCAATCAAGTACTACTCCAGACACGATTTCGGGACTCTTGCCAGGGTTCACGCGGGAATAAATCCATTCCGAAATCTGCACGGTACATGGGCGGTCGAGGCTGGATGATGAACTTGTAGAGCCTTCTTCTGAAAATACAACTTTATTTGTTACCTCGAGTTTGGATGTCATTGGAGTTACTTACTCAATGTTACTATTAGTTGCTTACTTGTATTTGAATTTTACATAGGATATTAACAAAACACATATTTATGTAATTGTAATAATGTATCTTCTACAATATTTGCTATAATAATTCATATTCATTCAGCAAACTAGTTTGAATTTACAATTGAATTATACAATCAATTACATTTATCGTAAAATACCTAAGTTTTTGTTTGGCTGTGTTATGTATCCTCATGACGGTTTAGAAACAAAAGTAGGATATTACTAGTCTTATAATACTATAATAATGAAATGAGTCACAAATTGGTGCACAAGTCGAGTGCAAAGACTATATCTTTCTAAAATTTGCAAGTCTCATCGTTTTCTTACTAAACGTCAAATTATTTAAAAGAGAGAAAGAGAGGTACGCAAGGAAATAGAATATAAGCTTAGTAGGCCCTCGGAATGTGACCCATTCTAAGTTTAGTCGCGTTTGGTCCAATCGTCAAAAAACGACTTGGATAGATAGGTTAGGTTAGAAGGCCTTCGTGGTTATTTTTTTTATAACCACTCAGAAACAGGATGCGTATTGGACCAAACGCGATTAAACGTATTCTCAACAGCTTTCCATTTGCACATGTGACCGCAACATTATACGAGAATTTATTACAGACATTGACAATAAAGCTTTGAATGAATTACCTTTAGCCTTTTGTGCCATGAAGCGGTGATGATGCATATTATAAAGAATAGCATAGACATTTTGTCTAATCGGCCTGAAGAAGTGGTGAATGGAGGGTATTTCGCGATGGTTATCATCCTCCATGAGAACGGGCAAAGTTACTTGACGGTGCGTCAGGATCGAGAGCATGTGAGGGTGCATAAGCCCGCGAGCATGACGCTCTGCGCATGTACGCAGAACTTCGGCCGGGGCCGGCGAGCAGTTGTCTTCATTCTGTAGTTGCTTCGTAGGTTGACGACCCTTCAAACATACAAAAATCTTAGATATAATTATATAAGTAACAATTTAATGCATTTAGGCAAGTAGTACCATTCAATTGTGATGTACATTTAAGTATTAGGTGCAGTAGGTATTTTTTAACGTCAAAAAGTGGGAATTATGTCGCTTATTTATTCTTTTTTGTTAGTTTCAGTGGTACATAATATTATTTTGTGGTATGGATATTTGAATACAAAAATTGTTACTACTTGCCAAAGACAAAGTCACCCGTACATTTAAAAACGCAAATTTGGTATTTCTGTATTTGAAACGCCCTTTATAGACTTTTTAAAAGAGAAATAAGCAGTACATCAAGTACATTGAAACAATTCAGACCTCTTTAGCAGTGGTTGGTTGTTTTTCGACTTTATCGCCCGAAGCCGGTTGCTGCTTAGCCGGAGCCGCGTCCCCGGACTCGATCGACATCGCCGTAATTCCATGCAGATAATCAAAGCTTCTGTCTTCCATACTTAAGTCGGCGTTCATTGACGCATTTGCTGTAGCCAATTTGTAATCTTCCAAGCCTTTTAGCTGCAATTTATTGAGTTTGCAGTTTTTCTATCTGAAGTGCTTAGTGTTAAATAATATACACAAAAAAGTACATAAATAAAATATAAAATGAAAATAATGAGGGTTAGGGAAATATAAATATAGTGATTGTTAAAACAAAAGGGACCACTTGCACTTAGACAATGTTTGCAATAATTTCGGTTTTGTTATCATGCATTTAAGTTTTCAATGAATGCCAATGAGAGTAATGACAATATAAAAGGCGTGGATGACTGTAGCTATTATATTTTGTTTGAATAAATATAAACCTCATGTTCAGATGATTCAGTAGCCAGTTTAGACGTATCTAAATCTGCAGACGTTCCTTGTGGGCTTAAATCGGCTTTTTGCCCTTTTTTGCTAGGCTTGGGGCGTCGACCTAAGAACAAAATAACATGCCTTCCTTAGTAACAACCTCCACAATGGTTTATATTATTATGAATGCCATTTTGATCATATATGTAGTGAATGGACATCTTACCAGATGCAGTTCTGTACTTTAAGAATCCATCCTTGGTTCCATTTAAATAATATTGTACAGCCTGCTTGAGTTTAGCTGCACGGAGATCATTGAGGTCACCAAACACATCAATACATGCAGCATCAATGTCAGATGAAGCTAAGTCTTTCACAAACTGACATACAGCCTTGACTAGAGTTTCTGGAGGCACCTGTTGCTAAAAATAGTACATATCTTCTTAATATATATAATTCTTCAGCATATCTTTGTCACCTAACCCCTCATAAATGGCTGAATCGATTCAGATATTCTATTGGGTCCAACTGGACCCGGTCAGTTATTGTATTCAGAAATGCTCAGTAATGAAAATTAAGCAACAAGGTTGTATTAATAGGGATGTTACAGCTATGTCAATTTCAATGTTGGTTACTAAGGAGGCTGCACACCAAAGCAGCATTTTGTACCACATACCGCAAAATATGATGCTCTGATGCCCTATAATTACTCAGCAAATACTTGATATCTCTTTTCAAAAAGCATTTTCTTGGCAATTTGTTTTATACACAGCAAATGCTGCTTTATTGAGATGGAAAAGCAGGATTATTCTAAGAGGGGCTTAGATTAATCCTGCTTTTCCATTTATCCTCTCCAAATTACTTACCTTCTTTTGAGTGATTCCTAAACGCTTGTAGAAGTCAGTGAGACTCTGCTCAGAGAGTATGGTCCCACCAAGTAAAGCTGCTATCAGACACAGGCGATCCTGTGGTACATCCAGCACTTGGGGTAGCTCATGTACCATATACTCTTTGGTCTCCAAAGACGACTGCAACAATAGTACACATTTTTGTACAGAAAATATGAAAAAGGAACTTGAAAATTATTTAAATATAGTCTTTAAAGTCTATTCGATAACAATGAAATTATGCAAAGGTCATTCAAATATTTGCTTAATAATTAGTAAAAAGTTTAAGTCTATAATTTACCTATTTTAAAATAGGTTTTATATATTTTTCTCGATTTGTTTATTCAAATTCAAAAATTGTTTATTCTGCATAGACCATTAAATCGGTACTTACAAAACGTCAACATAAAGTAAATATTAAATACTAACTAATGCTAGTAAATGGACTATTGACCCTATTTAAACACTGTCAGTTCTGTTTTAGGTTCAAAATAATGATGTAAACAGCAAAGGCGAAGGGTATAATCCGAGTCTTATCAATTTCCCAATGGGTTGTATGGTGCATGACAAACCAGTTAAGATAAGTAAGTATCTTTTCCACTGGGTTACTTTTATAATACTTTTTACTATGAAAATTTCCACCTTTCGCCACTGGTAAACAGGTCTTTCCATAATTCGCTGGCTATAGGTTTCTTCCTACTCAAATATTTTCTATACTTCTGATGGTGAAACTTTCAATGAATGAATCATAATAATACACCTCCTGGTGACAGACCAGTTTTTACCCTTTGGGTATAGGAATCTAAAAACTAGAGGTTAAATATCAATCAATCAATTAATTAATTAGCCCACCACAGCCCACTGCTGAACATAGGGCTCTCCCAATGCGCGATTTCGTCCGATCAAGTCTGTCCCAGCCACCTTTTTTAGTTAAACATATTTGTTATTAATCATGTTTTTATTATTCATCCTTGATTTCGAAAAAACAACGTTTTAGCATTCGAAATATTTTAACAACATTGTAATTAAATAAAATATTTCATTGAATGATATAATTAATAGTGAGTTAGTATCCAAGTAAATTATTTTGTAAATTGAGCCTGTCGGTTATGTTTCAATGTCAATTAGACTATTTTTAGTCATAGACTGCGCTGCGCTTTTTTCTATTTTCGATGATTTCATATTCTGAAAATTCTAACTTACACTTGAATTGGGTATCTCCATTTTTTAGGGTACCGTGGCCAAATGGCAAAAACGCAACCCTTATAGATTCGTCATGTATGTCTGTCCGTCTGTCTGTCTGTCCGTCCGTCCGTATGTCACAGCCACTTTTCTCGGAAACTATAAGGCCTATTCTGTTGAAACTTGGTAAGTAGATGTATTCTTTGAACCGCATTAAGAATTACACATGAAAAGAGAAAAAAAGCAATAAATTTTGGGGGTCCCCATACTCAGAGCTGAAAGTCAAAAAACTTTTTCATGAAACCCATACGTGTGGGCTATCTTTTTTTTTTTATACCACTTAGGTGGCAGACAAGCACACGGCCCACCTGATGGAAAGTGGTTACCGTGGCCTATGAACGTATGCAACACCAGGGGCGTTACACTCGCGCTGCCTACCCTTATAGATAGGTCTTCAAAAATGCTATTTTTTTATGGATTAGGGAGGCAAACGAGCAGACGGATCGCCTGATGGTAAGCGATCACCGCCGCCCATGGGGGTGTCCAGTCAACACCAGAGGAGTCACAAGTGTGTTGCCTTCCTTTTAAAAGAGAGTACGCTCTTTTCTTGAAGGTCGTAATGGTTCGGAAATACCGCTGGTGACAGTTCATTCCACAGTTTATTTGTGCGAGGCAGAAAGTTTCTCGAGAAACGCACAGTTGTGGACCGCCAGCTGTCCAGATGGTGAGTGTGGAACTGCTGTCGCGTGGAACGATGGCGGAAAGAGGGGGCGGGGATCAATCCGAACAATTCCTCGGAGCACTCCCCTTAGTATAGGCGATAGAAGATGCAAAGCGAAGCCACATCTCTACGTAGTGCCAAAGAATCTAGCCGATTTGAAACATCCCGGCAGTTGACGATTCGAGTCGCTCTCCGTTGGATGCGGTTCAGAGGGAGAAGTTGGCACTGAGGTGCTCCTGCCCAGAGATGAGAACAGTATTCCATATGTGGCCGTACTTACGCCTTATAAAGTTGTTGGCGGTGAGCCGCAGTGAAATACTGTCTCGATCTATTGAGCACGCCCAGCTTCTTGGAGGCTAATTTAGCTTTACCTTCTAAATGACCGCGAAACTGGACTTCGCTCGATATGTCTACACCAAGTATTCCAATATCGGCTGAGACAGTTAAGGGGGTGCTCTCAAAACGAGGTTATACGACCAATGGCTGTTTTTTTGCGGTGAACGCACAAACTTGTACCTTTGTGGGGTTGAAACGGACCAAATGAAGTCTACCCCAAATTGAAACTTTGTCTAAAGAGGTTTCAATTTCAGACACAAGTTTGTTTCGGCTCTCGTTGACGTTTTCCCGAGAAATGTTCGCGCAGCCGGTATAGAGGGCATCGCTCGTACTGTCGTCCACATAACAATGAATGCTGCTAATTTGCAGCTTGTCATTGACATGGAGGAGAAACGGAGTAGGCGATAGCACACAACCTTGAGGGACACCAGCATTCACAGACATAGAGTCAGAGCATTCACCGTCGACTACGACTTTTATGCTTCTGTCTGTTAAAAAGCTAGCAATCCATTTGCACAATTTCTCGGGAAGCCAATAGGAAGGAAGCTTTGATAAAAGCGCTTTGTGCCAGACCCGATCAAAGGCCTTCGCTATGTCCAAACTAACCGCCATGGCTTCTCCCTTGGTATCGATCGCCTGTGCCCAACGATGCGTCAGGTATACTAGAAGATCACCAGCCGACCAACCCCTACGGAAGCCGTACTGCTGGTCACTAAGTAGCTGATAACCCTCCAGATACCGAAGGAGCTGGCAGTTGATAATGGACTCCATTATCTTGGAGAAAAGGGAGGTAATGGCTATTGGTCTGTAGTTGGATGGATTTGAGCGGTCGCCTTTTTTAGGGATCGGGTGGACCAGCGCTGTCTTCCATACTGTCGGTACTACGCCAGAAGAGTAAGACGCCGGAAAAGACGCGTTAAGACCGGTGCCAACTCTGGAGCGCACATCTTCAACACAAGGGATACAAGGTATTCCATCAGGCCCATTCGACTTATGGATATCAAGGGACGTAAGTGCTAAACGCACTGAGCGTTGGTGAAACCGGATATCCGGCATACAGATCTCGCAACGCGGTATAGTGGGCGGTTCCTGTCCCTCGTCATCCGAGGTCGAGTTAGACGCGAATAGTTTGCCCAGAGGATCGGCTTTCTCCTTTGCGTTGTGGGCCAACGAATCATTTCCCACGTGCAGAGGTGGGAAGGAAGGCTTACAGAAATTCCCTTCGATAGCTTGCTAGCTATTGAGGTTTCTATCATATTTTTTTTCTAAACTGAATAATTTGCGCGAGAGACACTTCCAAAGTGGAAAAATGTGTGTCCATCTAAGTTCCAAGTCTAGGTTCAGAATGTCCAATTCCCAAAATGACCAGAGGGTGCAAAATCCCTGAATATCCAAATTCCAGAAAGTCCAAGTGCAAAATGGTCCAAATTCCAGAATGTGCATATCCCAGAAATTCTAAATACCAGATTGCCCATTGTGTCTACATTCTGGGATTTGGATCATTTGGGACTTGGACATTGGACATTCTGGGGTTGGGACATTTTGAAATATGGACATTCTGGAATAAGGACCATCAGGGATATGGACGTTTTGCGCCTTCTGAACTTTTTGGGAATATATTTCTTTTTCCCCTTCCAGTCAACAAGGCAACAGGACAAGGCTTATATAGTTTGATAGTTACCACTGTACCGCGCCATAGGTATGTGCGTTGCGAGACGGGGGGAACTTGGTACCGGACTGTCTAGGTCAGACACACATGAGATTACAATTCAAAGATGGGTCATGCGATATCTCCTGATGTGAAGAATATCATCTTATAAAAAATGAATATTTTTTTATAAATTTACAGAACGACTCGGATTCTAGTAGATGGCGCAGCGGAAGATAAAGTTGTAGAAGTCAGAATAAATTTAATTTAAAAGTTCTGATTAAAATTATCAGTTCACTTAAGTAAAAAGTCATCATCTACCTGTTATTATTAAGTACTAGTGGTTTCCCACGGTTTTGCTCATTCGGGATTTTAGATTCCATTCCTGCAACCCAGAGAAACTTATCCCCAGCGTATTATATTATACAGGGTGGAAGATTATCATGCCTCCTGGAGGGCAAGTACTCGAAATATTGGAGATAGACAATTTCACTCAAAGGAAACATTCCTTTATTTAAAAATAAATACAAAACTGCGTTCATTGATTTTCGAAAACTCGCCTGACACAGCCGGCAATCGAACCAACTAAAACCTTAAAAAATCACACCTGTATTTTTAAGGCCTCAATCGATTTTAATATTAGTAGAAAGTAGGATAGGATAGAAATAATAGGAAGAATATTTTCCAGTCATATTTAATTAACTAACTGTACATATTTTAATATATATTATGGATATTTCATTATAGAAATGAATCATTTAGGTACTCTCATTTAATTAATTAGGAATCGTATTATTTACCACATGTACTATATACAACTGGCCAAAAATTAATAAATTATGGAATTTTTATAATGTCCAGTTTTCATACTGTCAAATAAAATCATGAGAGTCCGAGATTGTAGATCTCATCGATTCATACTCTTTCTTTTCTTTTGATTACCTCGACCCCCACCACACTGCACGCACCATGGGGATGGTAAAACTCTTGCACTCAGACTATAGTTCTGTTCACAAATTATTTGCAGGATGGCATGGACTATATTATGGATAACACAAGTTGCTTACTTACCCTATATGTCAGTTTCAGTTGTGAGGAGCTGAAGTACCTCGGTGGTTGAAATACCAAATATTCTCCAGAACAACCCACAAGTCCAGCATATGTTTTTTCACGACAAAGTCCAACTACCTCCTGGCAATGATCATCAGACGACACCATCTATAAAATGACCAAGTGTTTTTAAGTTTAAATTTGCTCAATTTTTTTGGTGGACCGTAAATTTTATTAGGTTAGATATGAAATATTTATCACACTTATTCATAATGATAATATGTATATAAAATACTCACTATGGGGATATTAAGATATCGAAGTGCTGTACGGAGACAGGAATGAAGGCCCATTGGTGGCACCCACCATACCTTAGGAGGTGGAGTACCTTTTGTCACAATGTGACGCAGCACCTGCATAAAGAGTTATAAAATTTAAATACAAAGATTGGTTAATATTGACTTGAATAATTTAAGTATAATTAATTGGGTAGTGGTCGTGGTAAATGGTATCCTACCGTTGGATTCCAAGGTTACTAAGAGAGTTAACTTCTAGCTTCATAAATTTCCAATATATAATATCATATACGCAAAACTTTATAAGTATGGATGGGTGTTTGTTACTTTCATGTAAAAACTGCTGAATGGATTTTAATGAAATTTGGTATGAAGTTGGCTGACATCCTGAATTAACACATAGGCTATGTTTGGTTGCAATAACCGACATCCAGGCTGGCGGAGCCATGGGCAAAAGCTAGTCAAACAAAAGTGATGGTGAGGTTAAGTGTGAAACAGTAAATAAAAATAAAAATAATAGTTTTTCTACAGCTCCTCACATAGGCTATTTATGGTGAAGTGTACCAAACCACAACTAAATGCAAATATAAATTAAATATTTATAAAATGTGTTTCAAGAGTGAAAAAGATACTAACAGAATTGACCCTCTGTCGGTATGTAGCCTGCGTTTGTATCCAATGTTGTGGCAATGCGGGTGGAGTAGGATGTGCTCCATTAAAGCACACACATAAAGCAACTTGATGTTCAGCTAGAGCCTGTGCTAGAGTAGTTAAAAATTGGACACATCTTGCCCATTGCCCACCACAAGCCCAATCTGCAAAACACAGTCATGTTAAGTACTGACAAGTATATGTAACCGTAGCAGAGTTGACAGAAATAATTAACAAACTTGTTGGTACTAATATACTTATAACTCCGACAGTGCATCCTAGAACTGTTGTGAGAACTTTAAGAATGAATGTACTACTGCCTAGCTAAGTAAAACAACACTGCTATTTATAAGCAAAGGGCAAAGACAAACTATATTACAATAATGTTCTAGAGCTAGAAATACCTGAAAAATATCCTCCATAAAGTCGATCTAGGCATCCTTCAGCATCAAGGACCAAGCGGAACCCACCAGCATGGTTTCGAGCGATTCGAAATAGATCAACACCTACTCCCTCATTCTCTAAAAACGTTTGAAGATCTTGTATTCCCATTGTTCGAAAAACTTGTAATACTTATTCGATCGTCACGATGAATTGTTGGTCTGGAAGAAAAAAAATGTTTCAATGACGAAGGTAAGCAGTTAAAGTAATTGACCAATTGAAGACTATTTGATCGTTTTAAGGAAATATATAATAATATAATACGAGAGTGATACTAAATATGTACAATATGAGATTATGAACTTCCAAATATGCCTAAAAAGTGTAGGGTACGAAAGTTACCGGCACGTCGCTATGGAAGGTCAAATTCGTTAAGACAAAAGTGATTCTATCCGGAAAACATTATATAGCAATGAAAACGTCATAAACAATGAAAATAAGAAATTACTGCCCAACCTTATATTAGAACCATACCAACAGAGAATTACGATAGGCGTAAGTTAAAAACGGAAGCCATTTGTAATGTAATTTTTTTTTAAATAGCCTTGAATTGAATTGCATGCAATGCGTGTCGCAACGAGCCAACCTAAGTGATAAAAATTCTATATCGATTCAAATGCTTAGTCGATTTTAAGAACATTCTGTTCTATTCTGAGTATACGTTGGTGTGGTGTGGTGGGAATGTGGGGGAAGGTGAAACTTGGGGAAGGGGGATACCGAGTTGGGGAAGGAAGGTGAGGGGTGGAGAAGGTAAAGGATGTAGGGCTGGGTAAGGGGATGGGGAAGGAATGGGATAGGAAAGGGGGAGAGAGGTAAGTAAAGTAAGGCTAAAAGCTAATGAGGCGTGAGAAAGACTGCAAACAAAAATATGGGGTTCAAAACATTTTTATTTGAAATATTACAACATAAATCGACAACATAATCGATCAACATTATCGCTGTTGGCTGTTTGAATACATCGGGAAAAATAAAATGCTTAAGTGGAATGTGAATCCACGACTTTTCCCATACAGGAGGAATGCTCTTCCAACTGAGCCACTCCTAAATCACTTCAAATTTCCCTTTTCTTTATATCCGTTTATATCCGTCTTTATAGGCGACGACAGTGGCCCAATAGCTCAGTTGGAAGAGCATTCCCCCTGTAAACGAAAGGTCGTGGGTTCAAGTCCCACTTGAGCATTTCAATTTAATGTTAGCATAATAAATGCTAAAAAAGCCATTCAAGCTGTCGTCTGTATTAGACAAAGATGATTTATATAGGGTGGCTCAATAAGAGTGCACTTTTCAATTTTTAAATAAATACAAGTATTTTATGACAGAGTTGTGATATTTTTATTGTATTTTAAAGAAGACATGGTCCGATTAAGTATGGAAAATAAAATATCCGGCATTTTCATGAAATTTTCCATGACTTTTGCACAGAGATGTGGCTGTATCTCACCGGTGACGCGTTGGATTTTAGATTTGAGCTCGAGAATTGTTTCGGGTTTATTCGCACAAACTCGAGATTTCACAAAACCCCATAGAAAAAAATTGCACGGCGTTAAATCGCACGATCTTGGTGGCCAGTCGACATCAGAATTTCGTGAGACAATGTGTTCTGGAAATCGTTGCTGCAGTTAATCGATTGTTTTGTAATGAGTTTTTACAATTTTAACGGGTTGTTCTTTCGAAAAGCGCTCCATTTTTAATAATCGGAATAAACTGAGGTGATAACTGTAAAATTTCAGAGTTGCCACTTGCATAAAAAAGAAAAATTCTAATTTTAAAAAGTGCACTCTTACTGAGACACCCTATACATACTGTTATGTACTACTAAGGGTAGTACATAAGGGTTAAGGTTACATAAGGGAAATAGTGACTGAAAACCCTCATTCAAGTTTGAGAGAGATGGCCGCCGAACTTTCTGTATCTCACGAGTCGATCCGTACCATTTGAACTAATAATTTGGGTATGAAACGTGTTGCTGCCCGGCTAGTCCCAAAAGACCTGAATTTTCTTCAAAAACTATATCGCATAAGAGTCGCTGAGGACATGCTAGAACGGGTCAATACCGACCCAACATTCATGAAACGTGTTGTTACTGGTGACGAGACGTGGGTTTACGAGTTTGACATGCATACTAGTCAACAAGCTTCGGAATGGCGCCTTCCAACTGAACCAAAACCGAAAAAACCACGTCATGTTGACTGTTTTCTTTGACTATCGCGGTGTTGTGCACTCGGAATTTTTGCCGGAAGGTCAAACGGTAAATAAAGAATATTATTTGAGCGTTATGCGACGTTTAAGAGAACAAATTCGACGAAAAAGGCCAGATTTGTGGAAAGAAAATTCTTGGATTTTGCACTACGATAATGCACCTTCGCACAAGGCCATCATTGTGAACGAATTTTTGTCCAAATACTCAACAAATACCATCGAGCAACCACCATATTCACCAGATATGGCTCCACTTCTTTCTTTTTCCTACACTCAAATTACCACTTCGTGGCACCCGTTTTCAATCAGTAGAAGACATAAAGGAGAATTCGCGGCGAGTACTGAACTCAATTCCGGAAACAGTGTTTAACAAATGTTTTGATGATTGGATTATTTGTTGGCGTAAGTGTATCGTTTCTGAAGGAGCATACTTTGAAGGTGATAAAATAAATTTGGATGAATAACAATTTTTTTGTGTATTATTGATTTTTTCCCGGTACTTTCTTGACAGAGTAGTATGTCAAACATACAAGTCGGTCAGTTGCACATTGATTTATTATTATTAAGAACATGTTTGCAGCGGGCGCGCTCGGTGCGACGGGCGCGCTCCACTCACACACCTTTACAATAGCATAATGTGTAAATACTACTACACATACATAACATCCCTCGCCCTTAATATTTAAACTAGCTACAAATTAATATTCGTGTCTGTTGGTTCGTTATCAGTGTTATCACCTCCCTCACTTGCACACTGGGTTGCTGGTGGTGTGGAAAAACCGGGTCTTATAGCTCGAAGCCTTCGAGCTTAAGCAGTGATGTACGGTGGAGTCACTAGCGCTTCCGGACACATTGTAGCGGCGGGACACAGTGGTGTCTCCGGGCTGCTTGGCTGCATTGTGATTGCGGGGCCCGGTGGAGGCACCGATGGGTCCGGCGACGACGTTGCTTCTTGCACGGATTTCGTTACCAGCCCTCTTCAGGACATCCGCACGGGTACAGCAGCGAGCATTATTAATACTATTTACCGATACATGTGATCTATTTCTAATTCTCGCTGCTCTACCCGTGTGTGACATACATAAATAAAAGACAGTTGACAGTGACGTACGGGCAGTCGAAGTGAGTCTTTCGATGCGTGCACACGTACTGTGAACTGTGTAACTACCTACTCACTAAATAACAGTGTTTTATTGTGTAAAGTCGTGAACACCATATTGGCGACGAGTAAAAGCGTAGTGAGTAAATTATTGCCCAAATTATATACCTGCTTACGGAAATTGGTCAACAAATCTTCCCGATTGAAATTTTTATGTTTCTTGATTTCAATCGCTTCACGTACAGTTCTTCAATAGAAATGACGTTCGGTGGAGAGGACTTGCGTATGGTGGAACTCAATCTAGTAATTAGTACCTGCTTCTAGTAGGTATTCTGCGATCGTGGATTTGCTTGTCTGGCGATTTTTTACAGCTGCGATGTGGTCCTTAACTCGTTCAGCAATAGTCCGCTTCGTTTGTCCTATATACGAACTACCGCAGCAGCAATCTATCTTATAGACACCCGGACACTGTAACGGTAAGAAATCCTTCGGTGTGCCCACTATGTTATTTACTTTTATGCCTGGTGTGTACACTGCCGGTATGGAGTATGCGTTTAACACGGAGCTGACTTTGTCCGTTACTCCCTTGGCATAGGGCATATAGGCTGTCTGTCTGCTCACCTCTGGATGTCTCCGCAGACGTAATGAGGGAGGTACCTGCTGCCGATGTGGTAGTAAACATCACAGAGGTGACAACGATTCCTGCCCTGCAATTAATACTAACCACATGAAGTGTGGTTACAAAGTTCATTTCCAAAAACTTTGCACAAGGGCCAAAAAAAAAGTAGTCAACGTAACAAAGGTGACAACGATTCCTGCCCTGCAATTAATACTAACCACATGAAGTGTGGTTACAAAGGTGATTTCCTAAAACATTGCAAAAGGGCCAAAAAGAACCTGGACAAACTATAACGATAAGACAAAAAAAAAAGTAAAAACACAAAATAAAGAGCCTGTCGATTATATTTTCCACATCGATGACGATGCAACTATTAATTGTCAGGTTTTGATAGAAATGCTTATCGATTCTGGTAGCAGATCTATTATTATCAGCGATAAAAGTTGGGAACACATGAAACATTATAAAGTTGTGGTTTCTAATCACTATTGATAAAGAAGTTCCCCCAGATTGCTATTCCCAATTCTCTTGAATCAAAAATAAATAGGAAAATATCATTGCCATGCGAAGGAGTAGTCGACTTTATTGATGATATAGTAGTTTTGGACGTAATAAAAAAAGACCATGATATCAAATTACAACTAGTGTTAGCGGTGCTCAAAGAAAATAATGTTTTATTGAACGAAAGCAATTGTATTGTAAATGCAAAAATAATTCAATTCTTGGTCACGAACTTTCATCATCAGGCAATAAGTCGCTTGATAAATATATTAAAGCAATCGAATCATTTAGACCACCAGAAACCATCGAAGAAATTCAAAGCTTTCTGGGATTAGTAAATCATGTTGGGAAATGGGTCCCCAATCTGTCTACTTTAACAGCTGAAAATGCACAAAAATAAAAAAATACGAAGTTTTGGCAAAAAGAATACGAAATAGCTTTCAATCATCTAAAAGACCGTCTTTTGAATTTGCAAACCTGGGGTACTATGATCCAAAAGATCGGACCCAAGTAAAAGCTGATGCTAGCCCTGTAGATTTAGGCTCTGTACTGATAAAGTACGATTATAAATGACCTTGCGTTTGGAAGCGTAAGACGTTGAACTCCGTATTGTCAAACTGAGAAAGAGGCATTAGCTTTAGTTTGGGCAATTGAACATTTTCAAATACCTGTATGGTAAAAAATTCGAGCTCATCACAGATCACAAGCCCTTGGAAGTTATGTTTGGTACGAGGTCAAAGCCTTGTGCTCGAATAGAACAGTGGGTCTTTCGACTACAAGGATACGATTACAAATAATTTATAGACCTGGTAAATCAAATATTGCAGACCCGTTATCTCCTCTTAGTACAAATTCTAATAAAAAGATTTAGATACTATTGAAGGCGAATATCTTGTTAACCAGATTTTCTATTAGCCTGTAGCACTATCTTTAAATTCCATTATTGAAACATCAAACAATAATGCTAAATTCAAATTATCCATAATAAATTATTCTGGGAATGTTTCAATTAGTAATTACAAGCTATTCCAACACGAGCTCTGGGTATATAACGGCATCTTATTAAGAGGGAATAAAATAGTGATATCTTCTGAGTTACGAGAACAAGTGTTGGCCGCAGCTCACGAGGGTCATCCAGGTATTATAAATATGAAAGCTAGATTACGCACCGAACTGTGGTGGCCTAAAATAGATAAAGACGCTGAAAGTACTGTAATAAAATTGCAGAGGGTGCAGCGCCCAACCTAACAGTACACACGCCGAGGCGGGTCCTAGTGGCGGCTCTGGGGGTGGGAGTCCTCACAGTCGCCACGTTGCTCACAGCGGTCGTACGATGCACGAACGCTTGGGGTGCGGCCGCCTCCATCGGCCGGTCGGGTCCGGGCTAGACTCCGGGCCCGGGAAGCCCGAGCAGAGCGAAGGTGAACCGGACGTCGGAGGTCGCAGAACGACCTCCGTCCTCCATGAGCGCAGGCCTGGGGGTGACCGGTGGAGCCGCCTGTCACCCTAGCAGAAGCAGGCCGCGGCGGCGGCGCAAAGTGTGCCTCCTCGTACCCGGGGCTAGTTGGGGACACCGAGGTCCCCACAACCCGCAGGGGACCATCTCGAAAGAGATGGTCCTGGGTCTGCCGGGGTGCGAGAGATATGCCTTCGGCAATCTCACCTCCGGCAACCAAGGACCCAAGACGGCGTGCGTTTTAGTCGGTTCGAGTCCGACATAACCACCTCCACCGGCTCCGTGGCGGTGGTACACGATAAAAAAAAAACCCAACAGTACACATGAAAAGGCGCGAACTTCCTACAAAAGCTTGAGTCGATACAGTTATTGATTTTTTAGGGCCATTATCGAATGGAAATACAGCCTCCGTGCCGTAGCGGTGGTGAACGCGGCCGCTGCACGGAGGGTGAGGGTTCGATCCCTGCTCGATGCAAATATTTGTATGCATGAATATGAATATTTGCATTGGTCTGGTCGTATTTTGGAGAGCACGTTAAGCCGACGGTCCCGGTTGCCATACGAACGTCTATGGCAGTCGTTACGGGTAGTTGGAGCCCTCTAAAGTCCAACAACTGGTCTGACTGCAATGCTTCGATATCGCCTTTGGGTTGTGGAGGTCGGATGGCAGTCGCTTCACAGAAAATATCGAAGTTTAGCCAAACCCACAGTTAGACTGGTAAGCGGACCCTAGACTCCGGGCTGAGGGCTTCGGATGCGACCATTCCTTATTGGCCTCAGCAGTACGGGTAAGTAGAGAAACAAAAGGGGATATTTATAAACGACTGATAATCAGTCAATGTGAAAAAACAGACTGGAAAGACGATTTGATAAAGTAGGTACTTAATGATGTACAATAGTACACCTCATCCCTCCACAGATAAATCTCCGTCGGAAGACAATTCAGAAACAAATCACCTTTTTAACAGACCTAGAAAATAGTTATGATGATTCAGAAATGAGAGATCGAGACAAAGAAAGAAAAGAGAAAACTAATTAAAGGAAGAAAAAAGAGAAGGGCTACGGATAGAGAGTTAGTAAGTGTTGAAAAAGTTTTGTACCGAACTTAATAAAAGAAAATAAACTTACTTCTGAATTCAATTTAACACCTCACACCGTAACCAATGCTGAAGGAAGCGATATAAACATAAGAAATGATGAAACTAGACAAGAATATAGAAGGAATATTGTACACCTGAAGAAAATAGAAAGTTATAGATCACGATGATCACGAAGAAGAAATGGATAAAGTAGATTAGTTGTAAATGGTAGATTAAAGAAAAATTGTTTATTCGTTTCTAGATTGAGTATATTATAAAATTAACTGATTTATTAAAAAGGAAGAACATAAATAAAAGTAGTGACAGTTGACAGTGACGTGCGGGCAGTCGAAGTGAGTATTTCGAAGCGTGCAGACGTACTGTGAACTGTGTAACTACCTACTTATTAAATAACAGTGTTTTATTGTGTAAAGTCGTGAACACCACACCGTGTTATCACATTATTCACATTTACGAAAACACCTTTAGACTCTGACTGACCAAGGAAAGCTCAACAAATCACTTTTCAAAACTTAGGTATATATGGCAACAATTTACTGCTGTCAGTTCATTGTCAGTTAGTGTTTTATAGGTTTAGAAAACGTCTTGATCCCTAAGACTCATGAATAATTTTGCAATAAATAAAAAAAAAACAATTAATACTGGTTATCCATAATCTCAGAAAATAAATTGACATTTGAGGTTACTGATTACGAAGATATCATCCATGTACCGATCCAAGATAGCGGACTCGACATTTTCACTAAAATCTATATGGGTATAGTTTTCGGGATTATGGGGTTGCTGATTACGAATATACTATTCATTTAGCGATCCGCGATGACTGGGTGGATAATAATATTTATTCGTAATTAGCAATCCCGAAAACTTCGAAAACTATACCTTTATGGACTTTGTAGGATATTTCAAGTTCGCCATCTAGATGGCTAAATGGATGAAATATTTTGTCATTTAATTAACAATTAAAAAAACCTAATAAACCACACCCATGTTGACTTTGTTGAAAAATTCGAGTCCGCCATCTTGGATCGCAAATGGATGATAATATTCGTAATTAGTCACCAGGAAAACCTCGAAAATGATACCCATTTTGATGTTGTTGAAAATTTCACTTCAACCATCTTTGATTGTCGTTAAAATGGTCGTCAATACCGATATCAGACAATTGCCGGCAGGCAATCGTATGATGAGAAACGATCGACTCCCAACTGATCGTGTGTAGTCGCAAAACTGATAGCAGGGCAGGGAATGGCCGGTAGGCCAAAATCACTTTCGTGTGTGGGCGCTGTCGGCCTAAGACTGCAGACCGCCCGATACGATCTGAAGCTGCAGGCGGACTTATCGTGAATGGGCTCCTTAAAAATATTTATCATCAATTTAGCGAACCCGGCGATTAGCGAAATTTCATCGAAAAACGAACTCGAATTCGAATCCAAATCTGAACACGAACCTGAATCAATAATCAAATTCAAATTCAAACTGGTCTCTTTTTCTGTTAGGGCACATCAACTCACGCTAATATAAATAACTTGCTGATGCCCGGCTCCGCTCGCATGGATGTCGGTTGTACTAACCAATTATGATCAAACAAACGTAATATTGTAAGTCTGAGTTCTTCTCCGACTTCGACTGCGACTCCAACTCCGACTCCGACTCCCGCCTCCCGCCTCCCGCCTCCCGCCTCCCACCTCCCGCCTCCCGCCTCCCGCCTCCCGCCTCCCGCATTTTTTATACATAAAAACTTGATTTTACCCCAGTTTTGCAAAATAATACAGTACCTATCGCGATGCAGCCTTCGTGCATAGGCACCTAAAACTCACTCTTGTCTGTTAGCATTTTAAGTTTATGGTACTGACACGGTCATGGTGTCACGGGTCGAGCCGTTCACCCGTCCACACTTAGCGTACATATACTCTAGCGATGTCACGATGTCCGGTCCGTTGTCCGTATCACAAGTGTGGACGCATCATTATAAATGCCATTAGGCAAGGATTTTTTCTATATCAATGACAATAGGAATCCTTCAAGTCAATAGTCGTGGAAAGTGAATGGTTACTTTTCTTAAAATATGGGATATTTTGGTGCTTTTAAATGAATCGAACTTTTATTTTAATACCACTTAGTCGAGTAAGTGGTGTACCGTGGAGCAGCACTATTAAGTCCACAGATTGAGTAAAAAACTGTCCTGTCAAAGTAAAGCGATATTTTGTGTTATCTGTTCTGTTAATTCTGTGATACAAAGTTGTATTTGGTTTACTTTATATTTGGGCGTTGTAAATTAAAATCTGAAAAGAAACAGCTGCCCCTACGATACAGAGGATATGATGGGAAATTAACATATATACGCTTTATTTCTACATGTTGGATCTTCAAATATTAAAATTCGAAAGAAGTGTTCTTGTTAGACATAAAATGTTATAAATTTATTATTGTGCTGCCTACACAGCTATTGGCATTTCGAATTGATTTGGAAGGATTTAAATTCCCAAAAATAAGTAATGCCGGAGCAAAGCAACGATTACCGTGTTGTGGTTTTTGGTGCGGGAGGTGTTGGCAAAAGCTCCCTTGTTCTGAGATTCGTTAAAGGTACATTCAGAGAATCGTACATACCGACTATTGAGGATACTTATAGACAGGTAAGGATATTTTATACTTACGTAAATTATTAATATTATATTAACTTCACACACACTACAACCACACTCCATGATTCCTATGAGCCAATGATTCCTATACAATATACAATATTGTACAAACAGTAGTGCAAGTAGTAATTAAGTACAAATTGCTAATGAGTAGACTAGCACTGCAGAAAAATTACAGTATTCATCACCATTTTAAACTTCAGCAGATCTGCTTTCCTCCCTATTCTCCTTTTTGCAGTAATTTTGTATTTAGAGGTAGAAAATGAACTAAAATTAACGAATAAACTATAAAAAAAACTTGAGACTTGAATACTTTTCAGTATTCTTCATAGTTTCAGATTTGGCTATCTTTTTCCACTTAAAAATTCACCGTGTAAATATGGCCTTATTTTTTTAAAATAAATTCTTTTTAATTTTTTAAATCATTGAAGTAATTATATATTTGTACATTGTATGAAATATACCTACTTAAATATTGAATACTAATAAATGTTGTCTTTCAAAGGATTATAGAATATAGACCTCTTAGGGTTAATTACAGTTAATGTGCAGCTGTCTATAGTGGCTTTCTGAGGCAAAATATTATAAACTCTCTCTCTCTCATAAAATGCATGAATATCGCATTTCCAATGGTCTGGGTGTTTCTATGTATAATATGTATGTATTTACAAAAAACAGTATCTAATTATGTTTATCCGCATTGTAGATTCCATAACACAAGCTAGTTAAGCTTACCATGGATCTAGATAGCATTCTATAGAATGTTGTGAAATATTTATTTATAACACATCATATAAATAGAGAGAGAGAGTTCTTTCGAAAAGATTAGCAGTCACTGAAATTACTTATATTCCGTCTTGTTTTTTTTTACTCTAACTCTCCGGGTTAGCTAAATTGCTAGTGTTAGTTAGGAGTATGTTTACGTTTGATTTAATTCTGTAGTGTCAAAAGTAACTACAATACGCTGGGGGATGGGGGTACCATGGTAGTTTCCACTCCTCCACTATGTTTCGGTGGAGCAGGGACCTGGCTCAGATTTGTTCAGGCTCCGTATGGAAACCCATCCTATCTCCGTTACCGCGCCATTTTTCATTACCGATATAGCTCCGAAAGGGCTCTTGCCTCGAAATCCGATTGTGGGGTTCCGATAAGGAGACTCGCCGCTTCTAAGGAGATCGTACGGTACCCCCTTGTAAATCTGATAGCCATCGTCCACTGTAATTAAATTAATACCTAGTTACTTCCAAACGATTTTTCTATCGAAACTAGTTTCAAAAATCTTTTATTATGAAATGTATATACAATCTGGGTGTATAATAAAATTTGAGAGATTTAAAAGGACCAAGAATAGACCCTTGTGGCACGACCACATATTAAACTCTAAATTCTATAATTCTTTAATTAAACGCTGCACTTTGCTTTGATTCGCAGTAAATAGGTGAGATCAACTGAATAGTCATTAGGTCAATAATATAACTATGTTATCATCATTAAGTGAAGAAGTCAGAAGCGTTTGTTTTTAAACAAGCTTGCGTGACTCGTACCTTATACGTAGCGACATGTAAGAGCTGCGGGTCATAGAGATGATTATCCTGCGGTGAATTTGCGTAGTTACGCGTAGATCGCGTGAGGAATTCTTACTTACACGCAGCCTTCACGAGAGTTGGTCCGCAGTTGCGCCAAATTTCGTGGCGATCGCCGACCATACTGCTTCTTCCGGACCCCGATAGGAGGGGGAAAACCTGGACATGCTGGCATGACGTCATAAGTGATGACATGCGTTTATCGCTGTCGAAAATCCTGAATTTCGTTTGAAGCCTAAGAACTGACGGAGCGTTACACTAAAAATTCGCTCGCCCGCAACCGCGGCGGACGCGGGTGAAAACCGTTCCGTGAGTTTTTTTTTTTTTTTTATAAAGAATATTAGAACCGTAGTTACTAATATTCCCTCTAACCCCTCCAGCTAAGCTAAATTGCTTGTGTTAGGAGTGGGTTCACGTCGGTAGTGTAATGGCCAGGATCGAACCCGGGACCTCTCGATCGTAAGGTTGACTCCTTAACCACTAAGCTACCGACGCTTCTTAGCGAATCGCCCGCAATCGCGGCGGATGACGTTAAAAACCGTACCGTGAGTTCTTAGCGAATCGCTCGCAATCGCGGCGGATGACTTTGAAAACCGTTGAAAGAAGAGGAAAGAAAAATATTTTAATTTCGGTCCTCACAGTGTACACATTACAAATAATATTATTAAAGTTACTTATGTATAATGTACAAATACTATATTTATTTTATATATTTAGACACCGTGCGAACCCAAATAGGGCCCCATCTCAGCATTTAATGCTGCGCACACCCTTCGTTGAGTATGCACAGCGCCGGTTTTCAGATGGGGCCACTAGGTGGCGTGAGTTCTTAGCGAATCACCCGCAATCGCGACGGATGACCTTAAAAACCGTTCCGTGAGTTCTTAGCGAATCGCCCGCAATCGCGACGGACGACTTTGAAAACCGTTCCGTGAGTTCTTAGCGAATCGCCCACAATCGCGGCGGATGACGTTAAAAAACGTTCCGTGGGTTCTTAGGGTCTCGCCCGTAATCGCGGCGGATAACGTTAGAAACCGTTTGGTGAGTCCTTAGCGAATCGCCCGCAACCGCGGCAGACGCGGTTAAAAACAGCTCCCTGAGTTCTTAGCCGAAGTAAAAAAGAAAAAGCTAAAAATCGAACCCGAATATAGCGTATATTATAAAAGTCACAATTTTCCCCATGTGCATATATACTATTAAAACTAGGACAGTCCTTGACTTGATTGAAATGTTGCCAAGGGCACAGCCTGCAAAGCTCCTTGAGATTGTGCCAATAGCACAAATTACCCCATAGGAATACTAGGTACTAAAATTATACACTTGTATGTAAAGTTCAAAAGGGTCTGGTGGTTTGCCAATCAATAAAAAAGATTCCAATTTAGATTTTTTTTTTCTTAATAAATTTTATTGCTTTTCTTTCAGGTAATAAGCAGCAATAAAACAATCTGTACTCTACAGATAACAGACACAACAGGTTCACATCAATTTCCTGCCATGCAAAGATTATCAATTAGTAAGGTAAGAAATGTAACAGTGTTAAGCCAGTTTATGGTGTATCACAATCAATCTTATTGTATTTGTGCAGGCAGCACGAATTACGTTAGCACATTGAACTTTTTGTTTGAACATTCTTTAGATGGGGAAAGCACCATTGTACTCGCGACACCGTTACCGACACCTCCTTTGATAAATTGTTACGTGATTATTTACCGATTCTTCTTTATTTATACAAGTATCTCCATCTATATTAGCAAAGTTTATCTGTCCGCTGTTTTTTTTTACTTATAAAGTAAAAAATAGCCTCAAGGGCCGATCTAAATGAATTAATGTTTTTTTTATAGGGGCATGCTTTCATATTGGTCTACTCCGTAAGCAGTCGACAATCGTTAGAAGAACTGAAGCCAATATGGCAAACTATAAAGGAAATCAAAGGTACAGAGCTGCCAAATATTCCAGTGATGCTGGCAGGTAACAAATGTGATGAGAGTCCAGAAATCAGAGAAGTCTCTGCATCTGAAGGGCAAGGACAGGCATCAGCATGGGGCATTTCCTTCATGGAGACATCTGCCAAAACAAATCATAATGTTACACAACTTTTCCAGGTTAGTGTAATATTGTTACAGTAGTCATAGACGTGCGCCATTTCTCCCCGCGGTGGATTGCAATAGGCTTACTAATTGATTTGATGTAGTAGTCTCAGTAGAGTAGAAAGCATAGATATAGGAAGAACGCTCGTGCTTGGGTAGAAAGTCTAAAAACAACAAATATTTTACACTAGCTTTTGCCCGCGGACCAAACATAGCCTATGTCCTTTCTCATGGTCTAATGTACCCCTATACCAAATTTCATCAAAATCGGTTCAGTGGTTCAGGCGTGAAAGCGTAACATACAGACAGACAGACAGATATACAGACAGACAGACAGACAGACAGAGTTACTTTCGCATTTATAATATTAGAATGGATGTTGGCTACATTGAGAAAATGCTGTCAAAAATGATACTTCTGTCAGGAAAAGAAGTATTTACTAAAGTGCTCCCAAGATAAATCTGCGCTCGGCCGAAATGGGATGTATTTATTAATATTGTCTTCGAAAAAAAAATTATACAAACTTTGGGTATATAACGTAAAACAATAAAATTAGTATTTTTAAATTAGATTAAGGAAAAGAAATGCATGTTACTAACACAAAAAATTAAAATTACAACAACATTAACTAAGCCAGCGCGGCAGCGCCACCATTCGCGCGCAGACTTATCTTCCGTGCACTCTCATTCTTTTCTATTTGTTTCCAGCTGTACCATGTGACTCTTGTAATTCTTTTTAATCATTGATCTGCTACTTATAGGGAAGCATCCTAACTATTTTCGCAAATTACTTGGTTGGTGTGAAAAAGTTAACAGCCTGTATGCAAATGTTTCTTTTTTTATATAACTCAGCTGTATTTTTTTTTTCAGGAACTATTAAATATGGAAAAGAACAGAAATGTATCACTTCAAGTGGATGGCAAAGGAAAGAAAAAGAAAGATAAAGTAACAAAAGAGGGTGGGGAAGCATCTGCTAGCGGAAGAGAGAAATGTCTTGTTATGTAAATATACCAAAGTTGATTATTTAAACTCACCATATTACAATAATTGTAGTCATTTTGATCCTAGTCATTAAACCCATGTCCTGGTCGAGTAAAGCACGATTTTAGTGTATAGGTATTATCCATATTGCATTTTAAGCCCAAAGTAGTATAGTAATTACAATGCCTTTTAATATATTATTATTAGTTCCCAGTGTGATGGAGCTTAGAATCATCAAATATTATATCGGCATATTTTGCTAAAGCAAGTTATTAATAATTTAAAGATGACTGACAGACAAAGAGCTGAGATTCCATATATTGTTAGATTGAAATACAACGAAACCAAGTCTTTAGGACTTACTGTTAAACAATTATACATGCTGAGCTGATATCTGTATCGAAAAATGTAATATTTAGAGTTATAGTCTTAGTTTTTCCTGGCTATGTGATATAAGAAAGATATAAGAACACGAATGTAATTGAAATGACATATTCTAATGTGTTAACAGTTAAATACATAATAATGCAACATTATTTTTAATATACCATATTTTAATAAGCCGAAATACAATAGCCAATTGTTAAAACTGTTAAAATCAAAATTCGAACAAGGCCATAGCTATTGTAATCGCGTCTATGACTGTCCTAAACATCGATTAAGTCTATGGCTCAAATCGAATGACAGCCTTTGGTATTCTAAAACTAATTGTTGTATAAATCTAAAGTTATTGCGTAATAATTACTTTAACTGATATGAAAAAGAATGTACTGTCCAGATTTATATAGGTAATGTCACTATGGGAAGTTTTGTCAGTGCCAAATTATTTACAGCTATGGATGTATTTATATACCATCTCCGTAGATTGCATTCACTAATCTTATCAACATTACGCCCTTGCCTTACTAAATTAATTTATGTTAATATGGTAGAAAAAGGTTAAAAGGTAATAATAATAACTTTCTCGAGACATACAGCCAGGGCCTCGATTCTACTAAAGCAAAACTATTGTCAAACCACAGAGATTGCAAAAAGCGGCATTAAAGTTTAGACTTTCTTTCTATACGCTAAGGTCCAAAATTAAATGACAAAAGTTTCATTACACTCTTTTACTCACTCTGCTAAGTTATTTAAAATTGAACTTTAAATGCATCGCTATAAAGTCTATAATGTATTGCCTCTTTTTGCAATCTCTGTGGTTTGACAATAGTTTTGCTTTAGTAGAATCGAGGCCCTGGTGTTCGACGCATTGGCATGGTGTCGAATTTCGCGCATATGAAATCACGTTTTCACATTTAGACAGAGTGCAATCAGAGTTCACGCATGCGTTCTACACAGACCAATAAAGATTCGCGTAAGCGCTCGATAAACAGTAACGATGCATGTTGTAAAAAGCGGTGTAAACTCATGGCAAAGCTACTGGAATCACACAAAAATTCAAGTTCTTTTCTATTACGTTCACAAACCGTCTCACAATGACATTGTCTATTTTAACTATATTTAATTCATATATATATATTTCTATTTAATTTTATTAGTCATAAAAATAGTGATCATGTTTGTATTTTATCTAGTCATTGTACTTAAAAGTAGCTCTCGCTAGTAATATAACGCACTTTATTTAATATCATTCACTTACATATCCAATTATTAGATTTGTCCATAATATAAAATCTAGTCGATTACCACATATAACTACTATTAAACTTACATTGAAATGCCTATATAACTCAATGATAAGCAAATTAGATTTTATTATTAATATTTTATGACAAAATAACCATTGTCAAGTCTCATTTATTTTAATTTCTATTATAATATTGAAGTTCATTAGAGCTTTGCTCAAACCATAATAATTATTAATTGAAGGTATTCCACTCATTTCATTATGTAAGTACTTATATGATGTAGGTACTTTTGATATCAGTATGTACTCAAGACATTAAAATGGTGGGTGATAGATTAGGGTGTCTGATTCATTTTATATAACTAGACCAGTGCAAATACTTTTTCAGAGAAAAAAAACAAATATGAGAACTTCTGCAAAAGGAAGGATATATCGGTAAAAATAAATTAAACCACCTTATTTCACTTGAATATGTTGTGGCCGACTTTTCAATAGTTTTCATATTGTTGTATTTTAATCAATACGTTTTTTAGAATCATCTGCACTGGTCTACTAACTGGAATATAAACAATAATGAAACTGTAATAAGTATAATGGGCAAAATAGGAACACAACTATAGATATTTTATGTGAATATGAGAACTCCTAAGCAAAAAAGTCTGTGGACACGAGTGGCTTTATTCATTTACGTATAAGATATTTGAGTACCTAGAAAGAGTTTTTTCTCACATTGATCGGTGACGAGCAAACGGTGATTTGTATGCGCAAAAAATGTTTCACAAATTTGCCGCCAGATGTCGCTAATCGTTATACTAATCACCCTTTAATCGTCACCGGTGAATTTGAGAAAAAAAATCATATTAGGCACCCTGAACACACGATTATTCAGATATACTTATTCTATTTCAAATATAATGTTACATACATGTATATCTATCAGTTTTAATGTATTTAAAGACGTTTTAATATGCACATAAGTTGAAAAAGAATATTTGCACATTTTAATTACGTATATTTGCTTATTGGCAGAATCTACATAGTACTGTATTTATAGAGGTAAAAAATTGTTAAACACTGAATTGTTATAGCTGGACCAAAGTTGTTTCATGTTGTTTGACGTAAGTTTACAGTGTAGATACTTCCTTTTCAGTCTTGTACCTTCTTTCATCGTTTTTAAATCTAATGATCTCAACTATCAAAATAATTGTAATATTTATTTGTTAACCAAACGTATGTACTAAGGAAGTTATAAGCATCAAGGTACGAGTAAAATTAACCCGTCTCTATGGATGACCTAATAACAATTTAATTGCTTTTTTTATTGTGTATAGAACACACAATAAAATTATCTGAGTCTACATCTGTCTAACTTATAGATGAATAACATAATTGTATGTTTATATACCAGAATTCATTGTACTTTATATGGTGTAGTTTTCTAATGTTTCAGTGGCATGATATTCGTAACCGGCATTATTGATTGGGTATAACTTCCTTAGGCAATATTTACGGACAAGAGCTGGGTATAAAAATAACCTCAGACCGACTAAGTAACAGTTTCTGTCCGTCTTGTAACAAAAATGCCTAATTTATCAATAAGTTGTTAAAAGAGGGTACTTGTATAATACTGTATTTTACAAATACCCTCTCTTTCTAAAAGTAACCTTACATTTTTCGTAATGTTCTATTATGTACTGTTAAACTTATTATTGCAGCATTAATAATTACTTTTATCTCGCTAACAAGTTTCGATATCAATGCATTGTTATTTTAATAACTTTTTATATTCACAGCACTATTGTATTCCTAGCACTCTCGAATTCTAAAATAATACCTATTCTTCTTTATATTGACTTAATAGAAAATCACTTCTCAATAAATCTGAAACTTGTTCTATGTACCTAATATTTAAATATTCCAAGCTTGTACTTAATCTACAACATTTGACTTGTATTATAGATATATTTCTATTGAATAAATCAATAGTAATTTACATTCCCTTTACTAGTCGTATGTAATATTATTTTATTTTAAGCACGATAAAATAACAATACAGATTTAGAGATTGTAGTGCTGGTAGTTAGATTTAGTATACTTCTAAGTTTAATCAACGAAGGATCAACAACCCGTTCTTGATCAAAATTATGTTTTATTTGTTAACCAGTGGTGAGGGGTCCCTGTAACTCGATTCTTGCTGGCTTCCCAATCGTCTATTCCGGTCATCCCCACCCAGTCGTCCCCACTGCGTACAAGTTGAAAAAAGAAAGTTTCGTTCATCCCCGATGGTGACGATTGAATCTTTTTATAGTCAAAATGTAATAATCGCAACATTATACCTACTTAAAAATAATTAAAAAGAGCTGGGGGAACTACCACAACCGTTTACGGAACAGTCTTATTGGGTTGACAAACCAGATCGAGGGAAGATTTTTGCCACCGGTTTCCCCTTTGCCACTGTTGTAAACGTTAGGATACGTGATTTTCTGTTATTTGTTTGATCTGTACGAGTGTTGCTTGTATTGAGTGACACAAGAAAAAGCACTTGTACATTGTTGATTTTGGTTAAAACTGTTTTTTTTTTAATCTTTTCTCTTATATCTTTAAAAATGGTGCCCAATGTATGACACGGCAATAATATAGTAAGTAGGTAATAGGATAAATATAAAAATCGGCATCCCTTTTGCAAATCTAATCGATCATATCTAGAACGCATAGACAATCCAAAGTAATACTAGAGTAATATAATAACGTAGACTTCGAACAATTAACTAATGATGGATGACACATTTAAGGTGATTAAGAAATCCTATAGTACTTATAACATTTCTACGTCAAATTTTAGCATTGGTAGCAGCATCCTTATTGTTTTGTAAGAAATTGCAATGGTTTAGCTAAGACTAAAAGAGAACGCGATAGACGGAACGCATAGAATAGCGTATAAAGACGCCTAAAGCCAAACTAAAGTAGTACCATTTTTAACCGACTTCAAAAAGGAGGAGGTTCTCAATTCGATGGGTATTTTTCACTCTTTGTGTAGGCGGATTTAGACATAGAGCTAGAGCCAGAATAAGAGCATTCTTTCTTTTAGTCTTTTAGTGTAAACGAAATCTTGTTTTACGCGCTTACACCAAAATAAGCAAAGCTTGAAGTGAGCGAGCATTCTTAGAATAGAATATTCCATAGAATCTATGCGAGCTAAGAAAGAACAGTGAAGGAATGTTCTGTCTCTGTTAACACTTAATGTGACTCAGTAACAGCCAAAATCGGCAGCCAAGATTGGGAACAAAATTATAACAGCCAAACACATGTTCTCATTACAAGAAGGTCTCAGACAATTTATAGAAGTTTCACCATCATCATTTTCATATTACTGCTACTTGTATTGACTTTGGCTGCCAATTTCAGCCTCACATAACACTAATAGAATTTGGCGGAGAGGAGGATAGATTGAGTATTCACAAGTCTGGTGTAAGGCTGCGTTTCCATTGACGTGGAGCGTGGCGTGGCGTGGATAATTTGATTGTATATAAAACCCCGCTCAGGCTGCAGGAGCGGGGTTTTATGCAATGCTATTGGTTAATATTTCTCCGCTCCGCGTCAATGGAAATGCAGCCTAAATCGGCCTTAAAACAATCGAATTCTATGCGTTCCGTCTTTTCTATGTTATTCTTTTAGTCTGGGTGGTTTAGTTACATTATGTACTAGGGTAGTTGGATAGAAACGCCTCATTCCATTCGCGGTTAAAGTTTACTTAGGGTGGGTCGGAGTAGTTACCTGGTGAGAGCTGGTGTTCGGTATTGTACATAATTGTATTGTTATGTTTAATTGTTATTTATGCTGAGGTTGCGAATGTTTGTTGACCAATGGCAGTATAGATTGTAAGCGTCTACATAAATTCAAGACTAAAAGCTTAATATCTTTTTAATGTATAGATTTTAATATTTTATGTACGCTTAGTTGAATGAACTGATTGTTTCCAATTACTTATGTATTAAAATATTTTAAATTGTTCTTGTGACACTTCTCACTAAGGCATCACGAAAATAAAGATGTAAAAAGTAAAAATTGTTTTATTAGGTTTTACGTAAAATATACAATACTTAACAAGTTAATAATATTAAAACTAGTTCCATTTTATTTACACAATCATAATATATGGGTGATTTATAATTTAACAATATAATTAGAATTACCCAGCATTACTAGTATTTACAATACCTAACTTTACATCGCGCTCGGTTTCTATATCACATATCGTACTTAAAGTTATAGGTAAATAAATAAAAAAGAATATTAAACTAAACATACCTTGTGAGATAGAGAAAGTGCTTTACAAACTCTAATTGAGCTGATTTTAATTGTAATCTCGCACTTTTTCTCGACGTGAACTGGGTACTGCACCTTGCTAATTTAATAATTTACAAACATAATTCGAGTAGCAAATTAAGTTTATCATCCACACCCAGTTAAAAAAATCACCCTGTAGCCGGATAGCCAGTAAATAGGTACTGGGTAAAATGAATTGAATAGTTAGGCAGCAAGGGGTGAATAGGAGTATGGTCAAATCAGTTTTGTAGCTATTTTTTTTGTTGAAATTACAGATTATTGTAATATTGACGCTATTCACCCCGTTTTATGGTACACATAGTTTTCTGTTTAGGTACAATTTTGTTAAGGTACCTTTCATAATTTTACACTTCATTTTACAAAAAAAATACATGCACATAATATACAGATTAAATTTTTTATAGATAATACTGGGTGTAAGGGGAACGCTCCCGAAGCCGTAAACCCCTAGTAGTACTGGTACATAACACATTGGCTGATTGGCATAAAAATAAAATAAAAAAAAAAGAAAAAAATTTTCGGCTTCGGGCGTTTCCCTTACACCCGGTATATACATATTATAGCTTTTCATCACAGTTAAAAATATTTACCATTAAACCCTATGGTAAATACTGATACCTACCTATTTTTATTTACAAGCTACTAATTACATAAAACCGGTTTCATAAGGTGAACGATGACTTAGTAGTGGATCTAGGATCATCTAATCGCGCCTGTTCATAGTTTTACCATAGTATTTTTATAGTAAAACCGACAAATTCAAGAATTGAACGAGGCCGCCAGGTTCCCTTCAATAATGTTAAAACCTGCTAAATTGTTTTGTTGCACTAAAACAGTAATTTGCATTTGACAGTGAAAACCGTAGTTCCTTATTTCTTGATTTCGCGGAATCTTTAGTTTTACTTTGCCAAGAATACAGCTAGGGAGGCAACTGGAACTCAACTCGCATAAAGGAGTTTGATAGGACCCAACTCAATTTTGGCAAAACATAATATATTACAATCAATTGCAACCTCATAAAAACACTATTCTTGATAAAAAAATAAATAAACGAAAATCACGCACCAATTCAAAAAAATCTAAAAACTCATTCACCACTTCGCTGTTCCTTCAGTGGGGATTGACTTAGTCTAATAATAATTGTGATGATCAATAGGTTACTTATTTAGGATGACTTACAATTTTTATTACCGTCCATTTTGATGATCCAAGATGAATCAACTCCTTATTTATATTTGATTGTAGCCTTCGTAGATCGAGGAATGTAAGTTACTAAAATTATCTTAATTATATTGGAGACGTTCTATGCTCAGGCGGGAATTGAACCCGCGGCCAATATTAATTGCTTTAAAATTTCATTAGACTAAAATTATATTCGCCGCAGCTACAGACAATATAACATAGTTCTAAACAGATGCACACTCAGGAAAAAAAAGGCTACACTCGTAACTTCCAAAAGCAAGCAGGCAGCTTTTATTTCCAAGCGTTGTAACTAGATGGACAATGCTTTGGCAATTTTTACTATTAAAAACTAAAATACACTAAAAACATACACTTAACACATTATTGAATATGACTGAATAAAGCCATAAATATTGTGATCTATAATTGATTCTGCAGTAATTTGGATGGTTATAGACAACTTGGACGGAGTCGCTAGATGGCGGTTTCCTAAATTATCACTTTTGTCACGAAATCTTTATTTATTTATTATATTACGAGTTATAATAAATAAATAAATATTTCACAACATTCTACACAACGCTATCTAGACCCATGGTGAGCTTAACTAGCTTGTGTTATGGAATCTAGAATGCCGATAAACATACTTAGTTTTATTTTTGTAAATACTTACATATTATAGGTACAGTCACCTCTATAAATATGTATACACGGTAGGGTTCCAGAAACAAGTAACCAGGGTTAACTTCAAATTTTTGTTTACAAAATATATAGCAAAATGATGTAAACTCTTAATATTTCATAAATATGTAACCATTACACGCCTCATAAAATGTATCAACTAATGCTTGCAAAAATATATCCACAACTAACGGGTCAATTGAATGGAAACATGCTATAGTTCATATATATGTAAACACGTACTTTCAAAATAATATAAAATATATTTTCAGTGAAGTTATGTAGTCTGTAGTCTAAAATAAGTAGTTTTCTATAAAATCGAAACTTCAAATTCAATTCTAACTTAAATTCAGACGCGACTCTCAGACTCAGACTCACTCACACTCAGACTCTCAGACTCATAATCTCCGACTCAGAGTCGAACTCACTCAGACTCTCAGACTTAGCATCTAAGACTCAGACTCTTAGACTCAAACGCTCAAACTCAGACTCTCAGAATCAGACACGGGCTCTCTCAGACTCTCAGACTCAGCCTCTCAGACTCAGACTCCCAGACTCAGACTCTCACACTCCGACCCTCAGACTCAGACTCTGACTCTCAGACTCTGACTCTCAGACTCAGACTCTCAGATTCAAATTCAAAAGTCACACTTTAAATATTACGTTTGATCATAATTGCTTAAGAGTAGAAACGGAGATATGATTGAAAGTCACAATGGCCGACATCCACGCGAGCGGAGCCGCGGACATCAGCTAGTTATTTATATTAGCGTGAGTTGATGTGCCTTGAGAGAATAATGAGACTAACTTCACTGAAAGTATATTTTATATTATTTTGAAAGTACGTGTTTACATATATATGAACTATAGCATGTTTCCATTCAATTGACCCGTTAGTTGTGAATATATTTTTGCAAGCATTAGTTGATACATTTTATGAGGCGTGTAATGGTTACATTTTTATGAAATATTAAGAGTTTACATCATTTTGCTACATATTTTGTAAACAAAAATTTGAAGTTAACCCCGGTTACTTGTTTCTGGAACCCTACCGTGTATACATATTTATAGAGGTGACTGTACATAAAAACACCCAGACCAATGCAAAGAGCTATATTCATACATACAAATATTTGCACTGAGCGGGGATCGAACCCACGCCTCCTGCGTAGCAGTCGCGGTTTTTTAAGCTTAAATGCTTACATTATCACGTTTTAAAGTTCTGAAATAAGTTACGTGATTCTAAATGGGGAAGCAAGTGTTTTAACTTTTTTATTTCTTAAAATGAAACTACTAGTGCCATCTATTAGTTTTTGTGATATACTAAAGATATTTTCTTAGCGGTTGTACCCCTTTTTTTTTTTTTCCGTGCGGAAATCCCCTCGGATACCCCCCGCTCCATGCCACAGCTAATTTTGTGCTTCTATGGTGGCAAACAAGCATTCCTTAATTTGTAAAATAGATTTTTCAATGGTCTCCTTCCCCTCGTCCATGAATATATCTTTTTCTCAGACTGTCATTTGGCGTCAGTTTTTCGTAATTATTGATTTCTGATGAGAGAATAGGTAACCGTCCTGTGCTGGCAGATCGTTGTAATTTTAGAGGTTTTGGATTATGTGTCACCTGTTTGTGTATACTTGTTTTGTTCTGTACATTATTACTTAGAGCTAATGTACAAACATTCAAAATCTTGTCTAATCTATCACCGCTTATTCTGTCACCATCAGAGAGATGTCTCGGTGCCGGGTGTTCATTTCCACCAGTTGAAAATAATGATCTTCTGTTTTGTTTTACACCAATGCTGATCAAACCAAGGAAGTTTAAGCTGAATGGTATGTTGAATATAAAATTAAATATAACCATGATGAGAAGGTATATCAGTGAAATGTTTATAACAACTATTAACAGTCCATATACTATCTTATCAAATGGGAACCATAAACCATCTGAAACAAAATTTGAAATTAATGACAATTACTCATCCTCATCACACCATCGGTGTCACGGACAGCCCCCTCTGCAGGGGGTGTTTCGGCAGGAAAAGGCCGCCCACGTAAAACTGGACTGCGAGGCAGTGGCCAATCAACGATCCCAAATCCTCGGCACAATGAGGTCGCTCCGCGAAGCCCTCAGTAAGCTTCTGCTCTTCTGCGCGAAGCTATGCTGACTAATTCAGCCAATACTCTTCATGTACAATGGCCCAAGAAGAGAGTCTAAGTGCAGATAAAAAGACTCCCCTGTCATACTCATCATTATGATCATCATAATGACTTATTTTCGTGGTTGCATCTGAGGCCAATATGAACTCGGAGCTCGGGGTTTGCCTTCCAACTCTTTGTCCTCCACTTCACACGATGTTGGGCGTCTATGGTAGTGAGTGACTCACAAGATTATGACCTCAAACCAGAACTTAAGCCTACCCTTCCTGCCAATGCCAGGCATTTATTACCGACATAGTGTGGATATCGAGTAAGACGTGACTGTACAAGCAAAGAAAATTAATGACATTTGGTAACAAGAAATAATAGTGTCAATGATAAAACCTGGATGGATAGGAGCCCTAGGTATACAATAAACTAAACATAATGATAAACATTGCTTACCTGTGATGTTTTCTAATATTACTTTGACAGTAGAATTGATTATGAGTATCGGTTCACATATTAGCGATGTAAACATTCTGATCGCAATTTTTAACGGGTTCATATGTTTCATAAATAATATTGGATCAGGGGCTGGTACAGTACAAGTTGACTGCCAAAAGTACCATTTGCATGTGTTCATGGCAGTTACAAACTTATCATATTCTTTTTGTTCTGCATCCTGAAATTGTTGAGCATTTATAATATTTACTATTGTTTTTGTTGAAATTTTTCAGTTATATTAGATAACTAGTTGTTGCCTGGGGCATCATCTGTGTCATTTTTAACCTGATAACCTATTTCTGGGATAAAAAACTATGACATATCTCAGTATGAAATTTAGCGAGATAGCTTCAGCTGTTAGAGTTTAATTGTGTGACAAACATCTAAAGATATATAAACATTCTCACCTTGTAAGATATAATTACTTCATAAATATATAGCACACCAAAAGTCAGACAAATTACGTGTTTGTGTGATACATGATTCCACAACCACATCAAAATTCCAAGTGCTCCTAATATGCCAAACAGCCAAGTTATGTATGTCTGAAAAAAAAAAGAAACAATCTTTGTTGGGCAAAGGAAATCTTCAAATACAGTCTATATGTAATAGTTTCAGAACAAGAAACAAGAGCAAATGCTGTTATGTTATGTCATTAGTATGGAAACTAATGTCACCAACACTTCTGAATGTAAGTAAGTTAATTTGAAATCAGCGGCCAATTCTATGGCATTTTCTTAAACATCTTTACAGCACTTCAATTGCTTTAAATTCTACATTTTACTGTTCAAATTTAGAATCTTATTCTAAATTTGAACAGAATAAAAAAAGAAAGAAATACATTTGTTTTGAATAGAGAATAGAGATTACACTTTTTACCTTGTATTCAGTAAGATATACTTGAATATAATCAGTCCATGCCATAACAATTTTATCTGTAATGGTCGGCTTGTAAATACTTTCTTCAACATAACCCACAGCTCGTCTAAACATAACATCAGAGAGTGTAGCCTCAGATTTCAAGCACTCATCTAATGTTTGCCATTGGTTTTCTTCAAACCTCATTTGTAGTGATATATCAATACTGCCATCTTCATCATTTTTCTGAAAGTATTAGTAGAATTAGGTTTAAGTATTTTATAAACATAAATTATTATGCTACTAAGAAAACTACAGTAGTAATGTGTATAATCGTGAGGGTTAACGTTAGAATAGGTTCTAAAGAATTAAAATTTTCTACAAACCTTTACTTGGCCATTTTTTAATACTATAGCTAATAATCTTTTAAACCACCATTCGCCAAACCCCAATTTGGTTTCCGTCGGTTTTCCTTTTTTTATCGGAGTTCTTAAATCAGGTGGTAAACGAGTTTCATCTATTTTTACCGGCTCTAAGTCTTTATTGTGCCAAGGATCAGGTCCAGCTTGTATATTGCTGTTACATACAGTTGCAAAAATGCATAATAGTACACAGGAAATTGTGCAGTATTGCATTGTAAATGTCTCTGAGCTACACATTATAAACAAATGATGATATCATACAATGATACAATTTAAATAAATATGACTATATTTTATTTACTGGTTTTTTAAGTTTATATTATGACATATGATATGACAGCTGAACTGACAGCTGCCAGCCCATAGACATAGTAAATATAGCACAGAGTAAGAATATAGCTTAGAGTATCAAGAGCAGCCATACCTATGAAAAAAAACTGCCTACCTAAACTTCGATTTTATGAATGAACCGAACGCAATATGGCGGCCTAGTAGGGAATCCAGTAAACTGTCGATAACTACTTATCGATATAAAAAGGGCACAGACTAAAAATTTATACATTTGAAAGAAAAATTACATAATTACGTGGGTAGCTTAAGTGGATGCCGATTATTTTTGTGTTCTCAGGTTGCAGTATGCGTAGGGCTTCGGAATTAAAATCAAGGAGAATTGTATAAAATCATACTTAAGTAATTTCTAATTATCTAAATTTATATTTATCAATTTAGTAGCTCTATCACCAGGCAATATTATTATCCTACTTATATTATAAACGTGAAAGTTTGCAAGTATTGAAGGATGGGTGGATGTATGTATGTATGTTACTCTTTCACGTAAAAAGTACTGAATGGATTTTAATGAAGCTATACGTATATATGTATAACTCTATACAGTTAGCTGACTCCCTGACTAACACATAGGATGTTTGGTCACGATAACCGACATCCACGTGAGCGGACCTGCGGTGGAGTCACAAAAAATATTATTTAAAAAACGTGATCACAAATGAGACAGCCCTGAATCCTTAGTACCGAGTGAAATGTATGGCTGTACCGAATAACACCCCGTCCCCACCACTCCCCTCTCCCCGCACGATTTCTCTGTCAAGACCGCTTCGTCGACAAACTGTATGTAGTATGAATCGTTAGACTGTGGTATAGTACTTTAAGTACTCTAAGGCTGGCTTACCATTGTAGAAGGTGATATTCCAAATACACATTTTCTTGTTCAACTATTTATATCATATTGATTTTGTAGTTTTATAGATGTAAAAAATGTTTTAGTATCTATTCATCAGTAATACCAGTACCATTATGCGATAGAATAATAAAAAGTCAACGGGCATTTCAAAAGTCATTCACTATGTATGGAAAGTGGTCTTCGTTCTTTAAATATTTGGGAAAATATCGATAATTAAAATTCTATCACCGCATCACTAGCAATTTTATTTGACCAATCAGGTGCTACTACATCTCCACTACGTAAAGCAAGATGGAGAATTGGCGTTTTCCTCATATGATTTTATGAATGAATTTCGTAGTAGCTTCACGTCTTTATATTTACTATGTCTATGGCAGCATGTCATTCTTGTCAAGACAAGTTTTCGTCAACCTCTCAATCTGCCTTATTTCCATCATTTCATTTTTCGTACCTATGTTCATCTTCTAATCTGTGGGTATGTTTTTCTTTGAATCACGATTGATTGAATTCACAAAAATAAAATATAACCTATCTTAAATCGTGAAATATTTAAGGATATAATAATAAGCATTGTATAGATCCAGCCATGTCTTCTATAGATTTCGATCCTGCAATAAAGCTATGTTTGAAGTATTTACACTCAAGCTCTTTAGATTCAACTGAACAACTCCGGCTAACTTTGGACGATCATATTCGTCAGACATACGGAAGCGCTAAAACTCTTGGTAATGTTTTACCAAAGAAGTATTTGAATGAAGAGAAATTAGAATCTCCGAGGTCCAAGCACAAGGCCGAGAAGGCTGCCAAAACTGTACATTTGCCGCAACAAAGTCCTCAGCAAATACAAATACCGGAGCGTGAAAATGACGATGGATCAGTTATGGATGGAGAGTTGACACTGGATTTGTTAGAAGAAGACTTAACTTGTGCTGTATGTAGACAAATATCTGTACAAGCGGGCAATCGTCTAGTGGAATGTGATGTTTGTTGCGCATTATATCATCAGGTAAAACAACACAGTTGTATTATTATTATGTTACTCATATTTTGTACAATCTTTACCAAACTGCATATATTACGAAATGTACATGCATAAAATTACTGTACATGTTGTAAATAGACATTTATTGGCCTTTTTAAATCCAAAAATGAGTCCAAAATGATCATCTGCCTAATCTGTGCAAACTCTTTTTTATCCATGTTGTTTATTCATAAAGCAGCATAATGATGAGCAGCAAGTGTATGGACTTGCAGGTTAAATTGTCTTGGCTCTCTAAGATCTTGATCAGTCACACTCTCAATATTGCTTACATTTTTGCTTCACAAAGTTACCAGCAACTACAACCGGCCAGTGTGGGATTACCTCAGTATTTGAACAAACTTTCTTTTTCAGGATTGCCACAAGCCTGTCATCAGTGACAATGATGTGACAACTGGTTGGCAGTGCTCTACATGCACCTCATCCCAAATCGCTGCTGGCTATTCTAAAACAACACCAGCGAAATCACCACCCCATACCTCGGGTTCTACAACGCCAGTCAAGATTTCTTCCAGCAGCTCTTCATCCTCATCACCTTCAAAAGTGGTAACTCCAAATATAAATATCATCTCGGCTGACAAGAGGCTGCAAATAATGAAAAAGAAAGCCGCTAAACAGCATGAAAAGAAGAAAAGTTCAAAATGAGAATAACAGACTTATTTGTGTAATATGTTTTTTTTTTCTCTGCACACCTATTTACATTTGACCAACTCACAGGCATAACTGATCAGGAATGAATGTAGGGCTAGAGCCTGCCTCACGGGCCTCACCTGCATGGCTCTGGTGCACACTTTCCTCTTCCCTCCCAGGGAGGGCTAGACTGTAAGGGGTGGCCTTGATTGGCAGGTCATCTGGCAGTAGGCCATATTGGCTAAAACAAGTGAATAAAAGGAGAAGCAGGCAAACTCAAGGCTCCAGAGTGCAAGCTTTGGATTGCAACTAGGGTTGACACTTGGGTGTAAAAGACAAGCAACATGATCATTATCTGTATTTTAACCTTTTTTTAAAGCCTCATCCCATAAGTGCAGGGCAAAAGCTTGTTATGTCTACATTTCACCAACCTCAATAGTACATAATAAGGCAAGCTGATGGGTGGATCAAGTAGGAACTAAACAAAATGAGTAAATGAGCAAGGAAGGGTAGAAGGGGGAAATATATCAAAATAGCTTGAGCAAATCTGGGCTGTGTACCCTCAAACTGGCTATTGGAATGATATCTAAAATCATTAACCTTATGATTTTTTTTTCTTCATATATGTGTTCACACAATTATGAATTGCTCATTCCTACACCACAATGTGTGTTACTTCCTGGCCCGGCCACTGCGGCAAAAAAGGCCGTGGCAATGTCAGTAAGCAGTATGGATGCGTACTTTTCTGTACTCAAAAAGACAAAACATTTATTTCACCAGATGTGGAACATTTTTTGTGGCCGGGCTATAACACATGCGTCCCAGCCGGGCCACGCTTCTATCATTATGGCCCTATACACAATATTACGATGACCGGTCGCAGTTGCTAATCATGATTGCATACTGGACATTTTAAAAGCAAATAACTATAATGTCTAATCTATGTGTGTTACCAGCATGACTTAAGTTAGGTGTGAGGATAACTTTATCAATAGCCGGTTAATCTTAGGATTCCATTAGGACCAGCTAATGTTCATTTCCTATGACTATCGGTCAAAATTAAGATTAGCCGGCTAGAGATAGGTGAAAATGACTTATACTGCTCCTCTTATTTACCTTTCATAGCGTATCTGTTTTCTCGTCTGCGACCGTCTTACTTTTCCATTAATTACGATCTTTATAGAAAATTCTTGTTTACTTATATCTTTTATTTAAATGGAAATGTAGGTGCCCTATGTAATGGTAGTGTAGCTCACAAACTTTATAGGAGACTAGCTTTTGCCCGCAGCTCCGCCCTTGTGGATGTCAGTTATCGCGACCAAACATAGCCTATGTCATCTAAGCGGATGTCCTTTCATAAGGTATAATCTACCCCTATACCAAATTTCATCAAAATCGGTTCAGTGGTTTAGGCGTGAAAGCGTAACATACAGACAGACAGACAGACAGACAGAGTTACTTTCGCATTTATAACATTAGTAAGTATGGATTATTATGGCAAAAAACATGACGCTTAGCGAAATGGTAAAGTAACCTGCTTTTTAATTTTGGAATAAAACAATTTTTAACGGCTATGACAAAATACTAAAATTGATAATCCCTGAAAAATTAATGAATGAATGGATAGAATAGAATAAAATCGATGTAAAATTAGGCACCTACTAGAAAATTATTTTTATTCTTTTGCAGGTAGTTATGTCGACAAACACAGCAAGAGGCGTATCAAGCTCGACTTTACGGGCCGCACTACGACGAGAATAAAATAAAATAAATTTAATTTTAGATTGAATTAATTTCGACGTGTAAAATAGTAGATACTTATAATTTAAACGCAGGATTGTAATTTTTTTTAAAGTACATTACAACCTTACCTTATTTACTTATGTCTATATTAAAAAGTATCATTGAGTAGGATAGCCTTTGAGATCTTAACTGAAATGCAATTACGTATAAATTAAAAATGATTTGACAATCAGCACTTGGCCTATAGAATACATTGCTATTAGAAATCAGACAGGCACACTCCTAATATATTGTCATAGAATTCTCTTTTGTTTGAAAAGTTTCAACCAGTGATTTGATCCTATTAGTGTTGGGGTTTATTATAACTACATATTAAGTAGAGATGCGCCGAGTAACACTTTTGCAGAGTAACGAGTACCGAGTTATACTAGGTTCGATTTTTTTACCGAGTACTCGGCCGAGTAACTCGGTTCAATCGAATTCCCATTTCCCGCGCGTAAATAAGTACAAACAGGTTCACGACAGTTGGTTGGTTTGACTGCAATGCTAATGATATCGCCTCTGGGTTGTGGAGGTCAGATGGCAGTCGCTTCACAGAAAATATCGAAGTTCAGCCAAGTCCGCAGTTATACTGGTAAAAGCGGACCCCAGATCCCAAGTAAAAACGCTTCGGATGCGATTGAGGTTAAAGCTATGATGAAGAAGAAGGTTCACGACGGTCGAGAGGCCGGCGGCATTTTAAGACGAGATTGTAGAAGATAAAGCAAAAGTGAAAAGTACTTTATGCAATTCTATAATTTCACGTAGTGGTGTTGGACGAAAGGCTTCTATGACAGCAATATTAAACCATGTTAGAATAAAACGCACAGAAGAGGTTTAAAGATTTGGAAAATTAAATCTAGCGGAAAATATTTCAAAATCTTGAGCCAGTAGCATCAACTTTGTCGTCACAATCGAATGCAATGAAAATACTGCAAACTCTTTTCGAGTCATTTACTTTAATAAATACTTTAACATTTGACTTTTTGATTAACACTGTTATTTTAATTATATTTAACACCTAAATATATTGCTTTTCTTAAACAAAGTACTCGGCATTCAAACCGAGTTATTCGGCCGAGTACCGAGTATCAAAAAACCCGCCGAGTACGCCGAGTACCGAGTATCTACCGAGTACTCGGCCTATCTCTAATAATAAGGAAGTTGGCGAAGTTCCATAAGTAGTAAGCCCCATCTTTCATCTTCAATAAGAGCAGTAGGTACTTACACCTTCCCCATCCACCCTGTGGTAGGAACCGTGCCTAGTTAACAGTTACGAGCTCACTCCCTAATAAAGGGGTGTTCCACTTGTCTACACCCCCACTGGTGGGAGAAGCAGCTGGTGAAATCGACTATAGTGCGTCAAGAAAGTCGTGAAATTAATGTTGAAGGAACTAATATTTTTCATTGTATTTGCAACACTCAATAAATGTCAAACTGAGTTTTCAGCTGTCATTCCTTGTTTTGTTGCGAATATGTTTCGTATATCTTATGCGTTCATTTAATTTATTTACGTCTAGTAACAATATAAAGTGTAAAAATGAATAGCAATGTGTGTATTAGTTGTGAGAGACATGTCGTATTCAAAGTATTTCAGTGAAATAGTATGATATACGGCGGGATTGCAAACCGGCAAGCTGGTTTCTCATTTGGAGGATATTTATGGCCAAACAGCTAAATAAACCGGTACGTACATATATTTAAATGTTAAACACGGTATGGGAAGTGTAATCTATTAAAAATTATGTGTATTAAGTGAACATTTTATTTTTCAAAGCATTGTTTACATTTGTCGTGGTTGAGTCATTAAACTACGATTTTAAGAAATCGTAGTACGACACTTTGACGTTTTTGAACATTCTTGATCCATTTTGTATTAACCACTGAGGCCCTTTGGACTACTAAAAAATTACACGGTATATACAGTTGTATTTATCCAGTACCGTACGTTTTTATTTGTTTCAGATTTTCAAAAGCACATTTCAAGACATCATTTCAGTATGTGATGATATATCCAGTGAGTCAGAAACTATCGCGGATAAATTACGCAGGAGTTTCAAGCAGCATTTTGGGTGTTCAATACTCACTCCAATAAGTTAATGTTCTAAAAGATTATAATTATATTATATTATAATACGTACTGTGCCTACATCTTTTGTTTTCATTGTTTAATACTTTACAACGTCTGTAAAAAATCGACTATCTAGCTATCACGGTTCATGAGACAGACAGGTAGGCTTTGGGTAAGGTATTGCTCGGGACATGTTTCTTGGACCTAAAATATGCTGAAAACACATTTCACACCCACGGTACCCATGGTCATACTCCTGGTGGTACCGTGGGTCTAATAAAGTTAAAGTGAGTGAGCGACTGAGTAAGCGATTCTGTGACCAGAGCGGTGGTGGACGAGCTCAAAGTCCCTAAACATAGATTATTACAAAACAATCTGCGCGCGCCAGGCCAAACAATTCGTTTATCTCGCTCGCAGCTTGGATTCAAAATAGTGTCCCGAGGCACATCCTAATAACGTCCGACACGACGTGTCCTTGACTCGTTTATCGGGGTGTAAGGTTAACGGCATTTCCCTCACACCCCAGTTAACTTTGAGCTATATACGGGTTTAAGATGGCCCTCTTGGGTGTCCTCATCTAACCTCTATATCCGCTGCTAGTCACAGGGACCTGTGGCGAGTCTCCGCGCAGGTATCTATAGGGCTGCTCCCACCGCGGCCGTTAATTGCAGTAAGTGGTAGCGTCTCCCATGTGCTGAGTAAGAGAGTGAAGCATTGCCGTTAGCGTTGTGCCGAGGCTTCGGCTCACGCGCACCAAATTTAACATAATATCTGTGCTTCTAAATCCCGTGTGCTTGTCTGCCACCTGAGTGATTTGACAACCATGGCTTCTAAGCTCAATCACTTCGCACTCGTTGATTTCGATTAGTTGTTAAAGTTTTATTTGCAAAAAATAATATCTAAATGTTGCTGTAAGCCCTGCAACCATTTAAAAAGGATATAACGACTATTCTGTAATTAAGTACCTATATATAATTTTCTAGCTTGAAGTTTGATTTATCTCTAAAGTTTGCGCCATTAGTGCCTAAATAAAGTGAATGAAATAATTGCCGTATTTTTTTCACTTTTATTCACCTACTATCCTACTATCGTAATGAAATCATACCATAAAAAGCAACCGATCAAGTCTGTTTAATTATAGTATGGCAGGGATACCAGATTAAGCGCAGCAGCGCCACCCTCAATTTTCACGACTTTCTTGACGGGCTATACGGCATCTGCTACGTCTACGGCTACAGGCGCTACGACACTGCTACAAACTACGACTACGAGTTTTGTAAATAAATCTTCTTTTGAGCGACATAGTCATATGTGGCTAAGCTCCGTAAATAAATAAAAAAAAAAACTTGTCACTTTCAACAGTCGACTAATTATAGGTATCGTTATAAATAATAGAATCATGCCAAACCGTATGAATATTCTGTGCAACTTAGATAGGCAAAATGTGAGGGCGTCTTCGTGTGGTATCGGGTGGTTTTTTTATCGTGCAAAAATTCCCCACGGATACCACCCCCCCGGAGCCGGTGGAGGTGGTTATGTCAGACTCGAACCGACTAAAACGCACGCCGTTTTTGTGTCTTTAGTTGCCGGAGGTAAGAATGCAGGAAACATATCTCTCGCACCCCGGCAGACCCAGGACCATCTCTTTCGAGATGGCCCCCTTCGGGTTGTGGGGACCATAGTGTTCCCATCTAGCCCCGGGTACGGGGAGGCGCACTTTGCGCCGCCGCCGCGGCCTGCTTCTGCTAGGGTGACAGGTGGCTCCACCGATCACCCCCAGTGATATCGCGTGATGGTGTTGATTGAGTAGGTACCTACTACTTGAAGGATAGCCGTGACGAAAGAGAAACTACAATAATTTTAATATAATAGTTGTTATTGCCTATAAAAGTGATACATACATTAAACGCAGTTAATACTTATTACACTAATTTGTATATTGTATTACAATTCATTGCACACAACTCTTAGAAAATGTGGAATTCTGAATTAGGTCTTCTAATCTATTTAAGAAAATCTTATAATATTAGTTGCTAAATAACTATATCAGCATTAAAAGACAAGTTTATGTCTCCAGAACTCTTGAAGTGATGTCGCTTAGAGCTGGGTTCTGCATACGAGCTGATCAGCTTAATCTGTGGAATAAGGAAATTCAGATTAACTATAACTTCCTACTTAGAAACATGCAAAGCAATGTACTTTATAGTATACATATATATCATACTCTAACATCTCACTTAACTTCTACTTCTAAAGAGGTCAAAATACTCATGAACACAAGTAGGTATGTGCGCTGAACAAGAATCAAATTATGGGTTCAGGCATGGTTCGGTGGCTCAGTGGGCATATCATTCTACCTGTAAGGGAAAGATAGTGGGTTCGAATCCCGCCAGAACCAATTCAATTTTTCCTATCATAATCGAGAAGAATCAAACCGCCTGTGATGTAACAGTTTGCAATATTTTACAGTTTTTTACTTAACCTTATCGATTTGATAGTGAGGTGAAGTCTCGAGAAGGAGGGCCATCTCTGCCGGGGTGGGCAGAGATCTATTAACATCCTGGATGTACATAACTACAGACATAAATAAACCGTACACCTAGGAAAATACAGGCGTAAGTTAAAACGTTAACTTTACAGGACAGCAAAAACCTTTTTAACCAATCACCAACCAACAGAATATTACGAAAAAATCTTACATGATTGGTAGGTACACTACCTACTATTCGAAACCGGGTTTTCCCGTTGGTCAGATAACCTGTAAGAAAACAATGACGTATGCGTACTTACACCTTTATTTCCCTGGGACTTTGATATGAAAGTGAACACGGTGAATGATCAAAAAATAACTTACTTGGTTCAAGGAACTTGTGCGAATGATGTTCCCGATCGCCTCAAACATCTTGTGGCTGTCGCACGCTTCTAACTTTTTCAACGTGCAGTCCAGAACATCATGGCCTTCCGCACATTTCAAAATTTCATGGGCGTTGTTTTCCACGCACTTGAAACCATTATTGGCGGAGAAGTCTGAACATAAGTAGACATTATTATCAATACTATTATCACAAAACAGATAATAGGTATGTTAATATTAAAAAAGCGAAAGTTACTCTGTCTGTCTGACGTTTTCACGTCTGTGGTTGTTGTGTATAGGCTGGGTGTAGGCAGCAAATAATAATGAACAACACACACAAGGTAAGTCTGCCACACGTCTAAACCACTGAACCGAGTTTGGTACAGAGATAGACAGTTTGGGGACAGTATATGTATAGGCTATATTGTTTGGTGACGTCGTCACGATAACAGCTACCTACTATTCTTTTTCTACCAATAAACAATACAAGTATGTAGGTACAGTCAGCATCAGACCTATCTTGACGACCATTTCCTCTACCAGTGGGGACTTTCTTTGCGCATGATTAAAAAAAAAGGTTTGCCGCTGATCCTGAGCTTAAGCTTGAGGCTCGATTCCCAAATCACTACATAGGTAGGTACATAGCATAAAGCAAATTCGCTTTCCGCGTCTGTCCATCCCAATGTACGCTTATATCTTTAAAACTACGCTACGGATTTCGATGCGGTTTTTTAAATAGATAAAGTAATTCAAGAGGAAGGTTTATATGTTTAATATAGTACAGGGTGCAGCAGAAACGGGATCTGACGCCACGCGGATAAGAAAAAATTGGCAGAACGAAGTTCGCCGGGTTAGCTAGTATCATATAATACTAGCTGTTGCCCGCGGCTCCAACCGCGTGGATGTCTGTTATCGCGACCAAACATAGCTTATGTCCTTTCTCAAGGTATAATCTACCCCTATTACCAAATTTCATCAAAATTGGTTCAGTTACAGACAGACAGAGTTACTTTCGCATTTATAATATTAGTACGGATTCATACTAACTTGAAACATTTTCGAATCCCTCGTCGGCTCCTTTGCATATGTAATCCAAGATCTGATCGTACGCCTTTACTGTGCTTGCTAAGTAATGTTGGGCCTCATTGCCGAAACAAGGAGACACGCCACATGTGAATGTACGTATGCATGTTCTGAGATACGGGTCTGTTTTTCTTGAACAATATCTAGAAAGTAACCACGCATAATACAATCCAATCCAAAATAAGTAAGTATTCTATTATTATTAATATGTGTATTTATTATACCTACAGTCAGTATCAGAAAGATGTTGACGAACAAAGTATTCAACAAGATCATTTTTAGACTTCGTCGTCAAAATATTTATGACGCAGACTGTAGGTACCCATAAGATAATGAAAAACTCCTTACGGCCGCCAGGTTCGATCCTATAGTTCATCAATTGAACTACGAGTAATTTTATTTCCTTATGGTTCGATCAATCAAACTCCGAAGATTTGTAATTCCTTATAGTTCGATCAATTTGGTTTAATCGAACTAGGTACCAGGAATTTTTAAGTCCTTGTTGTTCGATCAATCGAACTACGACGATCTGTAATTCCTTGTAGTTCGATGGGTAAAAAAAGTGGAAAACAATTATGTGAAATCCTCTTACATTAATGTTAAAGGTAGAATTGGCCACTTTTATGAAGATAAGATTATAATACGAGTATTTTCTACTTCAATGCCACTGTCAAATTACTACTATAATCTATGTTATAAAAATGAATCGCTAAATGTTGGTAAGCGCATACCTCAACAACGCCTGGACCAATTTGGCCAATTCTTTTTTTAAAATGTTCGTTGAAGTTCAAGGATGGTTTTTACGGCGAGAAAAATTCGAATAATTGCGGGAACCGACAAGGCGGAGCCGACAGCAAAAGCTAGTTTACTATAAAAGAAAATGAGAATCACATATTTTTTATCGATCGCGGACTCGTGTCTCCCCTGATGGCTCCCTTAGGGGAGACAACAGGACTTCTATAGTACTGATGTCTCCCCTAGGCGGGGGAGACATCAGTACTTACTTTTAATGTTATATTTTGAGTACTCGTATCTCCCTTTGTCAAATTTAGGTAGGTACATTGAAACCATTAAAGAAAAAAATACATTTGTCAAGCATGACGGACAGGCATACCTACCTACCTACGCATTACAATAAGTTCTTACTTATATAAATAATATAACCACATACACGTAATATAAAATTTTATTTCGCTTATACTTACTGTAACGGAAAACTAAAGAAGATAGGTACAACAAAATCAACGCATTTTTTCCAAGAAATGCCCTACACTGATCTCTCCATGAATTAATTGTAATTGTGTATTCAAAATAAATGTGTCTCTTTCGGTTTGAATTTTTCTTCTTTTACTGGAATGGGTCTCATTTTCAACGTTTAGGATTGCAATTTTATTTATAGACATATCCTTTTCTAACACCGAAAAGAGCTTTGCGATCGTCACATAATTCTTGTTAATTTGCCGATTAAGTTTCGAATGCCATCCTTCCGCAAAATTATTGGTCCGGTGGCGTTGATCATAAATGCACCATTCCGTTATACAATGCTCATTTTTCAACCAAGTTCTTTCCATATATTCTAAAAATGACTTTAATTTTATTTCATCAAATTCTTTACACCGGTCTTTTATGTATTCATATCCCTCTAAGATCTTATCCCGAGGCAACAGTGGAAGCACTGCACACAAACCTACGATTTGGCGATGTAGTTTCAATTTAATGTTGTTGATTTTGGCCTTTCTCCAAATACAATTAATGAAATGATAATGACATCTCTTAATAATAATACTTGGGAAAAACTCTTTTAGAGGATTGGTTAAAGCAATTTCAAAGTCTGCATGAAATGTTTTGGGTTCCCAATCATGAATATTTGCTTTAATTATGTCATATACAATGGAATAGGATTCTTCGGTCTTGTCGCTCATCAGAGCATATACTATGGGTATAATATTTGTAGTTTCAGCGGTACTCCCTAGGTCACCGTGTAATGTTAGTAATTGTCTAAAGGGGCGAGGTACGCTCTTAAATGTTGCATCACCAAAATATTCTTTCAGTATCCCCAATAGTCGCTTGCCTTCTTGTGAACATAATACGATAATCCTTTTTCTTTCGGTATTGTAGTCTCCTAATATAATTTCTTGAAATTTTTTAGGGATTTCCACTTCCATAATATTATTATAAATCAATTTGTTAACATTTAATTCTAATTTTCGTCTTGTGTAAATTGCAGTTTTCGAACTTTGGTAGGAAGGTATTTCTGTTAATATATTAAGACCGCGATCATACAATGGTTCCACCAAATCTTCATAAATTTTTTTTACAGGCTCCTCAATAGTAGTAGCTGCTTTATTTTTGATTATTTCTAATGTTAACGCAACCTCATTTCGAGCTTCGTTAGGCCTGCACTCCATACTATTTGATTCATGTTGCGTCAATTTCAAAACTTGGTTATCCTAAACATATTAATAGTTTGTTTTTAATTTCATTTTGGTGACTTCTTATAAGCCCAGTTAATGCTAAACTAACTACGTTTGTTGCCCGTGGTTCGATCACGGAGTTCTACTGATCGAACCATGGGCAATTTTTTTTGGCAGTGGTTCGCTCAATCGTACCATCAATTAAATTTAATTGGTACTAGACCTACTGATTGAGTAGGACCAAGATGAATATTTTTTCCTATGGACCGACTATGTATAAATATCGAAAAAGAACATAATAGCCATAGTCGCAATGTAATTTCAGGGGTTGAAAATGCGGTAATTGCGATCTGATAAAATTAAATAAAGTTTAGCCCATGGTTTGATCAGTAGAACTCCGTGATCGGACCACGGGCAACAAACGACTAACTAACTGGGCTTATAATAAGTCAAAACTGCGCATTTAATACATGTAGACACTGAATATTTATTAAAGTCGTATGTAGGTACTTTTTTTTTTTTTTTTTTTTTTATTTATTCATTAAACATTTACATAAAACTATAACAATATAAGCATACCATAAATCACAAAGATTTGTCCGGAATGCTAAGTTACAAAAGAGTTCTATAAGTTAAGGATAATAATGAGAAAGAATACAAAATAATGTGACTACATACACAAATCAAAACAAACTGATTTAAAAAACCACGGTCTTATACAATGATACAATGAATGATGTTCAATTCGCGCATTCGCACACGGCCAGAACCGCTCAACTCAGTAAGTCATTATTCACTTTACTTTGCGAAAAGGGGACAGCGCTATCTTACGGTCGTGCTGTTTCACCGCTAAGCGAGCGATAAGGAGCATAGCAGTCCCGGCCAGTGGCAAAACTCATGCTTCAATAGCCTATAGATAAATAAATGCATGCAGAACTTAGACCCATCTACAGGCTGCTCAAAAAGTATAATTTTAATTTGTTCTTAATGTTTTTCTTTGTGATGCTATTTTTTACAGATAAATCAATATCATTTAATAAGCGAGGAATTAAATAACGTGTTGTCCGTTTACCATAAACATTTGTTGACGTTATTGTTTTTAATTGTTCATTTCTAATTGTTTTAGTTAAAATTCTGTGGTTTATTTTTTCTTGTATATCCATATTAAAAAATTGTTTCTTAAGTAGCTCGTAATTAAATTTTGTATGAATCGGTAAAATTTTACAGTGCTTAAAAAGACCAAAATATTCATCAGCTTCATGTGACTCCTTCACCGTAGGCGAGACTATTCTTTTTAATATTCTAATTTGCATGTTTTGAATTTTATCAAGATAGGTCTTAAACGTTCTACCATAGCTTGTGATGCCGTAACTGACAACAGATTCTGCCAACGAATTGTATAACATTACTAATATTTTATAAGGTATTCTGCTTCGTATTATAATTAAGTTTGCTAAAAATGCTCTGAGTTTGTCACACACTTTATTAACATGAGGATGCCAGTTAAAATATCTATCGATTACCAAACCTAAGTATGTGTGATTATCAACTGTTTCGATGACAGGACAACTACACTTTTCTAGATTTTGATGGAAGCACATGTGGTTATGAGCCTTAAGCTTTTTATTTGTGTTAAAATGAGTTTTAAGGTATGGCGAGCGAATATGCATCAGCTTTGTTTTGTCGGCGTTAAGGACAAGCCTGTTGTCGTGACACCATTTATTCAGACGGTCAAAATCAACCTGAAGTTTCTGAAGTGCCCTTTCAATGTCCTTGTCAGCTATTACTAAACATGTATCATCGGCGTATTGATAGGATGCACAGTGCCTCAGTACATTATTCATATCGTTGACGTATGAGATAAAGTGTAGCGGTCCGATCACCGATCCCTGAGCTGTCCCCTCCGTGACCGGTAACACGTCACTCTTTGCCTCACCTATTCTAACATAATAGGACCTATTTTTTAGATAATTCTCGCACCAGTTTAAAATTGGGCCCCTAATTCCAGAGTCTTCAAGTTTTAAAAGTAAATTGTTATGGTTCAATGTGTCAAATGCAAATTATGAGTTCTGCAGCCAAAGTGTCGAAAAAAAACCAAAGTTACTTATAATTATTTTAATTAAATGAAAATTACAGTAATATAAAGTAATGAAACCTATTCGATGCTAGAATTAGGAATGCACATAATTTTAATAAAACACAAGACATCGATTCGCGGTGTCAGCATTTTGAAGCTCGAACGGGCGTCATCGGCGCGGTGGCGTGATCGCTGCGTCGGCGTTTCCGTTGTCGTTGCTATGTCCCTTGGACGTCGTGCGCTTGCGGCGTCAGCACTCTCCTTTAGGGATCCGTACTTAACACCTCCATCCCCAGAACAGCAACTATTTTGTCATATTAAGGGAAAATGTTGCTGGGACCTCGTTGCGTTTCTTGGTTACTTCTTCGTAAGCAGGGATCTTGAGAGTTTGCTGCTTTTCCTTGTTTCCTGAACAGATATTCCAGCATCTGTATCTGCGGCTTATTACAAATATGACAATGATAGCTGCACACGCAACGATAGTGTAGAGAGGTATCGTCGTATGGTATAGGACAGGCGAGTGAGTTTTCTCTATTTCCATGGGTTTTTCTAGTAACATCTTATTCTGAATGCTGTGAAGTTCTTCTAAGTTTACTGCTCGGAATCCAATGTGAGTGAATCCGTCGGTCTGGTTCAATTCATTGTAGGGGATCTTTGATAATTTTAGTGGTTGACCCTTTATCTCGTTCCCGTCGTTGACTATGGTGAATTCTGTAGTTTTCATATAGCAATCCCGGGGTATAGTGGCGAGGTAACTTCCACTAAGTGTGTTAAAATCTCTTCTGCCACAAGACAATTGTACTTTGGTTCGTTGCGGTAGCGAGAGCACGTAGTGTTGATCGTCCAATTTCTCTATGGCTTCTGTAGTTAATGAGATCTTCGTCATTTGGCAGGTGCTTTTCAAATGTTGGCGGGTTATAAGTTCCTGGATACAGTCAGGTTCGCTGCGTACTTGATGACTTATCTTTTTTTCACAGAGATATGTGGTGCTGTACTTCGGGCATTCAGCCTCTATGTACACGAATGATTTCTCGGTTGTTGCAATATAAGGAGTAGGAGGTACAAGGGCTAATTGTTTTTCATTAGGGACAATGGATAACTTGTATAAATCGTATATCTCTCGGGAGACTATGGGAAATTTATAAACTATTACTATTCTTTTCTCAACAAAGTATGAACCTGGTTTGATCAAATTATAATATTCTCTTAATTCTAAATCGATTATTTGATCTTGGTTATATAAAGACTTTAATCGACCTATCATGGATCTTAAGACTTCTATATCCAACATAGAGTGGTGTGTACTGGATGCATGTATGAATGCTAGACTATTTTCTATTCTAATTATCTCTTGCATTATATCCTCTACGTTATTAGTTATTATACTTAAAGTCTGAGCAAATTTTGTAAATCTCACTAAATTATAATCTTTAAGGGCATCTCTTTCTAAGAGTAATTCAAGAGATGCATTGATTTTTGCCTGATTTGAAGCTAATTGTTCTAAAACAGTATTATGTTGAATCATCCATTCTTTACACAGGCTAACGTGGTTATTGAATTCGGAGGCTATCTTATTATCATTTTCCTGCAAGGTTCTAATAGCCTCATCGTATCTTAGGGCATCTTGATAATCTAAGTTGCCAGTAACACTTTTTATTACCGACCCCAAACTATCTATCAAGCCTCTTTTAACTCTTACAGGTTCCAATGATTTTATTCGATTTAGTACCTTGTTAAGTTTGTTAGTAAGGTAATCGATTTGGTATTCATAGATAGTATAAGCTCCTGCATCCAGTTTTACTCTAAACATCTTAAGTTGAGTTTGTACGGACTCTATTTGGTCTTCAATATCTGTTAGTTGAATGAATTGTATAAAGGAATGGTAATGTGTCGTTAATCTAGTCGGTCCTAGTTTGTACGGTAAAAGTCCTGGTCCGTCAGCTAAGGTCTCAAGTCTGATGTCTTGTAGATATGTAGCCGGTAGCATCAGTAGTAGCAGACTCCTGTAACAATTGGTTCCCTTTAGGTAATCTTTTTAGTCGCGATTTAGCAACAGGGCCACGTTTTTTGGACGTGTAAATGTGAATGGGCAAGTCGGCTAGGACTGTATCCTGTGTGAAGCGTGGGGCAACTTTCTGGCGACTAGCGAGGGGGTTTCTTATAAAGACTTGTTGCTGGGGTGAGTACTCTATTTCAGGCTCACGGGTTTTATTCCTATTTTCGATTAGGGATGTCCGATTAGCGAGAGAGGATTCATTGATTATATCATATACCTGTTTCATCTGTTGTCTATGATTCTGCGCGTACTGCTGTAAGATGTGTTCAGTAAAGTCAATGTCGATTGGGTCTCTGGGGTCAAAGTGTCCATTCAATAAGTCAAACGGTCTACACTTGGTAAAACTGTGTATAGAGCTATTGTATGCTATTAAGGCGTATGGGACAAGATTAACTACAGGTTCACTTTTATGCTGTAGCTTAAGGATTCTAATATGCTCTAATAATGTCGAGTGAAAGCGTTCTATGTTACCATTATCGTTGGGACTATGGGGTAAGGTTTTATGGTGAACTATTTTATGAATACGCGTTATCTCTGAGAACAATTGGTTTGTAAATTCGGGGCCATTGTCAGTTATAATGGTCATGGGTAACCCATGGTGAGTACAAAATTTTAATAGTGATTGGATTATGCTAATGGCTGTGCCGTCTCGCAAGTGATAAGCTTGACCGTATTTCGTGAAAACATCTATGAAGGTCGCGTATTTTTCTGATTCTACTGTGAAAAGGTCCATGTGAATAATTTCTAGTGGTTTTGTAGCTGGTGGTACTATATTAAATTGTGGTCTGATTGGATTTCTATCGTATTTAGCCTGTCCACAGATGGTACATTCGTTGATAAATTTGGCAATCTGTTCCTTCATTTTTGGCCAGTAATATTTTCGCGAAAGGGCTAAATGGCATTCGGTTATACCACGGTGGTTTGTTTTACCATCGTGATAGTGCTTAATGATTTCCTGCTGTCTCAGATACTCTTTAACGTTCTCTAATTCTGTCTTAGTTAATACTAGTTTAAGGGCAGAGCTTTTAAATTTGTCTTGTATAATAGGTACTATGGAATACATGGCTAATGGTGGATTTATTAGTATAGCTGTCTTAACCTTTGGGTTAACGTATTCCTTGATAGCATTAATAATATCTGACTCTAAATTGGTTTCAGAAATCTGGATTGCTGTTCTTGTGTGACCTTCGAAGGGCTTAGTCACTATGGGTCTTCGTTTTATGTCACCAACTATTGTAAAGTGGATCTGTCTATGAAATTTGTTAATGGGCTCGTCAGTGATAGGGACTTCCAAAATGGGATGTTCGTTACTGGTATGTACAGTGTCAGTCGAGGAATTAGTCTGGTCAGCGGGTACGTTTACTGGGTTAGAGTCTTCTGTCACAGGATCATCGTTATTAATAACTATAGTGTCAGTCAGAGAGTTGGCACGTTGGATTGGTGGTATCGAGGGGTTATTTATCATTGAACTCAAGTCGTTGATACTGTTAATTACCGAATTAATCTCGTCAGTCTCGTTATTGTGTATCTCTACGCGAGAAAGGGCATCTGCATTGGTGTTAAATTTTCCTTTCTTATAAATTACAGTAAAGTCGTATTCGCTCAGTTTAAGTCTCCATCTTGTCAATCGTGAGTTTGGCTCTTTCAAGTTCATTATCCATTGTAACGGTTTGTGGTCAGTCAGTATCTTGAATTTTCTACCAAATAGATATGGCCTAAAGTACTTGGTAGCCCATACTATGGCTAACAGTTCTTTTTCTATTGTGCTGTAGTTTATTTCGCTTTCGTTTAATGTACGAGAAGCGTAACAGACTGGTTTATCAGAACCTACAGGTCCTTGTGATAAAACTGCTCCTATAGCGACATTCGAAGCGTCTGTGGTAAGATTAAACTCTCTATTAAAGTCTGGGTACTGTAGAATGGGATCATTAGTTAGCAAAGTTTTGCATTTATTGAAGGAATTAACATACTCGGGGCTATGGACCACTTTGTTACCTTTCTTGAGACAATGGGTGAGAGGTTTCGTGATGCGTGCGAAGTCCGGGATAAATTTTCGGTAATAACCGAGAAGACCTAAAAACTGTTTAATCTCCTTGGGGGTGTTCGGAATGGGATACTTTTGGATGGCTGAAATTTTGTCGGGATTAGGCTTAATGCCATCTCTACTTATTATGTGACCAAGGTAAGCGGTCTCTAACTTTAAGAATTCTGATTTATCCATCTGGATTTTGAAATTGGATTCTTTAAGCCTTTGGAAAACTCTTTCCAGGTTTTCTAAGTGTTCCTGGAGTGAAGAACTGAATACAATGATGTCGTCTAGGTATACCAGACAAATGCTATTCTGGAGACCTCTGAGGACATTATCCATGACTCTCTGGAACGTGGATGGAGAATTTTTGAGACCCATTGGCATACGAGTATACTCGAAATGCCCATGCTCTACATTGAACGCGGTCTTGGATATATCCTGGGGATCCATTTCCACCTGGTAAAATCCACTTGCTAGATCTAAGGTTGTAAAGTATTGGCATCTACCTAACTTGTCCAGAACATCGGTGATATTTGGTATGGGGTACTTGTCGTCTATTGTCTTTTCATTCAATTTACGAAAGTCAACTACGAGACGCCACTTCTGTTTTCCGGAAGCATCCATTTTCTTGGGTACAACCCAAATGGGTGAACTCCATGCAGAGTCAGAAGGTCTGATTATACCCTGCTGTAACATTTTTGTAATTTGGTCTCTGACTTCCTGTCTATGAACGAAAGGATAACGATAACTTTTGGTGTACACGGGTACCTCGTCAGTCGTACGAATTCTATGTTTGATCTTATTAGTAAAAGTCAACGGTTCGCCATCTATATAGAATACATCGGCATAGCGGCTACAGAGTGTTAAAAGATTAGCCTTTTCTTCCTCATTAAGATGGTCTGTACGTAATCGCGATAGCACATCATTTACACGGTTTGAATTCTCAGTCGGCGTGCAATTAAAATTGAATACATCTGCACTAGCGGGCTGGTCTAAAGAGAATATAAGGTCATTAGAAGTTGGGTTTTCTATCTCTACGTAACCTCGGCTATTAGTTACAGTAGTCAGGCATTCATGTAAAATACAATTGCAAAAACTTTGTTCCTCAATAAAAACATCGCCATCTGGGGCATTTATGGGTACCTTGATTATTTTTGAGCTTTTGGCTGGAATAATGTCTTCATATAAATTTACATTACGGGAGTTATATAGTTTAATCGGGTTCGTAGCATTTCCCGTAACTAAGTTGAAGTCTTTTAGATTTATATTAGCTTCCAATTGAGATAATATATCTAAACCTAGTAAACCATCAAAATAATCGTGAAAACGGTATACGAATAACTTAATACTATCACTCTCATTAAATTCAGTAAAATTTGGTAAAGATATAGAATAATCGCTTCGGCTAACACCATGTATATTTGTTACTTCGAAAGGGTCAAAATTAAGGGGATAGTCTGAGAAAAATTCTTGTACAGCCTCGGGGCTTATAAATGACTGGTTCGCGCCAGTGTCTATCAAAAATTTTAAAGGGGGAGAACCAATTTCTATGTATGGTAACTGTCGCTGGGTTTGCAAGTTAATATCTATCCTGACTCCTTTGACTTCGTGTTCAACTGAAAATCCTGAGTTGGACCTGTCTGGCTGGGCCCAGGTTGCGGTTCTATCTCTTGTACTACTTGATTATTATCATAAGTCGGTTCAGTAAAAGTCATGTCAGTGTTATAGTCATAGCTGTAAGGGTGATTGTAATTATTAAAGTCTGTATAATATTCAAATTCGGGTGCACAGTAATACTCGTTCGAATAATAGACATCATCGGGCAACAGATATTCGTTGAGATTAACTTCACGGGTCTTGAAATAATTAGTAGGTGGTGGGTTACCAGATTTTCGCCAATCGTGACTTGACGACATCGGTAATGGCCTAGGGGTAAAATGTTGGACACCACTCATGGGTTTCACACTAGCACCACCGGCTTGTGGCGGGGCGTTATTCCTAGGTGGTAACCTGAACAAATTGCTCTGTGGGTGGTAATTGGTCGGTTGTGAACGGAACATCTGCTGTGTTCTTGTAGGAAACCGGTTTTGTTGGAATTTAAAAGCTGGGTTTGGATTTTGATAAGGCCGTTGTGCCATAGGGGCTGGCCAGTTAGCAACAGGGGGACGCGGAACACTTGGCGTACTTAACGGTATATGGAATGGCGTAGCAGGCTTAGGGGCGCTATGTGTCTTTGGACCGTCATTGCGCTGTTGCAGGTACATAACGTTTAGCTCTTCCTGCACATACTCAAGAGCCTTTTCAATCGAATCTGGGCGCATGCATCGTATACGCGATCCCAAGGGTTCCTTTAACCCACGTACAAAAGCCTGCATAGCTACTTTCTTATAGAGGGTTCGTTTAGCGTCTATAGTCGTCTGTAATGTCTCATGTAACGTCACGTATGTCATTATAGTACTAAATAATGTCTGGCACTGGTCGTAGAACTCCTGTGGGGATCTATTATCCTGTCTAGCTAAAGAGAGGTCATTGTATAACGCAGTTTCATCCCTTTGGTCAGAAAAGTTATTGATTAGGGCGGCTCTGATGCCTGCCCAGGTTTCTGGGATGCCGTTCGCATTGATGGTTGAAGCGGCAGACCCGGTGATTTTGTTTAATATGCCATTCAACAGACATATATTGGCAAGCTCGTTGCCTGGCTCAAGGCTAGCATATTGGGTAACGATTCTATCACAAATATTAATGAATCTCGTTAACACATTATGGTTACCGTCGAACTCCGGCACCAGGCGTAAGGCCTTGAAAATAACATCGGGGTCATAAGGCATATTTGGTTCAAATAAAATGCTTAAATTAAAATCAAAATCACTATATAAATGTCTAGATCTATCTGCTAGTTGCCGGCGAGCCTGACGCGATGCAGGGTCCCGGATATACGATTTTTCTGGGCGAAAAATGTTGGAAATGCTTAGGATAAGACGGGAAGCAACACGAGAAAGATTCAAGTGTACTTACATTAAATATATCATCTCTGGTTCTTCTCCGTAGATCGAAGTCTGGATCCTTCACTCGGCACTGCAGCTCAGTAGATTCAGGATTCTCGTACCGTGGCTTGATAGCCGCCCGGGCGACTCGCGAACGCGAATTATCGATGCTAGATAGTCCTAAGTGCCCGCGAACCGGCCCGCGAGAATCCTACCGACTGCGCCAATTATGAGTTCTGCAGCCAAAGTGTCGAAAAAAAACCAAAGTTACTTATAATTATTTTAATTAAATGAAAATTACAGTAATATAAAGTAATGAAACCTATTCGATGCTAGAATTAGGAATGCACATAATTTTAATAAAACACAAGACATCGATTCGCGGTGTCAGCATTTTGAAGCTCGAACGGGCGTCATCGGCGCGGTGGCGTGATCGCTGCGTCGGCGTTTCCGTTGTCGTTGCTATGTCCCTTGGACGTCGTGCGCTTGCGGCGTCAGCACTCTCCTTTAGGGATCCGTACTTAACATGCACGCGAGAAGTCAATAAAGAGGACTAGGACATGTTTACGGTCATTTAAGTGACAGTTAATTTCATCACAAAATTTGGAAAGTAACATTGATGTACTTTTAAGAGGTTTATAGTTATTGCTCCAGAGCATTTGTGTTTCTTTTTGTTGCAGCAAATCCATCTTTCCGTATTATTGGAATATTGTTTGTGTTTAGTATACTGGAACCCTTCATGTATCAAAACTTTTCCACCCTTTCTATGTACAAAATTCAAATTTTCATTCATATCGTAATTAATATGGAAAATATCCGGGACGCAATATTTATAGGTAATGAATATAATGCAATACAAATGACAACTTGACATTGCAAAAGAGGTATTTTGTTTATTTATAATAAATATTACATAAATACTTATTTATCCTCAAGTGGCCAGTATGGCTGAACATGACAGAGAAATGAAAGGGGAGATACGAGTACTCAAAATATAACATTAAAAGTAAGTACTGATGTCTCCCCCGCCTAGGGGAGACATCAGTACTATAGAAGTCCTGTTGTCTCCCCTAGGGGAGCCATCAGGGGAGACACGAGTCCGCAACCTTTTTATCAAACGTGATGGAAACGTAGTACTTTAGTACAGCAGCTATCAATGTTTTCATAATAAAAGTGGATTTTCGCTTTGAATGTGTAGTAGTTTCAAGAAAACAGGCTCTCGTGGGTCGGTTTCTTTACAAGTAAGTCATCTGTGAAGTCACTCGTGTCTAGAAGCATATTCGAGTTATAAAACTACGAGTATTATCCATTTCATTACTCATTTTATATTCTTGATGACTTGATACTTGTTTTTTTTTTGTTTCCCGTTTTACCTATATATTTTTTTAAAGATTAATAGCAACCGAAATTACCTACTAGTATTCCCGCTAACCCCTCCAGCTAAGCTAAATTGCTTGTGTTAGTAATGGCTTGACGTCGGTAGTGTTACTGCCCAGGATTCGAACCCACGACCTCTTGATCGCAAGTCCAACGTTTTATTATTAATTTTAATTTCAATTGAACTATAAGGTTCTAAAATTACTCATAGTTCGATTAATCGAACTGTACAATCGAACCTGGCGGCCGGAAGGAGATATTAGGTATGTGTGAAATCCTGCCTAGTAGCCTGCTACAGGCTACTAGGTTAGGATAAACAAATTGGAATGGGTGTGTGTATTACACACATCCCAATATGTTTCAACTGGATTTCAGTAATATTTGAGACAAATACGAGAGCAAGTACCTAAATCGCGGGGCGTAGAAAGCAGCCAGTATACAAGGTGATTTTATGGTCGTTTCGGAAAAAAAGAATTAAGGCACAGTTTCGATAGCAAAATCATCTGGAAGTATTATTATTTTGGTGAAAGATAAAAAAAAATTACAGCCCCCATACATTTTTCCTTTCACCTGAACATTATTCCCGTACATCCATATCCATACTAATATTATAAATGCGAAAGTAACTCTGTCTGTCTGTCTGTATGTTACGCTTTCACGCCTCAACCACTGAACCGATTTTGATGAAATTTGGTATAGGGGTAGATTAGACCATGAGAAAGGACATAGGCTATGTTTGATCGCGATAACCGACATCCACGCGGGCGGAGCTGCGGGCAAAAGCTAGTACATTATATAAAAAAAAATCTTTCGCCAAACTAATACCTACTTCCAGATTACTTTTTTGCTATCGAAACTGTTATTTTGATTCAAACATTCTTTTATTTCCAAACATATTATTCCTATGACTTCTGTGCGTTACTGTACTTTTTTATTATGTTAATTCTATTTAAAAACGAAGCGTACGAATCATCTACTACGAATTTCAGAAGTGGACGATTGGTACGCTTTTTAATTACCTTCGTACCAATCGTAACAGAAAAACAATATATTTTTAAAGTCACGATTAGTACACTACGTATTAGTTTAATTTGTGCGAATTAACTACAGTATCTGAGACGACTATAAAATCAACCAGTAGGAATATTTTAGAATTGCTTTAGCACAAAAGAGACCTAAAAACGACTTGTGCGCATCTGACGTTTCTTGCCAAGTAAGATACCGGGGTCTGTACTTTCCTACATGAGTTTGTGTACTTGTGTATGTGATTTAGGCCCGCATTCTAGAATAGTAGGTATAGACACTCATTTCTGAAACTTGATTTATCTGAGGACAGATTGTTTGGACTATGTGTCAAATCTGTCCTCTAATAAATCGAGATTCAGGACTGAGTGTATTTCTACAATACGGGTCATTATTACTTATAGTGTTACTAACCTTTGAAAGAATTTCGTATAGAAACCATTATACTCGGCATTCATGAGCTCTTGATTCGATATCCTCATATTAAGATGTTCCTCTAAGCATGTTACAGCCTGATCCCTAATAGTCTGAAATAAAAAAATTGTCTATTAAGACAAGAGATCTGCGGTAGCCTAGTGGTATGGGTAATGGACTGCTGAGACGAGGTCTCGGGTTCGATCCCAGGTTTACCATGGCACACACCAATGACTTTTCGATGCTTTTCGTAGTTAATGTGTGTATTTATCGCAGGTTTATAAGTGCCCGGTTAATGGCAATAGGCTCGCCACCTATTACATTGAGACCTAAACATAAACTGGCGAAATGTGGGTGCTAGCACCTCTGCCTACCCCTTCGGGGAATACAGGCGTGAGTTTATGTTATGTTATGTTATGTCTATTAAGACAATTGGTAACTAACCTCCCTACCCCTACTGCTTCATCAGAGCGTTAATCCTAGTCACATCCGAAGCTTTCAGCTACGAGTCTGGGGTCTGCTTTTACCAGTCTAACTGCGGATTTGGCTAAACTTCGATATTTTCTGTGAAGCCATTGCCATCTGACCTCCACAATCCAAAGGCGATATTGCTTTTAGCTAGACCAGCATTTTAGCTTGACCAGTTGATGGAATTTTAAGAGCTTCAAACACCCGTAACGACTGCCATAGATGTTCGTATGACAACCTGGACTGACGTGCGATGACCAATCAAAATCACCATATTCATGCATACAAATATTTGCACTGAGCGGGTACCGAACCCGCGCTTTGTAACGGCCTCGCTCACTACCGCTATAGCAGCCTCTGTGGCGTCAGAGGCTGTCTAACTTGGTAATTTTCTTTCTTATCTTAGAATTTGTATTCTCCATGAATACCCTAGCTAGCGGGTGTTACCATACTTGAGACACCATAAAGCGGTATTAAGTGTCTACCTATTTTAGACATTATTTTGAGAGTGGTGATGTTTCGCGGTGTATATTCGCAGTTTTGCACCAAACTTAGACAAATCAAGACTGGCATCCCGCTTTACTTCACCTGCTTACACACGCTATAATGATAAGCTCAATATTATCGCAGGTTTTGGTGCGATCAATTAGGTATGTAAACGTAAGATTATAAGCCTGACCGATTTTTATTATGTTAAGCAAATATCTAACCATGAAGATCCAGTAATTCTCGCCGTTCGCTTCGCACATTTTCGAAAACTTGCTGCGCAGTGACTCCTCTGAAATCATTAATAGATACCCCGGTCAATCTAAACAATCAAGGTTATGATAATTCGCAGCCGGCTGACAATTGGTAGGATTGTTCAGAACACCATCATAAACGAACTTAAAAAAGTCCTCATACTTAGTTGCGATGCTTGGATTTTTTTGTAAAAAATCCAGCCATCGTATTTATGAGGACTTCTTGGGGTCGTCGTTTATAATAGTGTTTTGAATTATCCTATCAATTTTCAACCGGTCTCGAATTATTGTAACCTCAGTCATATATAATAATGTTTAGACTGGCCGGATCATAAATTGTGTTATTTATTCGTGAAGTTGAAAACTACATAATCTACATTTTCACGTCAGTTGAGATTAGAATATCATGACTAGGTACTCACCTGGTTCATTAATTACTTCGACTGCCTGAAAGAAATACAAAATTTAGTTACGGTACAGCACAGATAATATAATACGGTTACGGTAACTTAATGGTCAAGAATGCGAATAAACATACTTATTTTTTTGGACACACAAGTGCACCACATACACGTACAAATAGGTACCCAGATTTATCCTTTGATGAGCGGATTGAGCGGGCTTTGAACCCGCGATCTCTGACTTTGTACTCAAACGCTGCAACGCTGCGCTACTCGTATAGGCCTACCTATATGTTTACTAGATACTAGTAATGTTATAGGTACTATCACTTACTCCTCGCTGTACGGTTCTGTGGATGACTTTGATCATTTCCCTCAACATCTCTGCGAATGTCGTTTTGTCACAGGTCTCTATACTTCGGGCGATGCAGTCTAGTAAAGCCTCGTAGCTAGCGAACTGTTCCTATAAATGAAAAACAAATAAATCAGTAGGGACGGTTAACGCGACTTTTTTTATCTCCAGTTCTACTCAACCGATCGCGTTCGCAAAAACGTGGTACAGTATCGTTATTATAACGTAAGTAACTCAAGTTTTTTTTCAATATCTCAAACGTAATATCTCACGGCCATTTTACAAATTACCTGTAAGGTGTATAATATGTCGCAGCCAACTATTTTAATCAGCCGTTCAAAGAATTGCCTAGGCTCGGTGTCATTAAATTAGACCATTTGTACGATAGGGCACCAGCCCACCCCCCAGGGCCAACCCCACGGATACCCACCTGCCGGACCCAGTGGGATAGGTTTTGTCGCATTAGAACCAACTAAAACGCAGGCCGTCTGTGGCTCGAAGTGCAAAACCGAATGTGGGGTTGTCGGGCATATCCCTCGCACCTCGGTGGACCCAGGGCCATCCTTTTTGGTCTGGCCCTCCATGGGAGCAGGAGCACCACGGAGTCCTCAGCTCGTTCCTGGAAATAGGGAGGCGCGCGGAGCGCGCCGCCACCAGCACCGTGGCCTGCTTCTGCCAGGGTGACAGGCGGCTCCACCCATGACCCTCAGGCCCGCGCTCATGGGGACATGGGGCTCCGTCGTCTCCTTCTCGAGCATTACTTGCTCACAGAATGGCCCAGGTGCTTTTTTGAACGGGTGATGCTACTTGGCAGCGACAAATAATTTTTATAATTTGCATGCAGATATATTGTAACGTACACATGGCCAAGGAGATAAGCATACCTAGCCTACTCTTGAAGTTGGATTTTAAGCCCCCAATATGATGTTAGGTGACGTGTCAAAATTATAAATTTTCATATTTAAATCTTGTGAGTACATAAATAACATACTGTTGCTGAAAGACTCGGGTCCTGGTTCATAAGCCAAGGAGAGGATGCAGAGTCCTTCATGCACTGCATCAGCTCAAAACTCTTGCTCTCGATGCACTGCGGTCCACCCTCGGTGAAGAATTCTTAAAAATAGCATATGAATTTACTCAAAAAGTGATAAACAGTTCAAGATACGTTTCTCGAAGTATATTATATAGTAAGCATGCTTTACATTTGAACTCACTTGTAATTCTGGAACCATCATTGTAACATACAAAATCTATAATTTGGTCGTAAACGTTATTAGAGATTATGGTTGTATTGTGACCACGGGGGCCCAAACAAGGAGACATCACGTTCATCGCTGCACGATAATTTGTTTTTAGCTCTGAGCTCTTAGCACAATACCTAAAAACATACAATTAGGTATTTAATTTGAGAATGTCATTAGCCAATTTATATAGAAATTAAATTATAAATTTAAAAATCCCCAATACAAAACGTAAGAAATAAATCGTGTTGGTTAGCCCTTTAACTTTGATATACTCGTACCTGGTAATATTTTTTACAACATTCATGCTCATAAAGTGGATCTCATCTCACGGCAATTAGGCATGTAATGATATCTGTAATCAAACTGTGCCTTTTCTTCTATAATACGCACGTGGGTTATTAGCACTGATCGGAGTAGGTAGAGCTATTTAGGTTCATTGACCGCAAACATTGATGCTAGTATGGATATTCCAACTGATACTCCGGGATTTTAATTAATATAAATGTTTTTATCAATATGTATTCAGGGAATATCCATATTATGTTAGACATATGGCAAGTACATAAAAAATAAAGTTTAAAACTAAAACCCGACTACCGAAAAATCGCGCTTTAAAAAGTAACAAATAAGAAAATATCAAGAATAGCCGTGGTCGTATGCCACTTGTCCCTAGAATATATTGTTTTGTTAGAGTAAGTGGCATACGACCACGGCTATTCTTGATATTTTCTTATTTGTTACTTTTTAAAGCGCGATTTTTCGGTAGTCGGGTTTTAGTTTTAAACTTTATTTTTTATTTATATTATTTTGGGGCAAGGTAAAGCTAATAATTTATACATATTTGAAATGTGCTTATTAAGCCCTTTCATTTGATACCAAACACGGCATATTTATCTGAAATTTATTTTTTAACACTGTATCTTATGTGCGCTAGAGGGCGCCACACAAGATTGAGTGACACGTCATATAGCCTATAACCATCGGACGATCAAGCCGCTTGTAACGATACCTCATTTGTCCAGTTCCAATAAGTAGTTGAGGAGCTATGAGGGAACAAATGAACATACATACATACATACCTACATACATACATACATACATAGCCTGTCAAAATCATAACCCTCCTTTAGGCTTCGCCGTAGTCGGGTAAAAATAGCTCTACCTATTCCGATCATTGGTTATTAGTATTATTAGGATTTTCTTTGTTTAATATTATAGTTCAGTTGCTTCGTCTTTAAAAAGTTTCGATTCAAAAATTATCGTGTTCTACTAATAAATGCCACTTCGTATTTAAATAGAAACTTTCAACTTGTACTTACGTGTTTAATAAACAAAATTTTCATTGAAATAAAATGTTGTTTTCTCTGTTTAAGCTTTAAATTTTCAAATTTGTACGCGTGATAACCAAAAAATATAAACCTCATTCTTGTCATGAACAAGGGAAATAGGAGTTCATTTTTATATCAATCAATGGTGCCTCAGCGGTAATCACTAACTTTACACTTGTACCAAATTAAGCGTAGTCTATAGTACGTTTTTTTTAACATTAGAAATTGTGTAAACAAAGAAGCAGTGGTAGTAAACCATTTTCTACAAACGATTTATAACAAAAGAGTGATATGGTTTTCAGTGCAAGTTGAAGCTATATGAAATTATGGATCACTAGCTAGTACGCGCGGCTCTGCCCGCGTGGAATTCGCATTATTACCAGGTGGTAGTCTTTGCTTCGGGCTCGTCTGAGTGGGTGCCACCGCTTTACCTATTAATTCCGCTGTCATAACAACATTGCCTAGTATTGTTGTTTTCCGGATGGAAGAGTAAGTTAGCCAGTGTAATTACTGTAGTCTCAAGGCTTAAGATCCCTAGTCCTCGAAGTGGGATGGCGCCATCGTGTCGTTAGGAGTTTATTTTCAAAAGTAAATTCCTAACATTGCGATCAGTTATGGACGGCGATAGCCACTTTCCATCAGGTGCATCGTCTGTTCGTCCGTCCCACTTATGACATAAAATAAACGTGGAAGATGTTTATCGCGTGGAATTCATCTAAGTATAACGTTATTATGTGGTGTCCGCGACTCCGTCCGGAAGGATTTACAAATTTAAACGGAATACTTATATAAAATAACAATTAAAACGTTACAACGAAAAACTTCAACGAAAACAAACCAAACTTAACAATAACACAAAGAAAACTATCAAAACGGCAAAATTCACTGATTACACTCCCACTCGTAAAGGATGCTTGACGCTTACGTTTGCTACGTGTTGTGACAAATCTCGGCCATGTTATGCACGCACTTTAAAAATAACCTATTGTAAAACGTATTTCAACATTGACATGATCTTTTTCATTTTGTCATGTTAAACTATTAAACTAATAAGGTTTAATGTTCTCAAGTATATTTATATTAATCTATGTTTGCAACCGCTGCTTCTTTAGGTCTTTTATAATGTACACTTTTCACGATGATTAGTTTATTTGTATTAATTTATCTTTTTTGTTGTAGAAATTTAAACTATGGTATTTTATTATTGAAAATAAAAATAAACTGTCAAAATAATGTCTATTTAGAACTTAAAGATTTAAATTAAATATTATGGCATTTTTTATTAATATATTTTGCTTGCTACACATTAACGTGTACGATAAAGAACCCAAATTTTTGTTCTTTCTAATGCTAAAAAAAACAGACTATAGTCGTGGGAGCCCTAACGGATGACAAAGCAAGAATCAAAATATCAAAGTTAAAGAGCTAACCAACAATGTATTTTTCATTTGCAAGAAACGTTCTCTATTATGCCGGATCACGTGATTAGTAAGGAAGCTGTAAATGTGTAACTTACTCTTTAGGGAGTTTACTATAGGTAGAATTATCTTGCACTTCCCTCAAGGCGTTAAAATTAAAGTTTTTCTGCATGTATTCTCCCAATTTACGGATGGCGGCCTGGAATAAAGCGGGGAATAGACTTGTTAACAAACAGTATCTTCATTCAAGCTACTTATTCTTAAACTATGATAATTGATAGATGGTAAAAGCTATACAGGACAACACGTGCAGGGCTTAAATGCCACCCGCATACGGTGCAGAATATCCCATGCCGCACCATTAAGACCTGGCACTCCCTGCCAGCTCACGTGATTCTTTCTTCCTATGGTAATAAAGCTGTGGTGTAGTCTCTAGAAAATACGGACAACCATTCTCGATGCTATTGGACGTAAAATGGTGGTCCCTAACTTGACGGCCTTGATAGATGGCTTTTCACGCCCGGCTAGAAGAATCCGAAGATTGGTAGATATGTCTTGTTTTCCGTGGGCGTCTGCTATCTGTCGTCCCAACTGCAAGAGAAGAGCCCGCGCCTGAGCCTCGTCCGTTATTTTATAGGTACGCCGATTAGCGGTCACGCTAATCACCGTCAGGTGATGCTTGCCCACCCCTTTCCGAGGCAAGGTGGGGAGAGGACACTTTGGTTTCCACACTCCACGGGGCTATCTCAAAACGGGAGATGGCTCAGGGTCCGTATTACTTACATCCCGATATTCGAGATGCGTAACGCACGGAAAAAAGGTCGACGTTTGGTTGGCTTGGCCTACAAAGGTATTGGAACTATATCTATACTAATATTATAAAGCTGAAGAGTTTGTTTGTTTGTTTGTTTGTTTGTTTGAACGCGCTAATCTCAGGAACTACTGGCTCGAATTGAAAAATTATTTTTGTGTTGAATAGACCATTTATCGAAGAAGGCTTTAGGCTATATAACATCACGCTGCAACTAACAGGAGCGAAGAAACAATGAAAAATGTGGAAAAAACGGGGAAATTATTCATATTTGAGGGCTTCCGTTGCGTGCGCTGCGAAAACGGTTCAAGATACCAAAAACATATGTATGAAAGAATTATTCATCTTGAAATGATCTAAAAAAATGTCCGCGACAGTATATGTCTATCTTTTAAGATTAACTCACTAGAACCGTTTTTATGGTAATCAAATTTGGTCGAAATTAATGCATTATTACCAATTATTTGTTAGAGTTGTATCAACATAATAATATTAATCTTTATCCAAATAAATGTGTTGTTGATTAAGAGTATTTAATTGTAAACAAAATTGTCTTTGACACTACTTAATTTCAATGAACATCTTAGAAGATATTACAATTTAAAAATAACTCCGATATAAAAGGAGGATGGGCAAAATGTACGGACTTTGGTCTACCTACTCAATACCAACGCCACCTATGCTAAATAATAGAGTATATTTTGGCGAACCAATAACACATAATGAAGCAGTTCTAGGGGCTGGCATTTTTTTTTAAAAGAGAATACAAATAGATAAAAATAAAACACCAGTGATTAATCAATAATATTATATTTATAGTGAGTACATGATGCTTGTATCTAAAATTACATCATTTATGTGTGCGGCAGGCAGTATCAAAGCTTCCAGCATAAATACCACAAGATTGCTATTACATGGGCACATGTCCCAATTGTACGACGTCCAGTCAAACACGTACAATAATAGTAGCTAAAGGCACCTCTTCCTTGATTCTCTGGGTTTATTAACACATATGTGTAGTGTTTCTTGGCCCTGGAATGACGTGATTGTATTCGCCCTCGTAGTAAAAAACTACTTTCCCCCACATCGATGTTATATCTATTGATATCATCGAGTTCAGTGTCTCTGTACAATTCGATAATATACATTCCATCGTTTAAATGTTCGGCACAGTAAGAACTGGCTATTTTAATATGGTAAGTGCCTAGGGCGATTAGAATGAGGTGTTCCTCTTCTAATCGAGGAATATCTTCAAAACCAGGCATATTTGCTGCCATGCTGGTAAATATAACCCGTCGCATATTTAAGTTTTTTTGAATGACATATTCGGCCAGATAATTTTCTAAATTCATTCGTTCATTAATAATTGCAACTATTGCGTCGGCATAAGCATTGTCACGGATTGGCAGGTGAAAAGCATTGATCAATGCTGCAGCAATCCGAAAATGCTCGAACATATGAGGGACGGACGTATTAAAATTATCTATCCGTAGAAACTTGTAGTCGCGTTTGAACCTTCCGTTCACTACTTCTACTACCCATCTTACAATCGTAATCAAACGAGACTTATTCGCCTGATCTGTGGATAGCTGTGTATTATTTCTATCCTTACTGGCTGGCATATGTGCTTCGTAACCGCATGCTTCAAAGTCAGGTATAGCATCTCTGAAGCCGCGATCTAAAATGAACACGTCATTCCTTGCAAAGAACCAATGAAATGCGCTATCCTGATCATTTAATAGATTGCTCATGATCGTGGAATCTGATGTAGTGGCTGCATAAGGGCCTGTTACATCAATAATATAGCCATTGCTGCATACAATGAGAAACGGTTTCAGCAAATTCCTATACTTATGAAGACTATAACTACGTCTTTGAAAAAGGAAGTTGCTGCTCTTCTGGATGTAAATGTACGTCCCGTCACAAATTGATATTAATTTGGAATTATTTTGGTCTCCAAAAAGGGCACTTGGTATCAACAAATTCTTGTTAAGCGCTTCATTTCTACTTAAATGATTTACTCCCAAGTGACATGGCACGAAGTCTGCCAGTAAGCACTCTCTCGCCGTCACTAAATGGCGTTCGAATGTTCGACGCGATATTTTTAAAAGTGATGCTAGGCGTATGTTAGGTTCGCCTGTTCGAAGTTTCATTAGATATCCACCTAGAACCACATTTGGCGCGTTCGACCGCTGTCGTAGTGATGGAGTTTGTTCGAGTACCAAATTGAATTCGGCGAACGTAAGTCCTGTCCAGTGTCGAAACTCATTTTCGTCTACTCTTTGCAAATTAAAATCAAAAATAGTCGATGGATTCTCTAAAGCTGTTCTATAAATTGAAATGATGTCCAATATATGGTCTTGATTAAAATCATGAGAAACATTTCCGTTGAGCAACTGGTCCCAATCGTGCACCATTATGTGTTCATTACAAACACGAGCACTTGTTGGTATGTAGAAATTGTAATATGATAACATGTAAGCTTTTATGCTATTAGGTATTCGAAGCCGTGACTCGTTTAAACAACCATTAAATATGCAATGGCGGGCCGTATTAGATGCTCTAGCGAGATTTCGTTGGATATCTGGCATAGCTGGTAGAACTGGCATATCAACATCTTCGTTGGCAGCTCCTGTAGCTGGCTGTGCCCGTTCGGCAGTGTCAATTGTATCTGGTGGAACTGACACATCAATATCTTCGTTGGGAGCTCCTGTAGCGGGCTGTGCCCGTTCGGCAGTGTCAATTGTATCTGGTGGAACTGGCACATCAATATCTTCGTTGGGAGCTTCTGTAGCCAGCTGTGCCCGTTCGGCAGTGTTAATTCGTTGCCAACATCGATGGCACGTGAATACAACTTCACCTTCATCGAAGGATACCTACAGATAGGAAAGAAAGACAGAAAATGTTTATTAATGTTGTGTTATTTTTACTTTTGGCCTCCTGGTCATAGCATCATTTCTCAATATGACATTTTATTATTACAACCTTTAAACTTATATTATGCACGTGGGATTGAGCCTAGTTTAACATGTATTGTGTAATTTGGTCTTCTCCATTCTATATAATTACTAACGGTTGGGTATGACATAATCTTACTTAGGAACTCTTTTTATTTTCAGTCCAGTAAATCTATAAGTTTAGGTATTTAAACTATCATGGTCAGTAACTCGAACAAGCTGGATTCCTAACGATGCTTAAAGGAAACTCAAAACAATACCATTGTAAATATCGCGATATCTCTAATAATAATGACATAAGTCGCTTCGGACCTCGAAGCGACCAAATTCACAAGAGGTATTAGATCACAATCAAAAGGATTAATTATAAGGTACTTAGGTACCTAGTGCTATAGAATTAACAAACAGAACTTACCTCGCGTGAAGAATGTCTTCGTATATATACTTCAACAAAAGGTCTGGATTGTATTAGGGTATACGTTATTAAATGACGTTGCCGCTGACGCAAAACAGAGCGCTCACAAACAACACATAGAAGTCTATTTCCTTCCATTATAAAAAAAATATGGGAGTCCAATTAACAAGCACAGGTCAAAATAATAGCAATATTCAACAGTCCGATAAACAAGCAAAGGTCGTAGATAATTCGTAACAAGAACAAGGAATCGCACAGTACAATACACAACGACAAGCGAAGGTAAACTGCAGGGTGCTGTGATAAGGACAGTGCGAGCGGGCGAGGCGGGGTGCGGGAGTTGCGGGGGCAGGCTGCAAACATGTACCTGCGCTTGCGTCGCGTCGTCGGGAATTCAAAAAAACCTCACGCCCGATCGTCTCCCCCACAAGCTGCGAGGTGCTGTGATAAGGACAGTGCGAGCGGGCGAGGCGGGGTGCGGGAGTTGCGGGGGCAGGCTGCAAACATGTACCTGCGCTTGCGTCGCGTCGTCGGGAATTCAAAACAACCTCACGCCCGATCGTCTCCCCCACAAAAGTATAGAACATTCGATGTAAATTCTGTTCCAATTAAGAAAAATAAATAAAGTCTGCTCTAATTAAGAGAGAAACCCCATGAGCTACACATTTGCGGCCATACCAAAAAATGAAGTACATAAAATATCCTTTAAATTGACATATAGCTTGTCGGTATTGAGTAGGTAGACCACTTTGCCCATCCTCCTTTACACGCGCCGCATGATGTGCAAAACCTGACGCTGCGCCTGGCCGGCGGGCGAGGAGAGGCGTTGCTTGCGGGCGACTTGGAGGGATCATGTCGGGAGCTCCGTGGGCGTATGGGGCCCGAATCGAAATGCTTTCCGTTCTCAAAATAATTAGGAGAATTTGATACAGCTAATTGATTCTAATTTCTAAGGCGAAACAAAGTTTGCCGGGACAGCTATACTCAATAAAATAGTGATTAATTTGTGAAATTACTGACCTCTACAGTCTTATAGTCAACGCCGTTCTGCTCACACATCGTTTGGAGCTGATTGGCGGGTGACGGCGGCGTCACCTCCTCAGATGTCCACGCTGGCATAAAATCATTAACACATTATTAGTTGGTCGCTTAAACCAGAGAGAGAGAAAGAGTGAGAGTCATTGAAAAATTGAATATTAAAAAGGATTTGAATGAGTTTTTTATAGCATTTATTAAGCTAACTTTAAAGTTAGTTTATTAAATGCTATAAAAAATTTATTCATATATTTGGGCGGAGTCATCAAAATTCAATGTTAAAAATGGTTGAAAAATCATTCATTGTTTCCAACAGTACGTAAGAATGTTGGTAGATGGCTCCACCGTCGCCCTTACAAGACGGATATAAAGAGAAGGAAAATTTGATGTGATTCAAGTGTGGCTCAATAGCTCAGTTGGATTCCCCCTGTAAGGGAAAGGTCGTGAGTTCAAGTCTCACTTGAGCTTTTAATTTATTCCGATGTTTTTCGAAAATTAAAAAGGGTGTTATAATAGGTACTATTGACTATAGTTTATCTATCTACCCACTTGTTCCAGGTTTTGTGCCGTAACCAAAATACTTCGCTCGCGTTTCCGCCTTCTTTTTGTTGGCTGCTGATTCGCGCACCTGAAATAATTCGATTTCATGTTAGATACTATTCGATTGCGTCCATGATACCTACCTCTCGACCGTCTATTTATCCAGGATTCAGAACGGGTTCCATTCGAGGCTTTCAATTCATTCTTATGGAACCTATTCCGACCGTGGCTTTTAATTTACGTGTAGGGAATTAGTTCGTTCAAGGCATTAAATTTACTTGTATGGAATTGGTTATAAATGAGTCCTTTTGTTTACTTGCGTGAAATTGGTTCCGATCAAGTAAATTTATCCGTAGGCATTCTATCAGCCGTGAACGGAACTGAGAAAAACAGTACTTAATCCAAAGTAATATTGTAAAGTTTGGATAGTTGCATACTTAGTTACGGTACGGCACATAATACGGTTACGGTAGCTTAATGGTCAAGAATTCGAATAAACTAACTTATTTTTTTGCACACACATACACCACATAAACATACAAATAGGTACCCAGACTTATCCTTTGATGAGCGGATCGAGCGGGCTTTGAACCCGTGAACTTTGACTTAGCACTCAAACGCTGCAACGCTGCGCTACTCGTATAGGCCTACCTATATGTTTACTAGATACTAGTAATGTTATAGGTACTATCACTTACTCCTCGCTGTACGGTTCTGTGGATGACTTTGATCATTTCCCTCAACATCTCTGCGAATGTCGTTTTGTCACAGGTCTCTATACTTCGGGCGATGCAGTCTAGTAAAGCCTCGTAGCTAGCGAACTGTTCCTATAAATGAAAAACAAATAAATCAGTAGGGACGGTTAACGCGACTTTTTTTTATCTCCAGTTCTACTCAACCGGTCGCGTTCGCAAAAACGTGGTACAGTATCGTTACTATAACGTAGGTAACTAAAGTTTTTTTTCAATATCTCAAACGTAATATCTCACGACCATTTTACAAATTACCTGTAAGGTGTATAATATGTCGCAGCCAACTAGTTTAATCAGCCATTCAATGAATGGCCTAGGCTCGTTGTCATTAAATTTGTACGATAGGGCACCAGCCCAACCCCCAAGGCCATCCCCACGGATACCTCCCCCCCCTGCCGGAACCTATGGGGTAGGTTTTGTTTTGTAGGGTCGAAGTGCAAAACCGAATGTGAGGTTGTCGGGCATATCCCTCGCACCTCGGCGGACCCAGGGTCATTCCTTCTGGTCTGGTCCTCCATGGGAGCAGGAGCACCACGGAGTCCTCAGCTAGTCCCTGGAAACGGGGAACTGGCCGCCGGCGCCGTGGCCTGCTTCTGCCAGGGTGACAGGCGGCTCCATCCATGACCCTCAGGCCCGCGCTCATGGGGGACATGGGGCTCCGTCGTCTCCTTCTCGAGCATTACTTGCTCACAGAAAGGCCCAGGGCTTTTTTGACGGGTGATTAAGCTACTTGGCTGCGACAAATAAATTTTATAATTTGCCTGTAGATATATTGTAACGTACACATGGCCAAGGAGATAAGTATACCTAGCCTACTCTTGAAGTTGGATTTTAAACCCCCAATATGATGTTAGGTGACGTGTCAAATTATAAATCTTCATATTTAAATCTTGTGAGTAGGTATATAAATAACATACTGTTACTGAAAGACTCGGGTCCTGGTTCATAAGCCAAGGAGAGGATGCAGAGTCCTTTATGCACTGTATCAGCTCAAAACTCTTGCTCTCGATGCACTGCGGTCCACCCTCGGTGAAGAATTCTTAAAAATAACATATGAATTTACTCAAAAAGTGATAAACAGTTCAAGATACGTTTCTCGAAGTATATTATATAGTAAGCATGCTTTACATTTGAACTCACTTGTAATTCTGGAACCATCATTGTAACATACAAAATCTATAATTTGGTCGTTAACGTTATTAGAGATTATTGCTGTATTGTGACCACGGGGGCCCAAACAAGGAGACATCATGTTCATCGTCGCCCGATAATTTGTTTTTACCTCTGAGCTCTTAGCACAATACCTAAAAACATACAATTAGGTGTTTAATTTGAGAATGTCATTAGCCAATTTAGATAGAAATTAAATTATAAATTTAAAAATTCCCAATACAAAACGTAAGAAATAAATCGTGTTGGTTAGCCCTTTAACTTTGATATACTCGTACCTGGTAATATTTTTACAACATTCTTGCTCATAAAGTGGATCTAAACCAAATCTAAACTCATCGCAAGTAGGCTCAGGCAATCAAACTGTGCCTTTTCATCTATAATACGCACGTGGGTTATTAATATTATTAGGATTTTCTTTTTTTTTAATTTTATGGTTCAGTTGCTTCGTCTTAAAAAAGTTTCGATTCAAAAATAATCGTGTTCAATGGTACTAATAATGCAGTTGCATTATTAGTACCATTGAACACGATTAGTTTCTTTCTATTTAATTAAATTATTTTGTTTCTATTTAAATACGAAGTTTCGTATTTGAATAGAAACTTGTACGTGTTTAATAAACAAAATTTTCATTAAAATAAAATTTTGTTTTCTCTCAGTTAAACTTTAAATTTTCAAATTTGTTAACAAAAAAAGAAACCTCATTCTTGTCATGACCAAGGGACAGAGGGGTTCATTTTTATATCAATCAATGGTGCCTCAGCGGTAATCACCAACTTTACACACTTGTACCAAATCAAGCGTAGTCTAGTCGTGGGAGCCCTAACGGATGACAAAGCAAGAATCAAAATATCAAAGTTAAAGAGCTAACCAACAATGGATTTTTCATTTGTAAGAAACGTTCTCTATTATGCCGTATCACATGATTAGTAAGGAAGCTGTAAATGTGTAACTTACTCTTTAGCGAGTTTACTACGGGTAGAATTATTTTGAACGTCCATCAAAGCGTTAAAATTAAAGTTTTTCTGCATGTATTCTCCCGATTTACGGATGGCGGCCTGGAATAAAGCGGGGAATAGACTTGTTAACAAACAGTAATTTATACAATAACACTAACGGGAATTAACGCGATCATGGTGTAAGTACCTTTGATTTGCCTGACGTTTCGACCAGGGGGCCAAGTCTGCTAAGTTATGTTAACGTACAAGTTTTGACGACACCATTGATATTACAATGAGATTGACATTATGAGCGGTGCGATGAGTCGTGTCATTGTGGTCTCACAATCGTCTCATCGTTGTTTCAAAGTCGAGTTCTTTCGTTTGTTTAGCCAAGATTGCCATATCAATGAAATATTAATGTCAATTTGAAATAAATTTAAAATGCATTTAGTTTTTTAATTTCTTCCATAAAATAACTCTTAATAAACGTATTTATTGATACAAATGTACAAACGTGGCACTTTAATTCGAGAAACTATAGGTTAATTCGTGTAGTTTTGAAAATTACTTACCTAGTTATTCCCTTATTACTTATTTATGTACCTACCTGCCTATTGATTTTACAGTAATAATGATTAGACATAATTTTAAGGAAATTCAATGTAGATAAATAATGTACAAGCATGCTGCGCATTCCGAGGGGGGGGGGGGCATGGGGGACATGACCCTCCTCCCTCGGCCTCTAGTCGCGCCTTTAAAGGTAGCATCAGATGGGGCAGAAAGGTCTGAAACTCCACCACCCCCTTGGAAACTGCCCCAGGAGCCGGCGAGGGCTGTTATGTCGGACTCGAACCAACTAAATCCGTACACTGTCTTGGGTCATCATTTGACCCAGGGCCACCTCTGATTTCAAGATGGCCCCCTCGGGTGTGGGATCCACGGTGCCGAGTAGGGAGGGGCGCGCCCCAGCCTGCTTCTGCTAGGATGACCGCTGAATCTGTCACCCCCTAAGCCCGAGCATAAGAAGAACGGAAGTCGTCGAACGACCTCCGACGCCTGAGTCGTATCCGCCATTCACGAGCTGTCCCATCCGGCCCTGCTCCCACGCATCCTTCTCGAACACCACTAATAAGTGGGTAAACAAGTGATGAACGGTGAACGTATGAAAGGCGACAAATAGGCCTCAAACACCTACCCATTTCTTACTATATGGGGTGCTTGGTATTCTTGAAGAATCATCTTTTCTCAAAAAAATAATGGAACAAACGCCCATCTTGAGGTCAAATGTAACAAAGCATAAACCTTGTTACATATTTTGACCTATTAAAACACAAGTGGGTTGAAAAGATATTAATTTATTTTACATTGTCCATAAACCATACTACCACCGACAATAGATTTATAACAGAGAATAGTATGTATGTTTATATTTGTACATATTACTTATTGGTACTTTCTACTCCACTATGCAACAAAATAATAAATAATCCAATAACAGAATCAGAAAACAATTAACTACATGTCTATGATAATAACCTACTATAACTTTAGGTACTAGGAATGCCTAAATACTGCATAAAATTGAATTGTTTTACATTTCGAAGACTTTTAGTAAAAAGTATCAGCAAGCATTTAATTTTTTTTTAAATGAACAATAATAAATATCTTATATATACAATTATAATTAAATTCTTAGCAATGACTTCTCTAATAAAACAAAACCCTACATCCGCATGGTGATACATACAATTTTCTGAAAGTTTCTGTGCACTCTGATTAACATTAAACAATGTTATTGGCACCTTATTGTTTCTACCGACTAATTCAAACAATAATTTCTTTAAGAAAATGGTCTTATGGGCCTGTGTAGAATTTCTGTCTATAAATCAGTTGCCCAATTAGCATCAACAAAAATAACCATATGAACTTTTTAGGTAGTTTTATCACTAAGTACATTAAAAATGCTGAAGTATTTGCATGTTTTATACACTGTGCATTCATTGAGATGGCCATTGAGGAAAGCAAAGTCACATCATCCAAATGAGTTATATTCAAGTCAAGTTAACACTAATAGCACAGATGTTTAAGTTATATAATTCTTATAGAAAACAACTATTTTAATGTAGAATACTTTAGAACAGAAGAAAATGTATTTATAGTAAATCCCCTTTAGTTGGGTTTTTACCCTTTAACAAGTCTTGCTCTGTTTAACACTGAATTATCACTAGGTATTTAGTTTATTTTTAAAGACCCACTAGGTTTGTTCACTGAGTCCCATGCACTATTTTCTTGGAATGATTTCAACTCTTCTTCCATGCATAGGCACCACTCGTTCGCTTTGTACTTTTCATTAGTTCTTCTTAAGTTAAATTGTTGTCACATTTGTTCATGATAATAACCATACATGTTTTTCAATAGGCAATTTCTCACATGCTTCTCTTCGTTCACATTAAGGTACTCTTAAGATCTTCTAGTTCATTACTTGACAGATTGTTACAGAAATCCTCTGAATGTGAACTCTATGTAGAACTAGAAAAAATTATGGAAACACAAATTATGACAACTCTGATGGAAAAATATTACTGATGATATCCTCTGTAATATCCCTTATTAGGTTGTGAGCTTGAACGTTAATATTTAATTGAATTGAAATCCGTAAGTACTAGCTTGAGATTGAGAGAAGTGATAGAATTTATTCGACACAAAACTTTAATCGAGCTCGACCAAACTTTAAACTTTAAATAATAAACAAACATGGCCGACTTTAACATTCAATTTCATTGGTGATTGCTGCAAAGTCTGCTATAACTTGGGATATATATCTTGGACGTAAAATGTACTACTATCTGTACGAACAATACGTGTTTCTTAGTGAAAGAGGTCCAAGATATGTGTCACGAGGTATAAGTAGTGTTCATTCCGAAACCACACCACAACCACACTATTGTCGTTGACATAAAAATGGTAGTCTGCTAACTTAAATTCACTGTGGTAATATTATCGCAGTGGTGTGGTCTCGGTGTGGTAGACACCATCGATGTCAGTTCACGGAATATACTGCCAAAATTGCCATATCAATGAAAATCAAAAATGCAAATTTCATCAATTCAAAACGCGCTTAGTTTTTTTATTTTCTCCCTTAATTTGGCTCTTCTAAACGTAATTGATACGAATGTACAAACGTGGTAACAACTACTTAATTCACCCATAATTCACTGTAACATTGAAATTAAATAGGCTGTATGTACTTGCCACTATAAAAAACCAGTGACCTGACAAAATATGACATTACTGAGTAAAAGTAAAATTACCTAATTAATCATTTTAAGTACTATAATATAATATATACATAACGCAAAAGCCTCTTGATGCATCGATCTTGGTGTAAACTTGGACGAACCCAAGGATATGTTCATCAAACATGTCACAACGAGACCGATTGCCTTAATCAAGCGGATCAAATTCACGGCCCGCACCAAACTGCTGTAGCTACTGTACCTACCTATGGGAGCGGATTTACATTTTGGGTAGGAAGCAAGTTGCGCCCCTGGGCCCCACCATTGTTGACTTGGTGTCTCATGCCGGAACTACTCGGAGAACATGTTTCTCCACTGATGAGTCTGCCGCGGTCATCTATGCCACCCAGTGGCGATGACGACGACGCCACTTTCCCGAAGTCACTTGGCTAGACCAGCTGGCAGTATGAAGGCCAAGAACACCACCCCGGGATCCGACGGCATTTCAGACCGATCATGGGTTCTAGCTCTAAGGGAAGACGCTCTCCAGCCCTGACTGAGAGTGTCTCTCTTCCCAGATCCCGAAATTGTGGAAAAAGGGGAAACTGGTCCTCATCCAAAAGGAGGGAGGAGGAGAGGCGGCCCGGCGGACCCGCCCGCCACCCACCGGTCTATAGCATTCCTCGACGAAGTGTGCAAACTATTTGAAAGGGTTATTGAAAAGCGCCTTGTTGAGGACCTCTCCAGAGTGTGGTTAGACCCGGCGGATAGCCCAAACGTTTTCCGCCAGAGGCACTCCACCGTGGATGCCACAATGCGCGTTTGACGAGGGAATCGGTTGCCCGGGCCTTGGAGCCGATTCCGTGGAACTCTCTCTTATTATCTATATATTAAAATCAAGTGTTCTAGATAATTCGTCTTACTGTTCATAGGATACTGTTCATGATCAGAATACGATTTCTTATATAAATAAGAAATCGTATTGTGATCATGATCAGTAAAAAATAATAAACTTTTCAGTGTATCTTTTACTCAGACACTCCCGCCAATAAACCATGACTAGGCAGCATGGTCATAGCACCTTAGCCTGTTCTGAAAGGAACAAAATAATGAAAAAAAATTACGAGATGCTCTGTGTGCTTGTCATCAAATGTCATCTTTGCTTTGTTTGTTTACATTTTAATTTTATTCTTTCAATTCGTTATTATTATGCTAGTTGAACAATTTGTAGTTGAATTTATTCGTAACATAAAATTGATCCCAGGGAAAAGTATGTACCAATGAAGGAATCAAAATATTGCTGTGTTCTGACATGTGAAAACAATTCACAAACACGCTTAAACAATGTTTTTGTACCTAGTACCTAGCTCGGCTAAATACGAGTGATGTAAATCGCTGTGTTGGATGGCAATGACAAATATGTGAAGTACATCTTAACGTGAGTATCACTTACCAGTATTACTTTAATTTGAGAGCATTAACAGATATTGATACGCATAACCTTCAGTGTATTTAATAAGTTGACTAAGTTTTATCACCATCTAATGAACAATACAGCAGCGCATGAAATATGGACAAACAAAATTTTTATGTGTTCATCAGATTTTGATGTATTATATAGAATCCATTGCATGCATACCCTAACCCCCTTTATTGCTTATTACCTAATGATTTGAAATGTATTTATTTGTTTCAGTTGAAAGAAAATATTGAAAATTATTAATATTGGACTACTACGACTGACTGAACCTGAGCCTAGTACATCATTTTCTTCATCTTTTCTCCTGAAAATGGATAAGGGGACAAATTATGAATTCCCAACCCAATAGATGCAACAGAGACATTCAAGTGAAGCCTAAGATAACAGACAGAACTACATGTTTTATGTCGTACAAAAAGTATAGGCCCAATGTAGAAAATGCATTTATAAAATTCATAAATGCATATTCTACATTGGGCCTATCATATTTGTTTCATTTAATGAAATTATACTTGGTGAAGAAGCACTACCTTCAATATAAGGAAGTAGTAAACTACAATTTCAAATAAAAGAATAAATAACATCATTAATGTACTTTTATTTTCCACTACCTATCTAAAATTGTTTGAGTAGGCACATAAATAATTTATGCAAAAATCTTCAGCAGAAGTTAACATAATTCATAACATATTAGTCTTCATATTGTACCCAGTACTTATGTGATACCTTTGCTCAAAAGTAGGGAAAGCTATACAAGGGTCCTTTTTGAATTGTTTGCACATACATTTACAATATAATTTGAGCTTTATATTTGTCTTGCAGTTGTATGTCTTTTACATAATTTTTCATGGTTATTTGGCTTGTTTCTCTGGATCCTTTGGCTGAGTGCTCCAGGCATAAAGGCATCAACACACAATGTTCAGATGAGTTTCACATACCTGTAATTGGTTAAATAACTTTACATTAATATTGAATGTTTAAGTAGGTTTATCGGCATTCTAGGTCCAATAACACAAGCGAATTAAGATATGCTTCCTTTGGGTCCAGATATGAGTAGTGCCATAGTACAACAAGAATAGTGTTATGATAACACTGTGCTGAATGTTATAGAAAATTAATTTATTGATAAATATTGACAGCCTCGGTGCAAATATTTATATGCACATTGGTCTGGTTATACTTCGGAGAGCATGTTAAGCCATTGGTCCCAGTTGTCATACAAACATCTATGGCATTCATTATGGGTAGTTGGAGCTCATAAGTCTGACCCCAGACTCCAAGTTCAAAAGCTTCAATGCGACTGGGATTAACGCTAGGATGAAAAAGATTATTTATTTACTAAATATGAACCTAATTAATAAGCTATTGATTGATGAATTAATAAATACATGAATATAAATACTTATAATATTAATATAAAATAGTACTTACTTAATGAAAATAGGCCAGTACAGGCACTGATCTAAGTACTAACATAGGTACTCTGTCATCACATACTGGGATATATATAATATTCAATCGAGTGCTTACTTACATATAGGTAGGTACATATTAAATATCATACTAATATGTAGTAAAGTATATATTATATCTATACCTACTAATAGTTATAGTTTAAATATAGTAAGTAACTAGTATATAATATGAATACTTAGGTAGGTATGTTAATTAATCACTTGGTATTAATGTCATTCTTAATATATAATTTTCTGCTCTGATGGAATAATATTTTAAAATCCTCTGCAATTTCTCTCGCGTGGGCTTTTTGTGAGCATAAAATATGTTGTAGTAAATTCCGCTTTAGGCAGGTGTACCTATATCGAAAACATTACTACGCCTCAAAATATCATATCACAAGCACGGTGGCGATTTCTGACACATTCGCGTCGAAGATCTTCGTCATAGGTAGCTTCTAGCATTTGCCACCGTAAGTATTTAAGTTTTGAAGGTAAACATTGTTTAGCTAGACCTAAACACAACGTGAACACATAGGAAAAAGGTGTGGCTGCATTGTGGCGTTAGAATCTCTTCAGTACGGTGGAATTTCTACTTTGACAGTTGTCAAATAATAGTAGACTACCATTATGCAAACTATTACGAACATATTGAAACACTATTAAGTTAGCAGACTACCAATTTGTATTTTGACAACAATTCGTGACCACGTGACCTGTAAAAGTGAGAAATTACTCGATCACAAGACCACAATGACGCGATTCTCACGTCGACCACTGACAAGCGATCGATCTTATATTTTAGCGGACTACGAAATGGGTAAAATTATGTCGACACCATACCATTGCGACTCTATTACAACGAATTTAATTAGCAGACTTGGCCCCCAGGTTACACAGTAACTGTATCTTCATTCAAGCTACTTATTCTTAAACTATGATAGATGGTAAAAGCTGCAAAGGACATCACGTGCAGGGCTTAGATGTGATGTTGTGATGTCACCCGCATACGGTGCAGAATATTCCATCAAAAACCAAGCGGTTTGGCGACTCACTCCTATGCCGCACCATTAAGACCTGGCACTCCCTGCCTGTTCACGTGTTTCCTTCTTCCTATAGTCCCGGGTCTTTTAAGCGGGGCGTGAAAAAGCAGATGATGAGGCCGTCAAGCTGAGTGCCACCATTGTTAACATGGTACATGTTTATAATGGTGACCCACTTTCCAATACCTTGCCTTTAGCTTACCATCAGGCGAGGTAAAATCAAATTGTGGTGTCCTTTTTAATAAAAGCTGTACCTGGCAGAGAACATCACTGGTGAAAGTCATAATATTCCGAGTGTTGATTCTTAATAACCGAACTACCCACCGGACTACTGCTACATAAAAGTAGCAATAGTTCGATGCCATTAGGTTCTGCGACCTGGCAACCCTAGTCGCATCACAGTTAAACTGGAAAGCCGAACCCAAAGGAGGTGGAAAAGGATTCAGAGAATGATGACACTTCACATGATCGATCATTCATCAAACATCGCCTATAGCGTAGCCACTTTTAGCTTCTCTCGATTCAGTACATCGAATTTCATTAGATTCAGTTTGAATGTTAGATCATTGCTGACATAGTTAGTTATGGTCACTTCATCAGCAAAGTGACCATAACTACCTACAGCAACTGCAGAATTATCAATGGATGGAGTCCTATATTAATTAGGCTCATTAACATGAAGCTATCCAAGTAGCAAAATCTAGAGAGGAATAAAATCGCGGATTCTACATCATCAAATTGATTCCCATAGGGTTTTTTTTATACAGGACACGTCAATTTGACTTCACCTCGCCTGATGTCAAGCCGAAGGCAAAGTCTCAGAAAGAGCGCCACCATCGTAAACATTTACCAGGTTAACAGTAGTGGCACTCAGCTTGACGGCCTCATTAGATGCCCTTTCACGCCCCGCTTAAAGGACCTGGGACTGTAGGAAGAAGGAAACACGTGAGCTGGCAGGGAATTCCAGGTCTTAGTGGCGCGGCATAGGAATGAATCACTGAAACGCTTGGTTCTAGCAGGTATACTCAGCACCGTAAATGGGTGGCATCTTAGCCCTGCACGTGTCGTCCTGTGAAGAAAAGGGGAGGGTGGGACTAATTGGAAGAGCTCGTCAGAACATTCACCATGGTAGAGACTGTAGAAAACTGCCAAAGACGCAACATCTCTACGCATCTGCAAAGGCTCGAGGGTGTTCGTGTCCTTCGTGACCGCACGTCGCTGCAACCTGTCGAGAGCCTCTAATAAGTACTTTGCGGAGCCGTCCCAGAGATGTGAGCAGTATTCCACGCAGGAACGAATTTGGGTCTTGTATAGAAGACACCGCTGCTCCGGCGTGAAAAAACGTCTCACTCTGTTCAGGACTCCGAGTTTACGCGAGGCTGATTTGATGATACTCTCGATATAGTTTTTTGTTATTCAGTTTGCAGCGAACATCCATACCGAGGAAAGTGAGGTGATCCTGCAGTGGCAGTGGTGTGCTCTGAAGAGTGGGAAGGGGAAGGAAACGAGATACCTTTGCTATAAACGCACATGAATAGGTCTTTTTGTCATTAAACTCGACCAGGTTCCTAGCGCCCCATTGAGAAATGTGGTCCAGGATCCGGTCCAGCTCAGTGACAAGAAGCTGCCTATTTCCGCGATATCAGACTGCTTGGCCGCAGGATGAGCGTAATAACTCCCGTGTAAGGTGCTGTCGTCTGCATAGCAGTGAATGTTTCCGTTACAGAGCATGTCATTGATATGCAGAAGAAAGAGAGTGGGCGATAAGACGGAACCCTGCGGCACGCCAGCATTTACCTGCAAGAACTCCGAAGCTCGTCCATCACAAAAGACGCGAATACGGCGCCCCTGCAGGAAGCTTGCAAGCCAGTTACACAGTCTAGGAGGCAGGCCAAATGCTGGTAGCTTGGAAAGAAGCGATTTGTGCCATAACCTATCGAAAGCTTTGGCGATGTCAAGACTAATTGCCAGTGACTCACCGTGCTTCTCCATAGCCTCACCCCAAAGGTGGGTCATGTACGCCAGAAGATCACCCGTTGACCGTTTCGGTCTGAAACCGTATTGCCGGTCACTAAGCAAGGAGTGATCCTCTAGGTGGCGCATGAGCTGTGTGTTAATTATGTGCTCGAACACCTTGCACAGCTCTGAGGTGACGGCCATGGGTCGATAGTTGGCTGGGCCCGAGCGATCCCTCTTCTTGGGGATCGGCTGGACATTCGCCTCCTTCCAAGCCGAAGGCACTGTACCCGAACTGTAGGACAGGGTCCAAAGTTTGTGCTTTTAAGCCTGGATCTTTTTATTGTTTTCGTCTTTTTTTATATTTGGTCCGTCAATTGACTGAACCTCGCTAGATTTCTTCTAATTTCCTTCATTTTGATACCCTACTCGATAAGTTTGAGTCAAAAATATTTTTGACAACATACGTTTTGGAGCCAAAAATCCACCATTTTGATTTTCTCGAAATTTTAATATAGGTACCTGGTGTCACTAAATGTCATTTCCCATGTCCAAATCCTATGTTCAAGTCCGTCAAGCCGTTCAGGCTGTAGGCCATGCCAAGTAAATGGACATCCATATTACATAGTCTCGAAAAACATTACCCTCCTTCCTTCGGCAGTCGGGTAAATAGTGATTAATTAGTAAAATTACTGACCTCTACAGTCTTATAATCAACGCCGTTCTGCTCACACATCGTCTGGAGCTGATTGACGGGTGACGGCGGCGTCACCTCCTCAGATGTCCATGCTGGCATGAAATCATTAACACATCATTAGTTGGGCGCTTAAACCAGAGAGAGAAAGAGTGACAGTCATTGACCAATAAAATTGAATATTAAAAAGGATTTGAATGAGTTTTTTATAGCATTTATTAAGCTAACTTTAAAGTTAGTTTATTAAATGCTATAAAAAATTCATTCATATATTTGGGCGGAGTCATCAAAATTCAATGTTAAAAATGGTTGAAAAATCATTCATTGTTTCCAACAGTACGTAAGAATGTTGGTAGATGGCTCCACCGTCACCCTTACAAGACGGATATAAAGAGAAGGAAAATTTGATGTGATTCAAGTGTGGCTCAATAGCTCAGTTGGAAGAGCATTCCCCCTGTAAGGGAAAGGTCGTGAGTTCAAGTCTCACTCGAGCATTTCATTTTCTCCGATGTTTTTCGAAAATGAAAAAGGATGTTATAATAGGTACTATAGATTATTTCTACCCACTTGTTCCAGGTTGTGTGCCGTTATCAAGATACTTCGCTCGCGTTTCCGTGTCCTTGTTGTTGAATGCTGATTCGCGTACCTGAAACCATTGTCAAATTCGATTTCATGTTACTAATCGATTACCTCCATGGTACCTACCCGATCGTCTGTATAACAAAGGTTCAGAACGGGTTCCATTCGAGGCTATTCCGACCGTGGCTTTTAATTTACGTGTATGGAACTAGTTCCGTTCGAGGCATAAAATTTACTTGTAATGGAATTGGTTCTAAATGTGTCCTTTTATTTAGGTACTTGCGTGAAATTGGTTCCGATCAAGTAAATATCGTAGGTATTCTATCAGCTGTGAATTGAATTGAGAGAAACGATAACTAAATACAAAGTAATATTGTAAAGTTTGGATAGTTGTAAGCATAGATGGATGTTTTGTCTGTCTGTCTAGCAGTATGAATCTACTCATATTGTCACTTGACAATATGGCTTAGGTGCTTTCCTAGGCATAATATTGGCAATAAATAAAGCATGATGTTATTACAACGCAAAGAAAGACTTACTTGGGTGAAACCACCTCGGACTATTCTGGAGATGTTCGCAAAGAAATCAGATACTGTGGGGTTGTCACATTGCTCCAATTTTTCAGCTACGCACTTTAATAAATTATCACCCAAAATTAACTGTAAACAATAAAACAAACCGTATTAGTTCCCAGTGGAGTAGAATAGGACCACCCCAGCTCTTCCTGTGGGTGTCGTAAAAGGCGACAGAGGGATTTTTTTTTATCGTGCGATAAATCCCCACGGATACCACCTCCACAGAGCCGGTGGAGGTGATTATGTCGGACTCGAACCAACTAAAACGCACGCCATCTTGGGTCCTTGGTTGCCGGAGGTGAGATTGCCAAAAGCATATCTCTCGCACCCCGACAGACCCAGGACCATCTCTTTCGAGATGGCCCCCTTCGGGTTGTGGGGACCAAAATGTCCCCATCTAGCCCCGGTTACGGGGAGGCACACTTTGCGCCGCCGCCGCGGCCTGCTTCTGCTAGGGTGACAGGCGGCTCCACCGGTCACCCCCAGGCCAGCGCTCATGGAGGACGGAGGTCGTTCTGCGACCTCCGACGTCCGGTTCGCCTTCGCTCTGGACGGGCTTCCCGGGCCCGGAGTCTGGTCCGGACCCGACCGGCCGCCTCCTTCTCGAGCATTACTTGCTCGCAGAAGGAGGCGGCCGCACCCCAAGCGTTTGCGCATCGTACCATCGCTGTGAGCAATGTGACGAGTGTGAGGACTCCCACCCCTAGAGCCGCCACTAGGACCCGCCTCGGCGTGTCCCACGCCGGGCACTCGGTCAGCGTGTGCAGCTCTGTGTCCTCGCTCGCATCACAGTGATGGCACTCGGACGTTGGCTCCTTCCGGATCCGACACAGGTAACTCCCGAAACACCCGTGTCCGGTAATCACCTGCGTCAGCCGGTACGAGAGGCTGCCGTGTGGCCTCTCTAGCCATTCCTCCATGATGGGTCTTGCCGCCGCTATTACGGCGTGCCCTGCGCTTGGTCGCCCAAGTCGTAGCTCCCATTCCGCTACCATGTACCTGTGGAGCTGAGACCTCACGGCCCGAATTTCTTCGGGCTCGGGTTCCCGTCCCTGCTCCCGCGCCTCCTTACGATAACGATATAGCATCGACAGAGGGATAGGGCTGTTCTCCATCCGACAGTAAACATATAGCCCTAGACAAAGGGCCCGCCAGATGGCAATAGGCTCGCCCACTAATACATCATGGGACCGAAAATCATAATTGGCGAAACGTGGGTGCGAATACACCTCTGCCTACCCCTTCAGGGATTTACAGAAGTATATGGATGGAATTAAACAAACCGTGGCGCAACTATGGTAGTCACCAATGCATGCTAGTGAGGTTAAAAAACTCTACAATATTAATTCATAGGTTTCGATTCTGAAACATATCTCCGACAAACGTTTCCCTGCCGAATGATCCACCGACATAATGTTTCGCTTATGAGTTTTTCATCTACAGAACATTTCACATACAAGCAGTTCGCCGATAAAACGATTCATTTTTGGTTAAATCGACGACAGAACCTTTCCCCTACGAACGTTTCGCCGACAGAACGATTAAATAATGAGTGAACCGACGACAGAATCTTTCACCAAAGAAGGATTAGTCGACAAACATTATTTAGGCTCGGTTTGATACAAGTAGGTACCTAGTGACTAAATCTTTAAGAATTATACGTTTTGAAAGGTTAAATGAAAAATATTTGTAAATGAAAATAACTTTTATTATAGTATAATTAACAAAACCATATTTTTTAATAATTAAATAAAAAAATGTGCGCCCAGCCACTTAAGTAGGATTTTATGTCCATATATCATTTGATGATTGAATGAAAATTACTTTTATAATTAACAAGTAGTATAATTAACAAAAACAATTATTTTGAATTTATTAAATGAAAAATATGCGCCCAGCCACTTAAGTAGGATTTTATGTCCATATTATCCTTTTCTGTCAAATGCTGAGTAATCCGTTCGTGATAGTTAGACCTTTTTCTCTTAAGGCTTGGTTCCGAGGAATTAATGCGTTCGATAGTGCATTCTGTATGCTTTTGTTCTTTCTGGAACTCAATTATTGTTTTGAAAATGTTCCATTTTTGCCGGCCTAATAAGGTATTCCACCTGTTGTGCCATGACTCTAGCGCATTTTGAGATAACGGTATATGAGAAAGTTGGCTGTCATGTACTGACCACATTCTTGGGGGAAATATTGGCTGACTTCGTTTCACTGTCATTTTGGAGCTAATGGATTTAGTAATTTTCACAGATCCACTGACATAATAGTTTTCAAACCATCGCACCACTTCCTGGCCTTCATCAGGTATAACTTCATTTTTAATTATATCAAGCGCATCGGGAATTTCTATTGGCTCTAAAAATGCCAGTGCACCAATATGTCTCATTTTATGAGCAAATACTGGATCACTGTTGTAACGTTTCGCGATACCAGCTGATTGAATGTGACGCCATATGCTTTGGTTCAAATGAAAAAAACAAAGTTTATTTAAGCAGTCAGGGAAAACCATTGTTATAGCTTTCATTGCTGCATATTCAAAATCGGTAAGGATTATTTGAGGGCGCAAATCGATATTCAAGAGATTTAGAGTGTGTCTTTTCAATATTGTTAACATTATTTCATAACATTTTACAGTTTTATGCGAAAGTAAACCATAAATTAGGGGAAGTACTTTATGCGTACCGAGCGGAGTTCCGACTACTGCATGTATAGAATATATTTGCCGAAACGGGGAAGGGCAACAGTTAAACGTTCCATCCATCAGCCAATAATTTGCTACACTTAGGAGTCTGCAATTCTCATTTGTGCCAAATACGATTACTGATTCATTATTATAAGTGTAGTGACCGATAAGGAAATTTTCATTGTTAATTTTGGTTAATTCATCGGGAATCACAACATCATGTATATTTTTGGGTACACATGGTAAATTCTTATTTCTTATTCGGTGGACCATCATTCTCATGGCTTCCTTGGCCGGCATGTGAGGAGCACTAGTAGTTGGTACATCTTGAATGCATCGTTGAACTATTTGAGAGGGAGCATCCATAGAATGTTGCGCTTTCTGTCTAATGTTAGCTTTTAAAGTTAATTCTATTTGTTTATCGGGATCCGGTAAATGCACATGATCAAATTTTTTCGAAATAACTATATGTGAATTATTCGTATACACTGTTGAGATAGCCACATTGCACCGGGTACTATCTTTTTTTGTACACCGCCAGTAGAACTTCGTGTTTCGTTGTCTATTTAAATGATAGGAATATCCTTCGTGAATTAATATTTCTTTACCGCGTTGTGACTTTACAATTGCACAATCACTCATTTTTTATCAACAAATAAACAATTCTAAATCTTAACACTTTGGTAATTGATTCCGAGCAGACACAAGATTGTAATGAGGCACGTTGATGACGGTGACGTTGACTGGTAAAAAACTTAGGACTACCCACATTTTCTTATTTAATTGTTTTCGTTTAGAAATAAGAGAACATGTTTTAATATCAAGTATGTCTATAAATTACCACAATACAAAATTAAATCCACAAAGTGAATTGTGCATCTAATTTATTTTTGAGTCATACTCGTACATGTAAGCAGTTAAATGATAAACTAGCCGGAAATTATTTATTTTCCATATGACTATGAGTGCAAAGTTTAATTTTATGTGTTTAGCATTATTTATAGTTTTAAGTAGTAAATCATTGGCAGATATAACGTTTAATAATAATTTAACCTTTCAAACGTATAATTCTTAAAGATTTAGCTCACTAGGTACCTACTTGTATCAAACCGAGCCTAAATAATGTTTGTCGACTAATCCTTCTTTGGTGAAAGATTCTGTCGTCGGTTCTCTCATTATTTAATCGTTCTGTCGGCGAAACGTTCGTAGGGGAAAGGTTCTGTCGTCGATTTAACCAAAAATGAATCGTTTTATCGGCGAACTGCTTGTATGTGAAATGTTCTGTAGATGAAAAACTCATAAGCGAAACATTCTGTCGGTGGATCATTCGGCAGGGAAACGTTTGTCGGAGATATGTTTCAGAATCATAAATCGCTCGTAACTTCCAAAAGCAGGCAGGCAACTTTTATTACCAAGCGCTGTTACTAGATGGCGACAATGCTTTGGCATTCTTTTCTAATTTTTACTATTAAAAACTAACTTATCAAAGTTATAATTTCTTATAATTCACTCATAACTCACGGTTCAAAAGTTTAAACTATGTGATGGCCTCATTAAGCTGAAGGTTTGCAACAATATCAGTATTTATGAGTATAATGAGGACTCCTGAAACTTCTTTAGCTTAATATCAAAGTGAAGTCATATTAATGTAGGTACTTTACAATAAAATACTTACCGCTCCTGAGATATTCATAGATGGTCCCATGATCATAACGGTGTGCTTAGAATATTCAAGACACATCATGATCTCAAATTTCTTGTTCTCGAAGCACGTTTGACCACGATTTATCACGAAGTCTGGAGAAAAAACAATGTTAAACATACCTATGGACAGATGTCAGATTGAAAGTCATTTCTGTAAATAAATTGGTGCGGAGGCTGGCTATTGTAATCCAGCGCGGCAACGCGGTAAGTGTGATGGGTACCTTTGCACCGGGAGCGATGAGGGGCGGGTTATAGGTCGATTCATATTATTGGACCTAAATTGCAAGATATAAAAGGCCCTGGCGGATTGTTTTGTAATTAATCTATGCTGGGTGAATTTGAGATCGGCCAACGCAGTAGCACCCCGTGCTATATTCAAAATACATCCAAGTAACGTGTAGTATAGAGGATATTTTGTTTTGAGCACATTTTATGGCCAAGGTATACGAATCGAGCTACATTCGAATAATATTGACATCATATCACTTATTTATATTTATTTAGTACCATTTGTAACTGTTAATTTCAAATAAAAAAAATGAAATATGTTAACTGAAAACTAAAATAGAACTAGCATATTATCTATTTGTATAAGTAGGTACATATGTATGTGTGTAAATAAAATTATATAGTAAATTGGGTATTTAATTCTACTCACTAGTCAAATAAGTTACTTTTTACTAAATGTCAAAACGGTAAGTTGTAAGTAACTTGTATAAAACCGATGCAAGGCGCCATTTTAATAAAATAAGAAGAAGAAGAAGTAACTTGTATGTAAGATTTTTTTGTGACGTCAATAAATTTAATAGGCAAGTAATTTACAATTATTATAGGTTGGGTGGATTATTAAAAATAAATAAAAACGATAAAATAAGAACCGATGCAATTTTTACCACTCTTTTATAATTCTTAATTTAATGAGCTCGGGTAGATAATTTATTTTAACTACAGGAGAATACCCAATTATAGTAGCTATCTAGACCACCAGGTCTAGTCTAGTCTAGTCTATTACCAAATAACGACACTGCTTTTGTTATAGCTTTTATACTTACTTGTAATTGGCTCACCGCCATCGTGACAAGCATAGTCTAAGATTTGGTCGGCAACGTTTTTGGTGATTGTCGTAGCATGGTACTTCTCGCCGCCTGTGCAAGGAATCACGACGTCGAAAAACGTGCGATAGCAGGTTTTAAGCTGCGGACTCTTTGCACAATACCTAAATTAACAATATACATGGTTGAAAAATCATTCATTGTTTACAACAGTTCGTGAGAAAGTTGGTAGATGGCTCCACCGTCGCCCTTAAAGATGGATATAAAGAGAAGGAAAATTTGAAATGATTTAGGTGGTAGGCTCAATAGCTCAGTTGGACACTACCTACACCTTCAGGGATTTAGAGACGTGAGTATATGTAACTATGTATGTAATGTACATTTGAAAACAAAAATTTCCTGCTTTTCACGCAGCATTTGGTTGACAGTAGGTTAGGTTAGAATTGCCTTCGTGGTTATTTTATAACTATGCAGAAATAAATAATTTTGCTGGTTGATGTATGGCTAGGCAAGTAATTAAACATAATTGTTCCAAGCCATTTACCTAGCCGTTACATCAAATGGCTGAACATCATTCAGGCTGCTAATCGAACGACACCATTTAATAAAGAGCATGCGCTTAATTGAACGGCTGATTAAGTTAGTTGGCTGCGACATCCATACTATCCATACTAATATTATAAATGCGAAAGTAACTCTGTCTGTCTGTCTGTCTGTCTGTATGTTACGCTTTCACGCCTAAACCACTTAACCGATTTTGATGAAATTTGGTACAGGGGTAGATTAGACCATGAGAAAGGACATAGGCTATGTTTGGTCGCGATAACCGACATCCACGCGGGAGAAACCGCGGGCATAAGCTAGTATTCAATGTGAGCTGTTACTTACTTTTGAAAGATTTCTTTATACTCGCTGTCGTATAGGACTTCTGTCAATTCTCTTTCAAACATTTTTACTTCAAAGTTTTTTTCTACGCAGTCCAAAAACTGAACGGCAGAGTTCTGAAATAAAAATGACGAGTTTCATCTACACTAATATTATAAAGAGGAAAGATTTGTACCTATTTTTGTATGTTTGTAATGAATAGGCTCAAAAAGTACTGGGCCGATTTAAAAAATTCTTTCACCAATAGAATGCTACATTCTTCCAATTTGACATAGGCTACATTTCATTTTGAAAAAAATTAGGGATCCTTGGTAAAATTTGAACAATGTAACCGAAGGTGTAGAAAAATGAGTCTTAAAATGTCTTTCGTCGAATGCGCTGCCGAAACTATAAATAATTGTCTACCCCGTGCGAAGCCGGGACGGGCTGCTAGTCTTATATATAAAATTTTCGTGTCACAATGTTCGTTCCCGTACTCCTCCGAAACGGCTTGACCGATTCTCATGAAATTTTGTGAGCATATTGAGTAGGTCTGAGAATCGGCCAACATCTATTTTTCATACCCCTAAATGGTGCAGCGGGAACGGGATCTGACGCCACGAGGGCAGGAAAAAATTGGCGGAACGAAGTTCGCCGGGACAGCTAGTAATATATAAGTATGACAGCTCCTGTGGCAAGACGGTAGTGAACACGACTGCTACGCAGGAGGCGCGGGTTGGATCCCCGCTCAGTGCAAATATTTCTATGCATGAATACGACTATTTGCATTGGTCTGGGTGTTTCTATGTATAATAAGTATGTATTTAAAAAAATTATCTAAGTTTCAATATTGATATTTGATTGATGATTGATTCAATATGAAGATTTTGGACACATTTTCGATAGTAAAATCGTTAATCGCAAAATGTGACGTGGGACTCGAACCGACGACAAGCACTACTTAGAACAGAAAAACGATTTTCAATCTTAATTACATTTTCATTACATGTCATTTTGCATAAATAGATGCCTCTGATCACGAATATACGAAAAACAAAACTCTGTTCTATGTGATGTCAATAAGGTCGAAAATTGCTTGCACTAGTCGGCCAGCCGGCTGCCTGCTAATTGTGTGTTCATTTGCCTCACGGCCAAAATCTGTCGGCGCTAACCGGAATCGACTACACACTATAATAATCTTTTTCTACGGAACGACTCATACAATCTGGGCCTCGATTCTACTAAAGCAAAACTATTGTCAAACTACAGAGATTGCAAAAAGCAACAATACATTATAGACTTTAAATCGTTGCATTTAAGGTTCAATATTAAATAACTGTTAGCAGAGTGAATGAAAGAGTGTAATAAAACATTTGTCATTTAATTTTGGACCTTAGTGTATAGTAATAAAGTCTAAACTTTAATGCCGCTTTTTGCAATCTCTGTGGTTTGACAATAGTTTTGCGTTAGTAGAATCGAGGCCCTGGTCTTAGTTAGTTTTGACACAACAGAATTAGCATCACTGAACTATTAGGTACCCAACCTCAATGTTATTGTAGTTTACGCCATTCTGTTCACACATATTTTTCATCATGTTGCCCCTCGGCGATGTGTGGCTCATCGGTGATGGAAGGCTCTCGGGCAATCGGGTCCCAGCTGTAAACAAGATTAGGACACAGTTGTGAGGGATTTGAATACGTTCTTTGAAATTGGAATAGGTGGCAGAGTAGACCTTAAGCAAGAACATAGGCTATATTTCGTCGCGATAACCGACATCCATGCGGGCGGAGTCGCGGACAAAAGCTAGTTATTACATAATTTCAAAATTATTCCGAATATTATTACGCCGTTTTGAAATGACAATTGCGGCGTCTATATAGTTTATAGTCTAAGATAAAAGTCTTACAGTCTAAACTTGGATGGGAATAAGAAGGGCTCTTTCAAATTAGAAAAAGAAAACTTCTGTAAAATGTCTCCAGAAACAGTGAACACTCAATAGGGCCTCGGTTCACTAACCAGAGTCTCCTGTGCGAGAGATATGCTTTTGGCAATCTCACCTCCGGCAGCCAAGGACCCAAGACGGCGTGCGTTTTAGTCGGTTCGAGTCCGACATAACCGCTTCCACCGGCTCCGTGGGGGTGGTATCCGTGGGGATTTTTCGCACGATAACAAAAAAAAAAAAAACAAAGTCTCCTAGAGCTATAGTTTTGATTGGCCACATCATATTTTAGTTGATTCACATTTCTACGTAGTACCTTCGGCGAGGTGTTCAAAATTCAAAAATAGTTTATTTTGCATAGACCATTAAATCAGCATTCACAAAACGTCAACATAAAGCAAATATTAAATACTAGTTTAGCAAATGGACCACCGGTTCGAAACGCGGCTCAGATCTGAGAAAACTCCGGAAAGAAACTCAGGGGGCATTTTTTTGGTCTATTTACAAAACATTTACTTAGCCTAAAACTTATGGTCTAGATACAATGCTTTGCTTGAGTAGCATAGCTGAACGAACAGATCATTTCCAAGCTTGTTTATCATTTAAATATTCTTGGATTTTATAATAGCCTTTCTGGTTAAAAAAAAGGCAAAAAGTTACCTAATAAAGAAGCTTTTTCAAACTCAGTATACTCCACTGGGGGTGCTGATACTTGTGCCCGGTCCATGCCATTGGCAGCTGATACAAGTACCTGAAAACATTCTTAAACTAAAATACGTCAACGAAGGGAAGTTGTAGAAAAGGGGCAGGTCAGGAGTACCCTAAACCGACGAGCATACATGAAAAATGTAATGAGAGTGAATGAAGCGAGAGTAGTCAGGATCATAGCAAATGGAGATCCGTGATCTCTGCTTACCCTTATGGGAAACAGGCGTGATTTTATGTATGTATGTATGTACCTACGTCGAAAACAGTGATTTCTTGAAGTCTCAGGTCCAATGCCTCAAATCTGGATTTCCGGAAAAGCGTTACTTGTTTTATTGACTGACTGATATATTAACCGCCGTTCCCAATAACATACTTGCAGTTAAAGATAGATCGCATCTACGGATAAAATGCTCGGCTGTTTAAATTCAAAACATAGTAACTCCTATTTCACACCAATTTCGGAAAATAAAATTATACCGCGATGCGCTTACCCGCAAAAAAATCAGTTACCATGTTTTGAATTTAAACAGCCGATACGTCAAATTTGACTGTACGGATCTATCTTTAACTGTAAGTATGTTATTGGTAACGGCCGTAGATCAGCAGGAGCATGGCCTACTGAAATTCTATCCTAGTGAAATTCTACCACACAATAGTTATTTGTTATACAAGAGTGCAAAGTTGCTTTTTAACCGCGTGTTCAATTTTGATGACCGAGCAAGGGAAGAATTCTAAAATTCTCTGCGCTCGTGATTCAAAATTAGAATCCTGAGCGTTAGCGAGGGAATCAAAAGAGCACGAGGTGAAAAATCTTTGCACTCGAGTGCAACACGTAACTTTTCATTCCACCTCAGCGAGGAAATGAAAAGCTCATTTGCGCATTATTAACAGTTTCAGTCAATTCTGTTGGCGTCAAACAAACTTCCTCGTCGCTAGAATCACTCATTTTAGTTTTTTCACTTGTTTTCAAGTTTCTTGTTTTTAAGATAAGGTTTAACAATGACGTGAAAAAATGCCGCGTAAAGAACCGCGTACAAAGCAAATTGAAAAAAGAACACCAAGAAGGTTCCGAGTCTGAGTTTTTAACAAATTAAAAAAAACGTTGTATGATATATTCGGCACCATAGAGGTAGCAGTAAATAGGTTTAATGTTTTTTTAAATTCACAAACTTAGAGCACACGATGTTCTAAATTCAATTTACTTTATTCTCTAGAGAATAAAAACGGCTTTTCCACTCAGATATTGAAGATTAAAAATACTCTTTCCGAGATGGTGGGATGAAAAATATATTATTATTTTGTGTGTGTAGAAATTTGACAATTTGTAACGATTTGAATGAATTAAAAGAATAGAATTAAAAATGGTTGAAAAATCACTCATTGTTTCCAACAATTCATAAGAATATTGGTAGATGGCTCCACCGTCGCCCTTAAAGACGGATTTAAAGAGAAGGAAAATTTGAAGTGATTCAGGTGTGGCTCAATAGCTTAGTTGGAAGAGCATTCCCCCTGTAAGGGAAAGGTCGTGAGTCGTGAGTTCAAGTCTCACTTGAGCATTTCACTTTTTCCGATGTTTTTAGAATTTGTAACGATATCAGAAACCATCAGGGTTCATGATTTCAGATTTCACACTAGACTAAGGCCCCTACTCTAAGAATGACACTCCGCCTCAATCTCGATTTATCTGAGGACACATTGTATAGGCAATATATCAAACTATCAATCTGTCTATACGGTCTACCCTCAGATAAATCGCGATTCAGGCTGAGTGTCATTCTAAAATACGGGCTTAAGCTCATGCCACTTCCTGAAGCCCTACTACGATGATTTTTAACATATTCAGATTATTCAGTATCAGTCTACTCATCCATTCGCTTATTACCTACGGTTTTATGTACATGGATAGATATTAAGCGTCGGTAGCTTAGTGGTTAAGGAGTCGGCCTTACAATCGAGAGGTCTTCTTCTTCTTCGAGAGGTTCAAATCCTCGCCATTACACTACCAACGTGAACCCACTCCTAGCGCAAGCAAATTTAGTCTTGCTGAAGGGGTTAGATAAAGAATAGAAAAGAATATTAGAACCGAAGTTACTAATATTCTCATTAGTAACTTCGGTTCTAATATTGTTTTAAAAAAAATTGCAAACTTACTTGGATGACACTATCGCGGGCGATTTTGGAGATATTACTGAAGAAATATGATGCTGTGGGGTTGTCACACATCTCTAACTTTTCAGTTACACACGTCAGCAACCCATCCTGTAAACATGAAAATAATAGTTCTTGATTTGTACTTAGGCGAAATCCTCTTTCGAAAAAATAAAAATTGTACACATGCATGACGGAGCTGTGCGCATACAAACATAAAAAATAGACATTTGAATTGAAAACCTCTTCATTTTCAGAAGTCGGTTAAAAACAAACTCCCTACAAACTACTTACTAAAAAAACAAACTGCTTTGAACATTTCAATTTTGGAAAGTTGACCAATAAGTCATCAATGAAATGATAGGTTACGAAACTCTGCAATGCTTATCTCTTCATTTCTGAGAATTCAGCCTCACCTAAATCCACACGTAGATAGTGATGCCAATTCTGTGTTGTTAAAACTAACTAAAATACGCTAAAATTCTCTAAAATGGTATTACACACCCAGACTCTAAGAATAGATAAGAAAAGATTTTAGACACAGTTTCGATAGCAAAATGTGGTACTCGACGAGACTACAAGCACTACTAAGAACAGAAAAACGATTTTCGACCTTAATAACATTTTTTTAATTACATATCATTTCGCATAAATAGATGCCGCAGATCACGAATATACGCAAAAATTCCCTATTTTATGTGATGTCAATAAGGTCGAAAATTGCTTGCACTAGTCGGCCGGCCGACTAATTGAGTATTTGTTTGCCTCATGGCCATGTACTGTCCGGCCAAAATCTATCTGCGCTGACTGGAATCGGCCACACACTATAATAATCTTTTTCTACGAAAAGACTATGCAATCTGGGTACATAATAAATTTGAGAGATTTTTGGTGTATTTTAGCTAGTTTAAACACAATATAATTAGCACCAGTGTTATATATAAAAAAAACTTACAGCTGCAGAGAGATTCATTGACTGTTGCGTGGACATAGCGTTTGCCTTGTAACGTTCGGCGCACATGTACATCTCAAATTGCTTGCTCGAGAAGCACTGTGGACCACGATTCACCACGAATTCTGAGAAGGAAAATAATTTCAGACCTGAAGCATTTATTTTATTTTTTAGGGACAAAAAAACAGTTATGCGTTACAGTGAATGCTTAAGAACTAGGTTTACAAAATAAAAACGCACAACCCACACTATTGTCCACGAAAAATGTACGATCGAGAGGTCCCGGGTTCGATCCTGCCCATTATACTACCGACGTGAACCCATTCCTAGCACAAGCTATTTAGCTTAGTTGAAGGGGTTAGAGGGAATATTAGTAATTTCGGCTCTAATTAATTAATCACGTATTACTTAGAATGCGGACGCGTAGTTCCACCCACGTGCAAAACCAACAAAATAAACAATCTCGTATCAAGAAATCGACTCCTACAGAATGACTCCCGGTAAGGAATCATTTGCGAGAGTTTCAGAAACCGTATTCTTGAAATTTTTCTCCGATAGCGCAAAAATATCAATATCAACAAAATGTGAGTTGTAGGTCGCCAGTATTCGGCGCAGAGGTGCCCGCTCCCCCGCGTTTGTTCTAAACTTTTCTGTGTAAAACAATCTGGGCACGCACACCTCCCGTTGAACAACCGTCCTAGGGACCACATAATACAGTCTAGTAGTGAGTTCAATACAATTGAATTTGTTATGGCATATACCGTACAGCATCATAACCATCAGCAACCTGTAGTAACACTAGTTAGACTTTTCAGGGTTCCAACTACTCGTAACGACTGCCGTAGAAGTTCACTGGTAACCGGGACCGACGCGCAACGTCATAACGTGTTCCCCGAAGCCTTTTGAGGTTACGCTTTGAAATTGTATCAATAGGTACCTTCATATCGCGTGTTAATTTCATCATCTATATTTTTTAATAATAAAAATACTCGAAAAACATTGGAAAAAATGAAATGCTCAAGTGAGACTCGAACTCATCATCGCGCAGTCATCAAAATTCAATGTTTAAAAATGGTTGAAAAATCATTCATTGTTTCCAACAGTTCGTAAGAATGTTGGTAGATGGCTGCACCGTCGCCCTTATAGACGGATATAAAGAGAAGGAAAATTTGGAATGATTCAAGTGGTGCTCAATAGCTCAGTTGGCAGAGCAGTCGCCCTGTAAGCGAAAGGTCGTGAGTTCGAGTCTCACTTGAGCATTTCATTTTTTCCAATGTTTTTCGAACTTAACAGTTAGCATAATAAATGCTATAAAAAATTCATTCAAATATTTGGGCGCAGTCATCAAAATTCAATGTTTAAAAATGGTTGAAAAATCATTCATTGTTTCCAACAGTTCGTAAGAATGTTGGTAGATGGCTGCACCGTTGCCCTTATAGACGGATATAAAGAGAAGGAAAATTTGGAATGATTATTCAAGTGGTGCTCAATAGTTCAGTTGGCAGAGCAGTCGCCCTGTAAGCGAAAGGTCGTGAGTTCGAGTCTCACTTGAGCATTTCATTTTTTCCAATGTTTTTCGAACTTAACAGTTAGCATAATAAATGCTATAAAAAAATCATTCAAATATTTGGGCGCAGTCATCAAAATTCAATGTTTAAAAATGGTTGAAAAATCATTTATTGTTTCCAACAGTTCGTAAGAATGTTGGTAGATGGCTGCACCGTCGCCCTTATAGACGGATATAAAGAGAAGGAAAATTTGGAATGATTCAAGTGGTGCTCAATAGCTCAGTTGGCAGAGCAGTCGCCCTGTAAGCGAAAGGTCGTGAGTTCGAGTCTCACTTGAGCATTTCATTTTTTCCAATGTTTTTCGAACTTAACAGTTAGCATAATAAATGCTATAAAAAATTCATTCAAATAAAAATACTCTTACCTGTAATTGGCTCCCCACCATTGAAACAAACATAGTCTAATACTTGGTCGGTTACGTTGGTAATCTTCGTAATATCATTCTTCTCAAGGCCTGCACATGGCATCACGAGGTCGAGAAATGAGTGATAACAACTTTTTATCTGTGGACTCTTGGCACAGAACCTGAAAGAAAATATAGGACATTACATTACAGAGCAATTCTTGTTGGAATCATGTTTTGCAAAAATATTGCAAACCTTGTTGACTAAATTGTGATTATACTGGTGACAAATAGTGAACAAAACAATCAGCAATTAAGTACAGTCAGCAAAAATCTCTTTATTATTTCTGTTAGGTACTTACTTTTGAAATACCTCTTTATACTCGTCTTCAGACTCAGCTTGTTTCAATTCTCTTTCAAACGTAGATACGTCAACGGTGTACTGTATGCAGTTCACAAACCGAATAGCAGAGAACTGAAATATAAATGGTGAATAAAATATCAACTAGAAAAACAAAATGTGCTGTTTAAGAGATCTGTTTCGATCTCAAGCTTAATAGTAGGCGGTACCCATTTGCCAATCATAAACCAAAAGAAAATGAATGGCTACTGCCTGCTATCAAACTTGTTTCGATCTTTTAAACAGCAGTCGGGTTTTTGAATTTTTTAATAATATCTTTTATTTTGAACTTTTGAGTTATGATTTTTTGACAGTATATATTTTGGCGCCAAAAATCCAATGTATAGTTTGCACACATTTTAGGTATGCTATTACACTCGGGAGGTGAATACCTTTCATTTGAGACCCTTTATATTGAAATCTGTCCAGCCGTTAGAGGGGAACAAAGAAATCTACATACATACTTACATACAATATAATACATAGATAAAAAGGTTAGGTTACGATAAAACCAAGGAAGGTACGATTAAGGCCCAGCACGCACCGTTGGAAGCGCGTGGAACCTTGATGTACGGTCAAAAGTACAGCCACGCGCACGCGCATATACTCGTACCTACGATTTTTGACCACATATCGAGGCAGTTAAGGTTTATATTAAATTGTTGTTTTAAAAAAGTGCGCCGCTGCGCTTCCACCGGTTTGCGCTGGGCCTAATGAACGATGGATCAAAACTGTTTGGAGATATGTGAGTTTCTGCATAATTATGTTCAGTTTTCACAGTAGCCTACACATTTGCAGTGGTGGTCATCCCATTTGGTGAGAAATTGTGATGAATCACACTGGCTGGTGACCATAAACTGTCCTAGGGGTAAATTTACGTTCAGGATATTATTTAGGTAGGTGCTGAATGACCTAAACGAAAACTTCTGTCTTAACCAAATCCATCCAACTGGCTGGGACAGACTGTATGCGGATGGCGGAGGATTTCTTTTTTTTTAGGACACGTCAATTTGACACCACCTCGCCTGATGTTAAGCTAAAGGCAAAGTCTCGGAAAGAGGGTCACCATCGTAAACATGTACCATGTTAACAGTGGTGGCACTCAGCTTGACGGTCTCATCAGATGCCTTTTCACGCCTCGCTTAAAGGACGCGGGACTGTAGGAAGAAGGAAACACGTGGAAAAGGACGAAATGGCACACATTGGGACAGGCCTATGTCCAGCAGTGGACTGCGGTGGGCTAATTGATTGATAGGTGCTAAACCACTAACCTCAACGTTGTTGTAGTTCACTCCGTTCTGCTCACACATATTTCTTAGCATGTTGTTATCCATTGACTGGTAGTCAAGGCGGTAGCCATCCGCCAAAACCACTGGGAACAATTTATTTTTGTGAAATAATGACCCCTCGTTGTTAGCTCATGTAATATTTTGCTCTTTTGGTAAACTATTCGATATCGTTCAGAAAATAGGCCTATTATCAGTGTACTACTGAAAGTAGGCCTATTTTAACGTCTAGTGGGCCTCGATTCTACTAATAAAAGCCAAATCATAGTCGTGCCGCAGCGACTGCAAAAAATGTTATTAAATAATAGACTTTAAAGCAATGACTTTAAAGTTCAAAATTAAAATGACTTTTTGCAGAGTGAATGAAAAAGTGTAATGAAATTTTTTTATTTCATTTTGGACTTTAGGCACATAGAAATAAAGTCTAAAATTTAATGTAATTTTTTGCGCTGACTATTGCACCACAATGGTTTATCTTAGTAGAATCGAGGGCCTGTAGAAGTATATTCATCCCATTAGAATTACTGATAATAAGACTGGTCTGGTATTATTTTTCCCGTTAGTGTTATTTAGTGTTCTAAGAAACCACAAAATATCTGTGTTAAGGATTATTTGGTTTCTCCACGTGTCTCTCTGATTAGCAAAGAGCACAGCAGATTTAGAGCTCAGCAAGTTTCTGGGATTTAACGTAGCCTAAATTGTTGAGAATTCATGAAAATAACCTGGCACAGGCATCCACAGAACCAACCCTGATCAGTAACCAGTGTATGTACCAGGGATGAAGAAACCAGGCAACCTGTTCAAAATAACCAGGCACTTGATTCTACTAAAGCTAAACTATTGTGGTACCGAAATCACTGCAAAAAATTACATTAAATTTTAGACTTTATTTCTATAAACCTAAAGTCCAAAATGAAATGAAACATTACAGTTTCTCAATTACTCAGCAAAAAGTAATTTAATTTAGAAATTTAACGGTATCGCCTTAAAGTCTATTATTTAATATTATTTTTTTTTGCAATGGCAGTTTTGCAACCACAATGATTTAGTTCTAAAACCGAGGCCCAGTATTAACGATAAAATAAAAAAATGCACTTACTCAAAGCTAATATCATGAAGATTATCATTTTTCACGTAGACTGTACCATGTACTGCAGCAGGAACAAAAATACATGAGTACTATACCTGAGCCCCGTTATATATACATGGGAACAAGGAAATCATTATAATATTACCTACAATGTTATCGCAATTAGTGCTCCACGATATCGGACTCAAAACAGAAAAATAATATTGCAAATACACATTTTAGTGATAAAGCTCCAACCATATATCTGGGACCTAAATAGCAAGATATAAAAGACCCTAGCACGCGCTGGTTGTTTTGTAATCCATACTTCCATACTAATATTATAAATGCGAAAGTAACTCTGTCTGTCTGTCTATCTGTCTGTATGTTACGCTTTCACGCCTAAACCACTGAACCGATTTTGATGAAATTTGGTATAGGGGTAGATTAGACCTTGAGAAAGGACATAGGCTATGTTTGGTCGCGATAACCGACATACACGCGGGTGGAGCCGCGGGCAAAAGCTAGTATAATAAATGCGAAAGTAACTCTGTCTGTCTGTCTATCTGTCTGTCTGTATGTTAGGCTTTCACGCCTAAACCACTGAACCGATTTTGATGAAATTTGGTATAGGGGTAGATTAGACCTTGAGAAAGGACATAGGCTATGTTTGGTCGCGATAACCGACATCCACGCGGGTGGAGCTGCGGGCAAAAGCTAGTGTTCTATACTTGGTGATTTGAGCTCATCCACCACAGTAGCACCTCGTGCTGTCTTAAAAATACATCCAAGAAAGTTTACGTATAGAGCATATTTTGAGGTGGGCTGTGCCGAGCTTGATAGTTCTGTAGTAGTCTGCGTATACAGTCCACCCAATAGTGATTTTCGAGCTTGTATTAAGGTCGTGGTCCAAGTTCTGGGGATTGCATCAAGTAGTAGGAAAAATCTTATTGTGTGCGGTGACTTTAATGTAAACATCTTACAACAGTCTAGGGAAAGTACTCAATTTCTAAACATGTTCAGAAGTTAAAATCTTGAGAATATTTTCTGTGAGCCGGCTAGAAACACTGCTACGACTGCCAAATGTTTGGATATTTTTTTAGTGATAGTGGATACTTAAGCAAGTCTCTAATTAATAAGTTGCCCTCAGATCACCAGGGTCAAATAGTATCCTTTTCCAATAGTCAACCTAAGGAGAAAACTATGTGTAGGCCCATAACCTCTAGTAAAATTAAAAAGTTCAAAGATGTGTTAGAGGATAAACTTGATTCTTTAGCTTATTTGGGTAATAATCCTGATAATAGTCTATTTACTACATTATCTGATGCTTTTTCCAACACATTCAAACAAAAATGTAAAATGCATGGTACTAAATCTAAATTTTGTGAATGGGCTACTGTAGGCCCACAAACGCCCAAAAACGCCCAAAAACAGTACAGATTTGGTAATAATTTCATTGAATATGTTAAGAATCACTCCTAAATTTTCAAAAGTGTGTAGACGAGAGCGAAGGAGGTGGAAGAAGGTGAGGCTCCTAATAAAATGAAGGAAACTTGGAAAGTCATTCACAAATAGTCCGGTAAATGTAAATGAGGGCTAGTATTACTAAAATTAAATTAGAAAATAAGGATTTAACCTCTCCGAAAGAATGCGTTTGAAGACTTTTTTAGCAACATTCCATTCAAAGGCACTTCTTCAATCAATTGTTGCGCCCGCAGTGCTGTGGCTATTCTTGAGAATTATATTAGTTCTTCTTCTAAATTTAACTTCAAACATATTGATCCCAGTGAAATCTTAAAAGTTTTCAAGCATTTTAAAATGAAAAAGTCTGAAGATTACTGGGGTATGTCAGTCAGTTTAATTAGTCATGTAATTGATATCATGGCATCTGATTTGGTACTCATATTTAATGAACATTCATTAAATATGAGTGCATTAAATATGGAACACATGTTGATAACGGTACATTTACTAATTTAATGAAACATGGTAAACTAATACCATTATTTAAGAAGGGATCCAAGTCAGAACTTGGAAACTACCAACCCCGCATCTTTTCCACAGCCAACAATATGGCTTTATTGGCGAGAAATATACCACCCATGTGGGAGTGGCCACTGTGTGGAGTAAACACCACTACTTACTAGGAATTACAATAGATTATAAATTACATTGAGTGACCATATCACTATTCTGGCCAGTAAACTTAGCTCTGCTGCTAATGCTGTGACACGGATTAGGCAGTTGACTGATGTAGCTACTGCTAGGCTCGTATACTTTAGTTACTTCCATAGCTTGATGTCCTATGGAATACTACTTTGGGGAAATGCAGCAGATTTAAAAACTATATTTATATTGCAAAAGAGGGCAGTTCGTGCCATCTATTGTTTAGGCAAGAGAGACTCCCTCAGGGAACGATTTAGGGCTATTGACAATTTAACTTTAGCTTCCCAATATGTATTTGAAAACACAATGTATGTCAGGAAAAATATATCTCATTACACAAAAGTAAGTGACATTACAGACAGAAATCTGCGTAACAAACATAGACTTCTACTTCCATGTTATCGGCTTAGCAGGGTTAGTGATTCCTTTAAGGGGGATGGTATACGTTTTTATAACAAACTGCCAGAATCGATCCTTGGTATGCCTGACAATAAATTCAAAACCTTAGTAAAGAATCCTTATCCCAAAAAGCATGCCATAGGATAGATGATTACTTGAAAGATAAAAATGTCTGGCTTGAGCATGGTGCAGGCCCCTCGTAAAATGCTATAATTACAGCATGGCACTGTACGTGACTTATTTGTAACATCATGTAACTTTGGCTTAATTCTTAATTATAAAGTGTTTTATATACTTTTTGTGTGTGATTGTTTATCCAGACGCGAAATGTACATTCGTCACATTTAGCTTTAAGAAAATGAATATTGTAAATTGAGGTGTAAAAAATGCCGCAGTGGAGTTTGTTTCTTCTCCAACAGCGTCTTGGAAGCGGTGGTAAACTTAGATTAAGTAGAATTAAAATTGACGTCAATAACAAACAATTTTATTGTTCAAAATTGAAAATGAATGAGTATGACTATGAGAACATGATGTCATTCTAATTCTGACGCACGGGAGATACTTAGAACTCAGAGCGGTTCATAGCGTGCTATGGTGCACATTGGGAGAGACCTACATCCAGTATTGGACTGCAATTTAGAGTAATTGACTGATTGGCGTACCTAATAAATCATTAGAACTACAAAGAATTTGTTCTTTATTAGCGACACTTTCGAATAGTGTAAGAAACTTAACTTAATCTAACAAAGTACTTAGTATATTTTCTTTTCGGATTCAAGGGAAAGGATAGATGGAATATTGATTTTCAAGATTAGCACAGTTATAATTACATATTATTTTCATCCAAATCTAGACCCAGGACTCTCTTGGGAAACTTTTTTTATTCGTTACCCAATTTTTTTTCAAGCTCCTCTAAGGTATTGGTACAGACCTACATCCAAGTCGGGTAAATTTCAGTTATCAATTTGTCTTCGTTCTATGATATGAAAGAGCTATATCAATCATGAAATACATACCTACTTACGTACATTACAGCGCCAGCGTGTGTAATTTTAAACTATTTGCCAATAACATAAACAATACGATAAGTACTGTTTGTTTTGCAAAAGAGTTACTATTATTTCTTCCTTGTTATTGACCAAAATTGTACATTTTACAGTGTTATAAGTCAGCCAAGTGCGAGTTGAACTCGCACACTAAAGGTTCCATACACAACAGGACACAAACTAAACATTGTTTTTAAATAAAATGGAAAAGTTATCATATAACTTACAGTAAATCAAAGTGAAGTCCTAGATTCAATAGCCTAAAATTGATTGATTGAAATAAGATTTTAAAACGCATTTTCGCATGATATCGGGGGCAACATATTTTTCGTTCCATCGCTTTTCGAACATTTTCCTATATTTTTCTTACGTTACTCCTTAGTTTTTCGACAATAAGACCCTATTTCCTATTAAATTTCGTGATTCTAGCTCAACGGGTAGTAGGTAGGTACCCTTTCAGTGTTTATTCCATTGCCATTGACTCTCTAAATATACGTGAACGTTCATATCTTTTGATCACGTTTTTAGGGTTCCGTAACTCAATAAGAAAAAAAACTTAATTATTAAGAAAACAAAAACCCAACTGCAAAGTAAAAATACAACTATTAAAAACTAGCTTTTGCCCGCGGCTCCGCCCGCGTGGATGTCGGTTCCCGGCAATTATTCGATTTTTTAAAAAGTGGTGGTAAAGGCGTTCTGGAGTTATATCGTCAGGAAGGAAAACCCGACTTATTTTTATATAGTAGATAAGAAACCCGACTGATGATGAGAAGATCGAAACAAAGTTTGTTAGCAGGCGGTACCCATTTGCAAATCATAAACCGGCAAAAAATTAATGGGTAACCGCCTTTCTTGTAAGTTTTCGACTTTTAGTCGGTTCGATTACTGGGTGTGACAAACGAATTTTCAAAAATCTTTGAATGCAGTTTTGTTTCTTTTTAAAAATAAAGAAATGTTTCCTTTGGGTGAAATTCTCTATCTTCTGTATTTTGAGTAGTTCATGAAAATATTCCACCCTGTATTTGAATATAATTGGTGAGAGCCATGAAAAAGGAAATGATAGCGGAGTTGTTGCAAGGCAATCGAGTCGCGTGCCATCCAAACGTCAAATGGACTCATTCGGTAGGAACGTTATACTATGAAGTCCTTCGACTTTTGACACCCCGCGCGTCTCTTCCCACCCGCATTCGGCGCGCGTTTTTATTAGGAGAAATATCAATGGGGCATCTCCGTTACTTAATCATATTCTGTCCTCCGTGGTGAGAGCACACAGGTATACACTATGGTCTGATTGTCACATAATATTTTCGACCAAACAGTCCTCAGCCCCCTCCATCCAGAGCGCCACCGTCGCAACGCGATATACATAATATTGTCCCAATTGCGAAAAGAAACTTTTTTATACCATTTAGGTGGCACACAAGCACATGGTCATCCTTATGGAAAGATACCACGGCCCCGCCCGCGTGGATGTCGGTTATCGCGACCAAACATAGTCTATGTCCTTTCTCAAGGTCTAATCTACCCTTATACCAAATTCCATCAAACTCGGTTCAGTGGTTTAGGCGTGAAAGCTTAACATACAGACAGAGACAGACAGACAGAGTTACTTTCGCATTTATAATATTAAGTATAGATTATGTATATTTATTTGTTATTATATATTATTTATACTTTACTTGTACAAATTACGTTCCTGCCATCACAGTACTCACAGTCCCGTTTGCAGCCAAAGCTTACTCACCTTTACTTTACTTCTGTCCGTATCTACTGCTGGTACATACGTCAGTAGGTGTTTTTTTTTTCCGTGCGGAAATCCCCTCGGATACCCCCCCTGCCGGAGCCGGAAGGGGAGGTTATGTCATCGACATATCCCTCGTACCCCGGCTGACCCAGGGCCATCCCTTACGGTCTGGCCTTCCTTTATTTTATTTTTTTTTTCGTGCGGAAATCCCCTCGGATACCCCCCCTACCGGAGCCGGAAGGGGAGGTTATGTCGGACTCGAACCGACTAAAACCGCACGCCGACTGTGGGTCTTGGTGCTAGGCCGGAGGTGAGGTTGTCATCGACATATCCCTCGCATCCCGGCTGACCCAGGGCCATCCCTTACGGTCTGGCCCTCCTCAGGAGGGGGGACAACGGTGTCCCCAACTCGCCCCTCGGAATGGGGAGGCGCACTTCTGAGCGCGCCACCGCCGTGGCCTGCTTCTGCTGGGGTGACAGGCGGCTCCACCCGTCACCCCCAGGACCGCGCTCATGGGGGACGGAGGGGAGTCATGGTGCCCTACGGTCTGGCCCTCCAGCTAGCCGGTAGGTTGATTTTCGCGGAGTCACCAAATACGAGTATCAGTCAAATAAATTCAATTCTACTAGCGCCTGTTCAGACACGGTGATAGCTAAAAAAAACGCGTGGTTCCCGCGTTTTTTTTAATCACGCGGTTCCTGCTATACATACCTCTTATGTATTAAACAAGCGCTTAATCCTTTTGTTTAGATGTTCGCATTAGTATTTGTTTGTTATTCAATCACGCTCTACAGCTGAACGAATCTGGGTGAAAATGGTTACAGAGACAGATTAACATATGAGCTACATTTTATTGCTTGGGACATATATCTTGGACCTAAAATGTGCTCAAATAATGCTCTATACGCAAAGTACATGTTTAAAGAAGAAAGAAAGAGAAGCGGCGGCAGTGGACGAGCTCAAATTCACTAAGCATAGATCCGCGTGCGCCAGGGGCTCGTTTCTCTCGTGATTTAGGTCCAAGATGTGTGTCCCAAGGTATAAACCGGGAATCGGGTTCTCATGGGTATCGGGAACGGCAAAGCCACGGGTAAAAGCTAGTGCGTGGACAAATATTTAAATTAATTGGTTCAGTAAGGAAAATAGCCACATTACAATAGGTAGGTATTATTAATAACTAAGAGTACCTATTAAAGTAACAAAACAAATACCTACCGGATCGGGTATTTTGCCGGAAATTTAATTACGCATATGAGATTAGATCAGAAGTATTGTACTTAAAAACAATGTTTACATGAGGTCTTTGCGATAACATGTAATTTTTTTTATGTTTGTTTTCTGTTGCTTTTAAGACTAGAGACTAACGGCCGTTCCCAATAACCTATCTACTGTCCGTTTCGAGCAGTTTCGGGATACTAAGATAGAAAACTTCTACGTCTACCATTGGTCTGTTTGTAATCGATCGATTGTAGGGCCTGTCCATACTATATCAAGTTTCTAGCTTTCTATGGTTATAGGATTGACCTGGCAATGTTGTTATCCTTAAGAATAACAAAAATATCAATGTATTCATTTTGTTTCTCAGGTTTCATGGTGAACAATGGCCCACAGTTCATATACAGCAAGAGTAATGAGATCTCATAGTGTGAAACACGTTATATGAACGACATCACGACCCTGCGAATGAGTCCCTCTGTATTTTTATGTTAAACCATCAGCCTCTCTAGTAAAGTGGCAATTCGCTGGCTGGCACGCGGCGTATCGTAGAATAGAATGATAAATGTACGGGATTTGACGTATATGACAGTCGTCAACGAATGTCATTACGTAAAATCCCATGCATAGCAGGTGGACCCAGGTGGACCGGACCGTGCGCTTGTCTGTCACCTACCAAAGTGGTAGGTATAAAAAACATCAATTGAGGTTCCACAATATCGAGTTTTCATTTGCACATGTAAAATTGACTAAAATAGGAACTGTCACTGGCCCGCCAATAATACCCGAAAAATAAAATTTATTTGGCCCGGTAAAAAAGTTGAGCATCTTTTGGCCTTTTTTTTGTTGGTTGTCTCAATAGCGCAGTTGGATGAGCATTTTTTTTTTTACACAGGAAACGTCAATTTGACTTCACCTCGCCTGATGGTAAGCTAAAGGCAAAGTCTCAGAAAGAGGGTCATCATCGTAAACATTTACCATGTTAACAGTGGTGGCACTCAGCTTGACGGCCTCATTAGATGCCTTTTCACGCCCCGCTTAAAGGACCCGGGACTGTAGGAAGAAGGAAACACGTGAGCTGGCAGGGAATTGCAGGTCTTAGTGGTGCGGCATAGGAATGAATCACTGAAACGCTTGGTTCTAGCAGGTATACTCTGCACCGTAAATGGATGGCATCTTAGCCCTGCACGTGTCGTCCTGTGAAGGAAAGGGGAGGGTGGGACTAATTGGAAGAGCTCGTCAGAACATTCACCATGGAAGAGACGGTAGAAAACTGCCAAAGACGCAACATCTCTACGCATCTGCAATCTGAAAGATCATTCCCTCTGTAAGGGAAAGGTCGTGGGTTCAAGTCCCATTTGAGCGCTTCTTTTTCGAGATTTATTTTTAATTTCAAAAGTTAACATAATACCTAAATGCTATATAAATTTCATTCAAATATTTGGGCGGAGTCATCAAAAATCAATGTTTGAAAAATCATTCATTGGTTCCAACAGTTCGTAAGAAAGTTGGTAGATGGCTCCACCGCCGCCCTTAAAGACTGATATAAAGAGAAGGGAAATTTGAAGTGATTCAGGTGTGGCTCAATAGCTCAGTTGGAAGAGCATTCCCCCTGTAAGGGAAAGGTCCGTGGGTTCAAGACCCACTTGAGCGCTTCCTTTCCTGATGTATTTCGAATCTTCAGGCCTTTCATCAGTCGGAACTCACTACTTCCGTACCACTGAGGCTGTCCTTTTGATTTACCCACGAATAAAGAACTCAATTTTTTTTCCATTTACAGTTAAGATTGACTAATGAGTGCATGCAGTGCGTTGTTCAAAAACAGATGGGAATATTGATTTTCCTGCCATATTTTTTGATTCCCTTGGTACACAAAAAATAAATTGACATAACTTCTGAATGACTCGTACGAAAAAAATGCTTATGCTAAGAAAAGCTTAATGCCTTATGGTTTTTCGTAAAAATATTCGAAAACAAGATGTGCCAAGGCCATCAACTGATTAGGCCGAATTTCAAGATTCACCCTATATTTTAGGGTGTGTAAAACAAGGAATTAAAATCATTTTGAGTACCTACTTTGTTCATTAACATATTTCTGATGCTTACTGCACTTATTTGACTCATACTGCCCAGATAATGTATTAACCAGATATCACTTTATCGTAGGTACATTCCTAGATAATATGCTATTATCACTAACAATACAAACCAATTCAAAATCATCATCGTCCAAGGGATTTCCCCGTTGTGTCTTTTGGAGTTGAATGATTTGTTTATTGTTGGTTTTTAAGAGCAACTACTGTCTTCCAAATCCCGCGAGAAAAACTTGCGCCAGGATCTCGTCAGTTGTTTAGCAGGTGCGTCGACTGTTATTGACTTTGTCACTATAAACGTTTTCACATTAGCGGATCCGATATCGTTGTCGGACGACAATAGCCGACAGCCGATAGCTGACAACACAGCGGTTTCGGCTGCGATATCAAAGACAGGTAGGTACATATTTAATACATCCTCCGATATCGTATCTGTGACCCACACCGATATCGGATCGGATAGTGTGAAAACGCTCTAAGGAGCTGGAGCACAGGTACAGACACACAGTACCAATTGGAGTACCAAATATAAATGTTTAAATGTTATGAGCAACAAAAGTAACTTAACTAGCTATCTACTTTTATATTTGTTAATATTTTAGTTTTTTAAATTATTACTGTAGTTTTAGTTTATTCGTTAAATTGATTTCATAACATAATATATAAGTAGTGTATTAGTGCTGCTTACAAATAAATATTATAACTTCAGCGGTAGTGAACGCGACTGCTACGCAGGAGGCGCGGGTTCGATCGATATTTTAGTGTTTTGAATCTAATAATCAGTTATTTTTCGATTTTTAGTGCGTGTTTTTGGTGCTTTTTAGTATTTGAAGTAGGTTTTTACCCGTTTTTTGACTTTACAGTTAAATTTGCTTAATGACTTACCTAGTACAGTGCGATGGTCTCAAGAAATACAGACGTGTGACGACTCTAAAACAGATTTAATTAAAAAGATATATGAAATTGACGTCCATGGTTTGACTCGAGTGAGTAATTCTTTGGATTAATTCTTTTGACCAATATAAACAGTACAAAAATATACACTGCAATTACTTAACTGTGTGTGTGTATCCAAACTCACCTGAAAGCTGTTACACACCTACTGATTGATAATACATACAGGCTTTTTTCTCGGGAGAGTGGTCAGACGGTTGTTTCTCCCATAAAAACAAACTGAATTAGGAAAGCCGATCTTGGAGTTCATTGTGTACGGTTTTTGTGGACTATGAGAAAGTCTAACTTTTAAAGTCTCGCGTTTCATGATAATAACGGGAATTAACGTGATCATGGTATAGGTACATACGTACCTTTGATTAGCCTGACGTTTCGACCAGGTTACACCGGCCGTGGTCACAGGCTGACTGGCGCAGTAGTGCACGCCCGCCGTCTTCGAGTCCGTGAGGTAGTAGGTTCTTCATCTACCCGCACGTTCTCGATATTTTGTTTTCGCCATGTACCTATACCATGATCGCATTAATTCTCGTTATTATAATTGTATATGAGAAAGTCTTGGCTAGTTCTGACTGCTTTGCAACGATATCGTGTTACTCACGATATATCGAAGTGCTGATAGGCTTAAACATGATAACGCCACAATGTTGTGCTCGAAGTAGTGATGCGCCGTTCCCAAATTCCCTTTCCCGGAAATATTTCCAGTGGAAAAGTTCCAGGGAATATTCCGGCATTCCCGGGAACGTTCCCACATAGTGGGAAATGGACATTTAAATTGTTCCTTCTATTTTATTATATTAGTAGCTGCTCCAGCGAACGTTCGTTTAGCCAATTTTTTTTTAGGAAATTATATTAACATATCAAAATAGCGGACAGTACAAATGCCAACAAAAGGATATTCTAAATATTTGTAATACAATATTTTTCGTTGTTATATTTTCATAAAAAAGGAATATTTTTTATTTGAATTAATATAATACAAGAATATAATATACAGGTGATAATAAATTCGTTACTTATCGCTAGGCTGTCCCCAAGCCATAAATAACGTATTTATTTTAAAACGGTAAGATAAGATATGACATTATTGCGAACAATATTTACAACATCCTTTATGGACCGAAAAATTTGAAATGTTGAACCCCCAGTTTACCATGCCATCTAGAAAGCTGTTAGCAACAACATTATTAGATCAAGAATATGAAACAGTACACAATGACGTCATAAATAAAATAAGACATGCTAATGTAATTCACTTAGGCATCGATGGCTGGTCCAATATTCGTAATGAATCAATTTTAAATGTAATTTTATATGCCCCCAAGCCTTATTTTTGTAAATTTATAGAAACTACGGACAATCATCATACTGCTGAATATTTATGTGAGGAAGTTTCTAAAATCATAGATGAATTTGATGCATCAAAATGTTTCGCAATAGTAACAGATAACGCTAGTAATATGGTTAAACTTGGAAAGCTGTTATATGAAAAATATGACCATACTATTTGGACTGGATGCTTAGCACATACGCTTCACTTTATTTATAGGAGATGTAGTGAAGGTTCCAAAAATTCGTAGCTTGTTTTTTAATATTGTGGAAATTATCAAAACTATTACTAGATCACATAACTTTTCAGCTGAGTTTCGTAGAATAGCTAATGATAGATCTATTAACAGTAGTCTTCATTTGCCTGTTAAAACAAGATGGGGAAGTTATTTATTATGTCTACAAAGTTTTATAAAATGTAAAGTTATATTGCAGAATATGATAATTAACGATAATTCACTACTAACAAAATATAGAAACCTAATATTTGAAGAAGATACTTGGGACGAAATACAAAGACTGGAATATTTTTTTAAACCGATCGTCCAATGGATATTAACACTAGAAGGAGATTATTACGGAGTACACTTAGTGCACCGAGCTTTTAAAGAAATACAAAAAGTGTTCAAACACGTACATTCAAGAATGCTTTTTGGAGATATGGTACATACTCTAGAACAAAAATTTGATAGTAGAAAAATGCTCGTAAGCCAATTCATTTGGCAGCTGCCCTTCTGGATCCACAAAATCAAGGAGTACTATTATCTAATCAAGAGAATGTTGAAGGCTGTGAATTAATTATAAATATTGAAAAAGATGCAGAAGCTGCAGTTTAATATATTTACGGAATTATCGCAATACAAAAGCCGAACACACTTGTGGGAAAAAAGTTTTATTTGGACTACGGCCGAAAATATTTCACCATTATCATGGTGGGAATCTTTATTTCCGCAAACGCTTTTGGGTAAGATTGCCATAAAAAATTTATCAGTTCCCGCTACTTCTGCAGCTGTAGAAAGATCCTTTTCAACATTTTCAAATATGCATACGAAGAAACGAAATTGTTTAAAGGCAAACACAGCAGGGAAGCTAACATTCATATCACACAATTGGAAGCTAATTAATAAACCCACCCAACAATATCAAAGACCACTGTCAGTTCATAATTTATCTTCAGTATCAAATTCTGCCTCGGAAGACGAATTTTCCGAAGTAGCAATAGATGAAACGGAAAACTCAGAGCTTATTTTTAATAACCCTGGCACTTCCAGGGTTAGATTAGATTTGGATTCCCATGATTCCAATATTATGAATTGTTCAACAGAAGTATTTGATCTAAATAAGCAAGGCCCCTCCAATATTAGTACAAGTGCAGCAAAAAAAGAATAATAAGAAATATATTTATTTCCGATTCAGACTCTGATGACTAATTTTGCGTAGTCTCCGTCAAACAAACTGATTTCTACTATACTATACTGTATGGATTATTATTATTATATATATATACTGTATGGATACTGATAACTGTGGAATTAATATATATTTTTAGGTATCTGTAAAACACTACAATAAAAATCTGTATGTTTTTATTGTAGTGTATTGTATGTGTAAGCAAAAACTTTACTTTCTGTGATTAATACGCCAATCCAAAAGACTGATTTGTATTTTATTTAAACTAATTAAAATTGTTAATCTATAAGACAGGCTATTTATATACTCGTAAATACTTTATATAGGTACATTTAATCATAAGCCATGATTATTATTATTATTCAAAAAAATGTGGAATTTTGCTACCACATTAAACTGTGTGGTGATTCTTTTTTAAGTTTTGTTATCATATCTGAAAGAAGAAAATGATGTGCCGTTTAAAAAAGTGTAAAATTATATAAATCAAAGTTTTTTTAATTAAAATAATGAATAAATACTTTGTTTTAATTCAAATAATTTCTTACTAAAAACCTTGGAACGTGCCCGTCGATCCCGGGAGCAAAGGAATTTTCCAAGGGAATATAGGGATATTCCCAGGGAATATGGGAATATTCCCAGAGATTATCGGGAAAGTTCTCAAAGCAACGACTTAATTGAATTATGCCTATGTATAAAGGTGTACTTGCTTTTGCACATAGTGCAAAAGTTATTTACAAAAATATATACAACTATTTAAGTCAATGTTCCCAGTCGTTCCCAACGTGCCCGGGAGCGTTCCTGGGAATTAGGGAACGTAGGAAACGATCCCGGGAACGGCGCATCACTAGCTCGAAGTATGCCTCTTTTGCGTGTGTCAGATTTTGGGGGGTAAAATTTGGGATAAACAGATTTATAGCCTATAAATTACTATAAATACCTATAAACAGAATGCCATCTGTAATTATGTATTTTAACCAAGGAAATTAAACAAATACAATTCTGTTTTATCACTCTTTTATTCTGTTATACTACGTCAGTTCCAAAGGCTGTTGTAGACAGGAAAGAACTAACAAGAAAACCTGTCTGCCTTCTAACCACAACATAATTATTATTTTACTTTATGTTACACCAGGCTCGAAGCCAAATATTACAATATAAGACAACCCTGGTTTCAGACCAGTTACAACAGTATAATAGCTAAAACTATAACATAGGAGCATAGGAACCACATTGGAGTCGAACCACTTCTCATAATTATTAGTATGACAATACTTGCACAGTCACTAATACGCTATAATGATATTGTATCACCTGGTATATCAGTTAAACAGAATAATAGCCGATACTTTGATACATAGGTAGTACATAAAAACCTAGATACCACACTGGTATCGAACCAGCCCTTATAATCATACTTTTACAGCCATTATTATTACGATAGTTTATTATCCCCAAGGATTATCGCAAATACATCAAGTAATACTTTGATTCGGTTACTTTACAAGTATATTTTAGTTACACAATATTTGGAACACCCAAAGAGGGTATTTAATTATAATTGTTAATTCAATTAACTTCTTAAATACCAATCCACTATTATATTATTCACTATAACAGTAATTATTACTACATTCACTGTTATAACACCAAGTAGGTACATATTATTATAACATTATAAATATAACAGAGGTATATCGTACCTCACACTTCGACGGCTCGGGTCGGGATAGACTGTGCGAATGCGAATGACATCTGACATCGTCTTTTTATAACATTTGAGACGTCGCATTGCATCGAATGATTTTCACCTACCTACTTATAAAAATATTGTATAAAGTAGTTTCTTATTTACAAATCCTTTAAAATATTCTTTATAGTAATATAAATACACTATAATACATCAAGCTACACCTCACCTGATCGCTGGCCACTCCATATTTTAACATGATTCTAACACGTGCATTACCTTTAGTGAACAACCCAAATTGATGCATTTTGATGTAAACTTGGACATAACCAAGATAATCTTCAATGAACATGTCCAGATTTCGACTATACCTAATTTGATTTGGTTTCAGTTGGCGAACAGGGCACCGAGTAGCCTCACAGTTTCATAGGGATTCATCGGCTTCGTTTTCTTGCCATCTATATATGGTTATATCCATTTAAGCGTTGTCCCCCGGAGAACACAGCAAAATAATAAAAAAGACAAGCATAGTTTTATCAATATAAAATATTTCGAGGTTGCGGATTACTGTTGTAAAATTTATACAGATCGTATTAAAATAGTTTTATTTGAATGTGTGTTAGTGTAAACTACCAACAATATGCAAACTTTATGATGCATGCTGTTGCCCGCGTCACCGCCTGCGTTGACTACTGATCCCGTTCTTGCTGCTGACCATACCCGGTAGCATGATCATATAAATAGCCTATGATACTCACAAATAATGTGACTTTCTATAGGAAGAAGCGACGTCACAAACTTGACCGCTCTATATAATAAAAGGTATAGTTTTAAAGTAAGTAAGTACTTACCAACCACATGTATTCTCATATCTCACACTTTTTATCACAGGTCAAGATCGGGACGGGGACAGGCTAACGTTTCTACAGCGGTACTACTACCGGAAACCTTAGCCTGGACCTACCTTCCCCCTCCTTCTGAGGGGTAGGGTGACGTGGTTTTGAGGGAGAGCGCAGGTCGTGTAGATCCTCAAAGCAAGTCTGGTGGACTATCCTTCCCGAGGTTGTCATGTCCTGTTCTTTGTCTAGTTCATAAGAAATAGACGCAACAGAAACCTCCAGACGAACCAACGCAGAGATGTAGAGATCATGTCTCGCGTGTTCATCACCAAACAAAAGCAGGTGGTGGATAGCAATGATCTCCCGCGTGTTTGTGCCGTGCGCGGGGACCCGTACGGGGGGATGAAGGAGTCCTGGTAGTTGAGCGAGCGGTGTGCCGGAGTTGTTGCACACCGTAAGCAACACGCTGCTTTGGTCTGGATTTCTTCTTACACGGGAGGTCACAGAGTAGCTACCTGTGATCAATCGGCTGTGGCATCCCATAAGCGGGCTGCCGAGCGAGGTCTCTGGGTTTGGGGAGGGACAGTCGGCACGGCGCGGTGGCTTGGACGGAAGCAGCACTGTCTCATGCTGTGGAAAGCCCTGCTCATCTCGTTGTGTGCGGACGCGTCTTTTTCTCAACTCTGGGGACCTATACCGAGGGAGTAGCTCTGACGATCGCTTGTTTAAACAAGCGACGTCCCCGACGTGAGGGCTCCGTGGCGGGTGGAGAGCTCCTGAGGTGAAACTTCTCTCGATAAAACACATGGATTCCGAGGCCATAGTTAACAACACCACCAGAAAGGTGGACAGGAAGAAAGGAAAGGTTAATAACGGGACTATTCGAAAGTGCCATTTGCGACCGAATGAGACAGGCCTTCAAAATAATAGAAACCTGGTGCACAAAGCACGAACTTTCGGTCAACCCCCAGAAAACCGAACTAGTAATGTTCACAAACCGAAGAGCACCAGGCCCATACAAGCTCCCGAAACTCTTCGCAACCGAATTAACACTTAAGGAAGAAGTAAAATACCTAGGTGTAATTCTCGACAGCAAGCTGCTTTGGAACAGGCACCTTGACTACAAACTGAACAAGTGCACAATCGCTTTCTACCAATGCAAAAGAATGATGGGAAGCAAATGGGGACTATCGCCAAAAATAGCACTGTGGCTATACACAGCGGTGATAAGGCCCATGCTAGCCTACGGGGCTTTGGTATGGTGGACCCGCACGGAACTGTCTACCGTGATTACCAAATTAAAGTCCTTCCAAAGGCTGGCCTGCTCATCAATCTGCGGATGCATAAAAACCACTCCAACTGCAGCTATGGAGGTAACTCTGAACCTAACGCCGCTTGACCTATACATCCAACAGGAAGCCACCATCACCGCCATTAGAATGTGGCACCTGGGACTCTGGGGAAACAACCACAATAGTCCCCACACCACAATTCTTGGGCGGGCGATGGAATACAAAACACTAATAGCTGCTCCCTGTGATAAAACCTTCAAAAAACACTTCTTCAACAAAAAATACCAGATAACAACGCAAGCCGAGGAAAAGGACTACTCTGGTATTAAGGAAATGCGCGTCTACACTGACGGCTCCAAAACAAAGAATGGTTCAGGAGCCGGCGTGCACTCCTTGGACCTTGGCTTGAATATCCACCTTCCACTAGGCGAACACAGCTCAATCTTCCAATGCGAGTGTGTCGCCATAACAACAGCAGCGACGGCAATAAGCGAAAAGCAGGTTAGGGGCTTTAACATAAAGCTCCTAACCGACAGCACAGCCGTCCTAAAAGCGCTAAACCACCAAACAACCAACAGCACACTAGTGGCAGAATGCCAAACTGCTTTGAACCAGCTATCCACCCATAATGTAGTAAAGCTACAGTGGATAAAAGGGCACAGTGGGTCCTACGGAAACGATGCTGCGGACGAACTCGCGAGGAGGGGCTCCGATATGACCACTGCTGGCCCACTACCACTACTGCCGATCCCTTTTTCACAGATCCGTACCTGGATACGCCAGAGATCTGTGGAACTACATAACCAAAGATGGGTACAAACCATCGACTGCAGGCAATCAAAACAGGCTGTGCCGTCGATAAATAAACGGCTAACGAAACGTCTCCTAAGACTAGACAGAACAAGTCTAAGGACAATTATGGGGACAATAACGGGCCACTGCCCCCTCAACAAGCACCTACATACCATCGGCGTCACGGATAGTCCCCTCTGCAGGGGGTGCTTCAGCGCCGAGGAAACGGCCGCCCACGTAATACTGGAATGCGAGGCAGTGGCCGCCCAACGATCCCAAATCCTCGGCACAGTGAGGTCGCTCCGCGAAGCCTGTGAAGCCCCCAGTAAGCTTCTGCGTTTCTGGGCGGAGCTAGGCTGGCTGCTCTAGCCAGCACTCTCTACGCACAATGGCCCAAAAGAGAGGCTAAGTGCGGACAAAAGAGTCCCCTATCCTATCCTATCCTATCACAGGTCAAGATCATGTATTGTGTAGGTCAGCCAGGAATCACTTCACCATATATACCAAGACTAGCTGACCCGGCGAACTTTGTACCGCTAATTTTTTTCGCCCGCGTGGCGTCGGATCCCGTTACCGCTGCACTCTCTACTCTACTATATTAAGCATGTATTTTACATAATAAACTTTCCTCTTGAATCACTATACATATTTATTAAAAAAAGCCACTTCAAAATTCGTTATGTAGTTTTAAAGATTTAAGCATACATAGGGACGGAAAGACAGTGATATTGACTTTGTTTTATACTATGAGTGATAGTGATATGCTGTTATCGCTAACAAGTACTCTTAAGTGAAGACTCATCGTCCGTCGTTCTACCGATTTCCTGGTTATGTCCCAAGTAAGCTGTTGTGAATTACAGGCTGAGTGGACGACCATTCCTGATGTTGACAATCCCACAAAGTTGGCCACTATCATAACGGCTTTTACAGATGCATTTTCACGCCCTTTTGAACCTTGCTCTGAAGAACCCGTAATTGTAAGAAGAGATAACTTTTTAATTTTGAAAGATTTGTTGGCTTTTAAGAGCATAACTGCTATTGACCTCCCAACCCCGAGAGGAAAGCCCGCGTCATGGGCTCATCCGTTAATATCCGTCATAGGCCCCAAAGGTCTCAGTGGGGCACCGTAAAGAGTAAGTACAGAATCAGATGGAGAAAGGTGTTAGTGTTTGGTATGTATAGGGGGTCTGGGTCAGCCGGGGTGCGAGGGATATATCGAAGATAACCTCACCTCTGGCCTAGCACCACGACCCACACTCGGCGTGCAGTTTTAGTTGGTTCGAGTCCAAAATAACCTCGCTCTTCCGGCTCCGGCGGGGGAGGTATCCGAGGAGATTTCCGCACGAAAAAAAAAGGTATGTATAGGTGAAGGCTTACAAAAAGAGAGTGACTGCATCGTATATTGTCTAATATCTGATAAGGCAGTACTTGACGTGCCACATAGGTGAGTTAATTATAGGTATATAACGTATAAACTAGAAAGAGATATACCTGTCGTGATTACTGAATGGTCGCAAACGCACGTGGTGCATTAGTTTTGAGTTCATCGTGGCATTAGCTCAATCAACGCACTTAGAATAAAGCCGTGTAGAGTTCGAACTGTGAATAATATCTGGTATTAAGAAGTATCTGGTGAGTCTCTGTAATAAGATCAGTTAAAAAAATATTTATGACTAGTTGTTGCCCGCGACTTTATCTGCGAACCTATGTATTAAGTTAAGTCTTCGTTACATTTTCAATTATTAATTACGAAGAAAGTCTTATGACATGGGAAGATTAAAAAAATCAGAACAAATAATCCGTGTAGTTTTGATATTTGGTACAGTTACGTTACGTTAAAGTCCGTACTTTTTCCGTTAGTACTTCTACATTATTTCTAGAAATTATAAAACACGAGAGGTCAAAAATGTAAGATAGCTTATAATTCGTGACAAAATTAAGTCAGCTTGGATACAGAGAGACCGGCACCTGTTCCATTATTTTGGAATAATAATGATTCTTCAGGTATACCGAGCAGCCGGTATAGTAAAAGAACTGATAGACATTTCTGGGTAATTATTTGAAGAAGTATTCGTCTCCATATCCGTGCATCGCCTATTTTACCCCCCTTAGTACCTAGTGAGATTTTGAAAAACTCTGATACAGGTGCTCATTTATTTTTAATCAGAAGTAGGTATACGAAATTTAGGGCTGCTTAAGTACTTTAAGAATGACGGACTTCGATTCCAACTTTCATCCTCTAGGTATTATAAGACAGTAACATAACCAAAAATTCTTTCTTATTTTATGAATAGAGTATGTGGGCAACTGAGTATATTTTCCAATGAAACCTCTTTTAAATTGGTACAAAATGGAACTTAGCAACGCGTCAGGAGCAGGAGGACCTAATTAGTAATTGGCTTCAAGTTTTCATCGACTCCTCGCTTCCAACCCCATATTTGGTCTGCCGGGGTGCGAGAGATATGTTTTTGGCAATCTCACCTCCGGCAACCAAGGACCCAAGACGGCGTGCGTTTTAGTCGGTTCGAATCCGACATAACCACCTCCACCGGCTCCGTGGGGGTGGTATCCGTGGGGATTTACCGCACGATAAAAAAAAACCCCATATTTGGGACAGTTGATTCCTAAGCCACTTTTGTACTTAAGGGACTACTCTATAGGTAAGCGTGATATTTCACTGACACTTTAGTAAGAGGATTGGAAGAAAGATCCGGTTTGTACTTGGTAAAAGTAAAGGTAGTGATTGGATATTTTTTAATCTTACACTGGGTACTGGGTGTTAGGTATAGGTACTTGAAGAATTGCCTTTTCTCCAAAAAAAAAAACCACAGAAATCATCGGTTTCTATGTGGTCAAGCGGAGTTGATTTTATCGCAAATTGTTAGCTTTATTAAATTTGAATTCTTGTTTTTATTATAGTATTGATTCTACAGTAATAATGTCTAGACGTAATTTATAGCAAATTTAATGTACACAAATAATGTAGAAGTACTTAACTAAGGAAATATTGTTAATAGTTTTCAATATACAAACAAAAAACTGAAAAAGAGAACCTTCCCCCCCTCCCCCACCGCCGGGTTGTGTCCCGTGTTCGGGGACTTTTAGCATAATCTGTGCTTTTAGTGTGTTCATCTGGGGACCTTAAAGACTAACTGTTCCAATTTTCAAAACTACACGAATTATTTAGTATGATTATTTTGGGTTTATTTCCGTACTTAATTTAAACACGCTATTATATAATATAACTAATAAATATAGGGTTAAACTACTGAAAACTACGAAAGTCAACTGGCTTCTTCAATAGGCTAGGCAAACACTGCGGACGGGTTTTGAAAAATTTAATCAAAATAAAATCATGTACATAACCACAACATTGGTAGCCATAAAATTAAACCACTGAACCGATCGTGGTGTTTGCTATGGAGATAAACTGGAGTTTGGGAAATGCATAATATAAGTATGCTACCTTTTATCATGAAAAAAAAACAGTTACAGTGGTTCAAATAGGGGTGAAAGTTGGCATAAAAATTTGAAATTTTTGAACGTACTTACCTACATATAACTAGAAAGAAAAAGAAAAAAAAAGAAAAACATTTTTTTTTTCCGGATGAACACATGCACTTAATTACAAAAGGAAATAAAAAAAAACAAAAACTTAACCACAACACCAGTGAGTGGACCTACAGCTACTCAGGCGGTGAACGCATGCCTTTATTCCTGGAGGGTTAGGCAGAGGTGAATTAATTCCCTCATTTCACAAACCTTTGTATTCGGTCCCACGTAATAGGAGGTGAGCCTATTACCGTATTCCGAGCGAGATTGTTGACTCAAACCATGCATCTGAAGCTAAGTCTGGGCTGTATTTTATCTAACTGATGTTAAACAGCCCTCCCTTAGTCGGCCCAAATTTACTCTGCTGGGAACCACGCGATTATTGAACATAACATAATGAAATTTGGTAGGTACGCACATAGATTAGAGATCTGGAAAGGACATAGGCTCTGTGTGGTCGTGATAATCGACATTCACGCGAGCGAAGCCGCTGGCAAAAGCTAGTCTAATATAATGATGATGAATTTTATTGCGAATTGCGATATGCCACATTGCAAGCTTACGAGTATGTTTAAGTGGTTCTACAAACTGTAGTAATCTTATCTCTGTTTAGTACATAAATAGATAATAAAGTTACATGTATATTTTCAAACCTTTTACATTAACTTCAATTGTATTTATTTATCTATATGTCAATGTAATGAAATCTTTGAACACTAACTTGAAAACGGCCAGATAAGGATAAGAAAAACATGCATGTCCGATTGTAAGGTCCCTTCAATCAATACAACGGTGTCGTTTTTTTGTTTCCAGCTCCATTTCTTACCGTGGCACAGAGTGCAGACAACGTGAAAATGAAAATTTACTGTTTATTGGCGTTGGGTAAGTAGTCAACTAAAGAACTTTTTAATTATATTATTTAAAAATGTTAACAATCGTGTATAAGACTAATTATAAGTAACAACGTATATATTAACTACTCGCTTAAACTTTAAGGTTTTGTGCGAATAGCGTTCACCATGCAGTTATCGACTAAACAGTACTAAGGTACTTATATTAATAACTAGCTTTTGCCCGCGAGTTCGTCCGCGTTAAGTTCGGAATAGAAAAGTATAGGACACACTGCTCCTGTTCCCGCGACCCAGATAAAGTTTCTTAAAGCTTCTGTGAGCCTGGTACTTCATGCAAATGTACTAAGGTCGAAGAAATACTGATCCCGTGACCGCGCCCAAGAGGAACCTATACCCGGGATAAAATAAAGGTCTGAATATCCTAGGTTAAGTAGGTAGCTACATCTACACCAATTTTCAGCCGAATCGGTACAGCCGTTCTTGAGTTATACTTATAAATAGTGTAACTAACACGACTTTCTTTTAAATATTATAGATTGTGTGACAAAGTACCATCATTCATTTTTCAGTTGTGCTGGTGGACGCTCAGCTCCCTGAAATTCCATCGATGATCCAGCAGATGTGTGAGGAGAACGGGGGCAATTACACTGTTGTCATGGTCAGTTATGTGTTATGACTTATGAGAAAGAAAGAACAAAAGAGACAAGTCATACTTTTCTCTCGTGGTTAGACGTTTGGAGGTCAAAGTTGGCAGTCCCATCGCTACCATAAATGTTCAGGGTACTGAAGGCGCTGCCATGTTTCTGCAGCTTATAGGGAATGTTTGCCGAAGCACATCCACTGCTTCTATACAGTTATGCGGAAGCATTGCGCCTCATTAGTTCACAGGGTACGCGCCAACACAATCCCTATACAATCCTGAGTATAGGGTCGGCAGCAAAGTGTAAGGTTCGTAAGAACATCGGTGGATGACTCCACCGTCACCTTAAAGATGGATCAAATAGAAGGGAAATTTGAATCACATAAGGCGTGTCTCGGTAAGATCGCAGGTTCGAGTCCCTCCCGAGAAGTTTCATTTTTCCCTATGTATTCGAAAGTGTAACGCCATTGGTGTTAAAAACACTTTTCATCAAGTGGGCCGTGTGCTTGTCTGCCACCTAAGTGATATGAAAAACATCCTAAGTATGATAGTGACTAAGTTAGATGGCTGCTATATGAATGACTAGCTTTTGCCCGCGGCTCCGCCCGCGTGGATGTCGGTTATCGCGACCAAACATAGCTTATGTCCTTCCTCATAGTCTAATCTACCCGTATAAAAATTTCATCAAAATCGGTTCAGTGGTTTTGGCGTGAAAGCGTAACATACAGACAGACAGACAGACGCATTTATAATATTAAGTATGGAGGATTGCACCTAGGTTTGAATGACTATATGGACAATATTGTCTGAACAAATTGTCTCAAACGTCGGCAAAACTTACTATTCTTAATATCTTTATTCCAGGATGGTGTGAATAATTTTCTAACATGCATAGAGAACGACTTTGGTACTGTCATAACAGAAGTTACAGAAGCACAGAATGGTACATATGGCGAAGTCTTTAAAAAGTAAGTTCAAGGTATCTATTAAGCAAAATTAAGTTCGTATTCCAGAACGATACTTAACAGTCCTGCATCTCAATTTTCATTGACAGATTTCACAGATTTCCAATGACAGTCTGTTTTCAGTTAGTTAAATAATTCCGAAGTTTCCGAACTGAGTATCGTTCTGGAATACGGGCTTTTTTTTTCTTAAGAATATTAAAACTTATTGGGGGGTAGTGGTTGCTCACGTCCGTAGGCTTGACCACCTTAGCCAAGGCTCACCCTACACGTGCCCCCTGGGTGGTGCAAATTGAGCAGCCTTCCCAACGCCGAGTCACGGGTGGCGGTTAATTAACCCGTCATCTGGCAAGCACGAGCCAAGAAGAATTAAATACCTTCTAAAAGTGTGCTCACAGTACCTCGGGGAAGTACTGTGTAAATTCTCCCACCAACTTCAATAATGAAATGAGTGAGTTTAACGAAAATGTTTTGCCATGCACCCCGGCTAGCACCCGGCGCTTACAGGTATCCGGGCCAGTAAGTGAGAAATTGGTTACCGAAGACTGTAGGGGGGCGGGTACCCAGGCCTCCCTACCAGTAAATGCTACTGGCCCTAAAGATAATAATAAGAAGCTAATTCAGCAAGCCTTCCACCCTAGCCTCTTCATATCGAGACCTAGAAGTGCATCTCTGAGCTCCATGCCAGATGTAAATATCCCAATGCAAACCTTTACACCGAATTCTGCTACTCAAAACCAGGAGGATGTAATCTGTCTAGATTCGGAAGACACCAATCCTCCCACTTGGCAGAGAGTACCAACTTTGAGAAAAGCAAAAAGGAGAAAAGTATCTTCCCCATCACCGGATAGAATAACAATCACAAACAAATTTAGCGATCTTCCCGTTGACCTAAAGGACGATAACATGGAAATAGTTAATGATAATGCAAAAAAGGTTACCAAACCACCTCCTATTATTCTCTATGGAATCGAAGATGTAAACAAGCTTACGGAACTACTAGAAACCGTGGCAATAAAAGCGGACTTTTGTTACAAAATAGTCAACCAAAACCAACTGAGGACAACAGTGTCAATGCAGAAGTATATAAACAAATAATAGATATTGTAAGAAAAAATGGTCTAATTGGACATACATTCTACAAAAAAGAGAATCGCTCATATAGAATTGTTATTAGAAACCTTCACCATACGACACCCATCTCTATAATAAGAGAAACACTGGAAGAGACAGGCAACATCGTGGTGGGCCAAATTATAAATGCCAAATATGGGCCTGACAAAAAACCTAACCACAAATTCTTTGCCAACTTATTACAGGGTCCTAACAATAAAGCGGCTAAGAATGTCAAGTATATTCATCACCAATCTGTTACTATAGAGGATCCAAGAAAAAGAGACACTATAGTCCAATGCCAAAGATGTCAGCAGTATGGCCATTCAAAAAATTACTGCATGCGGCCATATCGCTGTGTAAAATGTGCGCAATCACACAAAACAGCTGAATGTCCAAAAAAAGATCGTAACACTCCCGCGAAATGTGCCTTATGCCTTGGTGCCCATCCAGCAAATTTTAAAGGTTGCGAAGTCTATAAACAAATATTAGAAAGGAAAACTAAAAAGGAACTGCATCTCAAGTCAAGAGGAAACCGTAAGACTGACTCAGATACGCTTTCACTTCAAAATCACCCTCCTGAAAGAGAATACCCTGGTATTAAGAAACAAATGAAATATAGCGATATTCTGAAATGTAACAACAAAGTCAATGACGGAGACTCACAAACTATTCAACCACCAAATAATACACTGGAGCAGATACTATTAAAACAAGCAGAGAAAATTGATTTAATCTTACAACAAATGAGTAGCCTCATCGGCCTCATAACAACCCTTGTCAGCAAAATTACAAAATGACTTCACTCAAGTTAGCAACCTGGAACCTGGATGGACTGGCCCCTAATAAAGATTTGGTTGAGGTTCTACACACTCATAACATAGACATATTATTGGTGTCTGAAAGCCACTTTACTGCTAGCAGCTATGTTAACATTCCCAATTATAACATCTATGCTACAAATCATCCAGACGGCACTGCACATGCGGGAGCAGCTGTCATTGTAAGATCTAAAATAAAACACTACGAACTTCCGCAGTTTAAAAAGGCTCATATTCAGGCATGTACAATATCAATTGAAGACCGTAATGGTTCATTTAATGTATCTGCCATATACTGCCCACCAAGGCACAAATTAAGTGAGGAGCATTATGATGAGCTATTTAACAGCCTGGGATCTCGTTTCATAGTCGGAGGAGATTGGAACGCCAAGCATGTTCACTGGGCGTCTCGACTTACTAACACCAGAGGGAGAGAGCTCAAAAAGAGTCTAGATAAGAACCACATTAACACAATCTCAACAGGTGATCCTACAAACTGGCCCACTGATCCAAAGAGACTGCCAGATGTCATTGATTTCTTTGTCATAAAGGGCCTATCTAAACTTTTCTACAACATACAAACATCCTTGGACGGTAACACAAATCATGTACCTGTAATACTGACAGTGGGAAGTACTGTTCTTGATGTTGAAAAAAAGCAAACCCTATATAACAGAAGTACCGACTGGCACTCTTTTCGAGAACTAGTTCATGAGAAACTGGAACTTAAAGTGGCCCTGAAAACCTGTGACGATATCGACAAAGCAGCTAAGTTAATAACCACTACAATCCAAGAGTGTTGTTGGATAACTACTCCTGAAATCGTGGAACGTCCACCACAACGTAAAGTTTACTCAGATGCTATACGACAAAAAATATTGGAAAAAAGGAAACTCCGGCGGATATGGCATACTAGTAGGCATCCCAACGACAAGAAGATTTACAACAAAGCGTGCAAGGAATTAAAACAACTAATATCCGAAGCAAATAATGTTGCCCTCGAGACTTATTTGGAAAATCTCTCTGCCACAAAAGCGACGAAATACTCTTTGTGGAAAGCCTGCAAAAACTTCGATCGACCATTGCGCCCGAAACCTTCAATTCAAACTCCAGATGGTAAATGGGCTAGAACTGACGAAAATAAAGCAGAGGTCTTTTTAGATCATTTAAGTCGAATCTTCACACCAAATGGGCCGGATCCAAATTCAGATGAAACGGAAATTGATTCTGTGCTCCTGCAAGATTTCCAACTCGACACACCGCTAAAACTAATAACACCCAGAGAAATCCACAGAAATATTAAATCTATGGACAACAAAAAGGCCCCAGGATTCGATCTCATAGACAAGAAGGTCCTTCAAGAGCTGCCAAGCAAAGCTATAGTATATCTTACAATGCTGTTTAACGCCATTCTAAGAATCGGACACTTTCCAGACATATGGAAGGTCTCTCAAATCGTGATGATTCACAAACCTGGCAAAATTGCTCATGAAGTTACCTCATATCGCCCTATCAGTCTGCTCCCGGTTATGTCTAAACTCTTTGAAAGATCCTTGCTACAGAGGCTTTCACATAAACTCCATGAAAGACATATTGTCCCTGACCACCAATTTGGCTTCAGGAAAGAACACGCCACCATAGAACAAGTCCATAGAGTCTGTAAGGCTATCAGAAAATCCTTTGAAAAAAAGGAATACTGTTCATCAGCATTCCTTGACATACAACAGGCCTTCGACAAAGTGTGGCATAAAGGATTACTATTTAAAGTAAAAACCCTACTACCACATACTTACTTCATGATCATGAAATCATACATAAGTAACAGAATATTTCAAGTTCGAGAAAATGGCTCCACATCTGGCTTTTATGATATCTTTGCGGGAGTGCCACAGGGTTCGGTACTGGGACCTGTCTTGTACACTTTATATACATCTAACTTACCACAAACTCCTGACGTTACTGTCGCAACTTTTGCAAATGATACAGCATTGCTATCCTCAAGTAGGAGCCCAGCCCAGGCTTCACATAACCTACAAAAGAGTCTGACTGGAATCGAGAAATGGTTAGCTAAATGGAGAATTGCTGCCAGTGTATCTAAGTCTGTACATGTAACCTTCACCCTATGTAAAGGTGACTGTCCACCAGTCACGTTAAACGGCACCCAGCTACCACACCAAGACTCTGTTAAGTACCTGGGGATGCACTTAGATCGCAGGCTAACCTGGAGGAAACACATTCAAATGAAAAGAGACGAGATCAACTACAACTATAGAAATCTCCACTGGCTCCTTAGCAGAAACTCAAAGTTAGCCATCGATAACAAGATTCTCATCTATAAAACTATTCTCAAGCCAATCTGGACATATGGAATGCAGCTATGGGGTTCGGCCAGTAATTCCAACATAATGATTATGCAAAGAGTGCAAAACTACATTCTGAAACAAATATCAAATGCACCATGGTTTATCAGAACAACAGAGATCCATGAGAACCTAAACATGCCGATGGTCAAAGACGAGATAAGTACCTCCGGCGATAAATACAAAAGGCGACTTCAGACGCATCCTAATGAACTTGCGGGACAGCTCACAGTCCCTGAAAGCATTCGTCGCCTAAAGAAACGGCGAGACATCTTCGACCAGTAGAGTCAGTAAGAGGACTGGCCCTATATGAAATAAAGGGAAGTTACTGCGCTGGCAGTAGCCCCTCACCTGCTATATAACTCCATCACATTTGCTCATAGTCTTATTGACTGATCGCATATACCTACATAAATGAAAAAAAAAAAGAATATTAAAACGGTTTTAACTACTCTATAAAGGTATATTTTTTAGGTAGGAAATTGCTACGTACTACGTCTTTTTCGTGCAGACCAGAAGTTTCAGACGTTCCATAGTATTCACTAATATACTAAGTATTATACCTATACCTAATTACTGTAAAGTGGACATGCTTGTATATTAGATAATATAAAAAAAAACTTGTTAAAAGTTTATCCGCAATGGACGCAAAACTACTTAACGGATTATGATGCGGTGAATTTTACTTGAAAGATCACCAGATTTAATTTTGTGTAGATACGCACAAAAGTCGCGTTTACAGCGGGGGGAGGGCTGGTATATTGGTATATATTTAAATGAGATATATCTAGTCTTAAATACCAGTTGTTTTTTAGGTATTGCGCCAAATCTGCACTGCTGAAAACTTGCTACCACACGTTAATGGACACAACTACTCCTTGTCTGGCCTCCAAATATCAACATCTAATAGCAACGGCCAAAGGAGTAACCGACAATGCCTTGAACTATGTATGTGAAAACGATGGTACCGTAATTACAAGTAAGTGTAATATTTAGCTAAGAAGGCCAATGTTCGTAATAAAGGTCGATTCACAATTAGTCCCGATCTAATCTCAGGCGTGTATTCCATAAGTATACTCAGTTTTGAATCAGATTTTCATTGACAGATAGACAATGACAATCATAGGATTGTCTGTCAATGAAAAATCTGTCCTCAGTACACAGTTATAAATAGAGATTCCGGACTGAGTATCGTTATGGAACCGCGACCATGGCTGCTGAAATGTGATCGAAACGTCGGATTAAAAGTGAATAATAACAAATATGTCGCTTTAAAAAGTAGTTTTATTTCAATGAAACTTTAGAACATATCATATACCTTTAGACTCAACTGTTTTCCGTTTTTTTAAATTATAAGGATATATAGTATATTAGCTTTTTCGGCCAGGAACTTCTATCTATGCTATCCACCGAACCCTGAGAGAAAAAGCCTGCTCGAGAGCCTGGTCTGTTATTATCTGCAGGGTCTCTAATTAACTGATGGCGTTGACTTGGCCTTACGTGGGAAAATCGCCAGGGATACCTCCCGCTGAAATCAGTACGGATGGTTTGGTTATGTCGGACTCATACCGAATACAACCACACGCCGTCACGGGTAACTGATGATATGGCCCAGAACTCCCAATTAATACCGGTTCGAATTCCACCAAGTGCCGTCAATCTCCAGTATAAACAGTAATACCGGTAATTTAAGTAATTTAATTAATTTTTATTTCTTCAGGCTTTTTTACCGCGGGGGGCCCAGCGTGCTTCGCGAACAAAAGCAATGAGAATATGATTTGTACCTTAAATTTATACAATACCACTACGAACACAACATGGCCTCTTGCAGATCTTTCACCGATTGTTGTAAGTTGAAAAACCATATATCTATAAATGATTTTTAGCCCATGTAGTCCATGGCGCATTTGGTCTCGTGTCCCATAAGTCCTACTTCATGCACTATAGACGACTTAAATCAAGCCACTGACAGGGCGATTAAGATGGCAGAATTTTATTCCCGAATAGTGTAGTCATTTATAAGTGAATCGTTGACACGTAAAGAAGAAGAAGCCCATGTAGTAGTTGCAGGCCTTTTTTCGTATGGAAATCCCATCGGAAACCACCGTCATGTCGGACTCGAACTGACTGAAAGAACATGCCACCGTCTTGGGTTTCCAGATGTCTGGGTGTATATTTCCTATGACATGTTTGACTGACTGAGGACCATCTCTGGTTTCTAAATGACCCCCTTTGGTGTGGGAACCTTGGTATCCCCATCAAACCCTGGCAACGATGGGCGAGTACCACCGCTTGTTGCACTTGTTTTCTTAGTATCACAATTACCCACTACTCGTATTATCACCCCAAAATCGAAAAATGTGACAACATCACAAAACAACATTTAAATATCTTGATATCTCTCTAGCACTACGACCCTCAGTCAGCGTGCGGTCTTAGTCTGTTCGAGTCCGACATAACCTCCCCTTCCGGCTCCGGCGGGGAAGGTATCTGAGGGGATTTCCGCACGAAAATAAGGTATATTCCTGATGAGGTAGGCAGTATAAAACTCGCATTTTGCTAGCTATGTTCATTGATCGCATGTGGGTAACGGGGCGAGTCTACTACCGTCTTTCCATTCTGCAAATGAACGTCATTTTAGATGAAACATCCACTGGACAGTGGCCATTCGACTTACTGGTACCTACCGCTTGTCTTAATAACTTTTTTATATTTCCAGCAATGGTATGATACGTTCGTGCAGTGCGTTGTCACAAATCTGGCAACATGCGACAGTCAGACACCGGCACAAGTAATTCAGAGACTTGGTGAAATTCTACGTGTAGGTGTCGTCGAGGTAAGTGCTTTCTTGTATAAAAAATTGCCCGACTGCCAAAATGGGTTATGTTTTTCATCTATTTGTATTATTAATATTTATTTTTTAAAATATATGTTGTATTGTTTCAGCTGGCAAAGAGTGCAGCGAGCGGGCTCACTATTTCATCAGGATTCATCGGCTTAGTTGTATTTGCAGTCATATATTCTTATTTATAAGAACTCTATATTTACTATCCTTTATGTATCGTACAAAAAACATAAATAAAGGAAGCGGATTACGGTAGAGTGAATTGTTGTGCATTTAGTGACGTTTTATGTATTTTTTAACCTTTTTTCATCAAAAAAATATATTTATAAATATAAAGTTTTTACGAAAATGTATTTTTTGGAATTCTTGTGTGTTTGTCTGTTTGTCCGCGATGCACGCAAAAACTACAGAACGGATTTTGATGCGGTTTTTTTGTTCGAAAGGCAAGACCTTGCTGGAATTGCATGAGTATAACCGTATCATAGAGATATAGTACGTTATATGTATACGTTAGCCGACATCCACGCTGGCGGAGCAGCGGGCATAGACTCGTCGCGAAGTACTGATTCGTTTTTCCTTAAATAACAACGCAATTACTAAGAAAAGCAGATAACCTGTTGACCTGTAAATGTATTTCAACGTTTGATGGCAATCTAGAAAGAGTAAACAACCTTCTAACCTTCAAGAAAAGAGCGTAGGTACTCTCTTTTGAAAGGAAGGCAACGCACTTGTGACTCCTTTGGTGTTGCGGGTGTCCATGGGCGGCAGTGATCGGTTACCATTAGGCGATCCATCTGCTCCTTTGCCTTCCCATTCCATATAAACAGTAAATAGGTATACATACTCAAGACAGGACAACTTGCGGCGGTTCTCTTACATGGGGAATGCTGAATGGAACCACGGAGGACAGAATATCATTAACCTCTGACCAACTGGGTTACATGAACACGTTTTGGGCATTTGAAATTCTCCTATACAATCATTTAGGCGATGGTGAATGATTATAAAATGTTAGAAAGTAAATCGTGCAAGTCTTTAAATTGGTGCAAGATCGTATTATTACATAAAGCGCCTATTGAATCAACGTTAGCAAATCGTCGGAATCGGTGCTATGTTAAACTTTCTGCAGGGTTTAAAACAATATTTTATCTTTATACATAGCTTTTGCCCCTGACTTCGTCCGCGTTATGTTCGGAATAGAAAGGTTTAGGACACACTGCTCCTGTTCCCGCGACCCATATAAAGTTCCTAAAAGTCCTCTAAGTTCCTCCAGTCATAGTAGCTTTATGGATGCAAAGTCTCAGCCCGATCGGTTTTGACAAAGTTTCATACAAAGTTTCATCCCCTATTTTATCCCCTTGGGGGTAAGAATTAATAAAATTCTTTCTTAGCGGATGCCTACGTTATAAAATCTACCTGCATGCCAAATTTCAGCCCGATCCGTCCAGTGGTTTGGGCTGTGCGTTGATAGATCACTATTGTCAGTCAGTCAGTCACCTTTGAGTTATATATATTTAGACTAGCCGACCCGCTCCGTCTTCGTCCGTGGTATAATTGGAAATCCCGTGTCATCTCATTAAGCTCAGGGTCCCAGGGTTCACAAACAAAAGCCTTGTAGGCTAGAGCGCTCGCAAGATAAGTCTTTGTAATTGTAATTTACTTAGTAATGTTTAATTTAATTTGTATAAGTTAGATACCCAAAGTGTTTGTATTATTAAACATTCGAAAACAATAGAATATAATAATACTAGCTGACCCGGCGAACTTCGTACCGCCAATTATTTTCCACCCGCGTGGCGTCTGATCCCGTTCCCGCTGCACCCTCTTATACAATGATATAGTTATCTAAACAGCAACAGAAATAACCACACTGTCACTTCTGCGTATATGCCGATGCCGGCCGAATTCGTTGACATTAATGATCACTGCTCCGTTCCCTTGAGTAGTAGCGTGATGATATAGAGCTTATGTGTTATTCTGATATATAAGCTATATTATTGTAAATTTTATGAAAATCAAATTCAGTAGTTTTTACGTGATTCAATCATCTTTTTGCCGGAGCGCCCGCACGCCAGCTTAACCCTTTCGACTCGGTGCAAAGACGTGCGTTGAGGCTCGTCCACAGTCCCATAGGTACTCGCAGGCGATGTGGAACCTCTCAGCCTCAGAAGGGATTTTGCCTCACTGTGTGTTTTCTACCGCCTATATAATGGTTTGTGCTCAGATGAATTATTTGACATGATGCCCACAGCTACATTCTATCATCGCACCGCTCGCCATAGACAGGGAATTCATCCCCACACATTGCATCGGAATACGGTGCGTACCGTGCGGTATGAAAGGAACTTCATCCCACGTACGCTCAAGCTGTTGAATGAACTCCCTGCCATGATTTTCCCAAGCGACTACAATATGGGGTTCTTCAAGAGGGGCATTAGAAGGTTTCTTCAGGGTAGGCAGCGCGAGTGTAACGCCCCTGGTGTTGCATACGTCCATAGGCCGCGGTAACCACTTTCCATCAGGTGGACCGTGTGCTTGTCTGCCACCTAAGTGGTATAAAAAAAAACCTGAAAGAGTAACAAAGATCCATCCATACGTCCATCCATACTCACAAACTTCCGCGTTTATAATATTAGTAGGATAAGTTCCGATTTCGGCCGCTCGCAAAGTTATCTTACGAGCACTAACTTTATTTAGGCTTGACATTGTTGGCAGGGTTGCCACGCATTTAAAAAGTATATGCAAAGGAAATTTATTATGCAAAGGAAGTGATGGTGTAAGTAGTTGATTAGTTCTAACATTTTACAATTACAAAGTAATAAAATGTTAAATTATTTTATTACTATGAAATACGCAAGTAGTACTTAACTTTTTTAAGTGTTATTCCTTCGATTTTACTGTTAACACTTCCCTAACGACAAGCGTATATTTTCGTGAAACCGGTTTGTTGAGTTCACTCGGCAACATTTAAAATCGCAATATATCTACAAGAACATATATTTTTTTTATTTTTTATTTATTCATTATAATTAGTGTACAAAATTATTCACAGTTAAGTTTATCCTATAAACCTATATTAGGTTTGTGCAGGATAAATTGTTCTCATCATACATATTTAAACACAACATTAATCACATAGGTTATACATTACATTACATAAAATAAATATCACACAGGTTATACATAACGGTTCAGATAGTTAGGCACACAAACTTCAAGAAAATTGAACAATGTAGGTAGGTATATATCTCATAGCAGGTAGAACACCAACCTCAAAATAGAGCCAGAAAGAACTTCTGCACCCTAAAATTGCCATAGCAGGTCCCTAATCTACTACTTACGTCTGTTTTCTGTTAAAAAATTCTTAACTGGATCACAGTAGGTACTAGGACAGTAGGATCGTAAACCTACTTCTTCATCCTAGCGTGAATCCTGGTCATAGGCTCCACTTTTTTCAGTCGAAGTGCGTGTTTGGCTGAACTTCTACTTACATTCAAAGTCAAAGTCAAGATTATTTATTCAATGTAGAATAACATGGTTGTTTCCTTTTGACGTCAATAATTTTACTTAAGCTACCAAGTTTACCACCGCTTCCAAGGCGCTGGAGACGAAACGGCGCAACAAACTCCACTGTGCCTATTTTTAGGACGTCAATTTACAATAGGTAATACTTTAAGACTACATGTGGAAGAATGTACATTGTGAATATCTCTGTTTAGAGATATCCACTATCCTTTTTTTTTGGTGCGGAAATCCCCTGGGTGGGTTGTAGTGCTAGGCCGGAGATGAGCTTGTCTTCGACATATCCCTCGCACCCCGGCTGACCAAGGGCCCTTACGGTCTGGTCCTATATCCAGTAGACAAATAGATTAACACAGGAAAAAGCAAATCAGCTCAGGTGGGACTCGAAACCGCGATCTTTCTATTACAGGGGGAAATGTCTAACCACTGAGCCACTGAAGCTTTGCTTATTTCCTATGTATCTGTCTTGGTGTTCGGTTCGACTGTGTTGTTTCTATCTTAATCCATTTCAATAATTAGCATACAAAATGCTTAAAAATTCCATACAAAAGATATCCAGTAGTGTATTATAACAAAAAAATATCCGTTAACTGGACTATACCCTCGGAAATACCCGGTTTCTCAAATATAGAGTAGGTATATAGTCGACACTCAATAGTGTATCTTATGAGTCAATGATAGTAAATGATGAAAACAAGTCAAATAATCACGCCTCTGTTAGCTGCGTGCGATTGATAAAGTTTGAAGTGATTCTACATCATGTGCAAAGACAAATATGTTAAGATAACGATACATCCTACTAATAATATAAACACGAAAGTTTGTGAGTATGGACGGATGTTTGTTACTCTTTCACGTAAAAACTACTGAATGCATTTTCATGAAACTTTACTATAATATAGCTTATACATCAGAATAACACATAGGCTATGTATCATGACGCTACTACTTAAGGGAACGGAGCAGTGATCAATAATGTCAACAAATTCGGCCGGAATCGGCATATACGCAGAAGTGACAGTGTTGACAATATATTGTTACGTTATTATAGAGCGACTGATAAAAAATAAATCATTGTTGTGTTTTTCTACGCCACTAATAAGCTACTCGAAATACTAATCCTGCGCAGACGAAGTCGCGGGCACCAGCTAGTCGATGATAAGATGGAATTACTCTGAAAATTAAAAAAACCGGTATTCGAATTCTTCATGAGCAAAATGTTAATTACGGTTTAAGAAAATATTAAATGACAAAATACCTACCAAAATAATATGTAAATTGAATAGGTACTTATTGGATTATGACATTACAAATATATGAATGATTTTTTTTAGCATTTATTATGCTAACTTTTAAGTTCTTAATACATTGGAAAAATAACATAAACATAAACATTACAAATATATTTTATTGACATGAATAATGATTTTACTATTGACTTGCTACATGCAAGTAAATGTAATTGATACTGTATTAATGATCAAATTAAGTTAACATTTGCACGCTCCATGGAGCAGAACATACTGTAGTTACCTACTAGTTCTAAGATTTAATTAAAATATATACCTAATCTCTGTAACTATCTTCGAAGAAAATACCTAAATTATATATTTGATTTAGTTTGCCCCCTATTTTAATGTAAAAACCTTTGTCCTTTCCCAAGCTCTAATCCATCTCTGTACCTTTTATCAAAATCGGTAAAGTGGTTTAGACTTCAAAGCTCAACAGACATACACACAGACCGTTTATAACATTAAGTATAGAAGGGTATGGATGATTACATTATATGTACCGGTATTACACACGATTAACTTTGTATTGTAGTATGTGTTGATTAACCAATGGTTAACCATAAAAAGTAATGATATTTAATACGACATTCTTGTACAAAAGGATTGTTAGTATGATGAAGTAAATAGACAAGTTATGTAACGATTAACCAACAAAGGATATTATACCTACATAAATAGATACATATTATGTATGTAATTATGTATTGATTGAATGGAAAATGTATTGTGTATGAGGGCTCCATTAAGGTCTTTGGAGTCCAAGCCATCTTCACCTGCTAGCCGACACACTGGTAGAGGTTTTGTCGCAGTTTGGGGGGTCGGGCAGCAGTCGCTCCCACACAAATCAAGATTAGCCAAATTAGGAGAAAGAGAAGTACGAGGAGAGCGGTCCCCAGGCTTTAGAATGCAAGCTTTGGATGCAATGGCACTAACGCATGATGATAGAATGCGAATAATCATGCTTAGATACTTACCTTGTGAATGCAAGATGATTTTTTGCATAGGATAGGAACAGAACCTCCGTCGTCACTATATCTGACGGAGGACGTCCTAATCAGTCGTTAGACCACATATATTGTTATGATTTATGATACATTATTTCTGTTTTATTCATTTCTATTAATTTTTTGAACAAGGCATGTACCTAATATGAATACATACATACATATAATCACGCTTTTATTCCCTAAGGGTTAGGCAGAGGTAAATTAACACCCACATTTCACCAATAATTGTAGTCAGTTCCATGTAACAGGGCACTATTGTTGACTGGAGTACAGACTCGAGCCTATAACCTAGGCTGAGTCTGGGCTGTATATATCTGTCTGATGTTAAACAGCTATATCCCTTAGTCGTCGTGTACGACACCGCATAGGAAGAGATGGGGTGGTCCAAATTCTTCTCTACCGGGAACCACGCGGCTAAGTAATGTGAATACCCCTTGGTTTATATTAAGTAGGTCAAGATACCAGAGGTACCTACTCCTACCACCATCCACACAGTTGGGATCAGCTTTCAGTCTAAAGCACTACGAAACGGTCGAACTCCGATATTTTCCGTGAAGCAATTTCCATCTGACCTTTCACCGGAGAGGTGATATCAAAGTTCTGTAGCTAATCACATTTTACGGCTCGAATTACCCGTAACCATGGAGTAGGAAATGATAGCGGAGTTGTTGCAAGGCAATCGAGTCGCGTGCCATCCAAACGTCAAATGGACTCATTCGGTAGGAACGTTATACCTATGAAGTCCGTCGACTTTGGCACCCCGCGCGTCTCTCTTCCCACCCGCATTCGGCGCGCGTTTTTATTAGGAGAAATATCAGTGGGGCATCTCCGTTACTTAATCATATTCTGTCCTCCGTGCCCGTAACGATTGCCACTGATATTCATATAGCAACCGGAACCGAAAGCTTTACTTGCTGTCCTTAGCACAGTGGAGTTCCCTTTAGTCTCAGTATTTCGGTTGACCGGACTACTGAGACTATTCAGTAGCAGTAGTCCAGTTGTCAAACGGCCTCGAACTATTGCTACTATTGTGTAGCAGTAGTCGGATCGGTAGTTCCACTGACTGACGTCCGTCCCCCATGAGCGCGGGCCTGGGGGTGACGGGTGGAGCCGCCTGTCACCCCAGCAGAAGCAGGCCACGGCGACGGCGCGCTGAAAAGCGCGCCTCCCCTTTCCGGGGGCGAGTCGGGGACACCGTTGTCCCCCCTCCCGAGGAGGGCCAGACCGTAAGGGATGGCCCTGGGACAGCCGGGGTGCGAGAGATATATCGATGACAACCTCACCTCCGGCCTAGCACCACGACCCACAGTCGGTGTGCGGTTTTAGTCGGTTCGAGTCCGACATAACCTCCCCTTCCGGCTCCGGCAGGGGGGGTACCCGAGGGGATTTCAGCACGGAAAAAAAAGGGTCGGTAGTTCGGTTGTTTTGTTAAAATCTTCGAATTATTGTTCCGAATTAAGCAGTAGTGAATAATCAATTAATAGGTCTCCTATATCCCCACGACTAAGTATTTCTCTCTAAGTTTGTTAGACGTACGTTACTCCTATTCCCTTTTTTTTACCGTGGGGGAAATCCTTCATGGATGTTATGCCGGACTCCTAACGACTAAAACCCCCACGGTATCGCCCAGCAGCCTATAGTTGGGAGCCTCGGGTAAGCCTTCGGAAGGATGTCCCAGGGCTCCCAACAGACCCACGGCTTCAATGCGGCCTCGTGTAGGGGGTGGTTCGGGTGCTATCCCGCGTCTATGGGGGGTTTTCGGGTATCATCCCACTTCATAGGAGGGGGGGGGGGGGGGACGTGCGTGAGACACGTCGGAGGCGCCCAAGCCGCCGACTGCGGAACTCGGGTAAGAGAGTTCTTATAGCCATTCCCCTTATTCCGCCAATCTCTGTACAGTCAGCATCGGAAAGATATTGACGTACAAAGTAGGTACTCAAAATTATCATAATTTCGTTATTTAGCACACACTTTTAGATTTTTTGACTTCACCTCGCCTGATGGTAAGCTAAAGGCAATGTCTTAGGACTTTAGGAAGAAGGAAACACGTGAGCTGGCAAGGAGTTCCAGGTCTTAATGGTGCGGCATAGTTTGGACAATAATACCATTTAAATCAATAAAACAGTTTGATTTGCTCTTAACACGAGAGTTTTAAGATCATTTTGAGACTTCGTCGTCAAGTTATTTATGACGCTGACTGTACCTGAACCTTTTTGCTTTATCTGTTTCATAAACGTTCTTCTTGGGCTACCTCTTCCTCTCTTTACATCTATCTTCTCTTCTGTATCCTTCTCCCTTCCACGTAATTGGGGGAATAATTGCAAATTAATTATCGATGTTTTGTTGTTTTCTCTAACTCTTTCGGTAGAACTTTGGAAAATAGTTCAAAGTGTGATCTCCATTTTTTCTGATTGAGCCGGTGACCTCTGTTGTGTCGTCATCTAGATATGTCGGGCGATTAATACTTAAGATACCTATTGTGACATTGTAAAGGTCTGTGTTGTCTAAAGTGTATCTAACATTACCTTTATTTTATTGGTAGGTACTTATTTTCAAATTTTCAAACGTATTTTTGCGTTATAAACTTTATATTATATGTCTGGAATTGTGATTTGTTTGATGCTAAATCTTTAATCTTTAAGTTATTATATTACATACAAAAATACCTCCATTTATTTAGAAAAATAATAGTTCTAACCAAAATCTGTGTGATAAATACAATGATTAAGTTTAATCACAATAATCACCGCAATCATTGTATAGGGTTAAAATAACCAACCATTGTACTTTGCAGTGTATCCTTATTATTTTCTTCATTTCTTTCTCACTATATATTCCATATAGGTTCATAAGATATCTCAGTCCTTAAATAATTATGACATCTCCACCCTAGGTCTGAAAATTTTTTAGAACTTAATAACTTCATGTTATTATATTGTATAACATTAAAATATTGACCCTTTCTCGACTAGTGTGCCCGCGGCAAGAAGGTGCTTGAGCCTAGCTTTTTTCAAACCCATATATTGATGTCATATATTGCTAGTATTGGCAGATAAATAAGGTTTGTGCGATGCGTGTTTATTACTTATGTTCACAATGTTTTACCTAAGCAGCGACTATAAGCGAAAACTTGTTACTGGCTTTCTATTGCCTAATCCAACGCTATTCATATTTTTGTAGCTGTAAGTTTTCCATGTAATAAATAAATAAATAACATTGTTAAAAAGGAAGCTCATTTTTATATTGTTGAATACCAATTATTTTGCCAAGACAAATTGCTCAGGTATTGACTGGTAAAATGTATATCTAGGTATACTTTCCTAAAGTCTTATTCCTTGTTTTTTTGTGATTGTGCCTGTTCTTCTCTTTGATCTATATCTTGCCCTCTCTTACTATTTCCCCTACTTGACATTCGACTAGATATATCACATTAATTAGTATTGTAATTTATAGAAAAGTAGGTTGATATTTTCGAAAATTTAAGCGAATGTCACTCATTGAAATAAAACCACTTTTTACGGATTCTATCGCGATATATATTTTTTTGTCTGTTTAATAGTAATAATAATAATCTATAACTCTATAACTATATGATTGACTTAATTCAAAGTGCCTTCGGGCTAAGGCGTCCTCCAGCTCCCTCCAGTGGTGCCTGTCTATGTATGCTCTCCTCCAATACGGATCCAGTCTGCCTTATTTCGTCACCCACCTTTTTTCTTGCCTGCCTCGTTTTTGTTTCTCGTCTCTCGGGTACCAGTTTGTAATCTGCATACTCCACTTTCCGAGTCCACCACCATTTCTGTTTGTCGATTCTCTCCGGTTTAAAAGCAAATAAGAACAAATGTATCGTGATAGAAATCCGTAAAAAGTGGTTTAACTAAAAAAGGTTAACCCATTCGAGTTGAACCCGAGCAGGTAGTAGTTCTCAGAGTTATTAACGAACGATCGCTGCAATCTCGTGAACAATAGAACTGATATAATATTACTACACGTCTCACTATTTTTATGACTATTGGAGTCATAGTACAAGTCATAGTACTTCAATTTATAATTTTCTACTAGTGTAGACTATCTATGCTCGCGTCCACGTCTACGTGGATTAAGTTTACTTTTTGTACACGGCACCATAATACTTCTCCTAAAATTAAAGTAGTGAAAGCCTTAACAATAACCTAACCACTTCGGACTGCGGAGACAATAAAAAAATGATTCTGTTCTCAAAATTATAAATACGCTATGACTATGCATTCGGAGTAAAAAGCTAAAGTTTTAATATTCCACATACTTTAATTTATTTGTGGGTATAGAGTGCTGAATTTTAAATTTTGACTACAGCAGATTACTGTTTTTGTATAAACAAATTATTCATTTATACTGGGTGATTTTATAGTCGTTTCGGATAAAAAGAATTTTGACACAATTTCGATGATAAGATTTTGCACTTTTGAACTCTTTTTATCCGAAACGACTATTTTCGACAGTAAGTATATTACTATTTTTCACATTAATAGTATTGTGAGCACACAGCTATTAGTTTGGCGTTATCCTCTAAATACGGAACTACTAAGTATAAGAACTCATCTAAGGTGATGTTTTACGAATGTGTTATTTTGAGAATATGATATACAGCGACTAAAGCTCTGGGGCATTATCATAAGTAACTTGTAATACAAAGCGCGTCCATTCAGTCATTCGCACCTCCACGCAGGAAGAAAGAGACATCTGTGGCTATACTGCATTCGACTACCTACTACGCAGGGGGCGTTACTGAGCAGCTGGTGAAACTTTTTACAACAGACTTTTTTTAAAGCTTGTAACGCGGGATCTATGATGCGGGAGCTTAGTGCCGGAGCGATCGCGTTAGTAAACGCGTACCTTTAAGCCTTTGTGTATATAAAGAGACACCATATTGTATCGCTTCAGTTGACATCCGACGTTCGCTCATCCAACACAATAGTACTGTGTACAATCAATATGTTGACGAGAACTATCATTTTCGCTATCCTGGGCGTCGGTAAGTGAAAAAATTTGTTTTGATTTTTTTCTTAATGTTTCATTCTATATGTCTATAGATAGCATGGGCACTTTGCCCTGGGCACGGGGCGTGTTAAGGAAATTTGTGATAAATTATATTTTATTATACCTGCATCCATAATCCATAATTCCATAATAATATTATAAATGCGAAAGTGACTCTGTCTGTCTGTATATTACGCTTACTGAACCGATTTTGATGAAATTTGGTTTAAGGGTTGATTATACCTTGAGAAAGGACATAAGCCATGTTTGGTTGCGATAACCGACATCCACGCGGGTAGAGCGGCGGGCAAAAGCAAAAGTTAAAAGTTATTTATGTATCTAGGTACTACTATTTGAAATAAGTTACAATAGTAAAAATCACCAGTTGGGTATTACCGTTCGATCATTGGGAATTACTTAGGTACTCCAAAAAACTGGGAGTCGAACTCACGCACCGAGAGTGCCGACTTCCGTACCAACTTGAAATTATTTTTAGTCCTTAATCATTTCATAACCGGGGCTTGCATAAAAGGTTTAATGATAGTTAGTAGTATATACAGCCGTGTGTAAGAATAGAAAGAAGCAGGTGGAGGATTGTGGTCTCTGCCTACTCAGAAGGGGAAAAGGCCGAGAGTTTATGTAATGCGTATTTTATTTATAGTAGTTATTTTATAATATTGTATAGTTTGTCCTCAAAACACATTTAATAACAATAGTAGTTCACATCAAAAATGGAAATCAAAGTTATTCGATTATTTTATTTATCTAGATTTGTAAGTGATGGACAAAAATGTCATGAAGATAATACCTAGATACCGCATTGTAGGCATTTGTAGGTATATAAAAGTAGGAAAATATATAGCTCTTGTGGTATGTAATTAAGTTTATTAAATTGATAGAATACCTATGGAGGAGAAATATACCTAAAGGGATTTACTAATTACGTTTAAAATCTATGTAGAGATATACAACAATCAGGCGAGAGATACCTATCCTATAACTTTTGGCATAAGATCGTTTTAATTAATTTCAGTCATTAATTTCCAAGTCTTATTTATGGCAAGTGCATTCTTTAATACATAAAAAATATAATAAACTTCAACGTGATATCTAATTATATTGCTCAGAGTTTGTTAGAGTTCAGTCTATTATGAAGTCCTGTCAAGATTTTCAAGATTCACGCCAATTTCGGTTGTTAGCCGGCACTGCTGCTATTTAACAGCCGAGGTTTGCGTCCAGGGATTGATAAGTCAGTAGACAGTTACTGAAGCCAAAATAAGCCAAACAGAGTAGAAGTAAAGACTGGAACTCCGAAGAGCAAGCTTTGCATTTGGGAGTCTGGGACCAGCACTGTGATGATATAAATTTGTTAACTGTCAACAACTATCAATATAGACAAGGACCATAGTTATTTTGTGATATAGACCTATAAAGATAATATTAAAAATTAAAAAAAAAACCCCGATCCCACTTTAACCTCCATAACTTTTAAATGGCTCAACCGATTTTCATCAAACAAGATATTTATGATGAAAATCGGTTACTCGCACATAAGTAACCTTTAATACAAAATAAACTAAATTGAAATCGCTTGTTCCGTTTGGGACTTATGATGCCACAGACAGACATACAGACACGTCAAACTAACTCAATTTATAACCCCCGATGCACATTAATAGTTTTATGATTTAAATATTATTCATTTTCTTTTGCTTTCGTTTAGTTAGGAAAACTGTCGAAATGGTTAAACGACGACGGGTTTACAAGATTTATCATCATCCTCTTAATGATTTCCCAGTTGCTTCGCTCCCGGAGAGCGAAATGCCGCCTGTCCTTCTAATCCCCAGAGGAAACCCTGCGCCGTTGTATGGCAATGCACCGACTAGGGGGTGACGATGACGTTGGCTTCGTCTCAATGATCTTTTTTTTTAACATGCGGGAAATCCCCACTGGTAAACCGGAACCGGAGAGAGAGGTCATGTCGGACTCGAACCGACTAAACCGCACGCTTTCTTTCTTCGCTGTGCTAGGCCAAAGATGAGGTTGTCTTCGACATATCCTTCGCACCTCGGCTGACCCAGGGCCATCCCTAACGGTCTAGCCCTCCTTGGAAGGGGGGACCACGGTGTCCCCAACTCGCCACCGGTACGCCCTGACCTGCTTCTGCTGGGTGACAGGTGGCTGTCACTCCCAGGCCCGCGCTCAGGGGGGACGGAGGGCAGCGTAGTCCGCACTCGGCCTCCCACGCATCCGCGCAGCGTACCATCACCGCGAGTAAGGTGGTGAGCGTGAGAACTCTCACTCCCAGGACCGCCACTAGCTCACGCTGGCACTCGGGCATTGGCTCTTTGTCGACCAGATATCGCCCGAAGCAAGCATGCCTGGTGACAATTTGCGTCTGTCGGTATGAGAGGCTTTCCGTGGCCTCTCTAGCCACTCCCCGTGATAGGTCTTACCGCCGCTACTACGGTGCGCCCTGCGCGTGGTCACTCAAGTCATCGTTCCCACTCTGCCACCATGTCCCTGTGGAGCCGGGATTTCTCGGCCTCATCTTTAGGCTCGGGATCGTATCCTCGCTCGCGCCTCCTTTCAAAGCCGATATGGTACCGAACGGAACCGATACAGTGCCGAATATCTCAATCATCAATTCTGGCGGTGTGCAGAGCTGCAGAGACCCATTTCGTCAGTTTTCTTAACTAATCAGTTTATATGATTTATTGAAGTACAGTCGAATCGAAAGTGAAAGATAAGAAAAAAATTTAATTGACTATAGCTATCGTGAAAAATAGATAGCAAGGGGTTATTGAACGTCACCTCTTAAACTTTATTGTTTGACCTAGAGATAACTTTATGTTTTTTTGTTGTTGATAGTTATTGTTATTTTTCTCGATAATGTCTACATCCCTACAATTTTTTATTAGAGCTTTTCTTGGTATATGTATCTATAATTATACATCACTATAAATATTATTGCTTTAGTAGATATATATGTGTAGTTAACGTATTATTTTTACGGATATTTTGAAGCAATAATATATTGGTCAAGCTCTGCGCACCCGCGGAATTGGCAGAACTAACCACGACGGACGACGTGTGACCAGAGCAAAGAGTGGTGAAAGCTTTCGTTCATATCCACCTTGTACGGTCTACTAACAATGTATGAGCACAAATAATCATCCAAATCGGTCAAGGCATTCTGAAATTTTGCGCTTTACAACAAATTTTGTATTAATACCTATCTATTATTAACTTTGATATTTACCTAGGTATAATTATGTATTTGATTTATTGTTCTTTTTTTTAATTTTTTATGTGAAAAACTATGTAATATGTACATAATATACTTAATAATTATTATAAATAAAAATATAAAACAAGATATGTGCAAAACTGCAGGTTCAGGCGTCAAAGAATTCCTCCCCATCGACGCCAACCGGGAGGGTGGCCAGAAGGCTGGCGGCATTGCCACATTGAATGGCAATGCCAAGAATTCTTGAATCTTTCTTCCTAGAAAGATTTCAAAATAAAGCGATTCAATGGGGGAACTAGGCACTAACCCTCAATTTGAACCTTAGGTACTAATTGAATGCAAAAATGACTGAACGTCATACAAGTGAGTGAAAACTTCAAAAACATTGACCGAGTAATTGCAATAACGAGGTAACCGGTCAGTTGTCGGTCATTAAACAATAGCGATGTCAACTGTAATTCCCGGAAAACGATAAATTGTGTAATTATGCGTTTACCGCTTGATTTGACTAGTCTTCCGTTTTCTTATCAAAGGTCGCTGACCTTAGAAATGACCATTGCCTAATGAATATGTTTAGTTAAGAAATAAATAAATTAATATCAATGAGGGTAGCGCGATAAAATAATCACTTTTGATGATATAATATGTAATGAAGTTTATACCTACAATTTTATTTATCGAATGGCGATAGGAAAAGTACAAACAGCCGACAATACCTATATGTAACGGGTCCCTTTGATTTTGTGTAAGGACATTGTAAGGAGATTGGATGAAATTCCGAGAGTATAGAAATGTCTTGTATATAATTATTTTGAAATTTTGAAAGAGTTTACTACTTACTTTACAAGATTTTTCTCTGGACTTAAACAAAATTAGGTTTAAATACGAATACATTGGGAAAAATTAAATGCAAGTGGTATATGCTATAAAAAACTCATTCAAAGAAAAGTTTATTAAATAAACTTGTCATAAACAGCAGAGATAAGGTCTTCAGAAGATGAAAAGGTTTGACACAGGTTCAGTGGAAGTTTCACTTTGCCTGCTTCTGTTTGAACTGTTTCTACACTTAAACGAGTGCATATGTTGACTTATTAATCTAAGTTCTTTTTTTATGAGGAGAATTTCAAAAATCCATAACAGATTTATTCCCGCGAGGTCGAGTCCCATTATGTCGAGTTCCCGCTACGTCTACTTTGAAAACTCTCGCCTTTATTCCCACCTAGTCGAGTTGTTGAAAAAGTCGATTTAAGTACCGCCACGTCGACTTACAAATTCTAATTGTACAGTCGCCCGCGTTAACACTTTGATTGAAAGGTGTTACCGGAGTTTCTTGTCATTTCTTCTTCGGCTTTACTTAGTCATCTGCGAAGTGGACGGTAGGGTGTGGCATAATTATGTTTGTTTGTTTAAAGGAATAAATGATTTTGACTTTGTCTTTATCAATACTAATAGTTGTTATTTGGAATCATAGACCAACACGGAGGGGGGACACGTTAGCGTGTTATCCCAGTAGGTACGAAAGAAATAAAAAAAAGAAAATAGAGAGATCGTCATGAGATAGTAGAGTGTTTTCAATAAAAATACAGGGATTGTCCAAAAAATGCAGTGTGAGACCATGCTTGGGACTCCATTATCTTCGAGAAAAGGGAGGTAATGGCTATTGGTTTGTAGTTTGAAGGACTTGAGCGGTCGTCTTTTTTAGGGGTCGGGTGGACCACCGCTGTCTTCCATAATATCGGGACTACGCCAGAAGAGTAAGACAACCGGAAAAAACGGGTTAGGACCGATGCCATCTCTGGGAGCACACATCTTCAACACTATGGGAGGGATTCCATCAGGACCGTTCGAGGAGGACGAGGGACGTAAGTGCTAAACGCCCTGAGCGTTGGTGAAAACGGATACCCGGCATACAGCTATCGCACCGCGATGTAGTTGGCGGTTCCTGTCCCTCGTCATCCAAGGTCGAGTTAGACGCGAAGAGTGTGCCCAGAAGATCGCCTTTCTCCTTTGTTTTGTGGGCCAACGAAGCATTTTCCATGTACAGAGGCGGAAATGCAGGATTGCAGAATTTCCCTTCGATAACTTTGGGAAGAGACCAGAACGCACGAGTTCCCGAAGGTGGACACTCGAGCCTCTCGCCAATTCTACCGATCTGCTCCGACTTCGCCCATGCTATGTCTCTTTTGAAGGACCTGGAGGCAAAGTTATAATGCTTTCTTAGTACGCTGGTATTTTGGTCCTGTGCGGTCACCGCATTGGCCCAGGCTTGGTAAGCTTCGTAATTCCTGCGACAAGCCGTTTTGGAAGATTGACCAAACCAAGGCCAATTTTTTTTTTTTATACCACTTAGGTGGCAGACAAGCACACGGCCCACCTGGTGGAGAGTGCTTACCGCGGCCTATGGACGTGTGCAACACCAGGGGCGTTACACTCGTGCTGCCTACCCTGAAGAAACCTTCTAATGCCCCTCTTAATGAACCCCATATTGTAGTCGCTTAGGTAAACCACGGCAGGGAGTTCATTCCGCAGCTTGAGCGTGCGTGGGATGAAGTTCCTTTCATACCGCACGGTCCGCACCGTTTTCGGATGCAGTGTGTGGGGATGAATTCCCTGCCTATGGCGAGCGGTGCGATGATAGAATGTAGCTATGGGCATCATGTCAAATAATTCATATGAGCACAGACCATTATATAGGCGGTAGAAAACACACAGTGAGGCAAAGTCCCTCCTGAGGCTGAGAGGTTCCACATCGCCTGCGAGTATGGGACTGTCGACGAGCCTCAACGCACGTTTTTGCACCGAGTCGAAAGGGTTAAGCTGACGTGCGGGCGCTCCGGCAAAAAGATGACAGCAGTACTCCATGTGGGGCCGAACCTGCGCCCTATGAAGAAGGAGTCGCTGCCCCGCAGTGAAGTACTGCTTCGCCCTGTTAAGAACTCCAAGTTTCTTTGATGCCAGCTTGACCTTGCCCTCTAAATGACTGCGGTACTGGACGTCACTTGAAATGTCGACGCTTAGGATCCCGATACTCGGGGCAGTGGTAAGCCGTGTGCCCAGGAATTACGGCGCTACAATAAATGGGGGTTTTCTAAGCGGTCAATACACATACTTGTGTCTTGGTGGGGTTGAATTAGACCAGGTTTAGTCGACCTCAATCGGATATTCCCGAGAGAGTAGTCTCGATTTCGGATACAAGTTGTTCGCCACTTCTCTCCACCTCGAACTGGAGGATGTTTGCACGGCCCGTGTAACATGCGTTGGAGACGCCCTCATAGCAATGAATGGAGTCATCGTACAGCATGTCATTAATATGCAGCAGAAACAGGGTCGGAGACAACACGGAACCTTGTGAGACACCAGCGTTTATGTCCATGCGGTCCGAGCGGCTGCCGTCCACGATGGCTTGGATGTTTCAATTGGACAAAAAGCTGGAAATCCAATTACACAGCCCCTCAGGCAGTCCATAAGATGGTAGCTTCACAAGAAGACCTTTGTGCCATACCCGATCGAAGGCCTTTGCTATATCTAGGCTGACCGCTAGTGCCTCACCTTGGCTCTCAATGGCTTGCACCCAACGGTTTGTGAGATACACAAGAAGGTCACCGGTTGAGCGACGCTGGCGGAAGCCGTACTGTCGGTCGCTCAGTAGATCGTTACCCTCAAGTTAACCCAGGAGCTGTGTATTAATAACACGCTCCATAACCGCTCGAGAGGAGGGAGGTGATAGCGTTAGGCCTGTAATTGGACGGGTCTGTCCAGTCGCCTTTCTTAGGCCAGTCGGCGTGGCGGGCGTTAAAATCGCCAAGTATGACTATCTCTGTGGATGTGATCTGCTGCTGCACGAGGTCTGAGGCCATTTGGATATGCTCCATGAGTCGGTCTGTTTCAGTATCACCGCTGTGGGATTTACAGAGGGACGCGTAGACGCGGGGATGGTCGTGGCTGTCTACACGGAGCCATAGAATGGAGAGGTACTACTAATGGAGACTACTACTAATGGAGAGGAACTACCTTCAAGATTGCTGAGGTGACGAGAACTGATATCGTCTCTAACGTACACACACACATACACTCCAGCATTAGACAGAAAGGAGTGTTGTAGTCCGTACCCAGGATAGATGAGGTAGGATGTGCCCGCCGGAGACGATATCTTCTCAAGGTGGTGGTGGACAGCATTTAGGTTAGTGTGTAATTACAAAAGTCCACGGTTGGCGTGGCAGGAGGTGCCCTTGAGTTTTTGCTCTTGCCTCGAGCATTCCTTCGCGCAGTTCCCCCCCAGAATACGAGAAGCAACCTGGGCGTCCACACTCAGGTGCGTTGTGTAACTTAGTTTTTTGTAACGAGTGATTTTTTAAAGAATGTCATATTTGACGCTGAACGAATAAAAATAACGAAAACTATGGCCCAAAACTGCTAATTAAACAACATTATTGTAATATTGCTTGAAGAGGTCATGGTACCAAAACACGAAGCCAGATTGAAGTAATACTGCTTTAACAGGTTGTGGTTGTTCGAACGGCGGTAGTCTAGAGGTATGGGTATGGGTGGATTGCTGAGACGAGGTTTCAGGTTCGATCCCAGGTTTACCATGGCACACACCTAAGTATTCCCCGAAGGGGTAGGCAGAGGTGCTAGCACCCACATTTCGCCAGTTTATGTTTAGGTCCCAATGTAATAGGTGGCGAGCCTATTGCCATTAACCGGGCACTTATAAACCTGCGATAAATACACACATAACTTCGAAAAGCATCGAAAAGTCATTGGTGTGTGCCATGGTAAACCTGGGATCGAACCCGAGACCTCGTCTCAGCAGCACCCATACCACTAGGCTACAGCAAAGGAATTAAAAAATACAAAAATTAGTTTAATATCTACTGAACTGTATGATCAATCAATCAAAGATTCGCCATCGCCTATTAAAAACGTGATTCAGCCATCTACACCCAAGGATACTTTGGGTTTGAGCTTGAGGTATCATGGGCCTTATTCGTCACTTGTAAATAGTTGGTTGATCACGTGCCTCTCCTCAAAAAAAGTACCGAACTATGCCACATAACCAATACTGTCATCATGATCCTCTTATCTATTTGCCAGTTGCGTGCATTTACAGTAGAGAAACTCTCTGTTCTTACATGTAGGGATTTTGGTCATAGGAAGGAAAATAAAGGCATATTTTGGCTTTGATTGTCAAATTTATTCCGAATGGAAAAATATCAAGTAAAGGAATGAATGATCGAGTGAGTGAGTGATTAAATCTATCAATTTAGTCAGCCAGGTTAGCAAATTAAAGAGACTTGAATTTTCGTAGTATTTCAACATAACAGCTGCTGTTTATGACTGCCCTGGTGTTGCAGGTCCATAGGCCACGGTAACCACTTTCTATCAGGTGGGCCGTGTGCTTGTCTGCCACCTAAGTGGTATTAGTCTACTAATCACTTTTTTATGAGCGACTGCCGTCTGACGTCCAAACACCGAGAGAAAAACCTGCGGCTGGGACTCTACTGTTCTTTTTTTTGTTCTCGTCTAGCATGTGCAGGCACACTCTTCAAATTTAGATTTTTTGATTCTGATTAGAAAATAAAATTCCAATCATTTTGTAGAATAGGGGAACTTTGCCTCTTTTCTTGGACCATTTTGCGTGAAATCGTTTCGTATTCAATAATCAACTAATATATCACTTTTAGAATGAACGACAATGTGACAAAAAGTACCTAATGATAAGTTACATTTCAACTAACGGGTCGTGTTGTCAGACTGTCTGCCCAATCGAACTCACTATTGCCTGACCGACATAAAGTGTGAGTGGTACTACATACCTATAATATGGTTGTAAAGTTGAACACTTCGTCCCCTCTTCCGGCGAACCCATCCCATTTACCAATTAACTCGATCAAGCCCATTGTCTGAAGCCTGCCGCTGACGGCTTGGCCGCTGTGTGATATTTAGAAAATGGTGAGATATGAAATGGACGTTTGTATAAATCTTGTAGTTTGTGATAGCACACTCCATAAAATAAGTAATTCTTTCCAGGGCAACTGTATACGCTTTTTTAACAAGCTTCTTAATTAAATTACAGTTCTTAAATGAAAAAATACAGTTTTATGAGTAAACTGTGCCAGAAAGGCTATTATAAGATCCAAGAATATTTAGATGATAAACCACCTTGGAAATGAGCTGTTCGCTCAGCTATGCTACTCAAGCAAAGCTCTGTCTCGACCATAAGTATTAGACTAAGTAAATGTTTGTAAGTAGACCAAAAAAAAGCCCGCTGAGTTTCTTGCCGGAGTCTTCTCAGGTCTGGGCCGCGTTTCGAGTCGGTGTGGTCCATTTGCTAAACTAGTATTTAATATATTGACGTTTTGCCTAATGCCTCGTATACACTACTCGCGAAGTTCCTCGGCGAAGTACTCGAGAAACTTTGCCTGCAGTCCGAAGTGCGACACCACACACTCGTTCAACTTCGCGAGGAACTCATTCGCTCTAAGGTGCCGAAAGCCTGCGCACATTCGTCCTTAGGACATTAATTATATTGGGGTCCCAAATAATAGGCTCTGCTTGCACAGGTTCGAGGAACAACATATTTTCCTCCTGTGACAACTGTATTTTGTTCATAATAAACACAATATGTGTCACACGCAATAATTATAACTATTGAGTACTGAAGTCGGCCGAGTAGTGTAGAGAGGTACTTCGTGAACGCACTTCGTGGAACTTCGGGCCCTTTGACTCGGGCGCAAAAACCGACAACAAATGGAAGTCGCCCGAGGCGAGGTAAAGTTTGACGAGGTAAGCCGAAGTGCATCTCCACACTATCGTATTCGCCTAACTTCGTTCAACTTCGCGAGTAGTGTATAGGGGGTTTAAAATCCGATTTAATGGTCTATGCAGAATAAACTATTTTTGACTTTGACTTCAACGTAAAATACCGCGGGTCTTAAAAGGTCACATTGAACGATTTTGCTAAAAACTTTAGGAATTTTCAATAAATCTCATTTAGATTGTTATAAAATTCGTTAAATGGTAACTCATATGAGCAGAATATGAGTGACCAATTAACGAATTTCATAACAAAGTGACCGGGCGAACATAGTACCGCCATTTTTTTTTTGACTGATGAGATGAGATTTGGCTGCGGCTAATCTCATGAGGAATTCTTTTGCTATTCCAGCTGCACCTTCTATTTTTTTATACAAAGCTTATTTGTCACCTAAGTGGTAAAAAAGGGTCCTGTAGACCCGAGACGCGAGATCAAAAAGTGTCATAACTACTTACACGAATTTTCATTATCATCACACACCATTATCATTATAGTGACCATTTTAAAGATAATATAACTATCGTAATAACAAGATAAGATATAGGGTCAAATGGGGTCAAAAGATAACAATTCTAGGTAATTCTTATCTTGAAATAAATATCATTGAAACTGTATTGTTAATTAAGTATTTATTTCAAGTATTATCATTGTGCGTATTTTCCTGTTTTCCTGACTTTACAATATTTATTTATTTATTTTCATTTTTAGGAAGGCTTAGGTACATACTAATAACATTAATATCTTGATTAAAGTGTGTAGATATATTGCTAATTACAAGCTTATATAAGTAGGTACATTAAAAAGTTTTCTACTAGAACTTTATCTGGATTTGCCCCTTTTTTGACTTACTTTTGTTAGGGTGTCGCTGTACGTCACGCTACCGTATGTGAGAGTTTACAAAAATATTAAAACAAAAGATTAGAGACACGTTTAAAGGTGACAAGATTAAAGGTACATGTTTACGATGGTGACCCTCTTTCCGAGACTTTGCCTTTAGCTTAACATCAGGCGAGGTGAAGTCAAATTGACGTGTCGTGTATAAAAAAAAGACACTTTTCAAATGGATTAAGACAGGAAACATTAAATCAGCTCAGACGGGACTCGAATCAGTGATCTTTCCCTTACAGGGAGAATACTCTGATGTCCTATTCTGTAGCCATTTTTTCGACATACCTACAAGCCAGGTTAAACAATAACGAAATCCAAAGCAAGTTACAAGTAAATAGGTTAAACATCTTGAGATGGGTTATGATAGATTCCAATATCCGCTCACGTCTTGTTCCTCCGGGGTAAACAGAGACAACAGCTCACAATCTACGTCTATCCTTACAATATTCTAAAGTTTTCATTTCTGTTTATTATAGTTGTTTTGGCGGAAATCAACCTACCCCCTGTCCAACAAATAAAAGACTTACTCAAGGAACAGTGCAAGAAGAACGGCGCAGAAGATAAAGTCTCCGAAGTCGAGGTTCGTAATTCTTCTTTTTCTTTTTTCGTGTCAATGGCATATCGTGTGACTACGTTTTCAGATGTACCTAGGTCTTAAAGGTACCAAGTAGGTACTTACCCCTAACCACTATTTGAACCTGTTCTGTGGGTCACGGGACTAGTACCTAAGTATTCCACGCGGGTATGTTAATTATTATTAATGTTTATGTTTATTGTATATATATGTTTATAATTGTTTATTTATTATTATTAATGTTTAACAAAATTCCTCAGGATCTGATTGACATGCCGCTTAATAAATTTAAAATAGAAGTGAAAATTTGTTTAATGAAAAAAGGTTATTATAAAGTGGACGAATACTTATATGATAAAGATGCATGGTCATTCTAATTTAATCTCTTGCTCGCACTGTATAAATTTGTTATAAATAAAAACATATTTAAAAGAAGGAATATAATCGAGTTCACTGAGTTTCTTGCTGGTCTCTTCTCAGTAGAACCAATCTACCGAACTTGTGAAAGAATCATTTTCAAATGATTTACATATTTTATTTATTATTCTTGACATTCCATTTATCAATGTAAAATTATGACGTTCATATGTGCTCTTTATGTGCCTAAATTGAATAAATGAAATTGATTCTTTGATTCTTTGGTAGAGCCGCGGACACAGCTAGTCAATAATAGCGAATGTATGAAGTACTTCTAACTTCTATGAAGATAAAAACATTCTTGATCGCCTTTAACAGCTGGTGCTTTCGTTGGCCAGACTCTTGTACCATTCGTTCGTTGATTTTTCTAAACTAGCACCGTTTTTTTGCACCATTAACAAAACGGCGTCAGATTAGAAAAATCAACAGGTTGCAATACTGACTATACTACACAGAAATAACGGAGTTGATACTTGTTTTTTTTTCTATTAGGTAGGTTCATGAAAATTAGCCTAATAAGGTACTTGACCACTAGAGTCTAGTCAGTGTTGCAACCTGTTGGTTTTTTTGCGCCAACTTTCGTTGACCGGACTCTATGATAGTTTTATTTTTTAGGAATTAGACAATGTTTATTGTCTATAGTTCATAGTAAAACTTAAAGTTAGTAGCTTTGGTCAGGGAATTAGCCTTACGATCTAAAGATCCCATGTTCGAACGATTCGAACTACTGTCGTGGACCTACTCCCACCAAAAACGATTTAACTGAGCTGAACGGGTCAGGGAAAATACCTGCTGCTGCCGTTATTTCAAAGTTCAATGCGTTTGTTTCAGAATGCCGGTAAAGCTTTCATAGATTGTGTCAAGGGTCTAGTTGATGCCGATACACTGAAAAGAGAAATCGAAGAGGCCAGGCCCAACGGTGCTCTCGATGAAGTTTTTAAGAAGTAAGTTAATATAAACACACGCAGGCACGTATAGCATACAGACACACAATTTCCCAGTTGTGTCTAAAAATCCAAATTCCGCTTATTGTTTTTATAGTCAAATAGTCTTCGATATATTTTAAACAATAATAAACTGATCAAGTTTTTCGAAATTCAGGCAATTACATAATTTTCTCGATATCACTAAAAACCTATATACCCGAGTCGGGTAGGATACCATATCCCATTTTAATTACCATTAGGTACAAATTACTAAGACACACAAAACAAGTAGATTCATTTAGTTATAAATTCTCTATACTTTTTAAGGTATTGCGCCAAATCTGCTCAGCTCAAAACTTGTATCCGTAATTTACTCGACGGCGTGTCTCCTTGCGTCGAGCCGGCACATCGGGAACATTTCACAGACATCAACAACGGCGCTGGCCAGCTGATCGACTTCGTGTGCTACAAGGATGGCGACAGAATTGCCTGTAGGTATAACTGTCTTACTAGACAAATGCTGCCCCCTAGCATATTGAAGAATATCTGGTATTCGAACACATGCAGAAAGATGAGTGTTTAATAGATACATAAATTTTGGGGACTCCTCAAACACTGGCTTACTGCGTAGAACAGGATAGAATGATGAATGTATGACATTGGCTCACATTTTGACGCTTATGACAGTCGTCAAGGTATGCCAACTCCATACCCCATTTTAATTTAAAAATATATTGCCACTTGTCTAGAGGGGCTGGAGTATTTGGGGCCACACTAACCGCCTGCACTGTCTGAGTGCCCAGTGCAATTTTCCCCATATTCACCTGCAACGAGTAAACAGTGATTTGTATGCCCAAAAAATGCACTAATTTATAAGGTTGCGTTAATTCAATGTCATAAAAATCACTCGTTACTCGTCACTGATGTACCTATGTTAGAAATAATTCGCACTAGGCTCTCTGATGTGTGTCCCGCAAATCGTGTGGAATTGTTCAAATTGTCTGCCCGAAAATAGCTCAGTATTTGCATGAAAAAAGAACACCGATATGCATGTACACAGATGGCACAGCGCAGACCCAAGATCTTCGGAGCCCGAACCAACTTCATTTGCCTCCAATGAGGCTCTGGTACAGGCTTCCTCTATAAGTTAAATAGCAGTAGCTCTAGTAAAAATTAAGAAACAATACCTTAAGGCAAGGAGGCAGGATTGCTCGGATGATAATGATTATAAAAGTCTTAACTTGTCGTAGATCAGCACAAATATGTCTTATAGATGAATATTTTATTTCAGTGTTCATTGCCGAGGGCGGTCCAGAATGTTTCCAGAGCAAAGCTAATGATATCAGGACATGCGGAGAAGCCATAAGGAGTTCTTATACAAGCATTGAGCAAGCCAAGGCCCTCACCACACAAGTACGTAACAAGTAAAACCACCAGAACACTTAAGTATTAGGTCAAATTAGACTCAAAGTCGGCGTCTCTTCCTATTTCACCAATTTCCCAAATTAAACTAAATATAGATAGTTCTAAAGCTACACATATGTACCTACTTTTTGCACAGTATTATATTGAACCTGACCGGTTTCGCCTTACGGCATTCTCAAAGGTTTACATTTAGCAAAGGTTTTGGATGTTCCGAAGGTTTTGGGAATAAAAACTAAACTGAATGTAACCCTTTGAGAATTCCGTAAGGCGAAACCGGTCAGGTTCAATATAATAAATAGTGTGGAAAAAGTACAAGTGTTCTCAATATGTGTAACAATGAATTCCACCAAGTGCCATCCCATCAATCAACAGTATAAATCCATACTAATATTATAAATGCGAAAGTAACTCTGTCTGTCTGTCTGAATGTTACGCTTTCACGCCTATACCACTGAACCGATCTTGATGAAACTTGGTATAGGGGTAGATTAGACCTTGAGAAAGGACATAGGCTATGCTTTGTCGCGATAACCGACATCCACGCGGCGGAGCCACGGGCAAAAGCTAGTAGTATATAGTTGTAAAGGTTTATTTTATGATTATCTACGTACTCATAAATACCTAGTAGGTAACTGTTCATCATTCTTTGAACCTTTTCCAATACATTTGGGGTCGGTTTACTATCTAACTGTGATGTGGCTGAACATCGATTTTTCGGTGAAGCTATTTACTGATTTCCACAAACAATTGGCGATATTAAGACTCAAGTTTTAAAGACTCCAAATTCCCGGAACGACTGCCATAGATATTTATATGGTAACCGGAACCCCAGTCGCTTTCACTATCCTGAACCCTTCATCATGACTCTCCAAATGAGCATTATATGTCTCAAAAAAGTGAGCAAGTGACAAGAAGATTAATATTGCCGAAAGTCCTACTGATTAATAATTTCTTTGGTATATTTTTTTGCAGGAACGTTGTGCCAAATACGACGAATTGGTGACCTGCATAGTTCAAAAACTGGAGACATGTGATACACCTACACCCTCAAACATGTTCGAGTCCCTAGCTAAGTTCGTCCGCAACAGTTCGCCTTGCGCAGTAAGTAATACTATACTTTTTTCGTGCGGAAAACGATCACCCGCGGTTATGTCAGACTCGAACCTACTAAAACCGCACACCGTCTCGAGTCTTCAGATGCTGTTATGTTTTTCTATACCACTTAGGTGGCTGACAAGCACTCGGCCCACCTGATGGAAAGTGGTTACCGCGGTCTATGGACGTATGCAACACCAGGGGCGTTACACTCGCGCTACCTACCCTGAAGAAACCTTCTAATGCCCCTCTTGAAGAACCCCATATTGTAGTCGCTTGGGAAAACCATGGCAGGGAGTTCATTCCACAGCTTGTGTAGATGCGACAGCGAGGAGACAGCGTACGTGGGATGAAGTTCCTTTCACACCGCACGGTGCGCACCGTATTCGGATGCATTGTGTGGGGATGAATTCCCTGTCTATGGCGAGCGGTGCGATGATAGAATGTAGCTGTGAGCATCATGTCAAATAATTCATCTGAGCACAGACCAATAATTAGGCGGTAATGCTGTGGTATAAGATGGCCCAAGAGACATTTCCTTCACAACCCGGCTTATCCAGAAGGCCATCTCTGTTTGGAAGATGGCCCTCTCGGGTAATAAAACCACGGTGTTCCCATCTCGTCTCCAAGTCCTCTGCCTCACTAGAAGGAGATAGCGACGTCGCCGGCTACGTATCCAAGCAGTTAATTGTTGAAATGTATGGTACAGTAAGCTTCAGAGAAAAGGAACCCCCCTTGATAATGGTTTTATTCTCAAGGGGGGTTCCTTTTCTCTGAAGCTTACTGTACATAACTCATTTGGCGACAGCTTGGCAACCATACATTTCAGTACTAACTGCTTGGATACGTAGTCTAATATGTACCTACTCAACCTACTCAACCGGTGTGAAATTATTATTATTATTTTTTTCAGAAACCCAAATAAAGACAACGCAGAGCTGCGGAATTCATGAAAGTGCCAATTAATAATATTGTTAAACGTTATGAGAATTCTGTAACTTTTAATAAATAAATTAATAAAACAATCACATGCGATGTTATTATTACCCAAGCGGTAAAAGTAAATGCAGTACACCGGTCGCTACTGGGATATCGCCATTAGATGATGGTGATATTAACCTATACATACCTAAATATAATAAATTTGTAAACGATCGATGTCTGTAGGTACATGGAAAGGATACGAGAAAAACTCTTACTGGGGGACTTTATAAACGTAATAGAAGCCAAAATAACGTTTGTTGGTATTTTTTTGACTATTTGTCTGTTTATCCGTTTATTAGTTTATCTGTGAGTTTGTGCACGCTAATCTCAGAATTGGCTTAACGGATTTGGTTGCGGTTTTCATTAATAGATTGTGGTAGGCTTCACTTAACATTAAATTTGTTTTATTGAAATCGGTTCAGAAATAAACTAATTTAATTTTTTTTTTTATTGTTATGGATAAAAAAATTATGCTCAAATATCATTAGTCTAAATTACCATATGCCAAAATATTTTATGGTTATTTTTTTTTATTCAAATTGATAGTGACCTATTGTGATGTATGAGTGAATAAATCGAACCAATAAAATCAGAAGAAATGATTAAAGGAAAAGATTATTTCAGTAATGGGAGGTCCACGTACGGCCGACCTAACCTTTTCATTACTTTTACTACTAACCCAAAGTGGATAGAAATATCAAAAGAACTTTTTCCTGGTCAGGCATGAAATAATAGCCCGGGTATTTCACCCTAAACTGAAGCTAATGATTGACTTAATCACCAAAGAAAAAAAAACAAATGATTAAAAAATAAAAAACCCGACTGCCACTGAAAATACCAAAATAAGTTTGATAGCAGGCGGTACCCATTAATTTTCTTTCGGTTTATGATTGGCAAATGGGTACCGCCTGCTATCAAACTTATTTTGGTATTTTCAGTGGCAGTCGGGTTTTTTATTTTTTAATCATTTGTTTTATTTTATACTTTTTAGTTTCTTTGTATATCTTTTTGTAGTTTACATATCAAACGATATGTAAATTACATACTTGAAATAAAAACTTAAATCAATAAGTAAGAAAATTAGCGAGAATGATTGTTTTGTTAAACAATTTTAAATCGTTATATATCTTAAACTATTATTTAAAATGAAAAATGATAAAAGGAACCTAAAGATGATTTTAAAATACCTATTCAACGACACCCCACTTGACATAGTTCATCGACTTTTATTTTTTTCATGTTGACAATATGGCGTCTGGTTGTCGCTGTGGTGAATTTTTATTACTGTCATGTCTTTAGTGACACTCGCAAGGTTAAGACGAATCGATTGACGTATGAATTATCAAAATCGGCCCATGCATTTGGTCTCTAGAACGCCACATAGAAACAAACATACATACATACATACATAGACTGATAAACACATTACCCTCCTTTGCGTCGCGCAGTCGGGTAATAATTGGGTCATGCCTTTGCTATATGTATAGCGTCGAGTGGCAAAACGAGGTTTGCTTCACGCCCACATACTATTATGGTTAGAAGAAAAGATTAGACCTGATGCTACCGACAAAATTATAAGTGCCGAATTTCCAAATTGAAATGAAGACCCTTTGCTTTTCAAAATTGTAAAGATGACCATGTGGCTCTTTAAACAGGAGTTCGCCCTGTATGCAAGATGGACATTGCTGTAAAAAATACCCTCGAGCACTTACAGAGCGTACAATACCGGGGGAAAACGGATATCTACTCCACCGTAGACGATCAGCACTACAAGGTGCTTTTACCGGTGAAGTAAGGTTACATGGACAATGGATGGGTGGTACCATATTCACCGGTATTATCCAGAACATTTCAAGCGCATATCAATGTAGAAATATGCATCAGCGTCGAATCAATCAAATACATCTGTAAATATGTGAACAAGGGAAGGGTAGCGATCAAGCAACAAATAAAACAACGATGAAGTGACAAGATATCAATCTGGCCGATATATTAGCTCTTCTGAGGCAGTTTGGCGTATCTTAAGTGTTCCGATACACGAAAGACATCCACCGGTTATTACCTTGACATCCATCTTGAAGGAGGACAAAGGTACTCCCATCCAGAAAATATTATGGAGCGTATAGAAAACCCGAGACAAACCACACTGCTCACATTTTTCCAAGTATGTCAAGCAGATGCTTTTGCAAAATCACTTTTATACAATGAGGTTCCAACATTTTATACTTATAATAAACAACAGGGTTGCTTTAACCGCAGAAGACGTGGCAAGGCCTTAGTAAATCAACCAGGTATTTTTGAAACGCACATTATTGGCATAGTTTATACTGTGCGCCCAAATAATTCGGAATGTTTTTACCTGCGCTTGCTTCTGCAAGTTGTTCGGGGTCCTACTTCCTTTACTGAACTGAGAGAGTTGATGACATTGTATACGCTAGGTACCTACCAAGCGGCTTGCCGGGCACTTGGATGGATAGCAACAGCTAGTAATCAATATTATTATCATAAACGATGAGATACCCAAAGCTATTATCTTTGTGGCATAGGTCTCTCTCAATGTGTGTCATTTCTGCTGATTCTCCACCTTCTCTCGGTCTCCACTCTAGGACATGTTTGCTCCAAAGGCCATCGGTCCATCGACAGATGTGACCAGCCCACTGCCACTTCACCTTATTTATTTTACGAGCTAAAAAACCCGCAGTGTCTTTTGCCGACGATCGATAGCATTATTTTAATTTTTGACGTATTATGGAGCTGGTAGGTAGTATCGGTAGCGTAATGGTTAAGGAGTCGGTCTTACGATCGAGAGGTCCCGGGTTCGAATCCTGGCCATTACTTACACTACCGACGTGAACCTTTTTTTTTTTTTTTTTTTTTTCGTGGTGGAATGCTTTTAAGCACTTCGCTCACCCCCCACGGGGGCAGGGAGCGGGCTTCGTGTGGGACTCCTAGCCTCGAAGGAGGCCAGACTACCCACTAAACCACCACGGTGTCCGTCGTCACCACATATCGACGATGGCGGGAACAACATCTTCCGCCATCGTCGTGTGGGTCGCCCGCCGCTGATCTACGGCAGGCCCATCTCTGGTGTGGCAGAAGAGGAGTCCTTCTGCCACCCGCCTAGGCAAGGCACACGCGACACGACGTGCGCCTTCAACCTCGAGGCCTATGTAAGGGCAGCAGACGCCCCCGCGTCTACTGCCCGGCCCGGTTAGGGGGGGAGGAGTTGGTGGTACCGCCTCCTCCGAGCCCCGGTTCTCTTGCGGCGCTGTGGGAGGGAAAGGGGGTCACATTCCCTCTCCCTCTCCGCCGCCTCCTTCTGCGAGATAACCGTCTCGCAGAAGGTTTGAACCGCTGCCCACGCCTCATCGCCGCCGTCGACCATAGACAGAACTACGGCCGGCAGCGAGAGGTCCGTCCCCACTTCGGCGATGAGAGCACGGCGCTCCCCAGCCCACGCGGGGCACTCCTCTAGGGTGTGCTGCGCCGTGTCATCATCGCCGCCACAGTGGTGGCACCCACTGGTCGGCTCTCGTCCCACCCGGCACAGGTAGCTTCCGAAGCATCCATGCCCCGAAAGGACCTGCGCCATGCGGAACGTTACCGACCCCCGCGATCTGTCCATCCAGTCTCTGAGGACAGGAACCGACGTGAACCCTAGCCTATCTTAGTTGGACGGGTTAGAAGGAATATTAGTAACTTCGGCTCTAATATTCTTTAAAAAAATCTGGTCTATGCCCACCCCATGGAATCTAGCCATAATAATCCATACTAATATTATAAATGCGAAAGTAACTCTGTCTGTCTGTCTGTATGTTACGCTTTCACGCCTAAACCACTGAACCGATTTTGATGAAATTTGGTATAGGGGTAAATTAGACTTTGAGAAAGGACATAGGCTATGTTTTATCGCGATAACCGACGTCCACGCGGGCGGAGCCGCGGGCAAAAGCTAGTTACTTTATATTTCAAAGTTCAAGACAAACGAACGTATCACTAAATTCTTTAGGCTTTTACGCACGAAGTTCGTCCGTTCGTTCAGTAAACATGTGCCTTTTATGTTATTTCATATATTGAACGAAAACATGTTATATTGCTTCAGTAGACATTTGCCGTCTGCCCAGCAACCTCAATATAATAATTCGGTGCCAATCAATATGTTAAATAAATTCATATTTGCCTTCATTGCTATCGGTAAGTGTAAACAATGTCTTACGAACTTTTACGTTTTTTTCACTCTGTCTGTTGTCCGCGGCTCCACCTGAGTGGATTTCTGACCCCGTTTCCGCAACCCATAAGTTACTTTTATCCTTTAAATAGTTTCCAGGGATATAGGTACCTTATGTTTTATACCCAACTTATTGGAGCTAAATAGTTGGAGCCTTAAAAAATTCGACTAGTCTAACTACATACTTAACTTCAATATGTAAATTGGTTGTGAAAAATATCGAAGATCAACGAGTTATCGCAGTTAGTTAGACTAAAAAACTGGCCCCAACTGAGTTAGGAAACGGCTCATTGGATGGCGATGATATAATCTATCCCAACAAGATGGCGACACCGTGGTTCCCGAAGCCCATCTCGAAACCAGAGTGGGCCCTGGGTCAGCCATTCTGAAAGTAAAATGTCATCTTAAGTGATTATCTCATTACTATCCTAAACTAAAGGTCGAGGTTCCGTCAAATCCTTTCAGCGTGAAAGAGTAAGAAACATACTTAGATACTAACTCTACAATTTGATGGCATGCATCAGACCTCTCTCATTAATCGGCAGATGTACCATCTTACAGGTTAAGCTAAACAAAAAAACAAAAAACAAAGTTAAAGGCTAAGCCCTGTCCTAAATTGGTCGGGTCCCTTAAAAGTCAAATTAAAAAAGAAGAGAAAATAGCGGGCCCTTGCCTCAATAAGCCTCAGATGCAATTCGCAACAGAAATAAGATATTGTTGAATACTTTCAGATTTGTATTTGTTGATAGTTTACTTATCTGATTGAAAGGAGAAAGAAAGAAAGAAAATAAGTTTTATTTAATAGAACACAGCGCACATTTTCTATAAATATTTTGGTTACGTAACAACAAATCTTAAAACAAAACTTGTTCTTGTTTCAGCTATATTCACGGACGTTTACTATTTATCCGCGGCCCCAGCTCAGTCAGCGAAAGACCTATTAAAGGAACAGTGTAGGAGAAATGGAGCTGAACACAAAGTCAATGATGTCGAGGTTTGATGTTACTTTAAATTAAAAAGCCAATAGAGATTGAGATGAAACTACAGCGAACTTACGCTTATAGTACCTAATCAACCGTTGTTGTTAAAAAGCAATAGAAATGTTGAGATGAACCAACTAAAATTGTAAGACTTTTCATGTTGCTGGAAAACCAGGTCGACCCTAGATAACCCTGGGACCTTGTTGTTGTTGGGGATCAATTCCCCACTGCTCTCCCCATAGAGAGCTACGAGCGAAAATTTGGTACCGCCATGACGCTAGGCTTGCTTAAATGAGGGCAATTAATTTATTAGTGGACCCTTTTTTACAATTCAATCATTTTAACTCGTTATGTAGGTATGTGCTTAGAACTGTATACGATATAACAGTTTGGTATGACAATGTACATTATTTGCATGATAAAAGGACAAAACATCTGTTTATTATTGAGTTTTGGGGCTGACTGTTACGAATCAGCTGTAGTTTATATGAAATATGTCAAATATGGCTCAACTTAGGTCATTGGAATGTTCAACATTGAGGTAATTAACCCTAAATTTGTATAAGAATAACAAATAATAATATTATAAACTAGAACATAAACACCAAACGGCGCTATCATAAGACAAACTATTAGCGTTCTTTAACACGGATAAACCCACTCGATACTTTTCTAATAAAAACACTAGCAATTACCCGCGGCTCCGTTCGCGTGGATGTCGGTTATCGCGTACCTAGTTCAGTAGCGTCGGCCCAATGAAACATCTCTACTCGCTCCTCCACACGCTTCACTATTATATTCGACTCAGTAAATACTATACCTAATAAGTAACACACCCAGACCAACGCAATTAGACGTATTCATGCATACAAATATGTGCGCTTATTTCCTTTTATTTATTACTAGCTGACCCGTGAACGAACCCCGAATTTTTTCCGACCGCGTGGCGTCAGATTCCCTTCCCCCTAAACTTCCTACTATATTCAGCATTTATTACATTTATACTAGCTTTTGCCCGCGTGGATGTCGGTTATGGTGACCAAACATTGCCCATGTCCTTTCTAAACAAGGTCAAATCTACCCTTATACCAAATTTCATCAAAATCGGTTCAGTGGTTTAGGCGTGAAAGCGTAAAATACAGACAGACAGAGTTACTTTCGCATTATAATTAGTAGGTACGTATGCATATAAACCTTCCCCTTGAGTTACTCTGTCTGTTAAAAGACACCACATCAAAATCCGCAGTGTAGTTTCGAAGATATAAGCATACATAGGGACGGACAGACGCGGCAAGCGACTTTGCTTTACTATGTAGTGATGATGGCTTATTCGGCTTTTATGGGAGCGGTTGGCGTCAGACCTGTAAGAGGAACGACCACAATAAGAGGAAAGTTTACGTCAGAGCATCGATCGTTCGTTCAATCAGCAGGTGTACCTACTGCGTGAGGTACCTTGGCTTCGAGGCTCGAAGGTGGAGCTAGTGGAGCACCAAATGGACTCGTTTCGGGGCTTTTAAGGTTTAACTGACTAGGGACCTACTATATTATAGTGAACTACAATCGAATACTGAGCAGAATTCGAATCCAAAATTAAAAATCACGATATAAGGCCTTTTTTATCGTGCGAAACATCCCCACGGATACCACCCCCACGAAGCCGGTGGAGGAGGTGGTTATGTCGGACTCGAACTTGCTAAAACGCACGCCGTCTTGGGTCTTTGGTTACCGGAGGTGAGATTGCATATACAAGGCCTTGGCGCACGCGGATTGCTTTGTATTGTAATAAATCTATGCTGGGTGAATTTGAGCTCAACCACCGCAGTAGCATCCAATGTTATTTTCAAAATACATTCAAAAAACGTGTACTGCGCGTACTTATAAAGCACATTTTAGGTTCAAGATTTATGGTTCGAACTCTACAAGACTTATTTCAATTTATTTGTTTCAGAACTCCGGCAAATCCTTCATACAATGCGTCCAGGGTTTAGTTGACTTTGAAGAACTTAAAGGAGAAATAGAAGTAGCTGTAGTCATGGGTCTGCTTGATGAGGTTTTCACGAAGTAAGTACCTAAAAATATAGGAATATCTATTATAGATATTCCTATATTTTTAGGTACTTACTTATTTATTTTTATTTATTTATTTATTAGGCATATCAACAGTGTAAACACCAACATGGATAAAACTTGGATAAAACTTACTTACTTACTTACTTACTTTACCGGAAACATTGCTATAACTAAAATTGTGTTAATTGTGTCAATACATATAATGTGGTCGTACTTATTATTATAAATAAATAAAATAAATAGATAACCGACATCCACGCGGGCGGAGCCGCGGGCAAAAGCTAGTCATCAATAGAAGCAACTGGACCAGTTTTATGAAACATTTTGTTCATGTCGAATACATATGGAAAAAGAAGAATCATCTCGGGCGGGACTCGCACCCGCAGTCTTTCCCTTACAGGGGGATTGCCTTGACCAATTCGGCTACCGAGACACGCCCGATGTTATTCAAATTTCCCATCTTATACGTGTTTAAGGCGACGGTTCCATTTTTTTTTTTTACACCATTCTACACAACGCTATCTAGACCCATGGTAAGCTTAATTAGCTTGTGTTATGGAATCTAGAATGCGGATAAACATACTTAGATACTTTTTTTTTGTAAATATATACATAGAAACACCCAGACCAATGCAAATAGCCATATTCATGCATACAAATATTTGCACTGAGCGGGAATCGAACCCGCGCCTCCGCGGGCGCGTGCACTACCGCCCCGCCACGGAGGCTGTCTGCACTACCGCCACGCCACGGAGGCTGTCGTGTCGATTTGTATAGTTAGCATACTTAATGCTGAAAAAATTCATTCAATTTTGTTCATGAATGTCACTGATGGTGGAACCTAGTGTAGGTACTGACCTACACTAGGTTCCACCACCAGTGAAGCAAATAGCAGTTTAGGTGTTCTCTGTGAACCACCATTGGTCTATTCATCTAGTGGATTCCGTGACAATGGCATCAGTTTTAGGGTTCACCCTTGTTTGATATAACAACGTTTGGTCGAATATCACTTCGACTAATTTCAGTTGCACTAAAATCATTTCACATAATTATTCATTTGACCAAATATTTAATTGGTCGAATTTTATTTCGCAGAATTATTTATTTGGAATAATGTCATTCCACCGAATTTTCATTTGCACTAATTTTATTTAAACTAATGATTCATTAGACTAATAGTGGTTAAGTCGAAAAATCATATCGAATATTTGGTTTATTTTTTTTCATATTTTGTTTTTTTCTACCTATCCCTCTGAGAGATTTTCAATTTTACTTGTATTGTTTTTCATGTAACATACTCTTTGTAGTTTTCTTACATCAGTGAAATTCGCAGGGTTAGATTAGGTTAGAATTGTGACCATAATATGCACGGCAGCAGCCGCCGACGAGTGCCAGAAAAGTGACACAAATAACATGAAAAAATTAACGAAAACCCCCTTTTACATTTGCAAAAAAATATGTTCTGTGGACTGTTAACGCCATCTAGTAGATGTAAGTGGAACAATATTGAGATTCAATATAATTTTAACTTTGCAGATGCGTAGAGATGTTGCGTCTTTGGCAGTTTTCTACCGTCTCTACCATGGTGAATGTTCTGACGAGCTCTTCCAATTAGTCCCACCCTCTCCTTTCCTACACAGGACGACACGTGCAGGGCTAAGATGCCATCCATATACGGTGCAGAGTATACCAGCAAGAACCAAGCGTTTCAGCGACTCATTCCTATGCCGCACCATTAAGACCTGGAACTCCCTGCCAGCTCACGTGTTTCCTTCTTCCTACAGTCCCGGGTCCTTTAAGCGGGGCGTGAAAAGGCATCTAATGAGGCCGTCAAGCTGAGTGCCACCACTGTTAACATGGTAAATGTTTACGATGGTGACCCTCTTTCCGAGACTTTGCCTTTAGTTTAACATCAGGCGAGGTGAAGTCAAATTGACGTGTCCTATATAAAAAAAAAAATTGTAGAAAAATACATCATACAGGTTGTCATTGTCATTCAGTAGATCGATTTCTGTCTTATAACTACGTAAACATTGTACATTTTTTGCGTTCAATTGTTTAGTTTAAGTAACTAAAAGTGTTAAAATGTGCAGCATTTTTCTAAGCAAGAGAGGTGGAATGAAGTGAACGAACATAATCACGAGCCCAGTGCATGTACATTACCAACTTGTAGTGTACTGCGTGAATTAAAAAATGGTCTTTTGTTTGTTTGTTAGAACAACGTTTGATCGAATATTACTAATTCGAACAACGTTTTCTACACTACATTACATTATATCAATTGAGTATTTGATTAAATACATATTATACCAAATGAATATAATATGAAATGAGCATTATAATTTTTGATGAATAGCTCAAACGTTGTTACATAGGTATAGCAAATAAACATTCGATCAAATGAAATTTATGTCAACCGATATTATGCAAAACAATTATTTTCTCAAACGTTGTTCGAATTTGTAACATTCGATCAAAAGTTGTTCGACCAAACAAGGGTGAACCCAGTTTTAGGATGCACCATTTGCTTCACTAGTAGATTGTACTTTCTTATCGAAGTTGGAAGCAGCTCTTGTGAAGGCAAAGGAGAGGGGTATGAAATGCAAACTTTGGCGACCAACGACTTCGGGTTTGGGCATTTTCCCGACAATTACATGGCTCTGGGATACGATACTCTACAAAGCCAACGATCAAAGTTCAGGGACGTGCCTACCAGGACTTCGCGATAACATAATCTATCCGTCAACCATGTTATATCCTACCCCTCTTACAAATCGTCACAATAAGACAATACTTATTATAGTTAAAATTTCGACAATCGCGTCTGCTCTCCACTCTTCGCCAAAAAGGTCAAGGAGATAACTAAATTATTAACAAAAAGTCCCAGAACTTCGAAACGCGAGACGTCCCCGGGACCAGAACCTTAATGGATGAATGATTCAGCATAGAAGTGTGCAAGGTGCACATTTATTTCTATTTTTTAACCCCCGACGCAAAAACGACGGGGTGTTATAAGTTTAACGTGTCTGTGTGTGTGTCTGTCTGTGGCATCGTAGCACCCAAACGTATGAACCGATTTGGATGTAGTTTTTTTTGTTTGAAAGGTATATTAGTCGGGAGTGTTCTTAGCTATGTTTGAAAAAAATCGGTCCAAGATGGCCGCCGCCACAACATATCGGAATACGAATTTCTATAAATATCAAATTTCTATAACTCCCTCAATATGGGTATCAAATGAAAGAGCTTGACTAGTAGATAACTTTAAAAAGTATAAAATAAAAATTAAATTAAACATTTAAAAAACCCCCGTCACAAAAAAACACTTCCAAAAAGTTGAAAATAAATGGAGTTTGCCTTTTAACTTTAACGGTTGCCATGTCGGGGGACCTTGAATTGTTCCGATAATATAACGGAGTGCTTAACCAATTAATGAATGTTAAAGCTAGGTAAAACTTTCATCACTTTCATATTCAGCGGTTATCCCTAAGAGGGCTTTAGGCAGGATATCGTATCTGGTGAAATGTTAGGGCTGGATTAAACAGCCTAAAATCTACCTATATTTTTTCAGATATTGCGCTAAATCTTCTCAGCTGAAAACGTGCATCAACAATTGGTTCGATGGTGTGGCTCCTTGCGTGGACACCACATCTAAAGGACATTTAACGACCATCAAGAATGCTAGTGATCAGCTTGTAGATTTTGTATGTTACAACAATGGGAGCAGAATTACCTGTAAGTATAACTTCGTTCACTCTTAGTATCTACACATCAACATGGGTATTGGTAACACAGCCTCCGTGATGTGCCGGTAGATTCGAATGCTACGCAAGGGGTGCATGTTCGATTCCCACTCAGTGCAAATATTTGTTATGCATAAAATATGTCTATTTGCATTGGTGCCTCGGGAGAGTACCTACATAGTCATTACGGATAGTTGGAGGCATTGATATACATTGTGATTATTGGTTGGAGGCCTAACTGCTCTTCAATATTGCCAATGGTTTGTGGAGGTCGAATGGCAGTAATTTTACGGCAAATATCGAAGTTAAGACGCGTTGCAGTTAGACTAGAAAAAGCGGACCACTGACTCAGGAGGTAAAGGCTTCGGATGCCACTGGTATTAACGCAAGGAGGATGATGAACAATAGCTATAGCCAGGTGGGTTTTGGCGTTCAACCATCTTGCATAATATCATTTCATGGACAGTTAAGTTTTAAAAAAAGTATATAAGTATGTTTATCCGCATTCTAGATTCCATAACACAAGCTATAAAAGCTTACCATGGGTCTAGATAGCGTTGTGTCGAATGTGGTGGAATTAAAAAAAAAACAATAATTATGTAGGTAAATGCGAGTGATATTCGTAGGTGTACTTCGTGGAATAGGAAATTATTTTTTTATTTGAATTCCACCTATGAGTGTGCTAAGTGGAATACTTTAGGTGTGCTTCGTCTGGGTGCGCTATAATTGGGTGTGCTTCACGGAATACCTCATAGCGTGAGGATAGCGTTTAATCTAAGGAACTGCCATAAATGTAATGAGTACCTACGTAGTTATGCTATTTGTTGCAGTATTTATCACCGACGGTGGTCCTCAGTGCTTTCAGAACAAGGCAACTGAAATCAGGACATGTGGAGATGCCTTGAAGAATTCAATTGCAGATTTTGAAGCAGCCCAGAGTCATACAACACAAGTAGGTATTTGCATTAGTAGTAGAATGGTAGAGTAGTTTTCTTTTCGTGTTATTTTATCGAATAAAATGTTTTATTTTTGCAGGAACGTTGCGCCAAGTATGAAGAAGTTGTGAGCTGCGTCGTGCAAAAACTGGAGACATGTGAAACGCCTACATCAGCAAATCTATTTCGGTCACTCGCTGGATTTGTCCGCAATGGATCCCCCTGCGCAGTATGTAGAAACTACTACTGTGTTTCTTTTCTTCTTGTTTTTATCTGCAATAATGGATGTACAGGGAATTTCAGTTTTCCCGTAGGTACTTAACTAGGACTGGAAATAGTATTTTTTTTCGTACAAAAACATAATTATATTGGTACTTTATATCGTCAAAGGGTAAAATATTTAGCAGTTTTTTTTTATCGTGCGATAAATCCCCACGGAGCCGGTGGAGGTGGTTATGTCGGACTAGAGAACCGACTAAAACGCACGCCATCTTGGGTCCTTGGTTGCCGGAGGTGAGATTGTCAAAAGCATATCTCTCACACCCCACAGGTTGTGGGGACCACAGTGTCCCCATTGAATATATTTAGCAGTGGGTACGAGAAACTATCTATAATTTTAAGTGGCGCATGTGCTCGCAGAACAGCTGATAGGAAGTGGTTACCAGAGCTTATAACTGCTCGCATCGCACGCAATAGCAATGTTGATAGCCCTAAATATTTGATTTTTTTTACCATAATATTTTTATAAAAAATCTACATTACACATATGTAGGTATAGTCGACAAAAGAGATACGGTTGCGCTTTTACATATCTACAATTTTAATGCAACCGTATCTTCTTTGTGTCTTGTTAGCTAATATATCTGTGTTAGAAACTTTATGGAAAAGTTAAATATGGAACAAAATAGGGACTCTTGTTTGTCTCAATAACTTTCCATAGAATTTCTTTGTACTAATGTCTACCTACTCAATTTTTACAGAAACCCAAAATAAACCAAGAAAATGCGGACTAGCTGAGTTCATCAGGATAATCGATATACGAATCTTGAAAATTACATATAAATAAAAATTTCAGTACCAAGTCGAACAAGCATGGTTGTTAATTATTATTTGCCAAACGAAGGACTTATAAACCCTAAGCAGTCTTGAGCCACCCCAAAAATTATTAATAGGTAGGTCATGAGCATGACACCGATCCCCGGTCCCTAGCTTCATCCGATCCTAGCCTGGTAACACTTAAGTTTTCTTCTTACAAAGTTCCCTCCACCTTCTTCCCACTCTTAAAGGTCGACAAGTAAATCAAAACAACTGCATACTATTCTTTCGTTTATTTGCAAAATATTATAAACAGTTAAAAAAATCACATAAGAACACACATAATAATAATTAAATTAACGTACACAAGTTATATTTTCAAGTCGTGTAGTATATGCATTGTGATTTGTGAAATATACAATAACAAAAAATAATCATATTGATGTGCCTCGAAATCTTTTGATTCAAGATCAGAGAACTATAGAATTGAATTAAATACTTTATTAAATTAAAATAATGTCATAAATGATGATCTCACGGATATTTGAAACCCTCCTGTAAACTGATACTTTTTATTTAAATTACGCACTCTTTTTTTCGTCCGTATCTACGTATAAATCATAGACTGTCATAAGATCATTCACTCTTGTGATCTACTTAAACCATAGACCATAGACTCCTTCGAGTACAGTATTCGCAAGATAACTCTGCGCGCGGAAGAAATCGGAACTATTGATTTTATATTCTATTGTCTTCGAACAATAAATGATACAAACACTTTGGGTATATAACGTAAACAATTAGTTTTTTTTTAATCGGATTATGGACAAGAAATGCACGTTACTAACACAACAAAATTTACAATTACAACAACATTAGGTACGCCAGCGCCATCTTTCGCGCGCAGACTTATCGTGCGAGCACTTTATTAGACCACAATATTGAGTAAACTTCATCAGTCATTCACTCTTTCGATCTTCCATGATCGAAGAACCACTTGTTCTAAATGTTTTTTTATTATAACAGTGTTAGTCGATGTTACCATGTTATAAAAAAAGAATAGATTAAGTAAATGGATCGAAGTTTCTTTTACAACTTGAAAACTTAACCTGTATACTGCAGACATGGACTGAATGACTTGTTTCTTTCATACGCACAGGTTTGGTAATCAAATTTTGGCAGCCTAATATCCTTTGCATAAAGTACCTACGAGTTTTCCAAGTAATTGACTTCAGCAACTTAAACCGATTTTTCTTCATAAAACTATATTTTTTGTTGATAATGTTGAACAGTCATAAAAGTAAATAATAATAAGAGTGAATTTCACCAGTAGATAATGATTGGAACCGCGATCAAGACGAATTTAACTGCGTTCATTCAATTGATTACGATTTTGAACTCAACTTAGTTGATTTTTACTGGTGAATTCCAGGTTAAGTTAAATTTTGGAATGCATTCACACCGTAAAAATATATAATTATATAATAAAATGTTATTTCACATGATATGCTATTTCACGTATACGCTACGAAGCTCCTATACCGTAACTTAGTTTTGGCAATCTACATATTCTAATAACTATGACACATACCCTTACACCGAATGCTCACATTTAATGCGTAAAAAACATATAATATAAAGGACAAATGCTTATACACAGTTCCAAAAACTTAATAGCAGCAGTAAAATAAGCCGACAAGTAAACTACTCGCATATACTGGGTGAATTTATAGTATTTTCGGATTAAAAGAATTTAGGCTCAGTTTCGGAAGCAAAATCATCTGGAAGTATTAATTGAGCGAAAGAAAAAAAAATTAAGCCACCATTTTTCCTTTCACCTGAACATGATTCCCATAAATTATCAAAAACATAACATTAACTCACGCCTGTATTCCCCGAAGGGGTAGGCAGAGGTGCCAGCACCCACATTTCGCCAGTTTATGTTTAGGTCCCAATGCAATAGGTGGCGAGCCTATTGCCATTAACCGGGCACTTATAAACCTGCGATAAATACACACATAACTTCGAAAAGCATCGAAAAGTCATTGGTGTGTGCCATGGTAAACCTGGGATCGAACCCGAGACCTCGTCTCAGCAGTCCATTACCCATACCACTAGGCTATCAAAAAACATTTTTATTTATTTCACTAAATTAATACTTCCAATGATTTTGCTATCGAAACGACTATAAAATTACCCAGTATATTTATTTGCGCAAGAAAGGCGTGTGTATTACATATTATGTTGAGAAATTATATACCAGAAGTCAAATTCTCTTAATATAGTTTCGGTCTCGATCTGGTATTCTCGTAACTTAATTTTCATAGAAATCGTGCTCTTTTATATTTGGATGATTGGGATTGGGTTGGGACAATTTTGAAGGGACTTATATTATGAGGATTGGCCTTCAGGATAAGGTTGTAGGTATAGGCTTTTGTACTGGCATATCGGAAAGAAGTGTGGAGTCCGGCTAGTTTTTGCACTAAGCATGTCGTGCAAGCCGGGTGTACAGTCGACAAAGGAGATAAGGTTCCACTTTTTCATATAAAGTTGTATGTCAAGGTGGAACCATATCTCCTTTGTTGACCGTACATGGACTATTTAGCTTTTGTCTAAAACGTCAAGAGCTGCTATTAAATATTCTATAACAGGCTTATTAAGCCTGTAAGTTTTTTTCTATATGGCAATTTTATAAGTACTCCCCAGTGTTACCATCTCAAAATTATATTTTTGTTGGTAAGTACATACAATATATAAAAAATACTTTTGTTATTCGTATTTTGCACACTTATACTATTCATTTATATGACTATGCGTTGGCCACGATGTTGGCATATAAATTACGAAAATATTTATGAATATATTTATGCATAACCCTAAAACAATATAATATCACTGTTTGCTTAAAAACCCAAGCGCTGCATATAAAATCAGTATAATTAAATGATTACAAAAGCTTAAAAATACCCAGTCTCTTACAAAATTAAATCTTAAAGCGATACATACTATCATTATTATTCTGGTGATTCGCTGACAAAATGTAGAGTACGTATAGACTTAATTTAATCGCAATATATGTAAATCAAAATTTTCAAAATAGTCCTTACAACTTAATATATTTTGATCAAAAACATTTCAAAAAATAGCACAGCATAAACCTCTAACCGCTGCCTATTCTGAATGAACTGTAATCGATTTTTGAAACGATTCACAATCGATTACGATTCTATTCGGATCGGCTGGACGAGTATTATCGAGAATGATTCGATGTTAAGTATCACTTAATTGTAAGTCTTGACTTGATGTAAATAAATTATTATTACGATTTGTTAGGATATTCAAGCCCATATAAGAATCATGTAAGTGTTCAATATATCAAAAAAATATTTATTCAGACGCCAAGAAGAATATTTTGGTATGGATTTAGATGCGAACATAATTATAGTTAAATGCTGCTAATTCTGTTGTTACATCTCTAAACTTAAAATTCTCTAAAATTTTCTAATTGCATCTGTTTCTTTCATTATCAGATAGAAAAGGACAGATGATTTATTTTAGTGAACACCTGTCAAATTAACTCGGCGCTTTGACGGTACCCTTCAATTTTAGTCGACATCTACGAACGTGCTACTTAACTTTGACATGTACATTTGACAGGTAGGTATTAACTTAAATAAAATCATCTGTCCTTTTTTACCTGATCATGAAAGAAAGAGATGCAATTAGATTTTTTTAGAGAAATTTAAGTTTAGAGATGTAACAACAGAATTGGGAGCAATAGCTATATAAAATTAGCTGTCATTTGCGACCTTTATGTAAAATGTAGACACAAAGTTATTTACCGGACTTTTATGTTACTTCGAGCCTAAAAAAACTAATCACTAATCACATTATCAGGACTTCACAGAAGCCAGAAACGGCATTCCTCTCCTTTAGGCAGTCCGCTGCCTCATGCATACACGCACTCGGGCGCCTATTTTGGGCAAATAATACGAAGCAAATTACGTGCAAATAATTTGCACAAATGCCATGAATAATATATACGGTTTGCACGAATCAGGCAACGAAAGGCTTACAATATCTATAAAACTGTGCAAATATAAGACAGGTTTTCTTTTGATAGAATAGTATGATTCCTACCTACTATAGCAGTCTACATTTGGCAGAATTCGATTTTCACATCCAAAGCAGAACCTTATAATAATCTAAGTGTTAAAAAAATTACTTCTATGCATATTTGCCACGCAGAACGAAATATTTGGAATCGCTAAAGACAATTTACTTGACCAGCAAGAATGCATGCCTTTATGTAACGTTCATATATATGACATTAAAAGGCGCGCTATGTCTATAAACATAAACTAAGCGTCCACCTACTCGCCCCGCACGCCACGCATTATTATGCTTTGTGATATTCGAACAAGTGCGTCCACCTAAACTGATCGTACAGATCGCACATTCGTTAGGTACTAACGGAATGGAGTATATGTTTATAGACATAGCTACTTAATAAAGGTAAAAAAGTTGATATGTATTCTAATATGTTTAATTAAACTGAGTTATAAAATAAAACGTGAGTAAACACAGAAATCGCACCAGTAGTTTATTTTTATGTGTTTGTGTTAAAAACAGATCAAGATTGTTTACCTTTAGTTAAGTAGGAGATACCATTGCACCTTTCTATACAACTTTTTATGAAAAAGTGCGACCGTATCTCCTTTGTGGACTGTACCCCTGACCAAACGAAGTATTTAAGTGTCTTAACTCCGTCTGTGACTACTTTTCCTTCGTTCGCCGCCACCCACAGAACTCTCCCAAAATATTTTTTGTTCTAAACAGCTTGTAGTATAGAAAGTCACTTATAAACGATGATTATCCTAATCCTATTCAATAACTAGGTTTGTTTCTAAACAAGCAAAAATATAATAAAACTCAATATCCTTGTGCTAATTCTAAATATCTTTTTTTTGTTCCGATATAATATGTTAGTTTTAAATCATGATAAAATAAATTAGGTCAAATTTCGGGTAGTAATTTTGATGATCTGGCAACACTACTTTTTAGAGTGCAACACTAGTGAAGTCCTGTCATTAGTTTCTTTCTTTATGGCAGGGTTTAAAAAGTCAAATAACGCGATCTTTGCTAAACTCACGATTCGCGCCTATATATTATATAGCGACATTAATTGACTGTCTAATTCTTACTTATGGTAGTACTTCACCAGGCGGACGGCTCCAAACCCTATAGAGAAACTACTTGATCTCGTAATATGCAACAGTGTATGACAATAGCTCACTACGCTAACAAGCCATCTAGATAAAGTACTCGATATTTGATTTGACACTTCGGGAAGACGAGCGACTTCGGTTAAGTTCGGAATGCTTCGTTTTTGTAGAGCGTTGTCTCTATCGCACAGTGTATTTTTCCAGCACGATATATTTTTTGAAGAAAACACTTTTGTGAGTAAAGAATCTCAAGTATTTATGGTGCGACAAAAAATCTACTACTGCTTGGGTAAGAACAAAGTCTATTTTTTTTCGAATAGGGAGGTAAACGAGCTGACGGATCGCCTGATGGTAAGCGATCACCGCTGCCCATGGACACCCGCAACACCAGAGGAGTCACAAGTGCGTTGCATATATCTATGTTTGATTGCGAAAATCCAACAGCCACACGGGTGGAACTGTGGACAACTGCTAGTATTCTATACATACAAATGGATTTAACTCCTCTATAAAGGTACTCAAGGTAAGGTTATGCGATAGTGATAGTTAGATTCAAGCTTTACAAAGCCGAAGCAAGTCAAATTTTATCCTACATTCTACTTCCCGTGTCATATCAAAGTCGAGTATTGTACATACATTTCTGAAGAGAATCTTTCCTTAAACAAGTAAAACGGCTGCTAACGCCATGAAAACTGTGCTTGAAGTTATAGTGAGGCCGTTTGCTGAGCCGCCTTGGCCGCCTTTGCCGCTTTTTACAACCTGCAACGTAAACACACATTATAAATAAAAATTATTCCACAACATTCTACACAACGCTATCTAGACCCATGGTAAGCTTAATTAGCTTGTGTTATGGAATTTAAATGCGGATAAACATACTTATAATTTTTCTTTGTAAATTCATACATATTATATATAGAAAATACCAATGTAAATAGCCATATTCGTGCATACAAATATTTGCATTGAGCGGGGATTGAACCCGCGCCTCCTGCTTAGCAGTCGCGTTCACTACCACCACGCCAGAGCGCCATGCGACTGTCTTATATCTTGCATCCAGTGGAGAACGTCTTTTTTTTGCAGACAAACCGGCTGGAATCGGATTAAAGGGACCCCACTCTGTTGCATGCTGTTACCACATGCACCCGCATGGATATCATAAACTAATTAACACCAACCATAAATTTAAAAATCAGTAGTTTAGTAGATTTTATCTATATCACATCTATATGTCCAATTTATAATATTATAACTTATATTGTGATCAGACAAATATTACCAATTTGTTAAGGTCTGTATTGTACAGACATAAATATCTAGACGACGAAGTGTGAAAATGATTTTGAAACTCTAGTATTAAGAGCAAATTAACTGTTTTATTGATTTAAATGGTATTATTGTCCAATATAAAGCTGTGTACCAAATATCAGAACAATCGGTCAACTAGAAACGAAATAAAAACGAAATTAAGATAATTTGAAGTACTTTGTACGTCAACATTTTTCTGAAGCTGACTACAGAAAAAAAGTTGAAAGGCAAAATCTCCAAAAAACACTGAAGTCAATGAATAGATTGCAAAAAACTTATAAATTTATAACTGCAGTATTATGAGTATTTCATAAGTATATTAAAACGTAAAAGGTCTTATTAAAAGACAATAACTTTGAAAATTGTTTTTTTTTTAACATTTAACAAAAAGGAACGCTCACAAAACTGTCACAATATTTTTGAAGTTATCAAACTTACTGTTTTAGTATCGGTATCCCCTCTAGCCTAGAAAACATGCATGTTTGTTAGTGAGTTAGTATTAGTTAAAGTGCATAAATAAGTGCGTGGAAGTAATTAAGTACATTGATTACAATACTAGTAACACAATAATACTAGCATTGTATTGCTAGTATTATTGTAATACTAGCATACAAATATTTTTGTAATACTAGCAATACATTACTGTAAATTGTTTGCATAGAAGCAGAAAGTACACATGCATATGAATCGGCAAAGTACAATTTAATAATATTTTTGGTCTATGTTCAAGCTCATGCAATTGCAAATAGTGATAAACAAACATTTTGCTAGTAAGTACTTATTTTACGATGCCATTCCTTGTGAAAATAATTGCTATAAATATTTTTTATCATCTAATAAGCAAAGTAATAAGTATCCAGAGTACAGTACTGTAATTTAACTTCACGAATGAACTGTAATGCAATATTAAATAACTTACATAACATAAACTCACGCCTGTATTCCCCGAAGGGGTAGGCAGAGGTGCTAGCACCCACATTTCTCCAGTTTATGTTTAGTTCCCAATGTAATAGGTGGCGAGCCTATTGCCATTAACCGGGCACTTATAAACCTGCGGTAAATACACACAGAACTTCGAAAAGCATCGAAAAGTCATTGGTGTGTGCCATGGTAAACCGAATGCGATCGAACCGAAATCACTACATATATTATATATTATATATATATATATATATATTATAAAACAAAGTCACTGTCGCTGTCTGTCTGTCCCTATGTATGCTTAAATCTTTAAAAGTACGCAACGGATTTTGAAGCGGTTTTTTTTAATAGATAGAGTGATTCAAGAGGAAGGTTTATATGTATAATACATGCATAATATTGTAGAGCAACACTGCTAAATTTAGAGGTTTCTAATGTCATGTCGTAAAAAAGCACATTTTTTTGCGCTTACATTGCAAACGCTGGCTGAACCCCAAGAGATAAATCAAAATGATGTACTATAGTATTATACACCTCAAAAAGGCCTACATAAAAGTCCGCGATAGCATATGTCTATCTATTATGGGTAACCCACAGTAACCATTTTTATCTTTTACAAATTATAATTTTTTTATGTGTCATTTTGGAAGCTATTTTTAACAATATATTGTTATTCCTTATCCAATTAAATACTTTAGATACGTTGTACATTTAATGTAGATCAAAATTGCCACTCACACTATATAATTATAATGCATACTTTGGAAGCTATCGCAATATACAATTAACGCACGGCAAAATAAATTCAAGCAGAAATCCCGATTGACATTAGAAACCTCTAAATTTAGCAGTGTTGCTCTACAATATTATGCATGTATTATACATATAAACCTTCCTCTTGAATCACTCTATCTATAAAAAAAAAACCGCTTCAAAATCCGTTGCGTACTTTTAAAGATTTAAGCATACATAGGGACAGACAGACAGCGACAGCGACTTATGATGAAGTGATCCAGCAGTGGTCTGCAATAGGCTCGCTGTCTGTTCGTCCCTATGTATGCCTAAATCTTTAAAACTACGCAACGGATTTTGAAGCGGGTTCTTTTAATAGATAGAGTAATTCAAGGAGAAGGTTTACATGTATAATACATGCTTAATATAGTAGAGGGTGTAGCGGGTACAGGATCTGATGCCACGCGGGCGGATAAAAATTGGCGGTACGAAGTTCGCCGGGTCAGCTAGTATATATTATTATAAAACAAAGTCACTGTCGCTGTCTGTCTGTCCCTATGTATGCTTAAATCTTCAAAACTACGCAACGGATTTTGAAGCGGTTTTTTTAATAGATAGAGTGATTCAAGAGGAAGGTTTATATGTATAATACATGCATAATATTGTAGAGCAACACTGCTAAATTTAGAGGTTTCTAATGTCATGTCGTAAAAAAGCTCATTTTTTTGCGTTTACATTGCAAACGCTGGCTGAATTCCAAGAGATAAATCAAAACGATGTATTATAGTATTGTACACCTCAAAAAGGCCTACATAAAAGTCCGCGATAGCATATGTCTATCTATTATGGGTAGCCTACAGTAACCATTTTTATCTTTTACAAATTATAATTTTTTTATGTGTCATTTTGAAAGCTATTTTAACAATATATTGTTATTCCTTATCCAATTAAATACTTTAGATACGTTGTACATTTAATGTAGATCAAAATTGCCATTCACACTATATAATAATTATAATGCATACTTTGGAAGCTATCGCAATATACAATTAACGCACGGCAAAATAAATTCAAGCAGAAATCCCGATTGACATTAGAAACCTCTAAATTTAGCAGTGTTTCTCTACAATATTATGCATGTATTATACATATAAACCTTCCTCTTGAATCACTCTATCTATTAAAAACCCCGCTTCAAAATCCGTTGCGTACTTTTGAAGATTTCAGCATACATAGGGACAGACAGACAGCGACAGCGACTTATGATGAAGTGATCCAGCAGTGGTCTGCAATAGGCTCGCTGTCTGTTCGTCCCTATGTATGCCTAAATCTTTAAAACTACGCAACGGATTTTGAAGCGGGTTCTTTTAATAGATAGAGTAATTCAAGGAGAGGGTTTACATACACAAGGCTTAATATAGTAGAGGGTGTAGCGGGTACAGGATCTGATGCCACGCGGGCGGATAAAAATTGGCGGTACGAAGTTCGCCGGGTCAGCTAGTATTAAATAAAATTAAAAAATAAACAAAAGACTGTTGTGTACATTGCCAATGAAGAGAAACAAAGAGAAAACAGTTATATCTTTTAATCTAATTATGAGTGAGCCCATTACCATGCGTGTGAAAGAGATAGATACTTACTTTAAAGTTCTTGCAAGGCGTAGCAGTTCTGATGAAATTGAACAGAGAGTCCACAATATTGGCAGAGGTAGATTTGGCACAGCTATCTAGGACGCCGACGATACATTTTTGTATGACGGTCATTTGATTGCATTGCTTCTCCTGTGAATATGATGTTAATTGAATAAATTCGAAGCAATTAATATACAAACATGTCCTATTATTATACCAGGTATACATACGTATAGTTTTGTTAATTATACGGCTTTAAAATTTGTCCTATAATTAAAAAAAACTCCCCAAATTATTAGTTCCAGAATATTTTGCTATCGAAACTGTATCCAAAACAAAGATAAAATCAAGGTTTATCGAAAAAAATCGGAATGTTTTTCCAACTTCAAAAAATCATTCAAATTAAGGTGTATATCAGAAAAAAAAAACAACATTCAAGAAGGGAGTTGAATCTATCCTCGAGCAGTCGTTTTATAGGGAGAGTACTCTGATCAACTTAGGTACCTAGTACGTCCTGGAAAGGAGCAATGGGCTATTTGACAAATTTTTTTTACTTTCGAAAAATGACCACTGTCTTATAATATAATGAACTGTAAAAGTAAAATTTTCGTACGACAAATAGTTTTCAAGATATTTGATTTGGAAAAATTCAATTTGTCGCGCCGCCCGAAAACGCTCCATACAAAATCGTATGAAATTGTGACGTCACGCTTCGGTAGCGCGTAGTGCAAATGTATGGAGTGCATGATAATATCGCATTTATCTCGGTCTACGTTGCGTTTACACTTATATAGTTCATAATAAAAGTTATTTACAATTTAATGAGGAATCTAAAAAGTTATATATTTGAATTGAATTTGATTGTTTATATTTTGACTTTTTTTGGGAATTTCAACTAATGAAAAGTCATAGTTTCAGTTTAGTTATGCAATATTTTATTTTGCAAGGCATATTTTTTCAGAACAAGCTATCATATTAAGCAGTATTGGGAAGAATCGCCGACTTAGTCAAGTACCCTATTCTCCAATACATTCTTAGAAGAAAATCTTTTCATTTTTTCCGATAGTTTGTAAGAATTTCGGAACTTTGCGGTTTAAAAAGCGCTGTGTAGAAGGTTAGATTTATTGATTACTAGCTGAACCGTCCTGACTTCGCCCGAGAAAATTTCGTACTCCATATTTGATAGTGACCTAAACGACGAACTTTCCATACAAACGTTTATCACCTATTTTACCCTCTTAGTAGTTAAATTTAAAAAAAAGCTGATACACTTGTTCATTTATTTCTTAAAAGACACGTGTCATGTTTACGAAATTTAGTGCATCTAGTTCTGAAAATGACGGACTTTCATACAAACTTCCATACGTTATTTTACACCTTTAGTAGCAGAATTTCCAAAAATCCTTTCTTAGTGGATGCTTCCATACTAATATTATAAATGCGAAAGTAACTCTGTCTGTCTGTCTGTATGTTACGCTTTCACGCCTAAACCACTGAACCGATTTTGATGAAATTTGTTATAGGGATAGGTTAGACCATGAGAAAGGACATAGGCTATGTTTGGTCGCGATAACCGACATCCACGCGGGCGGAGCCGCGGGCAAAAGCATAAAATATACTGTCAAAATTTCAAGTTTGTAGGTCCAACGGTTTAGGCTCTGCATGATGAATCAGTCAGTCAGTCGGCACAAGTAATTTTATATGTATAGATTATCTCTTACCTTGAACTCCAGCGTAAAAGCGCTGTTTACGGAGATATTCTTTAAGTCCTCCTGTGTTTGTGCGTCGATTGTCTGATTAACGCAGTTTCGAAGCTCTTCTTGCTTCTCTTGGAAACATTCCTGACCGCCTTCAGCTATAAACACTGCAAACAATATTTTATTGACGTGATTCGTGATGAACATCAGTAATATCGTTTAGTCGCGTTTGGCCCAATTGTCAAGAACAGGAAAAAATCGCGGACTGTCTATCCTGTTTCTGGGTGGTTTTAAAAAAACTAACCACAAAAGGCCTAATGCCTTCTAACCTAACCTATCCAAGTCGTTTTTTGACAATTCGTCCAAACGCGTATTGGACCAAACGCGACTAAACTCAGTAGAATGTCTGGGTTGCAACCCAAAGCTATTCTACCCGGGGTCTATTCTCATGTCCATTCTATTCATTGGGTTTATAAAGGGTGTCTCAATAAGAGTGCACTATTTAATTTTAAAATAAAAATATTTTATGACATAGTTGTGATATTTTTATTGTATTTTATAGAAGACATGTTCCGATTAAGTATGGAATAAAATATCCGGCATTTTCATGCAATTTTCCATGACATTTGCAAAGAGATGTGGCTGTATCTCACCGATAATCTGTTGAATTATCGATTTGAGCTCAGGAATTGTTTCGGGTTTATTCGCACAAACCCGAGATTTCACAAAACCCCAAAGAAAAAATTTGCACGGCGGCGTTAAATCGCACGATCTTGGTGGCCAGTTGTCATCAGAATTTCATTTATTTTTTTTTTTTTTTTTTTTTTTTTTATATTTGGTCCGTCAATTGACTGCACTCCGCTAGATGGCAACAAAGCTGAAGTGCAGTCCAGAAGATACAGACCACCATTCCCCACCTGAGATAATGTGTTCTGGAAATCGTTACTGCAATAAATCGATTGTTTTGTAATGAGTTTTTACAATTGTAACGGGTTGTTCTTTTGAAAAGCGCTCCATTTTTAATAATCGGAATAAACTGAGGTGACAACTGTAAAATTTCAGAGTTGCCACTTGCATGAAACAAAAAATATCCCAATTTTAAAAAGTGCACTCTTACTGAGACACCCTATATTAGCTGTTGCGAAAGTGGCTGCCGTCTGAACAGTGACAGTGGGTTGACATTTAGCAGAATTGAGGTCCAGAGTTCACTCTATAATAAAACTTACGCGCGATTCTGTCGCCATCCTTAAAGCAAATGAAGTCAGTGAGCTGATCAGTCACGTTGTATAAAACTTTGAAGTTCTTCTGTTCCTCGGGGGAGAAGCACGGCTTTATCGTCTCGGTCGCGTTGCGGAAACAATCCCTGAATTGGGGAGTCTTGTCGCAGTATCTAAAATACGAGGTAACCAGTTAATCATGCACTGATTCAATGCATCATTGGAAGAAAAGGTAGACACAGAAAGTACTAGTTTTACGTCATCAAAGATAAGATACGTGTCAATGGACTCTTCTGACTTGTCTACTAGACTCTGGCCAACGAAAGATGGCGCAAAAAGTTGGCGACAAATTAAAAACAAGTTAACTAGTAGTCAACAGTTAGCAACACTGAAAATACACCGAAATAACGGAGTCGATACTAGAATCTTTTTCCTATTAGGCATGCATGAAAAGTAGCCTATTATGGTACATGGCCAGAGTCTAGTCAGTGTTGCAACCTATTGGTTTTACAAATTTGGCGCCAACTTTTTGCGCCATCATTCGTTGGCCAGAGTATGCTCAAAATTATGTTAATGGCTTGGTTTTCCCCTTTTCCTGTTGACGGATTGTTCTGATATTTGGTTTAGTTTGACTCAACAATAATACAATTTAAATCAATAACAGTTTGATACCTTGGTATTAAAATTTTGAGGCTTTGTAGTCAAGATCGTTCTGACGCTACTGCACATACACTACTAATTTATAATTTAAAAACATTACCCTCCTTCCTTCGGCAGTTGGGTTAAAATAGTATTTAGAAGTAGATGCTTTATGTTGATACTCACTTTTTAAATACTTCATCGACCTTGCCATTCGGCTTAGCGACCTCAATTTCTTCTTGAAGCACGTTCATATCCACAAGGGAGGTAGCACAAGCCATTACAGTTTGGACGGCATTCTGAAAAGAGTAAAAGCCATTTTAATACACACATATGCGTGTTGGTTCCCAGTGGAGCACAATATGGCCACCCCATCTCTTCCTGTAGGTGTCGTAAAAGGCGACTAAGGGATAGGGTTGTTCTCCATCCGACAGTATGGGAACCGTAAATAATAGTTGTTGATATGTGGGTGTTATTACACCAGTAATCACATCTGCCCCTTCGGCGATTTACAGGTGTGAGTATGTCTATCATCCAGGCTGTATGGGGGCGAGGCACAAGTCAGCCTCATCTGCAAGCCTATACTTCTGCTGCTCAAACTAAAAGAATAACATAGACGGAACGCACAGAACTAGCGTTTGAAGCCGAACGAGTACGATCGAAATGGCAGGTACTATGCGTTCCGTCTATGTTATTCTTTTAGTCTGAGCGAAATGGTAGGTACAAAGCGTTCCGTCTATGTTATTCTTTTAGTCTGAGCGAAATGGTAGTTACAAGGCGTTCCGTCTATGTTATTCTTTTAGTCTGAGCGAAATGGTAGTTACAAGGCGTTCCGTCTATGTTATTCTTTTAGTCTGAGCGAAATGGTAGTTACAAGGCGTTCCGTCTATGTTATTCTTTTAGTCTGAGCGAAATGGTAGGTACAAGGCGTTCCGTCTATGTTATTCTTTTAGTCTGAGCGAAATGGTAGGTACTAGGCGTTCCGTCTATGCTATTCCTTTAGTCTGAGCGAAATGGTAGGTACTATGCGTTCGGTCTATGTTATTCTCCTAGTCTGAGCATAATGGTAGGTACAATGCGTTCCGTCTATGTTATTCTCCTAGTCTGAGCGAAATGGTAGGTACTATGCGTTCGGTCTATGTTATTCTCCTAGTCTGAGCGTAATGGTAGGTACTAGGCGTTCCGTCTATGTTATTCTATTAGTCTGAACGAAATGGTAGGTACTAGGCGTTCCGTCTATGTTATTCTCCTAGTCTGAGCGTAATGGTAGGTACTATGCATTCCGTCTATGTTATTCTCCTAGTCTGAGCGAAATGGTAGATACTATGCGTTCCGTCTATGTTATTATTTTAGTCTCAATTCTACTGATTGATAGACGAAGCTCTAGGGCAGGCTTCGGTCACTCTCGAAGTACTCGGATGAATCTGAATGACCCCCAAGATTCGAACTTGAAACTTCAGTAATTTTCAAGTTCGAATGTTGGTAACAAACCTGACACTACCGACGTGAACTCACTCCTAACACAAGCACTTTTAACTTAGTGGGATTTCTACCCAGTAATTGAGAATATTAGTATTTTATTAAACAAAATCAATTCAAATCTTTATTAATAAATTACAGGAATGATTTACAGTACAAAATAAAACAAAGTCAAGTCTCTGCGTTCCGGAAAACTTTACGGAATGAGGAAAACCGCAACCAATTAACTATATTTGTATTGTTTTGTTTCTCATACCTACCTAATCAGAAGTAGAGACATACTGAATTATGACATACTTAGCTAACGTGTATGCGTGAACATTAATTGAGTATGCTTTATGTATTGTCTTTGATTATTTTCTAGATAGTTTATGAACGTCTGGTGAGTTTATTGACCCTAGTACCGTAACTCTGAGTCCTCTGCCTCACTAGGACGTACACGTAGCAATATTTAAATGTATAGTTGCCAAGCCATCGCTAAATGAGTTAGGTACCTACCATACATGTGATTGAAATTTTTCTAGCATTTATTATGCTAACTTTTAAATTCGAAATACATCGGGAAAAAATGAAGCGCTCAAGTGGGACCTGAACCCACGACCTATTACCACGAGCTTTTCTTTTCATTCAAATATTTGGGCGGAGTCATCAAAAATTAATGTTTAAAAATGGTTGAAAAATCATTCATTGGTTCCAACAGTTCGTAAGAAAGTTGGTAGATGGCTCCACCGTCGCCCTTAAAGAAGGATATAAAGAGAAGGGAAAATGAAGTGATTCAGGTGTGGCTCAATAGCTCGGGTGTGTAATGTTTGATATAATAACAAATGCTCTAATTTTACTTGAAATAACGTTCATATGTTATAATTTTCATATGCTATAATATCAAATAACCTAATTTCATATGATATAATGTTTTATATGATATAATCTTCCTTTGATATAATAACATTTTGTATAAAGTTCATATGATATAATTTTCAAAATGCATAATATTCTTTTAATATAACTTTCATTTAACCTAATGTTCTTTTGACCTAATTTTCTGGTCGAGGTCGGACTTGGTCGACGGAGCCCCGCTTCGCGGGGCTCCTACTTCTGGTTGATTTAAAAAAAAAACCACGAAGGGGATGGCGGGGTCGTAGACCCCGCCATCCCCTTCTAACCTAACCTATCCGAGTCGGGGTGCCCTAAAGTCCAGATTGCATCCAGATCCTCCTGGTAACAATAGTTGGGTGATGTATAGGGTATAAAGGGAAGAACCAGGTTAGCAGGCGTTTAAAATCGTATCGAATATTCTAAATTATATTAAAAGTTACTTAGAGATTATGAATATTATAGTAAATAAATAATATACTAAACGAATTTTATGTCAAATGTGCATTATAAAAAGTGTTCATTATATCAAAAGACATTAGATAAAATGAAATTATATCTACAGTTCAATATGAAAACTGATCGTTATATTAAATAAAATTATATTAAGTGATATTATGTCAAGTGAACGTTAGATTTTTTGTTATTATATCAACCGTTACACACCCGAAATTTTTATAGCATTTGTTATGCTAACTTTAACTTATAATATATACCATACATTTCAATATTAACTGCTTGGATTCGTAGCTGGCCACGTCGTTTTGGCGTCCTAGTGAGGCAGAGGACTAAATGTATACGGTTATCGAGTAGTATTGGATTGGATTTAACATATTGTCTGAGATATTACTTTCACATGATTTGAATACAAATTGAAATCTGAAATACTCAATCTCCAGGACGGTACGTGAACTGCGATCAGCCACTTTCTAGAGGGAATACTCTAACCAACTGAGCTACCTGGACACGTGCAGGATATTCGAATTTCTCCTTACTGTTTTTAAAATATTTTTAGTCTTGACAACACTAAAGTTTAATGGCTGCTAAAAGAGGTTGGCGGGAAACGCTGAAGAGAACACATTGCGGTATTATTATATTTTCCAAAATTGGTGTTAATTCGAGCTTTTATGTAAGTATAAAAATGGTGGATTTTTAGACATAACGTCTTGGACTACGCACACAAGTGTAGGAAAGTGGCATATTACATGAATTATGACTCTTCGTGTTAACAGTTAAGTTGTGGGGACTTTACTAAAACTTAACTGAGGCAGCAGTCATCTCATTCATCGTGATTATCATCATCATCAACATCATTAACCCATTATCATCATGGTGATCAATCATTTTAACTAAAGTAATATAATACAAAATAAGACTGACATAAAGGTCTAGCTACCATTGTCATAAAATAATTATAAAAAAAATAGCTGCTAAATTAAAAAAAATCTGGTAATAAACAGAGGAACAGAAGGTACCTACTGAACTTTTTTATCGTGGCCTATTAATATATAATAGGCAGTTCGTTCTACTATCTCTGCATTGCAGTGCGGCGTAATCTGTGGTAAGGGCAAAGGTGAAGATGTTTTGTCTGTGAGTGTATAATACAGTCGAGTTGATAATAGAGTACAGTCAACTCCAACAGCTATATAACAAATAAGTTATCTTCCTACTCTATAAATTATACTATCTACGTGCTCTGACTTCGCTCTGGGTCTCGTTTCTGCTAAAGCCAAACCATTGTGATGCTACTGCCACTGCAGAAAACAGCATAAAATAATAGACTTTAATTAAAGCGATGCAGTTAAAATTCAAAGTTAAATGACTTTTTGTAGAGTAATTGAAAAAGTGTATTAATTAAAACTATTTTCATTTCGTTTTGGACTTTAGGGATATATAAATAAAGTCTAAATTTTAATGTATTTTTTTTGCGGTGACAGTGGCATCACAATGGTTTAGCTTGCGTAGAATCAAAGGCCTGGTGTTATAGCACTTATTCCGTATACAAACCTTGACTTAATAAACACAATAAAAAAGAATGTCCAGTTATAACTACAATTTAACCCTTAAAAATTAATGTTATTATGAGATACTATTTTATAGTTCTTTAAACGATGATTAACATTATTTTCAGCTAGAAAACTTACAACTAAGTAGTTGTAATCATTTGTACTGAGGATTAACACAAATTCAACAGATAACACAAATCTAATCTATACCTTCATCATCACCATCACCATCTACATAAAGAAGTCAGTCCTGATTGCATCCGAGGCCACGGTGCCCTCGGAGCTCAGGGTCCGCCTTTCGACTCTTCCTCCTTAAGTCCGTACCTTAAAAAACTTACTTATTTGAAATCATTTGTACTGAGGATTAACACAAATTCAACCGATAACACAAATCTAATCTAAACCTTCAACAGTCTATTACATCAACTATTTGAAGCTACGAAACAAAAATACCAAAAAAGAAAATAGTTTCTTTTTTTTCAAAGAAACAGCGTCATTATCATTACTAGATTGGGTCTCAATTCTATCCGAAACCCACACTTTGAAGTCCTAGGTCAGATTCTCTTTGCTTTTTCTCCTCCACCTCGCAAAGTCTTAGGCATCTTTGACAATGAAACTTTTTTGAGACTAATTGAAAAGTCAATAACGTAGCAGACCGACAGAAAATCAATACATGGACGAGTTTTATCAACCCGCAGGGTAGCGCGAATGTAGTAGGACACACGGCATACAGTCATAAATAAGTACCTACTTTATTGCGAAGTATTCTTTCTTTTATGTCCGTCATTGTTTTTCCTAGTATAGCTACAATGTAGGACAAAGGGAATTATTACAAAGTCGATGACAAGTATGAGACATTCTCGGATTTTGTAAATAAATAATCAGCGGCTTTCTATCAACAAAGTAGTAAATCAAATAACATTAACCTATTGCAATCCACTGCTGGACCATGGATATAAAAGTCTCTCCATTTTATTTACGTGTCGAAATCCCCTCGAATACCTCCCCCGCCAAAGCCGGAGGGGGAGGTTATGTCGGACTCCAACCGACTGAAACCGCACGCTGTCTTCGACATATCCCTCGCATCCCGGCTGACCCATCCCCATCGGTCTGTCCCACCTCTGGAGAGTGATAAGAGAGAGAGTGTCCCCAACTCGCCCCCTTGGTCTGCTTCTTCTGGAGTGACGAGTGACTCCACTCGTCATCCTCAGGCCCGCGCTGCAGCGCTGCTATAACACCCGATCCTCCGCTTCGTGTGGGGTACCCTACTTTCCGTTTGCCGATTCGCGGTCTTCACCATAGGACTAGTTGTTATTATGCTCCAATGGCAGACTAGGTGACCAGAGGATGGTATCCATAGACCAAGTAGATCGCACAACTAGTTCTGCTAGCCTATAGTTACTAAAGTTTGCTTACTCTGTAAGGTGTAGGTATCGTTAATTTTGAGTTAATTTTCATTTCATATAAATTCATTACGGATATATTATCCTTTAAAAGAAACTTGGGATATGCATAAAAAGTAGTAATTATGAACATTTATTTGTCACCACAGAGTCGTAAAAAACACCTTCTAATGAGGATCTAGTAATGATACGACGCTAAAGGTATGATTCCGAATCCGACTGCACACGAAAACTCCAGAGGCATGCAGCTGATACAGCGTACCGCGATACATACATTACGTACTTGATAAACTTCGATACGGATAAAGGTGAGTATTGAGAACGTTTATTCGCATAATGCCTAATTCGTAAAATGCCTACCGTGTCTCAAAAGGAGCAATTCGCGAAAGGACAAATTCTCAAAACGAGTAATTAGCAGAATGCCTAATTATTACACGTATCTGCTGCTTGCGTCCGCAACTGTCGTATGCGGTCGCCTTCGGAATCAAACCAATATGGTCTCGTCAGATTGCGTACTTTGGAACCAAGTATAATTACATAGCCTTGTCTTTGAGGTCAATTGAGGAACCGGTTAATATGTGAAAAATATGTAAACATTTATTTATTTAAGTTTTATTTTAAAGTAGGTAAGAAATACTGTCAGTAAATGAATGGTCTATGGAACCGGTGTAATGAGCGGTCTTATCGCTTATGTGCGGTTTCCACAAGGCAATAGGCAACCTTTGTACTTGGGCGGATACTAGTTTTGTAGAATTGAGCAGTACTTGTCGATGTACTGTAGGTATATTAGGTATATATCTTATATATCTTTAAATGAGCAATTCTTGTATATATATATACTAGCTGTCCCGCCAAACTTCGTTTCGCCTTATAAATTAGAATCAATTAGCTGTATCAAATTCTTCTAATTATTTTGAGAACGGAAAGCATTTCGATTCGGGTCCCATACGCCCACGGAGCTCCCGACACTAATAGGTCACCGGGGCCCATACTTACACCTATGGAGCCTATATACCTATGGGACCCATACAACCATATACCTCTACGCTCAAGGGCGTTCATACTACCATAAACCATTAATTTTTCGACCTAAATAAAAAAATAGCCACTATAAATATTTTCGCGGCCCATGCAACGGGCATTTTGTTAATTCAGAAGTATGTCTACTAATCACCCTCTCACGATATTTGCACGCATTATGTCAATTCTATATCAAACGTCAGATAACATAGAAGAATATCATACAGCAGAATTAGAAAAATAAACATTTTTTTCCAATTCGTATTCCAAATTCAAAATTTAGACATGGCGTATGTCGGATCAGCTATTTTTTTTTTTTAATTTTATATGGTGGTTTTTTCTAATTCTCCGCGCAATTTTCTTATTTTTTTCTTTCATAAGAACCTTCTCCTAACTATAATGAACACCACAAAAAAAGAATAAGCGAAATCTGTTCAGCCGTTCACGCGTGATGTCCTGACCAAGCGAAATAGGGGTTCATTTTTATATATATAGATTTTGTGAGCCATACACAGTACGCTCTTTCCCACCAATTGCTTACTATCTTTTGCCTGCGACTTCGTCCGTGTTTAGTTCACAATAGAAAGGTATAGGATACAATGCTCCTGTTCCCGCGATTCATTTAAATTTTCTTTAAGTTTCTGTGAGCCTGGTACACCATGCAAATGTACCAGGGTCACAGAAATACTGATCCCGTGACCGCGACACACAGGAACCTATACCCGCGATAAAATAACTGCCGAACGGGATAAAAAGTATCCTATGTCCTTCTCCTGGCTCTAAAGTACCTCCCTGCCAATTTTGAGCTAAATCGGTTCAGCCGTTCTTGAGTTATAAGTGGAGTAACTAACACGACTTTCTTTTATATATATAGAAGATATTATTTCAATCTCTAAATCGGCTCGATTTAACGATTTTCATGAAATTTAGTATACAGGGGTAGTAGTATCATGAAATTTAGATTCATTTTTAGAAAATTTATAAAAAAAATACCGAGCAAAGCATTATACATATAAAACAGTAACAGAGTATATAATTTTATGGAGATACCAATCAGATCCAGAACTTTTTAATAAAATGGCAGGTAAGGAAGAGGCCTATTTGGATGCAACTAAAATGATTAAAGTAGCTTGAAAGGTGCATGCCAGTAACGGAGAGAAGTCAGTGGAAAGATGTTGTTCCTGCCTTTACTAAAAGGAAATACTTAATCGTGAATATACGTTACCTATGTAGGTATGTGTGTATATTAGACATATCACACACTTCAGATAATGAGAAAAACATAACTGCATGTAAATGTTAACGAGTGTCAATTTCTCAATTCAGAAATTTTATTTTATTTTTATTTTAAAATGTAGGTAGTTATATAATGTATTTTCAGTAAATTTATAGCGTTCTATGGTAGTGACGTCAAATAGCTGAGATTAGGACATAGTTAAGAAATAAGCAATAACATTGCTGATGTTACAAAACCAGTCATAATTTCATAAAATATGTCAAATGATCTAATTACCCAGACTCGGCAGAAGTATTGTGTGCCGTTTCATTTGATTCCATAATAATAATATATGATGTCATTTTAATATATTCATTGAAAAAAGTCAACATTCAGAACGGGATATGAGGTACATGTCCCGTTCTGAATGTAGACTACAATTTCTAACCGCGAGTTCATCAAACTGAACTAAAAGAGTTCACCCTGGTTGTTGCACACTGCACACTTAGTACAGGATAGTTGGAATCTCAGGTATCTTGGACTCTCAGCCGCCAAAGTTCTGTTTTTACAGTGTGCTACCTAGAATCCGTTCTCAGAGGCGCCTATGATGCCGGTGTACAAGTAGGTATGCAGCACAGATCAGCAGGTGGGCCAAAGTAGTATAAGAGATATCCTCTGTTTCGGCCAACCTGTGTTCGAAGTTCATTTACGGGGTAGCACCTGATCCAGGGAAGGTCATGCCCAGGGGGAAAACTGTCTAACAGCGGAAGGATAGGGGTTGGAGGCGGATTCTGCGCTCTCTAATGAATAACTCCGATCCGGCCAGGCCGTCAAGGAGACCAAAGTTTCGTGATCTTTTCCTAGAAGGCTTACTCTGGCCAGAGAAGGATCACTGTCGGCCGTCACATATACTGTATGGCGACTAGAGACACTTAAATAACCGGACCACCGTGTAATGTTTCAGACACTTTGCCATAATCGATCTTCTTACTGACTTTCACGGTGAATCAATTGCATAGGTACGCCATATCATAAAGTCTTAGGAATTCTTTAGGAACACAAGATGAAAACATACTATATTTTCGTCTTGCATCCTTTGAGCAAGGCGTGAAACTTACTACTGGCATCTATATTCTCCTTCATTCTATAGACTACTCCATCTTGCGGAGTGAAATCATATTGACGTGCTCTATATTTAAAAAAAAACCTTGAGAGTAGGCATCCGGTAGCTAAGTCATAAGTGTGGATTTATATTTGTATAAAGGTGTAGATATTTTATGGCTACTTTTACGATAAAGTGATACGTGATAACGATGTTGGCCATAATGATAACTGGTAGGAGAGTATTATTATTATAGACGTAATTAATGTCTATAATGAGCCCTAATGAGATTGTAATCGATTTAGCGGTAACGGATGTAAACTACCTACGTTATGAAACGTAAGTATATATTGTGATATGGGTTAATTATAAATAGATAATAATGGGTAATATATTCTTGCCACGAAAAAACATTTTTTGTCATCAAATGTTGATACTCAAAACGGTAGATCGATACCAAATATATATCGATTTTTCCGCAGACGACTTCACGCGCCCGACAAGGATATATCTATGCTTTTCGAGTTAGGATATTTGTTTACATTACATTTACACACGCAGAAATATGTAAAATAGGAAATAGGGAACACGCGGACCGGGCCTGAATGTCCTCGCTCGAGACTACGTTTTGGCGGCAAAAATTACCAAAGCCGGCACATATCCTATTTCGCGGACAATCTCTATTATTTCGACAGATGAATTACATCCGACTGTATGCTCTCGAAATGAAACACCTGATACCTGGACCTTTGGAATTCTATACTTTCTCTCCATCTCCTATCAAGAGGCGAACCCGCCACTGCGGGCCTGCTGCTGCTAGGGTTGCCCTATTTAAAAGCAGTTCCAGGGTGGCAGGTGTGCCTCCCTACGCCTCACGAGAGAGTGGGCAAAAATGTAACTAACTCTGCAGGATAGTGTACTACTCTGCTGAATAGTTCACTATCCAGCTTCCATCACTCAGTGTTAACTCAATGAAGTTACATACCTTAGCATTTTCAAAAGCTTCAGGGTGTCCATTTTCTTCACATTTGGTCTTGAATTGGTTCAAATATTTCTCTTGCGCTTGTTGAACTGCAGAATCATTTAATCGCTGCTGTAGCTCTGGAGGTATTGATATGGACTCAGGTAGTTTAATTTGCTCAGTTTGTCCGAAAGCAGTACCTGTAAGGGACATACAGATTGTGATATATATACATTAATGATGTATTATTATTAATTTGTGCTAATATTTTATATGCAAAAGTTATTCTGTCTGTTAGGCTGTCATACCGTAATGATTTAGATGTTTTTTTGTAAAGGTTCCCACCTCTGCTTGGGAATGGGCTTTAATTACATATAGTAGGGAAAAAAAGGGTGTGAGGGGATAATATTTCTGCATCACTTCCACTAAGTAGCAACCAAATTATTCCATATTGAGATTTTTAACGTTGATCTTGTGAACTATTGGTGTTGATGATTTAATTGTCGATTTTATGTCTGTTGAGATGCAGTATCAAACCCAACATAAATATTGTTTGATGATAATAAATTGAGAATTGATCAGTCAATCAGTCAATAATGATGTCAAATGTTATGGTTTTATTTAAATTTTCATTGTATGTGTGATGACCACACTGGCATTATCTGGAAACCAAAGCTAAACACAATGGCATGTGCAGCATTTTTGCTATGGAAATATTACTGATGGTTCTTTTTTGCTCATAATTATTACCAAATTTAAGACTGCTAATTTATTCCCATTTTGGGTATATGTATCATAAATATTCATGTCCTACCATAATAATATATTTTTTTAAAACATAACATAAACTCACGCCCGTATTCCCCGAAGAGGTAGGCAGAGGTGCTAGCACCCACGTTTTGCCAGTTTATATTTTTTTACAACAGGAAGTAATTAAGTGTAATATAGTAAGTTGGTTATCAACTGAGTTGTCGGGCCATAAATCATTCATTCGACAACTCAGTTGATAACATGTTTACTATAGAAAAAAAAGTTTCTTTAGTTCTACCTAAAGATATGATGGTGTTCTAAATTCCAGCCCTATCTCACCCACTCAATCATGTTTACCTATATCTATGTTACAGATAAGGTAAGGTCATTCGATCAAAGTCTTCATTATTGGCCCTTAAAAACCCAAATCGAATTCAGTCTGATACATAGGTAATTTTGGTCCTATCTTATCAGCTGTAGGGAAGTTAACATTTTCTGTAAATATGTAAGCAGTACTACAGTGCACATACTAATATTGTACTGATTTTACCATCCATGATATTTTTTTTCTTGTCTGATATCTGTGCTTGCACAGTAAACTACACAAAAAAAAAAAATTTTAAGCAAATTTTGTGATAGACACTTAACTTTAAAAAATATTATGAAGTAGGTACTTGCTAGCATAAGGAATAGTTTAACAGAACAATAAGGAGAAAGGATCAATATTTGATAAAAAATATTTAGTAAAAGAGAAATATTTTATTCAGTTGTGTCTACCAAATTATATTCTCGGTCGAAACTTCACAATTTTATTGATTATTACTTACTCACAAGACTGCGGACTTTAGTTGGCTTTGTAGTAGGTAATTACAGCGCAAGCAGTTAAACACAGCAGTAAAATATGTTATAAAAACCGGTTTTTTACAAATATCAATTCACCTTAAAACTACGGAAAACTAATCTATAAGCCGGTTTGCTTACAATAAATATTGTCGATGTTACATACTCCTATCATGGCTACTAAAAATAGCTGGAAAACTTCAGTGTATACAGAATACATAAATCAACGAATTACATTTACATAATACAACAAATTTACAATTTTAATTGCAAATACATTCAAACAAAATTTTTATCTATGAACTTACTGATTAGACAGGATAGAGCGAAGTACATCCAAAACATTTTGATAGCTTTTTTGTTTAATTATCACGTTTATTACAAATTATAATATTATCACGATTATCACACACACGACAACTTTCAATCATTAACAATACACATGTATGAAAAAACGCCAAGCAAACGTAGGGGGTAAGCAAACCACAAATCACGATTCAGATACAAATGAATGAGAATGACAAATATGACAATGACAGACGAGACGGCACACTGGCACTGACAGCCGGCGCACGGCGATGTCGATTTTTTTCAAATGATTTTATGACAATGGTAGCTAGACCTTTATGTCAAGTCTTATTTTGTATCATTACATTAATTACTTTAGTTAACAGGTTCACAGTCCACAGACCATATGTGGTCTGTAGAGAAATAGTACTATCAGTCCACGGTCCATATGTGGTCTGTTTGTCCATACAATTTTAAAGTTTTTTAGAGCTGTGGACGTGGATGGAACGGCAAGTTTTTGACATGGACTTGATTGGACATATCCTGGGCAACACAAAAAGTGCTGGGACATGAAGAAGAAACGTGTTTTTTTTTTAAATACGTTTTTATTTTGTACCTTCATATTTTTTAGGCTGTACACTGATTTTACTATGTTTTATTCCTTCTTTAGCTAAATAAGCATAGGATAGGTAGAAAAAAATACATACGAATATGAACAAGAAAACTATTTATTGAAAAAAAAAAAGATTTTGAAAAAAAAAGTTCTTGAAAAATAAACTGACTACAGTGTTTTCAAAAGGCAAAAACAATGATATTGTCACGTAAGTCAATAGTTATTTGATGTCAAAAGTCAAAGTTATGATTTATTAGCATAGAGCAGCATTTTTTTATATTAAAATGTCATTATTATGATGAGAATATAGACTAAAATAATACACAGACCGCATATGGCCCGTGAAATCCGGTGGAATTTTTAGTCAAATTCGTTCTAATGAGTCCACAGACCATATGTGGTATGTTAAAAAAAACTATTTTTCCGTTAATTATATATAATTTACCAAATATATAAATTTACCTGAACCCCTAAAATATCGGTTTTACTAAAAAAAATAATTGGACTTGGAAGTTGTTTCCTCTCTGAAGCTTGGACTGTGAACCTGTTAAAATGATTGATGACGATGATGATAATGGGTTAATGATGTTGATGATGATGATAATGACGCTGAATGTGATGATTCCTGCCTCAGTAAAGTTGTGGGGACTTTACTAAAAGCTCACTAGGGAGAGTTGGAATTAACACGAGTGCGTTGTCCAAGACGTTATGTCTAAAAATCCACCATTTTTATGCATAAAAACTCGAATTCACACCAATTTTGGAAAATAAAATAATACCGCAATGTGGTCTCCCCAGCGTTTCCCGCCAACCTATGCCTCCGGCGACCTCGACCAGGTGCCATGTTGCTGTAAGGTAAAAGCACCAATAGTGGACACTAACCTAATAGTAGATACTTTCGAAAAGAAATCGTTATTTTATGAGAAATAACCATTTGGTTTGTAAGATTATTGAATTCTCTAAGCTATAAGACATGTTCAAAAATTCGCAACAAGGTCGTAAGCAATTATTGAATTAGGGGCAGTTTTGTTTACAAAGATTCCGGTTAAACCCACGGGTGTACCAGAATCTCATTGCAAATTGTAAATTAGAAAATTGTATACAAATTGTATTGTAATATCTACTGATTTAGTGTACAATAATATTTCATTATTTAATTATGATTATTAAACATATTATGGATGTTGTAAATATGTAAGTTGTTGACCTATTTAAACCATTATAATATTAATTTGGCTAGATTTTCTAGCGGTTTTGCATGATTGTAAAAATAAATGATTTTGTAGATTGCATGATAGTAAAACTCTCGCCGGGATATTTACCATGTTCCTTATAATTTTCTAGAATCCGTTCGGCGCTGTTACAAGCGCCATGATCACGGATGCTCTGGTGACCGCCGAGTTAGTTTTGATTGGGCACATGGGCAGACCGAATCGGTCTACCCTATTCCGCTCTCATTTAAGACGCGCGTCGTAAAGTAAAAATTTATTAGTTTTGAAATATTTTACCTGCAAAAGTTAATTTCTCAATGCTGCTGTAACAGTTATAAGAGGATAACGACCATATTTTATTGAAGTTTGATGTCCTTAAAGTGGTACTTACGCCATTGGTGCTTTTACCTTAGCAGTCTTTATATCACTTACTAAAGCATCAGTATCAAAATCAGTAGGAACGCTAAAGTGGCTCCTAATTAATGCATTTCGATCACATTTCGAAGGACACTTTTATGTACAAAATAATTTTCCTTCTAAGTAGGTAGGTAGGTACTCTACCCTCAGTACCCTCCATACTCGAATCTGTGCCGCTGGTATGAGCAAGAGACACAATGGCAATCCACTTGACTATTGTATAACACAATCGATACCTACACCTTATACCTAGCTGCTGATAACGAATAAGATTCTGGCACAGGTTTGTGTATCTAAGTTTTGTGCGCCGGGACTATCGCTTTGATGATGATGATGGGGTGTTTACTTAGCGATCTTATGCATTTTTATTCAATCATGGCGCATGGCTAATGTGGGTAAACTACAGGCGCTATAGGTACGATACCGCTATCACATAATATAATCTTTCATAGATCTGTACCTACTTCACTACTTCTATAGATCTGTAGTTTGAACATTTTCTTGACTTCCAATAAATCTTCAGGGGTCCGGTCGAGTACAACCTATTCCCAAAATGCCTGATTGCACTATATAACGAATGTCAAACCATCTGTTTCCGTAGATGTCTGAATTCAATATGACTTAGGCCCGATTCGCCTGAATCCTAAAATATCTTCTTCCCACTGTGCCTGAAATTCGTAATGCCTTATTCATAAAATTACTGAAAATATTTTTACATGTTTAATACATAATATCAGGATGTTTTGACAGCATCTGTGGCGTAGCGGTAGTGAACGCAGTCGCTACGTAGGAGGCGCGGGTTCGGCCCCCGCTCAATGCAAATATTTGTATGCATGAATAAGGCAATGTACTCACCCCCTATTACGTGGGACCGAATACAATTATTGGTGAAATGTTTGTGTTAATTTACCTCTGCCTAACCTTCCAGGGATAAACGCTTGACTATGTGTATACTATATGAATATGGATCAGATGGCAGTCATTTCACAGAAATGATCGAAGTTCAGCCAAATCCGCAGTTAGGCTGGTAAGGCGGACCCCAGCCAGCTTCAGACGGAGAAAAAGAAGAAAAAAATTATTAATAATAATAAGTACCTAAGTATTTGACCAACACTTTTAGAGACTCGCGCCTGAAGCAGAAGGCCGTACTCCTCGACACGGTGCGCATAGTGAGGAAGTTCCTCTCCCTGGAGCCCTGACCACCGGTAGCTTGGTCGCTGTACTCGATGCCAGTGGGATACAATTTTTTATATATTTAAATAGGTATATTTTGTATTTTTTAGAATATATTTAAAAATGTGATTTATATGTGATATACTGAAATAAAGGAAATAATAATAATATCAAGTATATCCTACACCGCCCTATCAGCACCAATCTCATCCCATGCTCGTTGCATGCGTGGAGTTAGTGAATTGATCATGCCGACAGCGGTTCGCACACATGGGGTAGTTCTGCTCGATCGCCATTTGAGGAGAGCATGACAGCGACCAAGTCTCCCACCCCGTGAGCAAACGCTAGGAAGGCCGGCAGGCCAACGTCTGTCACGCGCCGTAGTCCGAGGCCCACACATCTTATTGGCAGAGAGGCCTGGAGCCACTGCCGTTCGTCAAGTGAGACGTTGAGAATCGACTCCGCAGTATATCTCAGAACGCTGTCGAAGGAAGAGACTGCATCCGGGCACAGCCTGGTTGTTGTAATCCTCAGCAGATACGTGATTTTGGGAACCGCAAAGCACATTCGCAACAGCAGTATGGCAACGTGTGCTGAAAGGTTCTTTAACTATTCCCGTGCAGCAAGGAGATTAAGCGTGGCGTGAAATAATGGCCTCAGGAACTGCCTCTAGGAGCTTAAAGGTACCAGGAGTAAGCTGAGGCCATGAACGAGAGACAAAGAAGCACGCAACCACTTCACACACTTCAAATGTGTGAAGTGGTTGCGTGCTTCTTTGCTACAGGGGAAAAGCTCGCACTTGACTGGATTCACCTCCAGACCCAGACTCCAGGCTCCCCGATCTAAACCTCATGGTCTCGGGTGACCGTCTCAGACTTGCCGCCAATGGTACCGTCATCAAGAATAAGGGCTGATTCCAGCACAGAGATAATCCCGTGGATGGCTAGGCTAAAGACCAATGGACCCCGTGGGTCCAACTGTTGAGCTCCAACTGGCGATATATGTGCTGGTACATAAGCTATTTGACGTTTATTTATCCTTAAAAACGTAGTGAATTAACAAAGTCAATGTGCAAAAGTAAAGTATGCTTGGACAGACTATAAATCAGAAATGTCAGCGGCCGCCAAATTCAGTCATGTTGCTATTCGATTATTTAGGGATTCAGTCCATTTGGGATTTGATCATTTTGGGATTAAGTTTATTCAAAAATCAGGCAATTTGGTTCTATGACGATTTGGGCTGCAGACGTTTTGGTATAAAGACTATTTGAATTTCAGGCGTATTGACGTCTCAGGCATTTTGGGCTCGACCGGACCCATCTTTAGATGCTCTTGACAGAACGTCATTAGATACCAATCAAGATTGGTTTCAACTGCCAAACTCCCGGTGCTTTGTTGTGCAAAAATTGTCAGTCAGAAATAGAAGCCATTATCAGAATAGTTTTTTTTACTCAGTCGGTTATGGATGCTCAAAGTATGGAAAGCTTTAATTGAAATGAAAAAAATAAAAATATTTCAGCGTTTTTTAATATAATATTCGAAATTACAAAATAGGTAATTTATTAATAGTTTTATAAAGACATCGAGAAACAATAAAATAACAACAACACTTACAACATAATAATTGAAAGCACTTTATAGTTTAGGTCTTATTTGAAATAAGATTGTGAGGAAATGAAGACTTAATTATGTATCTGCTGTCAGATAGCAAACTTTTCTTTGCGAACTTGCATGAAAAAATAACCTGCCATTATTAATGTTTTATAATAGGTATATGGATATCAGCTCAATGGATGTATGGGACCAAGATTTTGGAGTCCCAAAGGGGATCCTTTGGGACTCCAAAAGCTCCAAAAGACGTGCAAGCCGATACCCCTGCTGATTTCCGGCAGAGGCTTTCGGGCAAGCTTTGTGGTCCGCAAGCGACCGCATCCGTAAACATCCGATATATAAAAGCCAAATTATAGAAAGAAGTAGAGAGTGGGAGGCAATTTTGGTTGTAATGTTGGACAACGGGGGTTTGAGGTAGGTATATCACGAGTGGAGCCCGAGCGCTTGAAATAGGACATAGGCGATGGTCGCGATAATCGACATCACGTGAGCGTAGTCGCGGGCAACAACTAGCATGTGTAATATCCTTAATGGATCACAAAAAGGGGCAAGGGTTTGAACGCGTTTGCCGATGCTTGCAATTTGCTATAATCGTTGTAGGCAATAGTAAAGTAACTAAAAACCGCGCGCTTCTAACACATAAAATAAGTAACACAATAGTTCACATTTCAATTTACCATAAAATAGAAGACATCAAAATTAAATTTAAATTCAGATAAACGGCTTCGACATTTTCCTAAGACTGAGTTTAAGACCTTTCATAAATGGTATTATCTGACCAACTTTCTTTAATTTCAATCCGGTGGAAACAAACCTCTCGCTCTTCAAACAGTTATTATTAGAATTATTATTAGGTTTGTTTTTAAAACAACTTACTAATTCATGTTCTTGTTTACCTTTGAGTTCTTCATACCATTTTACTTTGTTTCTAACCAAGTCTTCACTGCGTAAATGTTCTAGACTTCCACGTGTACATAAACACTTCATAAATGGCATAAACAAAGCAGGTGCTTTCATTATTAATTTATATAAATTATCTAAATAATCCTCTTCATCTTCACGTGATTCAGTATTATCATCGTAACTAGTGCTGATACTGAAGCAATTTGGTTGCAAGTTGGGAGAATGACATTTTGTCATAACGAAATCGGTATTTCCAATATCACTGCTACTTGTTTGTGCGCCAGAATATGAAAAACTACTTCTGCATGGCAAAGTACCATGGGGATTCGGGTAAGAAAGTTGACAATTGTCTTTAACGTTATTGCTATAATCTTGGGCTTTATTTACATTGTCTTTTGGGTTCCACCTTTTGATACAATATTCTGTTCCATCTTCAATAACAGGATTTTGGCAAGTGATATTTGATAACGATTTATTATTTAACTCATCAGCATTATTATTACAATTCTGAGATTTAGTTATTTGTTGTGAATATTTTTCATTATTACAATCAGGACGATCAGTGAAATGATCAAGTTTTTTATTAACACAGCGGTTATTTTTGAATTTAGATTGTGTTTTTATTAGGTCTTTTCTAATTTTCTCTAGTTCTCTTCTAACCTTTAGTAAATTATCATACCTATTTTGTTTTTCTTGAACATAATCTTCATTACAACCCTTACAACTTTCATAGTCTAAGTCCCGATCTGCATGATCTAATGGCTGTTCTATATTAAGGGTATAAGATTGTTTCTTGGATATGGGACAAGGACATTCAAAATTTTCTGTTTGATCATTTTCACCTTTTTTCTTATCTCGGAAATGTTTTCTTGAAAAAGATTTTTTGTTACATTTTCTTTTATCGTGTAAAACTTCACTAATTCTTTTATTATTTGAAATGTCTTCTTCTCTATCATTATCCGGTCTACACGAGTCGTGCTCTAGGAGTGCTAAACTGGGTTTGCCGTTTTGTTCTCTTGTATCCATACAGCTACATTCACTAGCATCTGTTTTATATTCTAAGCCGGGCCTTTCAGCCCAGACCTTAAAATCCTCGCCATCGCAAAATTGATTTGGAACGTGTTCTACGTGAAAGCTAACCGAGTTATATGAATCTTGACTATTGATTTTATAATCTCCTTTTATATTATTATCTAGTCTATTTTCTTTGGGTCGGGTATATTTTGTTTTTTCTTTGTACTTTAATTCACTGATCACACAAGGGAGAGGAAAGACCTCTCCCTTCGATTGTTCGCTAATAACATCAATATCTGAATCTAAACTAACTTCGTTGTACCTTTCAGTTCTTGGACAACTTTTTTTCGAAAACTTATTAGACGATTCAAAGTCACCTTTTTGCTGTTTCTTTTTACATACAATTTTGTCATTATCATAATTATAACTTGGTATAGGTTCTTTATCAATTTTAGTCATTTCTTGAATACTTTTTACTAATAAATCACAATCACCATCCAAAGAAATACCTGGTTGGTGGTTTTTTCTGCTGCAATCTTCCATTTTCTGCATAATCTGTGTTTGTTTTGATCTCTTACAGGGGCATTTACATTTACTTTTTACTCGTGTATTTTTGTACAATTCAGTACTTTGTGTCAAAACGATTGAGTTGATTACACTAAGATTTGCTGTTGCTGTATTGGATTTTTTTCTAAAACTGGGTTGCATATTTTTGCAATTAGTGCAACCATTTACTTCATTCAATTTATAGTGGTTACCACCTCCGTGTAAAGAAATACGTCTGCCTTTATTTTTATTTTTCTTGTACGGTTTCTTATTAATTTTCTTTTTCTTTTGATCTATCTTAGATGTCGGGATGGCAAGATTGACGAGATCTTTTATCCCATTGGTTATTCCTTTTTTCCCGCATTTTAATTCACATAAATCTATAGTTGATGATGTTACTTGTAAACCTTTATTAAATAAATATTTACGTTTAAATACACCAAAAAATTTTGAAGACATTGATTATGGTACTGTCAGTTTAATACAAAATTTTGTTTTATATTTAAAATACTCGCTTTCTGGACATTTTTGAATGAATTCAGTTTTAATTTACATCTTCTAACCCAATAACCTATGTAGGTATTTCATTTTTTCACTTACCATATTAAAAAATTCGTAGCAATGAATTGTTTTTCTGTTACAGTTTCTTACAACGGATTTATTTAAGCCATTTTGTAGTTCTAATTTAGTTCCTGTTCTAATAGAAAGAATGAGTTGTTGACAGCATTATTATTTAGGAAATTACTATCACCTTCTATTTGTTATCAGGGATTTTATCGTATCTTTCCCAATCTTAGTTCATGATGAAAATGTATACCTATTGTTTCAAAATGTTTTTTTATATTCGTAGTATCTATTTTGTTCTATTTTATTGGCTATACATGCATAGTGCCGGTGTCTGTTCGTACGTGTGTTCTTGACTCAGAGGATATATTTTGACTTAATTGAAGAATAGGTTCGTGGAATTTCTTTTAAGTGGTACTGTATCTTAAAAAGTAATTCATCCACACTTATAACATCTTGCCTGTAAAAAATAACATATAGGTAAAAAATATCTGGGTGCTTTGAATTATAATTATATTTTTTTTTGCTATTTCTACAGTTACCTTTAATATTAGTGTACAGCAAGGGTGGATTAGGCTAAGAACTTACGAAGCGATTTTCGCCCACGTTCTCGGTTGTTTGCGGGTCTCGCTACACCGGCAGGCCACTAGTAGAATCGCGCGGGGTGCGGTCGCTCGCAGCCTCGATAGTGTGCGCCCGCGCGCTTTGCGCTGTTCTGGAGACGGGGCCTGTATCGTGGATGCACTCAAAACCTTTTGGGTCTTCTTTTCAATTCTTCTGTGAACGTATAACGCAATAGCTCGTTTTTGATAAAGGCTTCCACTGATCGTTAACTGTTCGCCCACCACGTTTGCGGGCGATAAACGCAGCCGCGGCGACCGCGATAAACGCAGCCGCGGCGACCGCGGAACCGCGCAAATAACCGGTCTCGTAAGTTTAGAAATAAAACCACGATTCTACCACCGCGGCGGGTACTGTATATAAATTGTTCCGTAAGTTAAGAGCTTTATTCTGACTGCAAGTTGAAATATTCAGTTGAAATTAGCTAAATTAATTAAAGGTTTCGAAAAAATCATTATAATGATCAATCAACTTTCAGAAAATCAGCTCCTGCTATTGTAAGAGCTAAGACCTGATCGAAATTTTCATTCATTTATGCAGTTATCGATAGAATGACTACGGGCTACCTGCTGAAATAAGACATCGGCGAAATTCAGTTCAATCTAGGTATTATTTATTTAAAAACTAAACTACACTACAAGGCTTATGTACAGGTAATCCAAAAACGTTCTAAGAATAACAATTATTTAGGTATAAATAAGTCTTGTATTCTGGGAAATAAGTATACAAACTCACTTTTCAATGACAACATACCTACACAGTAATGGTTATATGACTGGATACCTAGGCTTCACGAGTAGCACAATTATTCCGAAGGTATAGACGTCGCCAAGGATTGTACGAAACGGATTGGTCAAGAAATTAAAATAATATTGTATATTTTTTATTTTTATATTGATACGTATTGGCAAATAGATATGACGTGTGACAGTACTATCTTTCTGTCTACGTGACAGTGAAGGGTACGGTTAACCGTAGAGCTTCCGTGGAGTAACTATGGAATAAAACCAAAAATATGCCGTGAAGTGGCTAAAATCATAAAATTCATTCGGAACAGTGAATTTTATGATTTCTGGAACGTATCATACTTATTACGAAAGTACTCCTTCAGGGATTTACAGGTGTGAGAATATGTGCGTATAATTAATTATATTGAAACTTATTATGGGACCTCAAGACCAGAATGAAGTTAACTGAACCACGAGTCCTAACAGCAATGATATTACAAACAAAAAAGAGGCAGATATGTTATAAGAGTGCGCCTGGTGAAGACGCGAAAACGTCCCAATTGGGACGTATCGCATTTAGTATATGTCTGACAAACGCCGAGTTGTCACGTATGTAAGCGCATAATAAAATTGCAATAAAAATGCCATCGTGTGTTTTTAAAAATGTACAAATTACGACACTAAAATCAATAAAACACGAGGGATCTTCTATCACATGTAAGTACATACAATATTACCGATTTATTAGTGTATTTCATTAAAATTAGTTTAATAATATTTTTAAAATAATGGCGGCAAAGAAAAAAGACAGAAATACTTTTTGATATGAGCACGACAAGGACACAACAACACTGCTTGCATAGATTATCAGTACAGATGCGACTAGGGTAATTTTCACTTTACTGCCTGCTAAAGTAATAATTGACATGTTGTTCAGTTTTATTTGTTATTTTAAATTCAGTGACAAAATTTTTGTTTTATTTATTTGTTATCCTTTAAATAATTGTAATAACCTAACTTTTTTTTCAAGGTTTCCGACTAATGAAGTTCGACTTCAAGAATGGATTGCAATTGTTAGGGAACAACGAAATGAGTTTGACTGGACACTGAAGTATTTGGAGTATATAATAAAACCACAGCTTAGTTGTAACGCGTATAATCCTCGACTGGGCACCGCTCCCTGTACCGAACAGAGGCGCGAACTTACACTGTAACTACCCACATTGACATGATTATAACATACATCACACCTCCACCACTATACAATGCTATAAGCAAGAACTTACATACTAAAACAATCTTAATCTAATTTAATCCTAATATACATCCTTATATCTGTCTACCGGCTTTCGTATACGCTGGGAATAACGGTTCACCGGCGGCCTTGGTGGTGAAGGTACGCGGATCTCAGGGCTATCCTGATTGAGGTCTGATCCATCTTGTACTTCGGTTACCACGGGTGTTGCCTGAAGTGGTGCGGGCGCCCGCCCCTCTGCCGGAACGACCACACTCTCTTTCGTATTATGTTCAGAATTATCTTTAGAACTATAACTCTCACTATTGGACTTTTCAAGACCACTGTCTGGACAGGTAACATCAGATAGTCGAGATCTGCGACGAATTTGATTAATATGCCTTTTCAGTAATTGACCGTCATCCCTTACTATGGAATACCTACGCATACCATCTACCCCTTCAACAGTCCCCTTTGTCCACTTGTCTCGAACGCCATATTCGCGAGCCCATACTGAGTCGCCTTCTCGAAATGTTCGCGGAACCCCACGTGAGTGCTCGATTTGTCGTTGTTGTACTTCGCGAACCTTATCTACGACAACCCCGTCTGCGCGCAACAAATCTAGTCTCGTGCGTAATGCACGTCTCTGTAATAGCATCGCCGGTGTCTCCCCAGTAGTACTATGCACCGTATTCCGGTATGCCAACAGGAACGTTTGTAAAGCTGTATCTACATCTACTCGATCCCTATATGCCTTTTTTATGGCCCGTTTACACAACTTAACCGCGTTCTCTGCTGCTCCGTTCGAAGATGGGTGATATACCGGTGCAAACATTTGTCTGATGCCATTGGCCTTCAAAAAAAATTTAAACTCCGAACTAGTAAACGGGGGGCCCTGATCCGAGACTATCTCTTGCGGCAGTCCGAACCTTGCAAAAGTAGATCTCAATACCTTTATTACGTTCACCGCGTTAGTTCGAGTCATTTCAAAAATTTCCAACCACTTCGATGACGAGTCTATTAGTACTAGAAACGTTGAGCCCTTGTATGGCCCCAGGAAATCGATGTGTAACCTGGTCCAGGGGCGCGCGTGGTAAGGCCATGGCTGAATAGGCACTCGTTGCGGCGCCCCCGCTTCCGCGGCACAGGTTTCACACTGTTTACATAACGTTTCCACGGCTGCATCTATATTAGGCCACCACACGTAGCTACGCGCTAGACCCTTTGTTTTCACTATTCCCATGTGACTACTGTGTAACTGTCTCAAGATGGTACTTTGTAACCCCGTTGGTATAACCATGCGATAACCCCACATTACACACCCCCCTTCAATGTATAATTCATTCCGTCGTACAAAAAATGGTTGGATTTGGTCATCTGTACAAGTAAGCGGCCAGCCTGACTGAATGTAAGTTATAATTCTACTGAGTATTCTATCACTCGCCGTTGCTTTCTTAACATCACTACTGGTAATAGGTAGAAAATCTTCAACGAAGTTAACGTACGTGCTTTCCTTCGATAACCTATCGGTGCTTTCTTTATGCGGCAGGCGCGATAGTGCATCCGCACAGTTCTTACTGGAGGCAACGTATTCTATATCGTAGGTATACCCGGATAATAAAACTGCCCAACGCTGAAGTCTGGAAGCTGCCATTATCGGGATGCCTGTTTTATTGCCTAGGATATAAGTCAACGGCTTGTGATCGGTCCTTAAAATAAATTTGCGACCGTAAAGGTATTGATGAAATTTACGTACACCGAACACAATAGCCAGCGCTTCCCGGTCTATCTGTGAATAATCGCGCTCAGTCTGTGTGAGCGAACGCGACGCGTATGCTACTGGCCGCTCGCCGTCCGCCGTTAGGTGCGAAATGACTGCGCCGACACCCACGCTACTAGCATCCGTCGTTAGTACAATTGGTAATTCGGGTGTATAATGTGTCAACACTTCGCTACTTATTAAAATACGCTTAACAGTTTCGAACGCTTCTTGACATTGAACGGTCCAATCGTAAGGGACGCCTGATTTGAGCAAGAAATAGAGCGGGGCCAGAATAGTACTAATGTTCCTAACGAATTTACCATAGTACATAACCATACCAATAAATGCACGCAGCTCTGAAACATTGGTAGGTTTTTGTGTTTTGACAATGGCCTTGACCTTATCCGGGCAAGTTTGCACTCCATCTTTACTAATAGTGTGACCTAGGTAATTAACTGACTCGGCGAAGAACACACACTTTTCTTTTTTTACTTTTAAACCGTACTCTTTTAATCGATCGAATACTTTACACAGATTATACATATGGGCACTATCGGTTGGTCCCGTTATAATAATATCGTCGAGAAATACCCCCACGTGGGGCAAATCGGCAAACAAGTGCTCCAGGTGGCGTTGAAAAATACCCGGACTTGAGGATAACCCATAAACCAAGCGGTTATACCTAAACAACCCTTTATGCGTATTTATCACCGTATACTGTTTTGTATCATCGAGCTCAAATTGTGCGTACGCTTGTGAGAGGTCAATTTTACTATAACGCACCCCACCCTTCAACCTAAGCAGCAGTTCCTCCATCCTAGGCAAGGGATAGCGGTCAATCTCTACGACTTTGTTTAAAGTTAGTTTGTAGTCAGCACAAATTCTGATGTTACCGTCTTTCTTAACCACCGGTACGATGGGCGTGGCCCAGTCGGAGCGCTCCACCGGAGAGAGTATGCCGTCCCGCTGCAGCTGGGCGAGCGCGCGCTCCACAGGCTCGCGCAGCGCGTACGCCAGCGGGCGCGCGCGCAGGAACACCAGCCGCGCGCCCTCGCGCACGTGGATGCTCACCGTGCCGCCGGTGAACCGCCCCAGGCCCTCCGCAAACACTTCACAATATTTGGTACTGAAAGCAGATATATCGAATATATTATTTTTATACATTGTTACATTATTGCAGTCATAATTCAATACCGGTAATTGTATTTTTAACTCTGCCATCCATTGTCGGCCTAACAGAATCGTTTTTCCATTTTTAATGATAAATAACTCTAATTTCTTAGATGTACTTTTATATTTTACCATAGGCCTAATTAATCCCACCGGTTTTACTGTGTAGGGACATAATACATACAACAGCAGCGCGGGACCCCGCAAACACGTCTGCACGCGGCGAACAATTTCCATCAATGCGACACACCCGCGCGAGCCGCCGCCTTTTACGTATGTGTCAGTTATATACCCGCGACACAAGCGCCACACGGCAGAATTTGTAACTATATTGTATATAATAGCTTTAAGGATTTCTTATGTAAATAAATAACCTCTTCTGATTGGTGTAGCATAGTTTATAAGCTCGATGAAATAATGTCGGGTTATCGATAAATTTGGCAATATAACTAGCCCCATTTTCTGAAATAAATACAGTTCCTCTTCGCTCTGTCTTTTCTTCCTTGGCTACGGTAACCCTCCGGTCCAAGTAGTCAGAGCACCCTAGCGACGGTTCAAAGGTTCAGCAGTGAACCTGGCCGGTCTAGGGGCATCAGCCAGCTGGCAAAGATATTAGGGCAGTACCTACCTCACGGGTCAGTGACCCCAATAACAGCTGACCCCAAATCAGCTGGGCTGAAACTCGGTCAGTAGTCAGCTGAGCCATAGTCCGGTTAGGCGGAGGCCATAGACCGACATTGGTGACCCCTGACGAACCCGAACAGCTGATACCGACGTACCTACGGTATCATACGCACTTTTGCACGCACGCATCAGCTGATTGCAATACCGAGTGCAACAACCTACGTACATCATGTCTAAAGAAGAAATCACACCTGGTAGTAACACACCTGGCAACAACAGCAACGTCGCTATGATATCACTACCGGCGCGCCTACCACCTTTCTGGCGGCAAAACCCGCGATTATGGTTTGCTCAATTCGAAGCGGCCATCGCGGCGAGCAAAATAGGAGAAGAGCAGAAATTCAATCTAGTAATGCCACTACTGGGTTGCAACGACTTAGAACAGATTGCAGACATAATTCTCAACCCACCTGCTACCGGCAAGTACACCGTGCTAAAAGAAAGACTCATATCAACGTATCAGGAATCTGATCATCGCCAGCTGCAAAAATTACTTAGTGGTCTTGAACTAGGTGATTCAAAACCGAGTCAGCTGCTACGTAAAATGCGAGAACTAAGTGGAAAATTACTAACAGATGAAGCACTACGCGTCATATGGCTGAACCATTTACCGACTCAAATACGCGGCATATTATCAGTAAATACAGAATCATCACTTGAAACCCTAGCCGCCATGGCTGATAAAATGATAGAACATTTCGAACCCATCACAGCCGCAGCCATAACTACATCGATACCCGTGTCAAACCCATCACAAAGACAAAACGAAACAGTTGCTATATCTACGGTCGAAAAACTACAACTCGACTTAATTACGAAACAAATAGAGAAATTATCCCTCGAAGTAGCAGACCTACGTTCGAATCAATTTCGACCGACGACGCGAAGCGCCTACCGCCAACCACGCGGCAACGAGCGCTTTGACGACAGGCGAATCACAGGCGATCAGGCGCGTTCACGTTCGCGCACGCGTCGGCAGCCGGGCGACCCAGACTGGCTATGTTATTATCATCTACGATTTGGCAATAATGCTCGTAAATGTGCAGAGCCATGTGCCAAAAGTAATTCCAATACGAAACCGAACACAAATAAGCAACAGGAAAACTAAATAATACATCGACAGTGGCGGGTGTCGATGGTAATCAAAGCCACCGCCTATGTATAATAGACAGAAACAATAAAGAAAAATTCCTCATCGACACTGGAGCTGATATTTCAGTGTTAGCCGCAAGAAACAAAAAGTATTCACAGTCTACTGAAAGCAATTACAAATTATTTGCTGCAAACGGAACCCAAATTCGTACCTATGGCGAGCGGACACTTGAACTCAACTTAGGTTTACGTAGAAGCTACAAGTGGACATTCACTGTTGCCGATGTCAAGACTTCAATATTAGGCGCAGATTTCCTAGCAAAACACAAGCTATTAGTTGACTTGCATCAGAAGAAACTCATCGATAGTGTCACAGATCTCACCGTGAATACTATTAGCATACATAATACAGAAGAATCAGTCTATATTATCAACCAAAATCACGCATATCACGACATTCTGAAGCAATTCCCAGACATTTTACGACCCATGACAATCAAATCAACAGTAAAACACAACGTCACTCACCGTATAGAAACAAAAGGACCGCCCATATACTCCCGACCACGCCCACTTCCACCAGATAAGTACAAAGCTGCCAAGTTAGAATTCGCAAAACTAATGGAAATGGGCATCTGCGAACCAGCTAACAGCCCATGGGCCAGTCCACTGCACGTGGTAAAGAAAAAAGATGGTTCTTTACGTGTATGTGGTGACTACAGAAGACTAAATGCTGTCACAATTCCCGACAGATATCCGATACCCAGAATACAAGATTTTACCTACCAACTACATGGTAAAGTACTATTCTCGAAGCTCGACATGAAAATGGCATATTACAGTATACCTATCGAAAAAGAAGACGCCGCAAAAACAACTATCACCACACCCTTCGGTGCATTTTTTTTCAAGGTCATGACGTTTGGCCTAATGAATAGTTCATCTTCATTTCAAAGATTCATGCACGAAGTACTACGCGGCCTTGACGACATCTGTTTCTGCTTCATCGACGACCTACTCATTTACTCGGGAGAAAACGAAGAAGAACACAAAAACAACGTAAAGAAAGTTCTAGAACGCTTAAACCACTATGGCGTAACACTCAACATCGAAAAGTGCGAGTTCGGCAAGAAAAAAATCCAATTCCTCGGTTACGAAGTTTCATCAGACGGAATCAAACCCACAGACGAACGCATTCAAGCCATACTAACATATCCCAAACCAAGTACAGTACAAGAATTACGAAGATTTTTGGGTATGATCAACTTCTATCGAAGCTGCCTACCCAATCAAGCCAATCATCAGTACCTACTCAATAGGTACCTACACAACGCCAAGAAGAATGATAAATCACCTATCCAATGGACACTCGAAGCCGAAAAAGCATTTCAACAATGTCAACAAAGTATTCTCGATGCAACTACATTAACTCATCCGATACCGAACGCTCCATTGTGCCTACTCACTGACGCTTCAGACACTGGCATAGGCGCTGTGCTACAACAGAAGGTCGATGGCATATGGAAACCACTCGCATTCTATTCGAAAAACATGAACGACACACAACGAAGATACAGTGTATACGATCGCGAATTACTAGCTATGTATACCGCTGTTAAGAGCTTACGACGGCTAATAGAGGGCAATGAACTCACTATATATACCGATCACAAACCTCTGACCTTCGCACTCACAAGATCAGCCAACAACAGTGACACGCCGAGAAGAGAAAGACAACTTCACTACATAAGTCAGTTCTGTACGAGTATCAAGTTCATTCAAGGTGAATACAACACAGCTGCTGACGCCTTATCACGAATTACCGAGATTGAGATACTAAACAACACTATCGACTACAACAAATTATCCATAGATCAAGAGAAAGACACAGAATTAGAAACATGTAAACAACAGTCAAACCTCAAATTCGCCCGTGTGAGTCTACCCGGTCATCAACCCCTACCTATATGGTGCGAAGTATCAACTGCAAACATTCGACCATACCTACCAGTGACTTATCGGCAAGCAGCTTTCAAAGCACAGCACGATCTAAGTCATCCGGGCATTCGCGCTACTAGAAAACTCATAACATCCAAATTCTTCTGGCCGTCTATGAATAAGGACGTAACTACATGGGCAAAATCATGCATCGGCTGTCAGCGCGCAAAAATTCTAAGACACGTTATCAGTCCCCTCGGCGAGTTTCAAGAGTCATCGCGTTTCGAACACGTACATCTGGACATCGTCGGACCTCTATGCACATCGAACGAATATCGATACATAGTCACTATGATAGATCGATGCACAAAATGGATTGAAGCTGTACCTACACGTGACATCACCGCTGAAACAGTGACAAAGGCAGTTTACGACGGGTGGATATCACGATTCGGATGTCCCCTACGAATCACAACAGACCAAGGTAGACAGTTCGAATCATCACTATTTCGCACACTAATGCAGAGACTTGGTATTAATCGAATACGTACGACTCCGTTCCATCCTCAAGCAAATGGATTCATAGAAAGAAGACATCGGTGTTTGAAAGCTTCATTAATGGCCAGATGTGCAGGTACCAAATGGAGTGAAGAGCTACCTACAGTACTACTAGGACTACGCACCGCACTATGTAAAGATACATCTGTAAGTCCCGCACTTATGACTTACGGATCTACACTACGAATTCCGTCGGATTTCTTTGTGCCTACTAAGCCAAACATTGATGACGCAGAATTCGTCCGCCAGCTCACCGAAACAATGACGTCACTATTACCAAAGCAAAAGGTACATTCATCAAAACATCCCTTCGTATACAAAGAACTCGAAACTTGTACTCATGTGTTCCTGAGAAATGACACGGTGCGAAAACCTTTGACCCCACCATATGACGGCCCTTACAAGATTATCCAACGAAGTCAAAATGGCAAGTTTTTCACCATTCAACTACCAAATCGTCAGACATGTGTATCAATAGACAGACTGAAGCCAGCGTATGTATATAACGAGACCCCTGAAACAGACGAACCGCAATCTCGGAGCACGGGGCCAGCAACAAATATACTTCGCGAACCTACTACGTCAGTATTTGGAATTGGGTGGACTCGATCCACCCAATTCCAAATACTCTACGACTACAAATTCCAAAAAAACTACAAGTGCCAGCTCTGCCAGCAACAACAAACAAGACCCTTACATGACTCGTACGGGAAGAAAGGTAAAACCAAACGTACGTTTCTCTTAGAGGGGGGTACCTGTAGGGACATAATACATACAACAGCAGCGCGGGACCCCGCAAACACGTCTGCACGCGGCGAACAATTTCCATCAATGCGACACACCCGCGCGAGCCGCCGCCTTTTACGTATGTGTCAGTTATATACCCGCGACACAAGCGCCACACGGCAGAATTTGTAACTATATTGTATATAATAGCTTTAAGGATTTCTTATGTAAATAAATAACCTCTTCTGATTGGTGTAGCATAGTTTATAAGCTCGATGAAATAATGTCGGGTTATCGATAAATTTGGCAATATAACTAGCCCCATTTTCTGAAATAAATACAGTTCCTCTTCGCTCTGTCTTTTCTTCCTTGGCTACGGTAACCCTCCGGTCCAAGTAGTCAGAGCACCCTAGCGACGGTTCAAAGGTTCAGCAGTGAACCTGGCCGGTCTAGGGGCATCAGCCAGCTGGCAAAGATATTAGGGCAGTACCTACCTCACGGGTCAGTGACCCCAATAACAGCTGACCCCAAATCAGCTGGGCTGAAACTCGGTCAGTAGTCAGCTGAGCCATAGTCCGGTTAGGCGGAGGCCATAGACCGACAACTGACTCGCCCGTATAATATCTTAGATTTAAATGGCAGGGCTCAAGATTTAATCTTTTAAAATGTTTATTATAACATTCCCAACTAATACATGACACTGCACTGCCCGTGTCGCACTCCATTTTCAAATTATAACCGTTGACATTTAATGTTAAAAATAATGGTTTACAGTGGGTAGCGGATAATCTATCACATTTATTACTGTTAACATATATTACCTCCTCGATATCTGCGTTACTACTTAAATTGTCTTCTGCTTGTCCCATGTTCACATTGTGATGCTCCACTATATTTGGGCACATACGCCGCAAATGTCCCCGCCGATTGCATACACGGCAGACGTAATGTGCGAACTTGCACGTACTAGTGTCATGACGCGCCCCGCACGCCCGACACTGCTGCTGCTGAGCACGCTCCTCCAACCGAGCCCGCTCTGCGGTCGGGCGCGCCCCGCGCCACCGCGAGCTGTACGTAGTCGCAGCGGCCTCCCGCGCCGCACAGTGGACTGAAATTCGCGTTTCATAGACATTCAATCTTTTTTTTATAAGTGCCGCTTTTTTTGCTTGGAAACGATTAACAATACCTATTTTATGCTTCATATAATTAATTTTCAGGTTTAAAATCGTAAACAGCTCACTCAGCATTTTTTTTTCAAAAAAATTGTATGGAGTTAACATAATAAATGATGATAACTCCGTTATCGCACAATTGCGCCTAATATCCTCTTAGTTTATTGATATATCAATTATTTTGGATTTTTTGACATACTCCATGCCAAGGTCAAACTTGCGCTTTTTTTTTAAATAAAACTTAAAAAAAAAAAAATAATTTTGTATATTTTCGTTTTTAACTAACAATATCAATCTTAACATGGATGTATATAAACTAGAAATTTACGAAAATCAATTATTTGCTATATAAGAAAATGATATTCAATAATAACTATTAAAAATGGCTTAAAATCTTTATTCTTTATTATATAAATATTTAATAATATATTATAAATGACAATAAAATGATTATATACGAATAAAATTATATGATAAAATTAATTAAACGATGAATATATTAACTAAAATATTGCCTATTCTGAATTACTATCTTCAGAGTCGAACTCAGATTCAGAGTTTATTTGACTAATATCCCTACACTCCAATTCAGATGTTTTATGAAACATTGGACCTGCTGAATCTTCAAACATCTGAATTCAAGTGAGTAAGATTTATAATATATACTTTTATTTATATATATATATATATATATATATATTTATTTATTATATATAGGTATATAACATAACATACATAACATAAACTTACGCCTGTATTCCCCGAAGGGGTAGGCAGAGGTGCTAGCACCCACATTTCGCCAGTTTATGTTTAGGTCCCAATGTAATAGGTGGCGAGCCTATTGCCATCAACCGGGTACTTATAAACCTGCGATAAATACACACATAACTTCGAAAAGCATCGTATAGGTATATATATATATATATTTATTATATATATAAGTATATTTCTTTTTTGAAAATTGCGCGCTGTGGTCTTCTATAATTGGAAGAGTTCACTTGCCTTAGCAAATTATCAACATGAAAGTCTGTAGATAGTATTATTTCTGACCTTGTTATATACATTCTTGCAGAATAAAGATTCTAATAGTGGCTTCGAATTGTTTAGTGTATTGGACATATTGAGAGATGTTAGATAATGATTTTATAAGCTCCCCATTAGTACTGCTTGGTTATTCTATTAAATGATAAAGAATAAAGATTTTAAGCCAGTTTTTAATAGGTATTAATGAATATCATTTTCTTATATAGCAATTAATTGATTTTCGTTAATTTCTAGTTTATATACATCCATGTTAAGATTGATATTATTAGTTAAAAATGAAAATATACAAAACAAAACTTTATATTTTTCAAAGTTTTATTAAAAAAAAAGCGCAAGTTTGGCATGCGCATGGAGTATGTCAAAAAATCCAAAATAATTGATATATCAATAAACTAAGAGGATATTAGGCGCAATTGTGCGATAACGGAGTTATCATCATTTATTATGTTAACTCCATACAATTTTTTTGAAAAAAAAATGCTGAGTGAGCTGTTTACGATTTTAAACCTGAAAATTAATTATATGAAGCATAAAATAGGTATTGTTAATCGTTTCCAAGCAAAAAAAGCGGCACTTAAAAAAAAAAGATTGAATGTCTATGAAACGCGAATTTCAGCCCACTGTTCGCCGCTCCGCTGCTCGCACCGCCGCCGCACAGACTGGTAAAACGACTCAAAACCTGGCCATAAATCAAATTCCTCAAAATGGTCTACTAGACTTCAAACTTAATCCCATAAAAGGTAGATAGATTACGCGTCACTTGGTAAAATCTCTACCTGCTTCCGAGTCCCTGTCCGCTACACGGGCAGTCGGAACTTAGCGCTTGTTGACAACACTCGTCTCTGTTCGCGGCAACTCTAAAAAACCATTATTTCTCCGTGCCATAGTTTATGTGCAAAGTGATTCAAGATCCAAAAAGTGCTATGGATTCTATCAATCAAGGTATGTACTACATTCCATGATCCGTTTTATTTATTATGAGAGCTTATTCTTGACCTACTTTGCAGTATATCAACATGCCTGAAAATATTGATTTTTTTCCTTAATTTTTGATAAATTCGTGTTTTTAAATATGTGCAACTCATCACAACTGCCTCATAGTAATATTTCAATAAACTAGAGGATATGTGCAATTATACAAGGTAGCAAAAACATTCACATATATTCACATAAAAGATAATTTTAACTCTGAAAACTGTCTCTTTACCCGCGATTTTCTAACAATTATTTTGATTATTTCAGACTCTCTACATTGTGTCATATCTATGACTAGGAAAGAGCTTCTTGAATTAGTTAAAGCTAGTCCGCAGCGATTGTTTGACGGAAAACTCCAAGATTTGGACAAGAAGTTGGAAGTGCCAAAGCGCCCTGCTGAAAAAAATGAGAAAGAAAGTTCCGCTAGGCAGCTGCTATTGGTAGTAAAACTACTACTACCAAGAAGCATACGCCAGAAGATGCCCTAATGATCTTCGTGGAGGCCGACGTGACCTTAAGTCAATACGAGGTGATACATCAGGCAAATAAAGACGTATACCCTTGTTATACTTATGTCCAGGGGGCAAAACAGGATTGTTATCCACCGAAAAATGTGAATGAGACGGTTGCAGAGGCGATACTACAGATCTACTTGATCACAAAGTTTCGCGGCTGTGCAAATATTTAGAACCAGTTCTCGAACGACTGGAGCCATACGCTGAGTTTGTACAAATTTATAAATGGGGATGTGATGGGTCTACCCAAAATCAATACAAGCAAAAATCCGAGCAAGATGGTAATAGTGACGCAAACATATTTATGAGTTCTATGGTACCACTTCGGCTCACATACGGTTCTAAAATCATATGGCAGAATCCCCAACCACCTTCACCAAGATTCTGCCGGCCCGTGAGGTTTCGGTATGTAAAAGAAGACAAGGACGTCACTAATGAAGAAGCAACAAGCACTTCCGACTATATAGGGAAAGCTTCTCTAGGAAGTTTTCTAGAAAAGCCTTCAATGAAGATGTGCTGAACCGGTTTCTTCTGACATCTGACCCTTTCATAAGTAGCCGACAAACTGAGAAAAAGAGGAACAAAAATAAACCGGCTTTCACTAAAGAAGCAACAACTTTCTTGATACCTGAAGATGAGACAATAAGTGATGATGAATAATGTTTTTTGTACCTACAATTTTTTTTGTTTATTTTCGTAAATCTAGAATTGAAGAAGACAGTTTCACTGTATTTCAACGTATATTTTATTCTTTGTAACTACAGTAAAAATTTTCCTTATTTTTTTTTTCTCCTCCAAATATCTTCAAAATTATATTTTTTTTATGAAAAATATCATTTCTCGTCATGGGCCACATGGGACACTGATAAAGAAAAAGAAACAAAATATTTTTGGCCAAGTTTTTGTTCGTTTTACCAGTCTGTGCGCCGGTGCGTTCCTTACGCGCGCCACCGCTACGGCCAGGACCGTGGTCTGCCGTCCTCACCGCTTGACACGACACCGACGTCGTCGAGGTTGCCTCGCCCGATGTCCTTCCGTGTCCTTCGACCGCAGCCGCGTCTTTCTCTGCCGCTTCCATGCTCACCGCTAACTTATACGCCTTGCCGAAATCGAGATCACTTTCGGCGAACAACCGCTGTCTAATGGTTTCATTAGTAATACCGCAAACCAGTTGGTCTCTCAAACTTTCTTCTAGCCACGAACGGAACTCGCAGGTCTTCGACATTTTTTTTAATACCGCCGTATACTCCGATATTGTTTCACCCTCCTTTTGTTTACGGTGTCTAAACTTATATCGCTCCGCTAATTCACTCGGTTTAGGCTGCAAATGTTTTTGCATAATGTCCGTTATTTGTGCAAACGTCTTAGTTGTAGGTTTAGTTGGCGTACATAGATTAACCAACAACTCGTAACATTCCGCCCCCATAACCGTTATTAATGTCGGTACATGTAGTTCACTACTAATTTTGTTCACTAGAAAATATTGTTCCAAACGTTCTATATATAGCGGCCAATCATCACTGTGAACTTTGAACTCCGCGATTTTTCCGATCGACATTTTTATAATACAATCACTTGTTTAAGGTCCGTTCTATCTCGTCGCCACTGAAGTATTTGGAGTATATAATAAAACCACAGCTTAGTTGTAACGCGTATAATCCTCGACTGGGCACCGCTCCCTGTACCGAACAGAGGCGCGAACTTACACTGTAACTACCCACATTGACATGATTATAACATACATCACAGACACCTTCAAAAAGCAGCAGAATTTGTAGCAATCACTTTGAAGCCACTGAGAGATATACTTCGAAATAAAGTCGAACATTGCTGAGGAAGAATATAAATAATTGACAATATACCACACACACGGCTTCATTCTGCTCATAAATATAATCCCGATATAAAAACTTTCGAAGATGCAGAAAAGAAATAAATTAAATTCATTTGAAGGCGTTTAATTTTTTATTATAACGTCATTGCGTCACTATGGTTTTATTTTCGAGAAGTTTCTTTATTATCTTTTTTAATTTTTTTGTCATTTTCCGAAGTAAATAATGACGTATTATTTTTTCATCGAATTTCATTTCTTGCCTACCAAAGAAATACCCCTTCTGTTCAACAAAATCATAATCTATGCTAAAAAGCCATCCTAAGAACGAACGAGACGATTGCAGTCCGAATCATTCCGAATTATAGCTATCTTTTTTACTCACGTGCTTATCCCATCTTTCGTACTACTTTAACGCTAATTGTCAACTATTGTGCACTGACACACTGCTGGATCAGATTTGAGGAGTCAGTTACTATGAACGTAACATATCTTGTATAAAATATCATTGCCTAACAGTAAGTGGGAGCAGGAAATCTAAAAATATTAGGCCCACGAGTAAAACTATTGCAAATCAAAGACAATTTACCACCATTGGACAATATTGAATCGGTGGTGGTATAAGACTCCTGCAATTCACGGAATTGTTGGTTTTAATAACTCTTAGACCCAAATTACAGGTGTTCCTATTTATAGTAAAATTTAAATCTGGCATATTTTAGGTTTCTCCATTGGTTCTTCAAACGGTATAGCCTACACATGTCTTAGGGAATCTACGGAAGTAGATCATAAAATGCACGGCTCACCCAGCTAAGTAGGTACTCCAGAGTCCAGCAACTCTACTTCTGCTTTGACGACATAATAATTCCAAAAAATTACTTACATGATTGCTTATGTTTGTTAGGTTATTCCCGGTCCAATCTAGTTAACTATCTTCACGACTTTCCCCAGCAGGTTAAACCAGTAAGTACCCGGTTAATGTCACCAGACACTTCGTCGTCGGTATAATAGAAAGAAGGTAGATAGTGCACCATTTCTACAGCACTACTAATGAAGGAAAATAAATGGTTAGCTGCTCAGTCGACTTCGTTATATAATCGTTTAAAGCGTATGACAAATGACAAATTTCTACTCGTCCTAAATGACCAGGTTCAGTATTATCACAGAATGCAATAGGTCAACTTTATAGGTATTTAAACTATCTTGGTCAGTCACATTATTATTAGAGGTATAATAAGTATATAATATCTGCGGTAGCCTAGTGGTATGGGTAATGGACTGCTGAGACGAGGTCTCAGGTTCGATCCCAGGTTTACCATGGCACACACCAATGACTTTTCGATGCTTTTCGAAGTTATGTGTGTATTTATCGCAGGTTTATAAGTGCCCGGTTAATGGCAATAGGCTCGCCACCTATTACATTGGGACCTAAACATAAACTGGCGAAATGTGGGTGCTAGCACCTCTGCCTACCCCTTCGGGGAATATAGGCGTGAGTTTATGTTATGTTATATGTTATGTTATGTATAATAAGTATTGGGATATTTATCAGGTCGTATTGATATGTTCCGATATTATTACCGTGCCGAAATATCGGAACCTCGAAAGAATACGACATGGTAAATATCCCGATACCTGTATTAATAATGTGAACTTACTACATGAACATTAATTTTCCTCGAGTGTTGGTATGTACTAAAACAGAAATTATCATTTTAATATTACATTTTAGCGTTGGCGCCCACCGAACTGCAATTTGGTCGCACACTTTTTAAGTGTTAGTTAAATATCAACCTTATGTATTCAATTTTGTAATTGAATATACGTCTAGATTATATATTAGTCTATGCTCGCGGCTGGCACGCTCGAGTAGCCGCGCGCTGCTAACACCGCTGTGCGCTTTAATCTGTGGTCAGTATTGCCATACCGACACTAATATTTACTGCCTTCCCGGCGCAGCGTGAAGCGTTTTTTTATGTTTATACTTATAATAATACGTACCTAGGTAATTATTATTTACTAGCTATTGCCCGCGGCTCCGCCAGCGTGCATGTCGGTTCCCGGCAATTATTCGATTTTTTCTCGCCGTTAATACCATCCTAGAAATTCAACGAACATTTAAAAAAAAGAATTGGCTAAATTGGTCCAGGCGTTGTTGAGTTATGCGCTTACCAACACATTTAGCGAATTATTTTTATATTATAGATTATTTTTATTTACGTCGGAGTTGGCATCAAACTGGACATGCGTAGGGCAACCCAGACCATTTTACGGAGCATGCAGGCTGCCGCCGCGAGCTGCTCGACCATGCGCGAGCAAACTGAAGTTTGGTGTAGGTACGTCAACGCTTAAGGAGAGCAAAAACCACTGAATGAATTTTGTTGCTGCTTTTTATTAGTCAGACTTGTTCGTTTAGGTAGTTGTTTAGCACTTAAGCCCACCTAATCAACTTTTTTTACGAACGTAACTACTTAAATAAGAAATCCAAGTAATGGTAAACAAGCTGTTTCTTATTATTTATTTATGAATAAAAATGGCAAAAATATCTAAAAAATTATTCACAATCCACCAGTACACATGAAACAACACATAAGTGATCGGCAAAACTCTGCTAATAGTATACAAGGACTCCATATTCCAACAGCTAATATAAATAAAACGACATCAGTAAATTGTCTCCAAAAAGACAGCATGCTCAGACAATGTGGATAAAACCAAGGGCAAAGATGATATATCCACATACATGGTCTCTTTCTTAAAGATTTCAAAAAAGCGCTACATCCGTGAGGTTCTGGTTCTTTCTCCGGCATTTTTTTGAACAATCGTTCTTTGGGATCTTTATTTCGCAAATGAAATAAATAGTTTGTTATTGGATTAGCTTCCACTTTGGCTAGCAAATATTTCGATGTTTGCATGGCAGCACACCTATTTCTTACTCTGGCGACAGTCCCACTGAAACCACTACCTCGAAAATTCCGCCAAGCTTTAGCTGCGGCAGCACGTGGATTAGCCCTTGCTAGCTTTATCCTATTTTGAATGTCTATGGGATGGCTAATACCTCTTTTAAAACTCGTTAGCATGCCGCTAAAAGTATTGATGCCATATCTGCCAACATCTGAAGCATTTTCACCTAACAGAGCCCAGCTGCTAAGCTTTGGATGATCTATATATTTCTCCAGCTCTTTCATAGCTTTTTGGTCTTGACGTATTATTTTCCTTCGCATTGCAGCATCTTGTTTTGCATATCGTTTTATTCGCGCGAAAGACTCCTTGTTTAACCGTTTCCTCACTTTTTTCTTCTTTTTGGCCTCATTTTTTATCTTTTTTTCTTTATTTCTATAATATGGGGTTTTGCGCGTGTATTTTGTTTCACAGATTGTATTGCCACATATGCAAGGGGGAGGCACTTTTACTTTACGTGCTTGCTCAAGTTTTTCAGTTTCTTTTGCACATATTTTTTGTGCACAATAACACGGTTTTACACATAGTTGTTTCGCTAAATTTTGTACACCAGATGAAAAAGTTGCTATGATACCTGGCTCTAGACTTTTTAGTCTTTCTTCTTCTTTTTTTTTGGCTAATAATTTCTTATTCTCTTTGTTTTTTTCAGCTAGTTTTTTTGTGTATTTCGTTTTACAGATTGTATTGCCACAGATACAAGGGGGAGGCACTTTTACTTTACGTGCTTGCTCAAGTTTTTCAGTTTCTTTAGCACATATTTTTTGTCCACAATAACACGGTTTTACACGCTGTTTCGTTACATTTTGCACACCAGATGAAATAGTTGCTATGATACCTGGCTCTAGACTTTTTAGTCTTTCTTCTTCTTTTTTTTGGGCTAGTAATTTATCATTCTCTTTGTTTTTTTCAGCTAGCTTTTTTGTGTATTTCGTTTTACAGATTGTACTGCCACAGATACAAGGGGGAGGCACTTTTACTTTACGTGCTTGCTTAAGTTTTTCAGTTTCTTTTGCACATATTTTTTGTCCACAATAACACGGTTTTACACATAGTTGTTTAGCTAAATTTTGTACACCAGATGAAAAACTTGCTATGATACCTGGCTCTGGACTTTTTAGTCTTTCTTCTTCTTTGTTTTGGGCTAATAATTTCTTATTTTCTTTGTTTTTTTCAGCTAGTTTTGTTCTACTTTTAGTGCCAGATTTTTCAATTTCTATTGTTCTGCCTTCCGTTCCACCTTTAATGCCAAAACGGAAACCATATCGACAAATGCAGCATGTACAATTTTGGGGATGATGTTGCTTGCGTACGTCGGCGTCTTTGCTACAAAAGCAACAGGTGCAATAATTCGAATGATACTGCGGGGTAGCAATCGTATAAGCTTGGCGGGGTGGTTTGTCTTTCTGTAAATGCCGGCTGCACGGTTCATTCATTGCTATTGCATTTTTCAGAGTAAAAGCTGTCTTTTTATTTCTTTTACAATCAGTACCTAAAGCTCGATACACTTGTTCGCAGTTTAAAACATTAGCACTATCTGTATCTATGACCAAATCGATTATTGATAACATCTTATTTTTTGAAGACTCTGGAAACCATAAAGACTCAATTAAGGATAGTTTATTACAAATATTTCAACCACACAGTGTTAAACAAGTTATTATAATATCTTTAGTGTACCATTTTTTCAACATCTGAAATGCAATCTTTAACAGTTTCCTTTACATCATACTAGCTTTTGCCCACGGTTTCACCCGAGGGGATATAACCAAATATAGCCCATGTGTTAATTCAGGGTGTCAGCTAACTCCATACCCAAATTTATCAAAATCGCCGTTTAGACGTGAAGAAGTAACAAACATAAATTAACACTCACAAACTTTCACCCTTTTTATTATTATTGTGATTTTATATTTTTTTATTATTTATATTTTAATGGAAGCCAGTGCAATGGAGGTAGGTAACATTTCCAGGCTACGGCGGCTTCGGCTACAACAACATTGTAAGTATGTACGGAAGTGATTCCGACCAAAACCACACTCTGTTCCATCACGGGGCTAGAAATAAATCATACTCTAGAAACGCCTGGTTCAGCTATTGATAATTATAAAGAGGTAAATGGCCGTGTTGGTTCCCGGTGGAGTAGAATAGGACTCGGGCGAGAGAGACTCGCGAATCGCGCCGCCCGCGCGGACAGGCGACAACTCGGGCGTCGGAGGGCACTGACTGTCCGTCCCCCATGAGCGCGGGCCTGGGCATGACGGTTGGAGCCGCCGGTTACCCCAGCAGAAGTAGGTAACGGCGGCGGCGCGCTGACAAGCGCGCCTCCCCATTCCGGGGGCAAGTCGAGGACACCGTTGTCCCCCCCTCCCGAGGAGGGCCAGACCGTAAGCTGGGTCAGCCGGAGTGCGAGAGATATGTCGAAGACAACCCTACCTCCGGCCTAGCACCACGATCCACAGTCAGCGTGCGGTTTTAATCGGTTCGAGTCCAACATAACCTCCCCTTCCGACCTCGGCGGGGGAGGTATCCGAGGGGATTTCCATACGAAAAAAAAAGGAGTAGAATAGGACCATACAGCCCAAAAAAGGGCCCGTTAGACGGCAATAGGCTCGCCCCATATTACGTCGTGGAATCGAAAATCATAATTGGCGAAACGTGGGTGCTAATACACCTATGCCTTCCCCTTCGGGCATTTACAGACGTGAGTATATGAATGAATGGTAAAGTTTGTGAGGTTGTAGAGAGCAATCTCTGGATCTACTGCAATGATTTTTAAAACTCTTATACCAATAGGAAGCCACATTATTTGTGAGTGTCATAGGCTATATAATAAACCAAGAAGGGGGAAAAAGACCCATGGGTTGCGGGAACGGGATCAGAATCATAGTTAGGCGGAGCCACGGACAAAAACTAGTCGTTAATGAGACAATATTACTACAATCGTACTTAAGAAAAAGCACTAACTTTCAAGATTTTGTTTCGCTATAGGTCCACAGCGATTAGTTCTTAAAATACGATATATTTCGTCTTTATTTGTCACTTTCATAGTTTTAGCATCCACAATCATATCAAAGAGAGGGGACGGTTTAACTGAAACATATTTCTTTTCCTTTTCCCTGGTTTTCTTTTTACATACTTTTTTAATTTCGCTTTCACTTTTGATACATTTTGTTCCAGCAGTTGCAAAGTTACTACATGTTGAAGGAGGAACATTGAATAAGATATTTTTCATACACATTGGACACTCCTGTTTAGCTAATGGAATATTCTTCTTTCTGTAAAAACATTTGAAGAAGCCAGGTACAGATTTTCGTCGTGTTACAAAACATTCAAGTTTCGGATGAATATGATTTATGGCGCAACATGGAATAGATTCAAGTTTCATGTTCTTCTTATGTTCCAATTTTAGTCTGTTGGCATTATTGCTGACTTTGTTATATTCACAAAGAGATAGCTTCACATCAGAAGTAGGCTTATCTTTAATTTGACATTTAATTTGACTTTTCACATTCGTAGCACAACAAGTTTGTTTACTTTTAGACTTATTTTTATACTTTATTTGTTGTATGTTGGTATTTAAACATTTTCTATTTATTTTATCTTTGATCTTCAGACAAGGGAAGTTTGCACAAACAGTTTGTAGGGATTTACAGATAGTACGCGCCGCAGTAGTGACAGGTTGAGTGCTACTGGCTAGGCAAACAGTATGTGAGCTTTGGAAATTAAGCTTTTTATCTGCTTGCAATACATGTTTACTCTGAACTTTAATAATATCTTGTTGGTTTTTCATCGATTTCAGTATTTTGAGGAAACCAAAAGGTAAGTGAATAAACCCAGTTGTTGCAGATTTCGTGATAGCATTAAATTGTTGTATAAATTTAGAAGTGTCAATTGAGCCTCGTTCGTTCATTTTATTAACAATTTTTAAAGTAGTAGGATCAGGATACATGTCTTTTGGTATTTCAGTGAAACCGCGCCCATATTGCCCCTTTCTTTTTATAAGCTTGTATCTATTTGGAAAATTATTGGCAATTTCACGCGAAGAGGACTTTGAATCAACTTGAATATTTAGATCACTGATACGAACAACATGTTTATTTATTTTCTTCTGTTTACGTTTACGTTTACGTGGCAAATCATTATGTTTTGAAGACTTTGAATTTATTTTAATTTTTTCTTGATATTTATACAGCCTTTTCAGTTTTTTATCGTTATTCATATCTGGATGTTCAACAGAAGCGTGGTCATCAAAAACATGAAATGAAGTACCTTGTTTATTTGTTTTTAGCATAAGAGCATAAGTATCAGGTTTAATTTGACTCGTGCTTTTTTTGAATTTTTTCTTTGAATACGGCATAAGTGTTTCCATGCTGCTATAATTCTCTTGCAACATAGTGTGCTTTGTTTTTAACCCTGATTTACGAAAATATTTACTTAGTTTTTGCTTGATATCACCAACAACATTTGTGGACACAGTGCCTAATGATTTTGATTTTACGTCTGTTTTTGCTAATACTGAAATGTTCTTGAAGCGCTTTTGCTTTTTGTACGTGGAATTAGAAACTTTATGAGGGAGTTTACCCTTACTTTTAGAAACTTTGTCTTTAAATTTAGTTAAACTTGCTGACTTGACTTGATTCTCAATCATTTCAGACATATTGTCTTCGGTTGGTGGTATATTTTCATTTTCAGAAAATTCGTAATTGTGACTTTTATTTTGCAGCATGACTTTTTCATCAGATTTTTTATGATTTTTTTTACTTTTAAGACGTGATTTAGTTTTCTTCTTTTTAACCATACCATTTATAGCCTGGTTCTTTATTACTTCTTCATTGGTGGATCTATTCCTAATATAGGTTTTAAGTACTTTATTTTCCTTCTTTCCAGATTTTTTGAATATTTTTAAGGTGCCCAATGACTTAAGTCCTTTTACAAAACTAGAAGGTGCACGTTGTTGGGTCAACATAGAACGAGAAACTGAGTGTCCTGCAATAGTCCAAACAAAATTACATCAGTTTTATCTCTACTATTTCGAATACATTTGATCAGGCTGTAAAACATGGAACCAGTAGCTTTAAAATAGAAATTATGTAAATTACCTTCATTGACGTTAGAGACTGCATGATCCAGGTCATTCTCTTTATAAAATTCTACACTCAGATGAAGGTTAGATCCGACTTTGAAAATGCGTCTGTGTGGAGGCATCATTAGAATTTTCTTGAGTTCAACTGGCATCCTGGGTATGCTGTGTGAACGAGCTATGCGGGTGGAACGATTTGTCCGCAAATTCCGTAACTTACATTTGGTAGAAGAAAATAATTTAGAGATATCATTTTTCATCGTCATTCGACTTCCGTGGTGGTAATCCACAGAGTCACGGTCTTTGACCAAAGTACTTTTCTTCCCATTAGTTGTTAATGGAATGTCATAATAATTTGGATTATTTTTCAATTTTACCCTACTGTCTTTTCTGAATTCGTATTTACCTGTACTAATGTCTTCATCATGAGGAAAACTATTATTTTGATGGAGTTTTTTACAATTAAATTTTGATGCTGGTGTTGGTTCAAGGATATTGTTTTGTTGTTTTGTTTTTTCCGAATACTGATTACTTTTAGGTGTATAGTGTTGAGATGTTTGTTGCAATTGATTTTTATTTTTTTCGTGTTTGTAACCTGATTTTCGTAAAGTAATATTAGACCCAAAATGTGTGCAATGTTTAGGTTGAAGAGAAACTTTTACCTCTGAATGACTATCTGTTTGAACATATTTTTGTATCTTTGATCTTTGCCTAGAATCTCTTGTGATACTTCCAACCGTGCTGAATTTAGGAAGGTCCTTATTAGTCTGCTTCGGAGACTTGTGGCGGGTTTTTATTCTCTTTAAGCACTCTACAGGATCACATTGATACGGAACGCAGAAACCAGGTTCACATTCATAATCTTTCAGAGCAGCATGCTGAACTTTTTTATTTTCTTGAGATGCTTTCACATTTAAGTCATAATAAGAATGATCCTTCTTTTCTTTAAGATTATCACGAGCATCCTGATGTTTGGTTTGTTTCCTGAAGTTTGGTGCAGAGTGTCTAATTTTTTTGGAATTGTTACTAGTTTTGGAATTAAAAGAAACTGTTTTGTTTAAGTCATGTGTTTTAAATCTATTCTGTTTTTTTAAACTATTTGTTTGCTTTGATTCATATACATCAGAATTGTGGCAGACATTATGCAAGTCTACAATTTTAGGTTCACTTTTTCTTTTGGTTGTTTTTAGTTTAGATTTCGTTACATAAACTTCATTTTCTTGGCCTAATTGATTTTTATTCGTTAATTTGTTGTATGTTTTGCGAGACATATTTTTTTGCCTAGTCGGAAAAGCACGTTTTTGCATTCGTTTTCTTTTATCTTTAAGATTATGCGGGCGTGAAAATATTTGTAATATATGACCAATGGCAGATGTCTTGCATTTAATAGTGTCTGCAGTATTTACTTGGAGTGTACGTGTATGTTCTGAAAGATTCCTTTTGTTTTTATTTCGTTTTATTTTCTTGTCAGATGTTAAATTACTGTCTGTGTGACACTTTGCTAAAATAATTTTTCCCTTTATATCTGAATGCTTATGAAAATCAGAACTAATACCAGCATTTGACCGAATCCTAAAAACTTGAAGTGAGGGTCTACTTTTCAGTTTAGAATTATATAGTATAGGCTCCGCAGTTCTAAATTGATTATTTCTAGATTTACAGTTGCTAGGAGAAGTCATGCTTATTGCTGATGTTTTATATTTTTCTGTAAAAATAGATCTATTGCGATATTGCTTATTGTTTCGTCGATGTTTCTTCTTAAATCGATAATTAGAATCGCATATATTAGGAACACAAATACTAGAAAAAGAGCCTTGTGTTGTTAAGTGTTTAAGGTTTCTAGTATTACTTGCGCTTTTTGAAAAATTATAAACAGGTACAAACAATTCATAAAGGCTTTTCTTATAGGCAGTAGTAGGTTTCTTTTCTTTATTATTGCCGTGAAAGCTTTCTATAAGCTCTGCTTCATAGCTCCGCTTGGAACCTTCTCTTGTTGCTTCATTTTTTTGTGATTTCGTAATTATTGGATGATAATAGTCTGTTAAGGTAGTTTTTTTACTTGCATTTAATTGAAAGTAGGGACTCTTTGAAGATTTGAGTTTTGATGATGAAGCTTTGTTGTAAGCTAACCGAGTATTTTGTTGCTGAACATCACGTGATCTAAGCTTTTTAGATTCATAAGATAAACGAGGCATATATATGGGAGATCCACATTCGTAAAATAATAAATTAATATTTTTAGGAGCAATTGTATTTCCATTTCTTGGTTTTATACTGTTACCATTACTGAGCTTTTCACGTTTATGGGAATGCCCATGAAAATGAGACGCCTGTGTTACCTCATGCTGTGCTATTTCTATGGTATCGTTTTTTTTTTGTAATGGAATCATACTATCTTTTTTTAGAATACAACTGTTGTTGTTCAGACCCTTTGTTGAAAGACCATTTTTACGCAATAATGGCAGTAGGTTCTTACTATGAACCCTACCTTCTTGAGTACGGATAGGTCGTTTAACCAGATAAATCTTACTTAATACAGGTTTTAGTAATATTTTGTTTGACTCAGATTCCCGACTTTGTTGGGCACGTTTCTTCTGTCTATATTCATATGGTTCGTATTCACCTGGTACGTGAACAGATATCTCATCACCAATAGGTTTCCTTCTACCTGTTAATAAAGAAGTGCAGTAGAAAGGAAAGCAAGGTTCTGAATTAATATTTTTGGGATCAGAATGAATACGTTTAATTGCAGTAAGATTTCTCGAACCAAATCTTTTATGATTAGTCCTGGTATATTTTTCGCCCTTTGCTTGACGAGAGTAGTATGGATGTACAATATGATTCTTATTATTTCCATTTATCTTAGGTTTAGAATCGCAAGAGTAATAATTACAACAGCAGCAGCTTTTATCGGTATATAATGGTGTTTTATATTGTGATCGGATCTGATCACTACCTCCATGGACGGAAACTAGTCTATTCCTTAGGATATCGCAGGCTTCATGATTTCTCATTAACGTTCGAAACAATTTTCTTTCACGTGACGGTCGATTACTAAAGTGTTGTTCATGAGTTTGTTCACTGTTTGCTATCACTTGTTGTACTGATGGTAACTTCGAATGACTTTTACAAGCACGGTTGGAGTAAAAGTAGCAATCAGAGCGTTTCCTCATAATGGTTTAGAATAACTGCATAACAATGATTATGTACAAATATATAGACAATCACAAAACAATGAACAACACGAATTACATGATCCTATTGCTCCAACATTTTGGAATTTTTAACACCAGCTTACGTTAGACGTAGAAACATAACCTGCAAAAATATTAAATAAAATTATTGCTAAACTAAAATAACATAAATTTGATTCTGATTTTTAACACATGATTAGTTAGTTTGATTTTATAAATAGCTATTAGGTACAATTTCTAGAAGTCGATACTTACGAACATGTTGAAAGTTTGTAAAAACATAATTAAGTATACCAAACGAAAGCAGAATTAAACTGCGATTTAGGCTCGGCAGGAAGTAGCTCGCCTCCGGGGACAGGTGATAACTTCAAGCACTTCCAGCCTAAAGGCACTAAATAATATAATTTGATTATTATAGTAAATATGTATATAATGGTACTTTACTTCATCATCTTGCATCATCACATACCCGTATGTATACTCCGCAATAGTTTCATTATAGGTAACTATCCGAGTGGTAACGGGGAAAGAATATAAGTATCACCACCCATATCATCTCATCATCCGATCATAATCATCATCCGAAGGGTGTCGTAAGAGATGACTAACGGTAAAATAAGCAGACGATATTACCTACTGCGAGAGAAGGAATTCTCAAAACAAGAATCTGTACCCTCCCGTCTAATCAGGCAGTGTGGATACAGAAGGCCAAAGTCAAGTATAGTCTAGGAGAGCCTATGTCCAGGAGTTGACGGCTATGGGTGAATTCATTGACTATATTTCTTGAAATAGTTACTTTAGTATTATGTTATCTGTGATATAGTACACACCCGTGTGCTTATCTAACACTCCGCAATAGTATATCTAAAATAGGCACCTAACTTACCTTATAAACTCGTTTACATAGAAGAACATACGTCGTGTTCTACATCCATTCAGTATTTTAAGACAACGTAGTAACATTTCCAAATGCAATATTTTTATATTACAGTTGCTGTATCAAATACGTAATGCATTACCATGATCAAACAAGTAATAAAATATTGGAGTATAAATTTGACGAAACCCGTCTAATCATGTCATGAGATATGACATAGATATTGAGATGCAAGTCTGACATTGGCACATTGGCAGGATTCTTGACATTAGCACTGTTGCCATATGGAAAAATAGAATTATTGTCAGCATCATTTTCCTTGCCTTTCCTTGCCTTGACAGCGAGCGCTGTAGCACAGGCTGTAGGTACCGCTCCCTGATACGTGCGTTGTGTCGGGGAAAGCTGTAAAGAAACGTCGCACATGGGTACCGGTACCTATTGCAATTTGTCAGAACTTATTGCAAGATTTCGTGCAATTTGTCTGCAAAAAATTAGCTCATTAGCACGTAACAGATGCTCACAGGCATGCATGACGCAGCGCAGACTCTGAGATAGGTATAAAAAAAAATCGGATTAACCACTTAGTACCTATCTACCTTGAATTTCTTTTTAGTTAGAAGGGAAGATAGAATGATGAAAACTAAATTCATAACGTTTATACATTTTTATATTTATTTAATACAAATCAAACAGAAAACGATCCGTTTTTGACTTCACTGCAGTCGGGTGAAGATGGAAGAATTCATATACACCTATTGGTTTGTAACTGCTAGTGTGGTTATTAAACATAGAACCAGTATTATACTGCCGAATGACGTCGTAAGGCTCGCTGCTTTATTGGGTTTTTTTTCTTCAATCTGGGAATAAAATGAAAAAGTTCGCTATTAGTCTATTGTGTTTTACACAGCCTTAAATTTTTATGTGTGTGATCCCACCACAAAACACTAAGTATACTTAACATCATCATCATAATCATCCGACACCCCACCCTTCGGTTTTTATGGGAGTATCTACCGCCTGTCTGACCCCTATCTCGAGCGATTGGGTTAGCTTGGACCAAACAAATCTTGGTGAGGTCTTATATATGACATAGCGAAGTAGAAATGAAGGTCAACCACATTGCGGATGAAATGAAGGAGAGTCCGGCTTTTCCTCCTCCACTTCGTACGATCTTGGGCCTCCAAGGTAGTGAGACCGTTTGTACGCATGTCACCCTCCACGATGTCAAGCCTGGGCCTACCCCTTCTATCTGGACCCGGCGGGGGTTACATTGCCATTTGTTACCCACGCAGCATGGACGTGGTCGCACCAGCAACGAAGGGGGGTCTCTAATGGAGCAGTAACCATTACAGTATATAGTAGGTACATAAATATAAAGCCCGCCCAATAAAATAAAATACCTCACCATATTGCGGAAAACTATTGGAACTAATTTCTTCATATGGCAACAATCTATAAGATGTCATTATGATCATCTGTCAATGTGGTGTCAATTGGGCGTGTTATTGATTGTGAATTTGAGTGCGCTATATAAATGCCGAAAAGTATTAAAACTTAAAAGCCAGTTAAGAAAAAGTTATTTACAAAATAACTAATATTTGTTGGATAAAAAGTCGGAAGGATCTAAATTACATCACGAACCTTGTTGTCAACATGACGGGTAGGTACGTCAAAGAGTATGCGCAATAAAAATTGGCCTATTTTCTTATTTTACCTACTGTAACTAATTATTTAGATTCTGAATTTGATTATTAATAAATATGTACCTAATAATAAACTTGTTTATTTTTCTATTTTAACCACACTACTTTAAAACATATATCCATACTAATATTATAAATGCGAAAGCAACTCTCGTCTGTTTGTCTGTCTGATGTTACGCTTTCACGCCTAAACCACTGAACCGATCTTGATGAAATTTAGTTTGGGAACGGACATAGGCTACCTTTTATCGCGAAAAAGGGGGTTAAGGGGTGAGAAATGTGGATGACAGTTTGTAATTTTTATCGATAATTGACATCCACGCGGGCGGAGCCGCGCGCAACAGCTAGTATTATATAAATGTCATGCTCTTGTGTATGACACTTTATGTCTGCAACAGTTTCTAAATAAGCTAAGATATTTGTACACTAGCCATTTCACATGTGTATCACTATACTTGGTGCTGCCATAATCATAGACGTTTATAGCGCCCCCAGTACGAGTTTTTCATTTTATTGGTCGGGCTTTAAATTTATGTAACCACCACGTGATTCCCGGCAGAGTAAATTTGGGCCCCCCCATCTCTTCCCATGCGGTGTCGAACAAGGCGGCTAAGTGATAGAGCTCCAGACTCAGCCTCATGCATGACTCGAGACTCGAATCAACAATAGTGCCAGGCATACGGCAATAGGCTCAATCGTGGCGTGGGACCGAATACAGTGATTGGTGTAATGTGGGTGTTAATTCACCTCTACCTAACCCTCCGGGGATAAAGGCGTGATTATATCTATGTATGTAAACTCAACGAAGCGAGAGAAAAAGGGTAAACAAAGTTACATCGGTTCCAAACATTTTTATTTGAAAACTAGCTTTTGTCTAGCGGCTCCGCCCGCGTGGATGTCGGTTCCCGGCAATTATTCGAATTTTTCTCGAAACCATCCTTGAACTTCAACGAACATTTAAAAAAAGAATTGGCCAAATTGGTCCAGGCGTTGTTGAGTTATGCGCTTACCAACACATTTAGCGATTCATTTTTATATTATAGATTATTACGTATCACTTCAAGCGCATTCCAGACAGGACTAAAATTGCTCATAAGATGGCGGATCTGACAGTTTAGCACCGCTGTGCTGACGCTGTTTCCTGTACTACGAAACACGCAACGACAGCTGTCGCTCGGCCATAGTCGCGTACGTGTGGCATATGCGACAAGGACAGGTAGCTTTGTTTACCTTTTTTCTCTCGTCTCGTTGGCTTTACTTTATGTATAATGTAGGTACTCACCGTTAGTTTCGCCAGGTCGTCACAAACCTTAGCTTGATCAGCATGGTATCCGATTGTATTATTATCACAATTAGTTAACGCATTCTTTAAAATACAGTCGTAATATGTATTTTCTGAGGCGCACGAAGACCTCTGTAAACATAATAATTATATTTAAGAATTGGGTAGTTATTATTCTATAGTTAAAATAAATTATCTAACCAAGCTTATTAAATTAAGAATGGTAAAAGAGCGGTATTTAATCATCCACCCAATCTATAATGCGAACCGGACGTCGGATGTCGCAGAACGACGTCCGTCCTCGATGAGCGCTGGCCTGGGGGTGACCGGTGGAGCCGCCTGTCACCCTAGCAGAAGCAGACCGCGGCGGCGGCGCAAAGTGCGCCACCCCGTAACCGGGGCTAGATGGGGACCCTGTGGTCCCCACAACCCGAAGGGAGCCATCTCGAAAGAGATAGTCCTGGGTCTGCCGGGGTGCGAGAGATATGCTTTTGGCAATCTCACCTCCGGCAACCAAGGACCCAAGACGGCGTGCGTTTTAGTCGGTTCGAGTCTGACATAACCACCTCCACCGGCTCCGTGGGGGTGATATCCGTGGGGATTTAACGCACGATAAAAAAAAACCCAACCTATAATAGTAACTGATTTGACTATTAAATTTAATGACGTCACTAAATCTTTTTTCATACAAGTTACCAAATATAACTTATCATTTTGTAATAAGTAACTAATTTGACTAGTCAGTAGAATTACGGTAATCAGAAAACCATCATCGTGTGTATATGAAAATGTGGGTGTTCATACACCTCTGCCTACCCCTTTGGGGATTTAGAAACGTGAGTATAAGTATGTACTTAATGTGTATATAGAATACCATTGTGAGATATGAAGCACCCTACACAATTAATGGCAATTTGTTGAGCTTTTTTTATGTCAATTTTGATACTGGCGTTCAGCAAGAAAATAATTAAAAATTGAGAGGTGCCAACTCGCGGACGTCCGCGAGTTGATGAATGATCTGTTTATTTGGATAAACAACAGCGGTAAATTATTCATTAATTATCTATAAATTACTAACAGTAATATCAATCGTTGTAGAATAGACAGATCAATATAATGGGAATGAATGAATGAAAGAAGACTAACGAAACAAGTGTATGAGGCGGAGAGGATGGTACCGTCGGTAGGGGAAGACCTAGGCGCACATATCTAGACCAAATCGGGGAAGTTTTAGAAAAAGGGCAGTTCAGGACTACCCTAAACCGACGAGCATGCATGAAGAATGTAATGAGAGTGAATGAAGCGAGAGTAGTATGTCAGGATCATAGCAAATGGAGATTCGTGATCTCTGCCTACCCCTATGGGAAACAGGTGTGATTTTATGTATGTATGTAATGTATTTGACAGCCTCTGTGGCGTCGCGGTAGTGCACGCGACTGCCACGCAGGAGGCGCGGGTTCGATTCCTGCTCAGTGCAAATATTTGTATGCATGAATATGGCTATTTGCATTGGTCTGGGTGTTACTATGTATAATATGTATGTATTTACAAAAAAAAAGTATCTAAGTATGTTTATCCGCATTCTAGATTCCATAACACAAGCTAGTTAAGCTATGCTTACCATGGGTCTAGATAGCATTGTGTAGAATGTTGTGGAATATATATAATGTATGGGATTGACACATATTTTGACGTTTATGACAGTCGTAAACGTATTTTCTTCATCTTAGCGTTAATTCCAGTTGCATGCGAAGCTGTCACCTCGCGTTTTATCATTCTAACTGCCAATTTGGCTGAACACCGATATTTTCCGCGAAGCGACTGCCATCTGACCTGTGTTGGAGGTCATATGGCAGTCGCTTCGATATCGAGGATCTTTGGGGCATTTCTACCAGTATAATAAAATCAGTAATGCCCGTTATTGCACCATATCTCGCATTCATATTTAATCAATGTATAGAAGATAAACAGGGGGCCTACCACAACCGTTTACAAAACAGTCTTATTGCAGGAGAGTTTTGTGTCAAGCTTGAAGTAATCTTGCGTATATTCGTACCACAACCGTACATTGTGCATGTCATGTATTCCTGCTTAGTGCTTTTGTGACGTCAAATTAATTTTAGTTCATTCAATTCGTACCATGACGAGATTTTAGAGCAGTATTGTATTTAACATTATTGTTTTTATGTCAAATTTAGCCGTTTTAAAAAAGTTGCTAGGTCGCAACTTTTTTATTATTGTTTTGCAAAATACTGCTCAAAAAATCATTTTCGTAACCCAAAAAGCAAGTTGACCGTATTTATATACATTAACTTAAACAAGAAATGGTCAAGCTGACTATTATAACGGTTTAAAAGTACTTTTTATTGTGTTCCACGGATACCTCCCTGTTTGGCCAACACGGCCATTATATCTAACTCAAACCGACTAAAACCGCACGCAGTTTCAATTAGGTGGATCAATAAGGCATTTTCGTCACCCACGCTCAGTCTTCTCCGGTTTTTAGCTAGCATGGTGCCCAGTGAGAAGACTCGCATCCCGGGAAACGCATATAATTACAAGTATAAATTGTATAGAAGAATGCATAGAAATTGCTTAGATATTAAGCAAACAAATACAATTCTAAAAATTACAAGTATTTTACTTCAAAGTAAAAACTTCTTTTTAAAAATCCTTTTTGAATAAAAGAACTCTATGGTCTCTAAAAAAGAAATCACTGACATTAGGCGTAGGGCTTGACTCCAGGGAAGATTTCAGTATCCGGTGATTTTTCTCTAGGTTTAATAAATCTTCGAAAAGCCTCCGGACATTCTTCGATTACGCGGAAGTATATTTAGTCAGTTTCGTAATTTTTTTAAGTACCTACCCATTTGAGACATTGTATTACTATTATTATCATAATCCTCTTATTAAAACATTATGAAAACGTCCAATTTGTAGACTAATGAAATCAACTTATTACCGAATTTGTGACCGGAATACGGCAATAGGTGGACCGATCGAATGCAATGATTGATGAAATGTGGGTTTTGATGTTAATTCGCCTCTGCCAAAACACTCCGGGGATATAGGCGTGATTATATGTATATATTACCTACTTTTTAATAAATGCACGAACATCTATTATATACATCATATACTTCGATAAAATCGTATCGCTATGGAATCTAAACATATAATCAAAAATATATAGGAAAATAGTGTTCATGAAAAAAGGCGAATATTTAACTCTATATAAAATCTCCGGAGTTTTTGAGAAAGATAACCGGTTGTTCGCAAAAATCTCCAGAGGTGCTCCGGTCTTTTTGTCTCCGGAGTACAGCCCTAATGCGAATGAATTATTGCAAGGAATACATAACTCTTTCTAAATAGTTCATTCATTTCCGTCAATAAGCAGGAATAAAATAAAACATTATTGTACGCTCATGGTACGAATTTGAGTAAGGTTATTTTTGTGCCTGCAACAAGCCTGCAAACAAGGAAAAGAGAGATCGCTGTACGTTCTGTCATACTGTGTAGCGCCATCTCTTTCTCACACAAAACGGAACAACATTCACGTAATTTGTAAAACGTTTTTGATATAAATACTCTTTTATGTAACTAGCAGGATATTGAAAGAAAAAAAAAGAAAACTATCTGTCATCTGACATTAAAATAATTTTATTATGACATTTTATTTTACACCTACACCGCAAATAATATGTAAAGCCTTGTAAAGCCATTAATAATTTTATAGTTTAAATTGCCTGGGCATGTTGATCAAATCGTGCAAATATTATCTATTTATATTTTATATGTACTATTTAAAGTGGTAGTAGAGCGGGGTTGTAACTTGTAAGCTGGGAGTCAGAAGCAACGAGCATCTACTATGTCAACTGCTTATGCTGAATGAAGAATATAATTATTATTATGTCGCTATCCGAAGCTGAGAAAGAGCTCTCCGTCTAAGGCTACTGCTGAAAGACGCCAGTGTTCGATGAATGTGAATGATTTTCAGTGATAACCAAGTGGCATTGAAGCTATGTGAAAATGCTCTATCCTAAGTAGCAAATTAAAACACATTGACCTAAGAAAGCATTTCTTTGTTATACAACGTGGAATAATTAGTGTGCGACACAAAGAATCTTCAAATGCCTCAACATCTAAACCTAAGTAAACGCAGTAGGAGTGTTGTTTTGAACCCTCTTTGTGACAAGCATGCAAACTTAAGAACAAAATACAATTCATTCATATTCAATGTCTTCATAACAATCGTGAATTTTGTATTGTAGGAACCTACTTATGTAAAATTTTATTTTCTACCGCAAAATAAAGCCGTAATAATTTTACGTTAATTTACGTTGTCTGGGCATTCATGATCACATCATACAATTATAACAGGTGCAAGGGGTTCGAGGCAACGGGTCCTAGGGTCAAGTTTTATTTCAGCACATCGATAGCACCGTTTCGAGTGCGATACGTATGACGGAGTGGCACCCGAATTAAGAATACTGCTTGAACTTGACGACATTCAAGGCTCTTGAGTCCCAAGGTTAGATAGAGCTTTTTAGTGCATTCCACAATGGGACAGATTTCATTATCTACCCATTTATTTTGGTTATACCTATTCAGTAGGTAGGTATTCTTAGGACAAGGTTTGTGTGAAAGATTTGTATCTAAAAGTATATAGGTAATTCATAGCACCGGCACCGGGGCGAAGCCAAGGCGTGCAGCTATGTTGTTATTATATTAAGATCGTTGCTGTGAGAACCGAACCGATGTCACTTGATGACATTAAAATGGACATGCGCACTGATGCTCTGTCACAACAAAGTGCCCAAAGGCGCAAAGTGCCCTCCCCGTATCCGGGGCTAGATGGGGACACTAGGGTCCCCACAACTCGAAGGGGGCCATCTCGAAAGAAGGATAAATGGTCCTGGGTCTGCCGGGGTGCGAGAGATATGCTTTTGGCAATCTCACCTCCGGCAATCAAGGACCCAAGACGGCGTGCGTTTTGGTCGGTTCGAGTCCGACCTAACCGGCTCCACCGGCTCCGTGGGAGTGGAATCCGTGGGGATTTTCCACACTATAAAAAAAGGCTTTGTCACAACAAAGAGTACATTTTTGTAAAATGCACACTGCACATCCTTTTGTCTTTTAGTTGGCTTCTATTATCTAGATCTCCGCGCCACCCGCTCTAATAGCTCAAATTCTAATTAAATAATGCTTGATACTCGCAGCTTGATAGATATTTACACTTAACGGTCATCACCTCATCGACATCATTACAATCGACTCTCGCTCCGGATCGTTTTTGGTGCTGAGGCTGGCCATCGCAATCCAGCTTGGAAACGCGGCAAGTGTGATGGTGGAAGCAAGCGTACAAAGATGGTTATTCGATTAATATAGACACCATATTATTTATTTAGTAGGTATTACATGGAATAATTTATAAAAGCAATTATATTTGTAAAATAGTTATTATTATAACTGGATCTTAATGCGGCCTTTCGAGCAACCGTTGAACTCTTGAAATAGCCATCATGCATGTTATTATTTGTGCGTGGTTGTTCACTCAGCTTATGCTATGGCTCTCGCATCAGTTGCCTATAAAATGGTAATGCAATGAACACCTAGAAAAAAACAACTATGTTAAGAACATGATATTTACGAAACTAATAGTGGTCAATCACACATTACAATACATTAGCGTGTACTTAATTCAATATAAATATAGGCTTACCTTAGTCTTTACAGAGAACTCTGTAGATAGGGATTTTCAACAGTGTGGACTCTATTCATCACTCTGTGGGAGTCTCTTTCGCTTCTTGAATCTATTTCATATAGGTAATGGAAAGGGTCTCATTTTAATCGCGACTGCATTCGATGACGATTTCGTGAATAAGCAATATTAGCATAGCTTTTAGAAGCTGATAAACTCCTCGAATATTGTTTTTTCAATCGTTGTTTGTAACTATTGACTTTATTAAGGATGTCATATTTGACGCTGAACGAACAAAAAGAACGAAAACTATGGGTGACGTCCCAAAACTGCTAATTTAAACAACATTATTGTAATATTGCTTTAAGAGGTCATGGTACCAAAACACGAAGTAAGATTGAAATAATACTGCTTTAAGAGGTTGTGGTTGGCCCCCAGTTTCCTACTCTCATGAAGTATAGTAAAATCATACCGTTATTCAAAACAGGGGACAAAAGAGATCCATCAAATTTTCGGCCCATCTCCATACTACCAGCCCTTAGTAAAATCTTTGAAAAAATTATATTTAATCAACTGCTTTCACATTTTACTCATAACAAGCTACTTCATGATAAACAGTTTGGTTTTACTAAAGGTAGAAATACGACAGATGCAGGAATTGAACTCGTTAAACATATATTTGATGCATGGGAAAAAAAGCAGGATGCCATCGGTATCTTCTGTGATCTATCAAAAGCTTTTGATTGTGTTGATCATGAGACTTTGTTAATAAAATTAGGTTATTATGGTGTTTCGAACAGCTCACTTGGCTTGCTTAAGTCTTACCTCACTGGCAGAGTACAAAAAGTTAACATTAATGGCACCAATTCATCTGGAGCCCCGTTAGTCATGGGAGTACCCCAGGGCTCGATATTAGGACCCCTTTTGTTCTTGATATATGTAAATGATCTTCCTTACTTCAGTAAAGATCTTTGTGAAATAGTATTATTTGCTGATAACACATCATTAATTTTTAAAACTGATAGACAAACAGTAGTACTTGACGATGTAAATAGTACCCTTTCTAAAATTTTGCATTGGTTTACAAGTAACAACTTGCCGCTCAATGCTAAGAAAACAATATGTGTAAAGTTTACTATGTCTAATGTAAAACAGGTTGATACTAGTATTACAATGAACGATGAATCTGTTCAAATAGTTGATACCACAATTTTTCTTGGAATAACTATTGATAGTAAACTGCAATGGGGTTCTCATATCACAGCCTTGGCAGGAAGACTTAGCTCAGCTGCCTATGCGGTGAGAAAAATAAGGACACTAACTGACGAGGAAATGGCACGATTAGTTTATTTTGGCTACTTTCATAGCGTGTGGGGCTCAGCTGCCGATATTGAGACTATTTTCATATTACAGAAACGCACGATACGAGCAATCTATGGCTTCGGACCCCGTGACTCGCTGAGAGAAGTTTTTAAGGAAATTAATATTTTAACAGTTGCTTCCCAATACATTTATGATAATATCTTATATGTACGCAAGAATCTAGATCTCTTCAAAAAAACCTCTGATCAACACAATTATAATACTAGAAACAAAAATAAACTTGCAGTGCCAAAACTCAGGCTTCATAAGGTAGGTAATTCGTTTGTAGGCAATTGTATAAAATTGTTTAATAAAATGCCTCAGGATCTGATAGACATGCCACTTAATAAATTTAAAATTCAAGTGAAAAATTACTTAATAAAAAAAGGTTATTATAAATTAGACGAATATTTAAATGATAAAGATGCATGGTCATCCTAATCTCATCTCTTGCTCGCACTGTAAAAAATTGCTATAAATAAAACCATATTTAAAATAAAAAAAAGAAGGATAATCGAGTTCACTGAGTTTCTTGCTGGTCTCTTCTCAGTAGAACCACCTACCGAACCAGCGAAAGAATCATTTTCCAATGATTTATTTTATTTATTTTTTCTGTGATTGACATTACCTACTTGTAAAATTCTGACGTTCATATGTGCTATTTATGTGCCAAAACTGAATAAACGAAATTGATTCTTTGATTCTTGATCGAAGTATTGCAGTTAAGACCAGTTAATGTACTTTTTAGGGCTTCAACTACTCGTAACGACTACCTTAGATGTCCGTATGGCACCGACCAGACCAATGTAAATACCCATATTCATGCATACAAATTATTTGCACTGAGCGGGGACCGCCAACTCTTCCTACTGTCCCGGGTCCTTTAAGCGGGGCGTGAAAAGGCATCTGATGAGGCCATCAAGCTGACTGCCACCACTGTTAGCATGTTACATGTTTACGATGATGACCCTCTTTCCGAGACTTTGCCTTTATCTTACCATCAGGCGAGGTGAAGTCAAATTGACGTGTCCTTTATAAAAAAAGGAACTTGTTCTTTTTTATTCTAGTAACGTTTTAGTAACATAATTATTTATCAATGCATAATAATAATATAAAGTATGCGACCCATTTATAAGTTTTCCTTGTAGCATGGTACTTACAGTAGGATCGTTTATTCTGCGGGTTTTAGAAAATAACTCCCGCCTAAGGTTCGATACACCCGTTGAATTCGTTTTGTTCTGGGCTGTGCCAATTACTTCATTTCGGCATTCTTCTAGTACGGTTTTATTCATACATTTTTCATTCATAACAGCATCTATAAAAACAAAATATCTGATAAAAAAGCGCGTATGAGTATGAAGTTTAAAAATCTGAAATCAGACTATGGAAAGGTTAAAAAATGTGAACGGGTAACATTTTCCCAAGATTAATGAAAATATAGATGTGGCTTTCCACCGATAGATGGCACTAGTAGTATATAAAATTGGTGATAAAATGTGATTTACCGTAATTTGGTACGCCACCTGAATTTCGTGTGAGGCGATAGACGGAAATTTGGCGTGGCTCTGGTAGAATTTTTTGAGCATCTTGCCATGATTACTGAATAATTTTATTAAGAATTACAATTTACTTGACATTAGCAAAAATGTGACGATTGCCAAAAGTTTCACTTGAGCATTTCATTTTTTCCGATGTTTTTCGAACTTAGAGGCCTCTACGTCACCGCTGCGAACCAACCGAGTGCGGTGGGGATACCGGCTACGCGCTACGACGGCACTCATCAGCTACGCACGCACACGGAGAACTGTCTACGCACGCTTTGGTTACATTATCCGGCACTTGTATTATTCGTAAGTAAATCACAAGAACATCACAAATAAAATAAAATCAACAATACTTACACCCTCATCTAACTACAACTGGGGTAATTTGTGATTATGTCGCTCCAACGATCACCTCCAAAAACATCAGCTCCAGCTTCCATTGAACATTCGCAGTCTGAATCAGACATAAACTCGTTGCAACTCACGGATATCTCCTTTGTAAACATGAATCGAAGTAAGCGCCCGCGTCATACACAATCTCCCGAAAGGGAAGTACACGATCTCAAGGAAGATATCATGGGTCTGCTTAATACTTGGAAAGCCGATTTTGATTCAAAATTCACCGAGATGTGTACCAAACAAAACTCGCTGATCGCCAAACTATCCACTGAGATCTCGGAGTTAAAAACCCAAACTCACAAAATTAAGAAATCAAACGACGAAATAGTAACATCAATGTCCTTTATCAACAAGCAATACGAAGAAATAAAGTCAGGACTAGATGGCCTTCAAAAAGAAAGGCTGGAACAACGTAGGTGTTTAGAGACATTGGAGAGAAGAATTCAAGATCTACAATTTAAATCTCGACCGTCTAGCATTGAAATAAGAAATGTACCGCTAAATGATAAGGAGAATAATGATGACCTAATAAATACCGTCACCAGAATAGGACAGACTGTCGGAATATCAATCTCGACAACGGATTTCAGAGACATATACCGTTTGCCTGGCAGAGAGGGTACGACTCGCCCAATACTGGTCGAATTTCAATCAGTTCAAAAGAAGTTGAATACTTTAACTGCAGTGCGTGAATTTAACACCAGTAAAAGAAAGATGGAGGATAAGCTCAATACAGAACTGATAAATTTCCCCGGAAAGCGCCAACCTATATACGTAGCGGACTATCTACCTTTGAGCTCCAAGAAGTTATTTCACGCAGCTCGAGAATTTGCCAAGCTCCATAAATTTAAATACTGCTGGACGACTAACGGCAACATCTTTCTTCGCAAAGAGGAAGGGGCTAAACAACTTCTTGTTTCTTCTGAACAATCTCTGACAGACTTGAAGAAAAACTTGTGACTAGTCTGTCCTACATTGGCACTATTTCTATATTATTTTTACTTTCTATATTATATTTACTACTTAACAATATCACTGTTACAAATTAGAATGTACACTATACATACTCTAAATAAGTGCATGCTCAATTGTATAGTGTTTTACTATTTTTCTAACAACGGAACCAAAGCTACTTCAGACATCAACACACAACACACAAACCACACATACCACACTCAGACTCCAAATAACTACTCACCCACTCACGCATTATTACAATACAAATGGCTTCAATAAATAGCATTAATAACGAACTTGACTCGTTCATTTCTGGAAACTCGTTCATATGTGATCCTGAGGATTGCCTCAAGTTCGTGAAACCCACCTCCTCTAACACAAATATTCTACATATGAACATTCGTAGCATAAATAAAAATTTCAACCAGCTACTCACCCTCCTCCATACCACTAAACTAAACTATGACTTTGTAATCCTAACAGAATGCTGGCTAGACTCAGCGCAAAGCTTGCCCGTTCTACAGGGGTTTCAATCATACTACACCGAAATAAACTCCAACCAAAACGATGGCATCGTGATATACGCAAGATCTGAACTACAGTCACAGTCAGGGCACCCAACTTTGGAGGTGGTACCTGCCTTGTCTGCACAACAAATTGTAAAAGCCTGGCCATTGTCTCTGTTTATCGTTCCCACTGTTTCGACTCTTCAGATCACTTTGAACTGTTCCTTGAAGGCCTAAGTCGCACATACAGTAGCCTATCCACATGGCAAAATGTCGTTTTGATCGGGGATCTGAACATCAACATTGCTCAAGATAGTATCGACGAACTTAGAGACAGCTACCTAATGCAAAACATATCCTATGGTCTCCTCCCCACACATCTCTTTCCCACTCGATTACAAAGATGTATTGACCATATATTCATAAAAACCCGAAACACGGATACAACCACATTAGTAATGAACTCGTACATCACTGACCACAAACCTCTCCTATTAATGATCCCTAGTGCCTCCATTAAAAACGTTACCCCAGCGAACTTCACTAGGCATACTAACTATGATGCTATAAAATCGGAATTAGACAATACGGACTTTACAAATCTATATAATACTGATGACCCTAACCTTCTAACAAATCTATTTATCAACAATCTTACGGCAGTTATAGCCAAACACACTAAACAAGTCCCAATTCCTAGACGACAAAAAACTCTTAAACCATGGATGACCCGAGGCCTTCTCAAATGCATCAATAATAGAGATAAATTACACAAACGATCTACAAATGATCCCAGTAATCTTATTCTAAAAATAACATACACACGATACCGTAACTTCTGCAACTCCCTACTGTATAAACTCAAAGTTGCCCATGAAAAATCAGAATTGGAGAAAGCGAAAGATAACCCAAGAGCACTTTGGAAAACAATAAAAAATATCACTAACACCAATAAAATTAAAGCAAGCCCGACTGAACTCTTGACAATCCGCGACAATACATACGCTTCCATCAATGAGGTCTGTAAAACGCTGAGCAATGTGGGCAAAAATCTGGCTAGTAGCATTCTATCCCAACCCCAACATCCCCTGAAACGAACAAACAATCCGGCCAATACCGACAACAAAACTTGCCGTACTACACCATGCAACTCTCTCGTGCTATTGGATGTTAATGCAGCGGAAGTTGAATCACTCATCCTCCAGCTGCGCGATAACACGGCTGTGGGCTGGGACGGAGTCTCACCCGTGGTCTTGAAACACTGTCGAAATTCTCTTACTCCACCACTTACACATTTAATTAATGTCTGCCTGAGCAGGGGCATTTTCCCGGATGCACTAAAGAGAGCGATAGTCCACCCGATCCACAAGGGGGGCGATAGAGACTGTATCGACAACTACAGGCCTATTTCAGTTCTCAGCTCACTATCTAAGATCTTCGAGAGAGTCCTAAGCAATCGACTTAAAAATTTCCTGGATGCTTATAAGATCATCTCTAGCAACCAATACGGATTTCGAGCGGGAGTATCCACGGAGGACGCGGTAATGAACCTTACCCAATCTGTAGCCGAGTTCCTAGACAAACGTATCAAATGTCTTGCCATCTTCCTAGACCTCTCTAAGGCATTCGATACAGTCTCTATTCCCATTCTTACATCAAAATTGGAGCGCGTGGGTGTCAGGGGTATCGCCCTTGATATCTTCAAAAGCTACCTCTCTAACCGCACCCAGCAAGTTAAAATTGGTGATGTTCTTAGCGACGAAGAATCCGTAACATACGGTGTCCCACAGGGAAGCATCCTTGGCCCAATCTTGTTCCAAATTTATATCAATGACCTGTGCAATATGTCAATCCCTAATGCGAAAATATACGCTTATGCAGACGACACCGCCATCCTGGTTCATGGAGCTTCCTGGGACAGGGTCAAGAATAGCTCAGAATTTGCCCTAAGACACATTTCCTCTTGGCTAAATAACAACCTTCTCACATTAAATGTAAAGAAGTCATGCTTCGTTCCCTTTGCTCCTAGACGAATAAACTTGCCACACCATAACTTTTCGATAACAGTGCACAAATGCTCACTTACCCCATCTTCTTGTCTCTGCATGCCTCTCACTCGGACTGAAGACACGAAATATCTGGGCATTCAAATTGACTTTGCCCTGAATTGGGGAAAGCACCTGGAGCTACTCAAAATTCGAACCATGAGACTCATTCATGTCTTCAAAACACTCCGAAACTCGGCGGACCCAGTAACACTTAAGTTGGTCTACAAATCACTGTGCCAGTCTATCATGGGATATTGCATTCCGGTCTGGGGAGGCGCTTGTGACACCCACCTTATGAAAGTTGAGAGAGCACACCGAGCTATCCTGAAAGTAATGACTCGGAAGCCTCGTAGATACTCGACCACTCAGCTATATCGGGACTGCAAGGTCCTAACTGTCCGACAGCTATACATACTACGCTCTATCCTCAGAAAACACGCAAGTGTCCCTCCCTCAGACCCTAGCAAGCGTAGAAATAACCCTTTAATGACCCACCATAAGACCACACTAGCGAAGCGGCAGTATTTCATTCTGAGTACCTACCTATACAAACAGGTTCACAAAAGACTTAATATAATAGATCTCAACAAGAATATACTCAAATCAACCATCACTTCCTGGCTTCTCCAGTTAGATCACTCTGAAACTGATTCCTTACTTAAATTCGTACACTAACTAGACTCACTACCCACTCACACCCACACCCACACACGCACGCACGCACACACACACACACACACACACACACACACACACACACACACACACACACACACACACACACACACACACACACACACACACACACACACACACACACACACACACCACACACACACACACACACACACACACACACACACCACAAACACACTCACACACTCACACACACATTTTATTGTTTTAATTAGGTCTCATGCACTTGTTAATGTTAACGTACCTTGTTCCCGTTTACATTACTGTGACGATAGTATAACTGTTGTGGTGTGACCAACACCCCAAACTCTCTGTTATGTATCAAGGATCAGCCGAACACTACCTCTTAAGATACAGGGGTAACCCTAGTTTAAGAGGTAGGGTTAATAATAGTAACTAAGTACCTATGTTGTAATATGCTTACATCACACTATCTGATATTTTATGTAATGTTACTCTGTACTCCTTACTTGTGAAATAAACATTTATTATTATTATGTTTCTCTGTTCCGTGACTCTCGGGACTATGGAGCCCCGGGCCTTTGGAAGGCGTGCGTCGGGCCGAAGCCAAGACGTAGAGGCCCTTATAAGAGAGTTTAATATGCTAAGGATAGACACACATGGCGGATACCACCCCCGAGCGCACAATATGATACACCCGGGGATGGTCCCCGCTAGGTGCAGAGACTATTGGAATAATGGAAACTAGATTATGGGCTATGGGGTTGAGTATTGGATGGACTGGTGAATGGGCTATGAGGGGAGACTAACGGACGCCTGCCATGACAATAAGTCTCAAAATTGTTAAAAAGGCAGGTGGTGACTTGCCAACTCATTGCATGGGCCCCATTAAAATAGCCACGCATAGTGCGGCCATGGAGCAACACCCGTATTATTATTATTATTATTATTATTATTAAGAAAGATCATCGAACGTAGTCTGGTAAAACAAATTGCTGGGTCCATGGCTCACATGAAATTTTTAATCCTATTCTTTTTCTTACTACCGATTTGTGTTCATAATCATCACTCTTCATAATATTATTTTTCATTCTTTTTTTATTCATACATTTTTAATACTATCATCGGAACTCATAACAGTTAGTGATCATAATTTTTCTATTAATACTGTTACTACCAAGAATCAGTGTAAATCCATAACTTTTTTTCAGATTTTTTTTCTTTATAACATTCTATTAACATATTGCTTTAATTAATAATGTTGTTACTACGAACATACTTCAACAAAAAATGTTTTTGCATAAATTCTGTCTACTTTTCTAACACAAATTAATTTCTAGCGCTTCTCGCTTCGCTCGCTCGGCTCGCGCGTTGTTGTGGTCACAGTTATAACCTAATCTAACCTACCTGTCTGGTAGCATCTCGTTTTATGAATATTATAGTTATTTATTCGAATGATTATGAGTTTCGATCATTAGTATAAACAAATATATTAAAACAAATATTAGTAAATCGAAGTGTATGATCTGTGATAATAAGAATTTAAATGATTGTTTTTAATATTTAGTTTTAATATTTTTTATGAATAATGATCATTATGATTTTAAATGGTATGAGAAACATTTTCGGATCTTCGATGATAGGAGTTGAAAAGTTATGTAAGACAATACGCACGCTAAATTGCTACTTGGTCAAATCACAATGCAAGATGGTTTGGAGCTAAAGCTGGCTGGACAGTTAGCCCCGAAGGTTTATATGGGCTCTACACATATTACACATCTATTCCTAAGTGTAAAAATATAATTTGAAAACTTTACGTTTGAAATATTTATGTGTCACAGCGGCGGCCATGCGTCTGAGGAATTGCTTATTCTCTTGTACAATGACTTTCTTCTTATGATAATTCCGTAAGTCAGTAGTTAGGTTTGCTTTGAAAACATGCATTACTTTGTAGAAATCTTCCATATTCTCACATGTTCTGTAAGAAAAATATTTTGAGATTAAATTATTATTTATTTATTTCTTGAAAAATGCATTTCCTTTTCTGTTTATTTTTAAATTGCGGCTTAGCATGAACGTGGGTTTGAACTTAGGCAATCACACAATAGAGAATTTTATAGTAATGATGTGACACGAGTCAGGTTCAACGTGATTAGGTTCAATAGACAGCATAGCTCACAGCTTGAGGTTGTACGGACTGTACAGGACCTTGTCAACATCCTTGAGGTATCAGCCGCTAGGTATAAACTGCTAGTCGGTAGGTATAGCCTGATTCATATACCTATCTTGTAACCTAAATAGCAAGAAATAAAAGGCCGTGGCGCGCGCGGATTGTTGTTTTCCGACTATTGGCTCCCCTGAGCTGCTCCCCCAGGGGAGACTTTTTTTTATTGTGTGATAAATCCCCACGGAGCCGGTGGAGGTGGTTGGTTTTTGTAAGCATGGCTCCGCCGCGCTCCCTTACAAAAAAAAAACCATCTTCTCCTCTGGGGGAGCAGCTTAGGGGAGCAGAGGGTCGGAAAGGTTGTTTTGTAATAAAACAATCCATACTTTTCAGCACATTTTAGGTCCAAGATAGGTATATGACCAACCTACACTTACTAAACAACAGACGAGTCTCTCTCTGGAACATTATTTGCTCGCTTTAATCACATTAGTAGGTACTTTAATGTTTATATACATACTTATACTCCATTTGGTTGGGTCATTCATCAACTCGCGGGCAATAAACGCGTGGGAAACCGCGAGTTGACAATTAACTAAATATAAACAATTTTGTTGTGTCTTTTCAATATTTTTTATTTCAAAACTCAGTTAATAAATATTTTTCGCTATATAAACTTAACTATTTTCAAGACTAAAGACTAGTTAGTCAGATAATTAGCCTAATTTATTTTTTATTGTGTTTTTTTATTAAAAGTCATCACAAGATTGCTTATCTTTAGTTAAATAGGTACCTAACCTAAAGTTAAATAGCTGGTGTAGGTACGAGTAGTTCCTTTCTGTTCTGTAGTTCTATCTGGTTCTATCAGACTTCTCTTATCGCTTTGGAGGGTTTTATAAACCAAATATAGGAGGGTTAGGCAGAGGTGAATTAACACCCACATTTCACCAATTATTGTATTCGGTCCCACGTAATAGGGTGTGTGCCTATTGCCGCATTCCGGGCACTACTTATTATTCACTCGAGCTTCTGAGGCTGAGTCTGGGCTGTATACATCTGTCTGATGTTAAACAGCCATATCCCTTAGTCGCCTTGTACCACACCACATGGGAAGAGATAGGGTGGCCCGAATTCTACCTCTGCCGAGAACCACGCGGTTCATCCATACTAATATTATAAATGCGAAAGTAACTCTGTCTGTCTGTTTGTCGGTCTGTCTGTCTGTCTGTCTGTATGTTACGCTTTCACGCATAAACCACTGAACCGATTTGGATGAAATTTAGTATAGGGATAGGTTAGACCTTGAGAAAGAACATAGGCTGTGTTTGGTCGCGATAACCGACTTCCACGCGGGCGGAGCCGCAGGCAAAGCTAGTAATATTATAAATGCGAAAATAACTCTGTCTGTCTATCTGTATGTTACGCTTTCACGCCTAAACCACTGAACCGATTTGGATGAAATTTGGTATAGGGATAGGTTAGACCTAGAGAAAGGACATAGGCTATGTTTGGTCGCGACAACCGACATCCAGGCGGGCGGAGCCGCGGGCAAAAGCTAGTAAGAAATAATGCTTTAATGACTTACCTATTTACTTTTATAGGGTTATACACATCATTGAAACATCGGTTTAGCTGTTCGTCCTTAAAATAAAAAAGTATGGTATTAAAAAATTTTCAAGTTCTATTTTGGCGAGAGTAAATATTTAACCCTATATAACCAACATCCTTGAGGTTTGAACCAACCTCACTTGCTAGTCAGAACAGAACACCTGGGCCTCGATTCTGCTAAAGCCAAACCACAGTGGTGCCAATGCCACTGCGAAAAACGGCATTAAATAATAGACTATAAGCCGATGCGATTACAGTTCAAAATTAAATGACGTTCGACGAAAAGAGAGTAAGGGCCGGCGCCCACTGCCGGCACGGCACGGCATAGCATGGCAAAGGATTTTTTTAGTAATCAAGTTATTTTGAATCTTATTGCAGTGACTTTAGAATTCATTTTACTTTATTTCGTCAAACGATGCCGTGCCATGCCGTGCCGGCAGTGGGCGCCGGCCCTAATTGATAAAGTGTAATCAAACTGTTTTCATTTCATTTTGAACTTAGGCGTATAGAAATAAAGTCTAAAATTTAATGTCATTATTGCAGTGACTGCGGCACCACAGTGCTTAGGCTTTAGTAGAATCGAGGGCATCCTGAATAACGGACTAGGCCGACACAGGCTTTCCTCTCTAGGTTTCGAGGTTTGACGGCAGCCGCTACCAGAAACGCCGACCTACCAATCGAAAACAGCTTTAAATGCAATTGAGAAATCGCTATGAGATTAATGATGATGAGCCCATGTAATTCCAGCCTAAGTAATGTCTTTGGACTGCTGATGTTATACGATGTGCGCGCGCAGGCAACTCGGGCGTCGTAGGGCACTGACTGACCTCCGTCCCCCATGAGCGCGGGCTTGGGGGTGACGGGTGGAACCGCCTGTCACCCCAGCAGAAGCAGGCCACGGCGGCGGCACGCTGAAAAGCATGCCTCCCCATTCCGGGGGCGAGTCAGGGACACCGAGGAGGGCCAGACCATAAGGGATGGCCCTGGGTCAGCCGGGTTGCGTGCGAGGGATAAGTATGTGGAAGACAAATTCACCTCCAGCCTAGCACTACGACCCACAGTCGGCGAGTGGTTTGAGTCGGTTCGAGTTCGACATAACCTTCCAGCTCCGGCGGGAGAGGTATCTGAGGATATTATTATTATAGTAGGTACTTACATCGGCCAGTGCAGGAACAAACGGTGCTGGCGTGCTTGCAGGTGCAGCTGTAAAAGTAGGTACATATCTACATTAATATCATTCTATGAAATATATTCTTTCTTTATATGTGTATGCTTAATTATTATGAAGCTGAAGAGGTTGTATAAGTATTTAGTTGAACGCGCTCATCTCAGGAAACATTGGTTCAAATTGAAAACAAAAACATAACATAACATAAACTCACGCCTCTATTCCCCGAAGGGGTAGGCAGAGGTGCTAGCACCCACATTTCGCCAGTTTAAGTTTACGGTATTTTTATTTAAAAGGTTTTGGTAGAATGGTACCAGAAATAAAACCAAAGTCGCGATAATAGACATCCACCCTGGTGGAGCCGCCGACTTTAGCTATAGTAAAGAATCAAGAATCAATTAACATCGATGTCAAAAAAATACCAAATCAGTTACGTGATGAGTCAGGCAGAATATGATGTTTCCTCTCTGTACCTTTTTTACTGTAATCACTTTAGTGACATGTGTGCGGGGTGGTGCGGGGCTGCGATTATTACGTTCGTAGACTCCACCCATTCACCCTAAGGCATCGTGTCTGGTAAGTACGCACTTAACTTCCAAAACACTAGCGACTGTGGCAAATTGGATATTTTTACTGTGTTAAGTCTTAATCAGGATTGGTCTTTTTTGTCGACTAATAGTTTTTGTCGATTTGTCTGAATAAGCCAAGGCGACATTAGATCGAGGCTTGATTTGAAAACAATTTAATAGAATTGGCCTAATTTTCATTAAAATCGTGATCGTTTTTGACATTTCATTTGCATTTGATAGATTGGGATAGAACTCTCTGCCAGCTCACGTGTTTCCTTGTTCCTACAATCCCGGGTCCTTTAAGCGAGGTGTGAAAAGGCATCTGATGAGGCCATCAAGCTGAGTGCCACCACTGTTAACATGGTACATGTTTACAACCCTCTTTTTTTTATACCACTTAGGTGGCAGACAAGCACACGGCCCACCTGATGGAAGTGGTTACCGCAGCCTATGGACGTATGCAATACGTCGCTTGGGAAAATCATGGCAGGGATTTCATTCCACAGCTTGAGCGTACGTGGGATGAAGTTCCTTTCATACCGCACGGTGCGCACCGTATTCGGATGCAATGTGTGGGGATGAATTCCCTGTCTATGGCGAGCGGTGCGATGATAGAATGTAGCTGTGGGCATCATGTCAAGTCCGAGTCATGTCCGAGACTTTGTCTTTAGCTTACCATCAGGCGAGGTAAAGTCAAATTGACGTATCCTTTATAAAAAAAGAAAGAATATCTTTTATCTGCCTATGCAATGCGAGTGGAGGCGCTGAAAACAAGTTTTACTTTAAATATGTTAAACAAAAGTATAGGTATGAATTAATTATGACAAGGATAACATAATAGATCAATTATTGGACCATTATTTTCCTGTTGACGTTGAAATTGCATAATACAACAATACCTATTCAAAATTAAAAACAGGCTTGACCAATTATCCTGTAGCCATATGGGCCTAGCCAAAAGAGCTTTGGGGTTTTCCTACTGAAATTCCCACCCGTGATTCAAAATATTACTCTATGTTAAGTAGTAGAGGCTCACGATTGGGAGATCCCGATCGAATCATTGCAATTCACGGTTGCAATTACACTACCGATGTAAACCTAGGTACTCCTAACACAAACAACCTAATTTGGCTATGCTGGAGGGGTAAGGATTATACCTACTTGCATAAAAATGAAAGAAAAAACACGTGCTATTAATTCTCCTATAAATACCTACTTCAATATTTTTTGGCGAATTATGTTGAAAGAGCGAGCGAAGCGAATCCGTTTCGGTTTCGACAAGTAGCCGATTTTGCTTTTATCCGTTTGTCAGTGTCTATATGTCAGTTTATCAGTTCCGGTATAGAGGGCACATTTTCTTAACCGCTTTTCACCAAATTGGCATACATATTCTTTGATTTAAATCACAACTTTAGTCGAGAGCTTTTTTGATAGGAGAGAAAATGAGGGTGAAAAGGGGGGAATTTTGCTGTAGCGTTATTTATGAACGGATCTTGATGATTGTTAGCTAAAACATTAGGGACATGATTCCTCACAGGTTGTTGTGAAAGAAATAATGCAGCGTAAAGGTTGGACTTAGTTATAAAGAAACAGACGAGGAAAAAGGGGGAAGTTTGCTGTTCCGTTTGTTTAAGAACGAATCGTCATAATTTTTGGGCAAAACAACCAGAGCTGGTTGATTAAGGTTATCACAAAAATGTGGCGAAAGGTACCTATTCGCGAGGTCTACCGTTCACAGAACTTCTAGAATAGGTAGTTTAGATGGTTTTGTAGCAGTAAAATCAGGGGTTTCATGACTTTCAGAGGTGAATTGACATACCTAAGAGCGATGGTAGGACACAGCAGTGCCACCAGATATAGAATTACACTGATAGATATAGAATGTTCAATATATGTAAGCCACATGAATTTCGTAAACTCGTTCTTGAAAACTTGCCTGACTGATAGTAGCACTTAAGAATCGGTTGCTTTTTTATTCTTATTTTTTGTTACTCACTGTCAAAAATACTTATTTACAATTGTTATTTATGCGCGTATTATTATTATAACTACTGTAGCCATATCATTGAATTCATTAATATACATTTTAAATCAATTTCAATACCCAAATCATTTATAATTTGTAAAATTGTTAGTATTAAGTATTATTTATTGTTTTAATTTTCTTACTGCCTGAAATATAGTTGTAAATTTTTGATGCATGCGGTATTCGCCTATAATTAGTTATGCAATTAGTTATAATAATCAAACCTGTGTATCTTATAATTGAAGTGTATTATTGTTGGTGGTACAACTGTTGGTGAATCTAATAAACAAATAAATAAACAAATAAATATATATACTCATGCCTGTAAATCCTCCAAGGGGTAGGTAGTGGCGCATTAACAACCACATTTCGCCAACTATCATATTTAGTCCCACGATAACTTTGTCAGCAGTTGTGTTTAATACTGTCGGACGGAGAACAAGCCCTATAGTTTAGGAGCCATTTAAGACGCTCACAGGAAGAGATGGATGGCCCTATTCTACTGCACCAGAACCAACACGGTAATGTAACAAGTCAAAATTCCTGAATATTTTTCATCCGGGTGCCGAACGTGGTTGTATTCCGTGGTCTCTGCTCACCCACTTTGATATCACTCAACTTTATTTTATTCCCGAATAGTGTAGTCATAAAAGTGAATCGTTGACACGAAAATAAGAAGAAGGTTTTCGGAAGTGACTATCGTACAACCCCCTACCTCAAAAAGAAAGCCCCTGCTTGAACCTCATCCCTTAATCAGCAGCTTTATAGGTCTACAGATGAAGTCAGCTTGGGCTCCAAATGCCCCGTACATCCAATAAACTACAGAAAAACAACTCACCTATATTGACAATTGCCAACACAACAGGGAATATCAACGCCTCTCTGCACATTTTCCTCGCGTTATAGCACTCATGTAGAGGCACGCAAACTGGCGTGTTATGGCTGTCATAAGCAATATATATAGTATTATGATTGATACAATATTCTGTGATATTCTAGGGCGTATGACACAGCGTCATGTAAACCCATCCTAAGTACCTATAGCTTGTATCAGTTTTAGAATTCGGATAAATACAGGCGCAGCCGCAGCCGCGCATTAAGTTTGGTTGCAAATTGAAGTTTTGGGGAAAGTCACTTTTGAAGGCAAGAATTTCTTTGGGAAAATTACTTTTCAGAAGACTTTTCATGTCAAATCAAAAGCTCAGTGTAACGTGCTACGTGTCCTTATTACCTGACTAGCTTTTGCCCGCGGCTCCGCCAGCGTGGATGTCGGTTATCGCGACCGAGCATAGCCTATGTCCTTGCTCAACCTATCCCTATACCAAATTACATCAAAATCGGTTCAGTGGTAAAGGCGTGAAAGCGTTACATACATACAGACAGACAGAGTTACTTTCGCATTTATAATATTAGGTTACATATGAAATTGGCGTTTTGTATGGGAGGAACAAAAAGTCGAATATTTTTAAATATAATATATTTAATTAATCAAAGTATGAACCATTGTTTTCTATGCACTTTTGCCATCTCATAGGTAGTTCATTGATCCCTTTACTAAAAAAACCAGTCGGACGGGAATCAATAAAATCTGTGAAGGCGATTTGGACTGCCCCATCAGAGTTGATTTTTTTCCCTTGCAAGAAGTTGTCCAAATTTGGAAAAAAAATGGTAATCTGTTGAAGCAAGGTCCGGGAAGTACGGAGGATGTCTTAGACATTCCAATTGAAGCTCTTCTAATTTGGTAGCCGTCTGTTGTGCGGTGTGTGGTCTAGCGTTGTCGTGAAGCAGCAGTGGCGTGGAGCGATTGACCAGCCTAGGTTGTTTAGCCGCTAGCTTTTCCATCATTGTTTGCAATTGCTGACAATAGACATCAGCCGTAATAGTCTGGCCAGATTTGAGAAAACTGTAATGAACAATACCGGCACTAGTCCACCAAACGCTCACAAGTAACTTTTTTGGGGTTAATTTTCGCTTGGGGCAGGATTTGGCTGGCTGGCCAGGATCCAACCATTGCGCTGAGCGCTTCCGATTATCGTAAAGAATCCATTTTTCATCACAGGTAATGATTCGGTTTAAAATACCTTCATTATTGTGCCGGTTCAGTAATGTAACGCAGCAGTCGACGCGCGTTTACCGGTTTGCTTCAGTCAATTCGTGAGGTACCCACCTTTCAAGCTTTTTAATCTTCCCAATTTGCTTCAAGTGAATTAAAACAGTTTTATCACTAACACCTCAGCCTGCAGCTAACTCGGACGTGGTTTGCGATGGATCCGCTTCCACAATAGCCTTCAATACTTCATTGTCAACTTGGGTCTCAGGCCGTCCACGGGGCTTGTTCTGCAGGTCGAAATTTCCAGAACGAAAACGTTGGAACCTAAAACGAACTGTGTTTTCTTTTGCAACATGACCGCCATAAACATCATTCACCCTTCGAGTCGTTTCCGCAGCACTAGTGCCACGGCGGAACTCGTATTCGTAAATAATGCGATATTTTAAGTTTTCCATTTTTTAAACAGAAAAAAACAAATGAATGACGGTCATCAAAGCACAAATACATGAGTAAATAGCTGTACAAATTTGAATTTGGAATTCCTTACCAAAGAGGAGAAAATCGTGATTAAAGTGGCCAGTACGAAAAACGCCAATTTCATATGTAAGGACCTAATATTAGTATGGATATACTTCTACCTTCCGGCATGGGCCGGACCGAGGTGGGAGCTAGTGGCGGCCCTGCGAGTGAGAGTCCTCACCCTCGCCACCCTGCTCACATCAATGGTCCGCTGCGCGGACGCGTGGGCGGCCGGCGTCTCCTTCAGCGAGCAGGTAATGGTCGTGAAGGAGACGGCGGAGCGGGAGAGGCGGCGCGAGCGAGAGAGACTCGCGGATCGCGCCGCCCGCGCGCGCAGGCAACTCGGGCGTCGGAGGGCACTGACTGACCTCCGTCCCCCATGAGCGCGGGCCTGGGGGTGACGGGTGGAGCCGCCTGTCACCCCAGCAGAAGCAGGCCACGGCGGCGGCTGAATAGCGCGCCTCCCCATTCCGGGGGCGAGTTGGGGACACCGTTGTCCCCCCTCCTGAGGAGGGCCAGATCGTAAGAGATGGCCCTGGGTCAGCCGGGGTGCGAGGGATATGTCTATGATAACCTCACCTCCGGTCTAGCACCAAGATCCACAGTCGGCGTGCGGTTTTAGTCGGTTCGAGTCCGACATAACCTCCCCTTCCGGATTTCCGCACGAAAAAAAAAAAGATATACTTCTACCTTCAGCCAACCATCAAGCGAGGTCAAATTAACGTGTCCTATAAAAAAATCAAATCATAGAAAAAATAAAAATTTGTTTAAGGATAGAGTTGTTGCCGATACCTATAACACAGAATAGAGATATACTTACTCTTACGAGTATATACCAACTACGAGTATTATAAAAGATAGCTTTTTTTTAAATCAATTTAGAAAGGAAAAATATTGTGATGAGCCCTAGCGGGATTTGAACCCGCGATCCTTCTCTTACAGGGAGAATGCTTTTGACCACTAAGCTACCAGACCCTAGCCATCACATCATTTTTTCTTTCTAAATCGATTTAAATTAATTAACATACTAAATAGAAAATTAATTCAAAGATAGCTCTGTTATGGTTATGGCCTATTCTCAGACCTACCAAAAATACTTATACACACACTCAGCTTGGGCCACTAGGATGTTGGTAAGGCCCTGTACTATATACATAATACCTATTCTGCGCCTATGGTTCGAACTGTTATGATAAGCAAGTAAATAAGTAACTGGTAAGTACCTATTTGTACGTATGGGTACAAAAAGTGTATCTAAAGGGAACGATTGCTGGTGTTTGCTACAATGCAGCAATGTATCTAAAAGGAACGATTGCTCGTGTTTGCAAAAAGTGTATCTAAAAGGAACTATTGTTTGTGTTTGCAAAAAGTGTATCTAAAAGAATCGATTGCTTGGGTTTGCAAAAACTGTATCTAAAGGGAACAAAAGTAGGGATTTTCAAAAAGTGTATCTAAAGAGAACAAACCCTGACTGTACTTACCTACTTATTGCTTATTATGGTAATTTTTATATTTAACCAAAATGAAGGAAAATAACATATTCGTCTATAAATAGACTTCATGTTTAGGATTCGTAGATCTATAATAGTTTACTGATTATTTTCCTACAATAACAATAGGGCGACGTGTGCAATAATATTGGTTGATGTGCGCCAGAAAACTAATATTATTTTAAAACAGGTTTCCTTAATGATGATTGCGTCTATTCCCAGTCATCCCCGCCCTTTCGTCCCCACTGGGGACGAGTGGGAATAAAAATTTTCGTTCGTCCCCAATGGGGACGATTGGGATTTTTATTTCCCACTCGTTCCGCTTATAGACCGAGAGTCAAAAGGCAAAAATCGCAACATTATACCTACTTAAAAATATTTAAAAAGACCCGGGGGCCTACCACAATCACAACCACAGCCTCCATGCATTTCTGTGAGCCTCCATGCAAAAAGTAACAGGTTCACAGAAATACTGATCCCGAGACCAACGTTTCTGTGAACCTAGTACTCCATGCATAAGGTACCAGGCTCACAGAAATACTTATTCCGTTATGATTCGTGCCTTACCTCTCCCACCAGTGACGTTAGATTTCTTCTTCGATGTCGTCGTGGTAGCGAACCCAACCTCCGCGTTGGATAGCGCGACTTAATATATCCACCGTTCTTGTCTGTTCAGGATTACGGCCGGAACGGACGGGGTCAACACTAGATTGTGTTCGTCCGCCCCTGGGTTTTTTATGGAAGTTTTCTTCCTTGTAGCTCACTAGGAGCCACCGTTCCTGTCCTGGGTTAAACTTGCGGCGTGGCCGAACGTTAGTCTATATCAGACCGTAGTTCCTACTTCTGGACGATGCCAAAGGCGGAGAACTCATACGTCACAGTATGCTATAATATATCTCTCGAGTCTATTAACCACGAGCACCAGCCTCTCGCTTCCACTCTCCAGGATCGAGGTTCAAAGGAAAAAAAACGGCGTCAACCCCAGGCCCGCGCTCATGGGGGACGGCGGTCATTCAGTGCCCTCCGACGCCCCAGTTGCCGGCGCACGCGGGCGGCGTGATCCGCGAGTCTTTCTCGCTCGCGCCGCCTCTCCCGCTCCGCCGTCTCCTTCACGACCATTACCTGCTCGCTGAAGGAGACGCCGGCCGCCCAAGCGTCCACGCAGCGGACCATTGCTGTGAGCAGGGTGGCGAGGGTGAGAACTCTCACTCCCAGGGCCGCCACTAGCTCCCGCCTCGGTCCGGCCCATGCCGGATACTCAGTGAGCGTGTGCAGCCCCGTGTCCTCGCTCGCGTCGCAGTGATGGCACTCGGACGTTGGCTCCTTTTCGATCCGACACAGATACCTCCCGAAGCACCCGTGCCAATCTGTGGTAGCCTAGTGGTATGGGTAATGGACTGCTGGGACAAGGTCTCGGGTTCGATCCCAGGTTTACCATGGCACACACCAATGACTTTTCGATGCTTTTCGAAATTATGTGTGTATTTATCGCAGGTTTATAAGTGCCCGGTTAATGGCAATAGGCTCGCCACCTATTACATTGAGACCTAAACATATGGGTGCTAGCACCTCTGCCTTCCCCTTCTGGAATACAGGCGTGAGTTTATGTTATGTTATCTTCTAATATTGAACCTAATGTGATGTGTTAAATTTAAACTCAGTTAGTATTATTTTTATAGGTAAAGATTTTATGTCACATTTTAGGGGAGTTGCATTTGATAAATATCTGTAAATAACTAGTTTCTATAACAGTATAAAGTACATTTCGGTGAATGTTTATTAGGTGTTGGGCCTTTACCAGTACCTACGCTAAGACACCAGATACTTGTTTAGTTTTAACCATAACAAATTGATAACACGGTGTTATTGGAACCTTTGTTAAAAACTTAGCAGTTATGATTGTTGGAATATTTGGTTAAGTATAAAATACTTGTTTAGTTTTGACCATAACAAATTGATAACACCGAAGTTATATGAACCTTTGTTAAAACTGGTACATAACAATTATAAGTGTCGGAACATTTGGCTAAAAAATACTTGTCTAGATTTAACCATTACAAATTGATAACACCGAAGTTATTTTATTTTTCATTCAATAATATTCATTAAATAATAGGTGTACTTACCTCCAAAATTGATGTAGGTATTTCATAATTTACTTACAACTTGGTCAACAACACTTCATGATAATTGTGGTTAACTAGGTACTTCATAAATACTGTATTTTTCGATATTACTTACGGCTCATATAGATATTGTTACGAATGTGACGTAACATGTCACAGCATCGGAACGATAAATTCGAACTCATTGTCAATAGCAGCTGTGACTGAGCGGTTTAGACAATTCAACCTAACGGTCCGAAAGGGTTTAGACAACGCCTGCCAAAACGATGGTCTATGGATCGAATCCTGGTGTTACGATATGTGGTTTTTGTGTTTTTCTAATTTATGTAAATCTTTATTTGGTAAAGGTAACAAAATATTCTATATTTAAACTAGCTTGTGTTAAGGAATCTAGAATATGGATAAACATACTTAGACACTTTTTTTTGTAAATACATAGAAACACCCAGACCAATGCAAATACCCATATTCATGCATACAAATATTGGCACTGAACAGAGATCGAACATGTGCGTCCTGCGTGGCAGTCGCGTTCACTACCGCCACGCCACTGAGATATAACGTTAGACATAAATGACAACCTATGTGGTGTACAAGTTGGCCCTTCGAATCCTATGTAATTATTCGTACCTACTGCTGCTTGCTATTTTTGTGTATAAAGTTAATAGACACTACCCGTGACCAGAGGGCTGGTTTATTCCTTGCGCAAAAGATTGGCATTGCCATTCAGTGTGGCAATGCCGCCAGCCTTCTGGCCACCCTCCCGGTTGACGTGGATGGGGAGGAATTCTTTGACGCCTGAACCTGCAGTTTTGCACATATCTTGTTTTATATTTTTATTTATAACTAGCTGTCCCGGCGAACTTCGTACCGCCAATTTTTTCCTGCCCTCGTGGCGTCAGATCCCGTTCCCGCTGCACCATTTAGGCGGATGTAAAATAGATGTTGGCCGATTCTCAGACCTACTCAATATGCTCACAAAATTTCATGAGAATCGGTCAAGCCGTTTCGGAGGAGTATGGCAACGAAAACTGTGACACGAGAATTTTATATATTAGATTCTTCTAGTTATTAGTAGAACATTAACGAAGAATAAGAAACGAAAAGAAGATCAAAATATAGTTAAGCTCTTCTAGTAGATCATAGAAAGTTCTAGAGAAATAATAAAATGAATATCGAAAAGACGATCGAAATTAAGGGTATAAAAGGAGCTGTCAGAGCGGTGAAACTACAATTAAGTTTGGGAGTTCAAAGTGAACAGAAGAAGAAGAAGGAAAAAGGAAGAAAAGTGGGAAAAGAGTGAAATGCAAAGAAAAGTGCAGTAATAGTAAAATAAAACTATGCGCAGTGACCTACTGCATCGTGCGGTACAGTCGCGCTGTGAGTGTCGCGAATAAGACTAAGTGCAGTAGTGCATCGTGCGGTACAGTCGCGCCGTGATTGTCGTGTTCAAGATTTGGCTGTTGGGGTGTGTGAATAAAGCGGTCTCACATACGAAGCTGTTTTTTTTGTTTTTTTTTTTTTATACCACTAAGGTGGCAGACAAGCACTATTTCCAATCCCGTTACCCATCTCCCGTAACAATATTATGATTAAATATGGATAGACAATGCAATGGTTTCATGCTTTCTTACTGCATTGTTTACAGACTGATACTTCTACCTCCGTTTTTTTTTCTTTTTTTTTTTTGCTGACCAAAACTGTATAAGTAAAATTTTCGTACGACAAATAGTTTTCAAGATATTAGATTTTGAAAAATTCTATTTATCGCGCCGCCCGAAAACGCTCCATACAAAATCGCACGAAATTGTGACGTCACGCTTCGGTAGCGCGTAGTACAAATGTATGGGGCACAAGAGAATATCGCATTTACAAGATTATAAAAATTACAAACACTACAAAATAAAATTATAAAAATGCTATTTAATTATAATTTTCGAACACCAACTACAAAAATTTATCGTGAAACTAACTTAATGACAATCAAACAACTATATACTTACCTATATACTTACAATATTTGCATTCTAATCCATAAAATATTAAACAAAAAAGTCAACATCAACATAAATTAGACTAAGCGAAACCAGGTTGGGCGCACCTGCACTCGACGCGCAACCTTCATTATTTTGCCTCCGAACAAATTACGGCCAGTCGACGATATCATACGAAGGTGCGCGCCTTTTTAACAAGCTACCCTCGGACTTCAAAAGAATTAACTCGTTGAATGTATTTAAGAAACAATTAGCCAAACACATAATCTCAATGTACTGAATGTGTCTGTTTTTAGTGTGACAACGAATATTATTGTATAAATCTGTAATTTATGTTCTCATGTAAGTGATGTAATAATGTCTTTATGAGAATAAAATTCTTTAAACCTAAACCTATTTATCTCGGTCTACGTTGCGTTTACACGTATATAGTTCATAATAAAAGTTATTTAAAATTTAATGAGGAATCTAAAAAGTTATATTTATATTAGAATTGAATTTGATTGTTTATACTTTTTTTAGCAATTTCTACTAATGAAAAGTCATCGTTTCAATTTAGATATGCAATATTTTATTTTGCTAAGCATATTTTTCAGAACAAGCTAACATATTAAGCAGTATTGGGAAGAATCGACGACTTAGTCAAATAGCCCATTTCCGTAAGCAGGTATATAATTTGGGCAATAATTTACTCACTACGCTTTTACTCGTCGCCAATGTGGTGTTCACTACTTTGCACAATAAAACACTGTTATTTAGTGAGTAGGTAAGTACACAGTTCACAGCACGTCCGCTCGGCCCGGCCGACTCTCTCCGAATGACCGGACGTCACTGTCAACTGCGCACTACTTATATTTATGTATATGACACCAGCTATTGGTCAATTGCTTGTTAGCACGGAGCACGGCTACCCTATGTAAGTTCGCACACTATTCAACTTTGTTGGACAGTCGCACAGCGACATGCAAGACGACACGCGTGCGCGTGATTTCCCCACGCTCGCATCTTCGTCAACGGGTACGATGTCTGATCACTTGTTGCAAACGAGAACAAGTAGAAGAGCTCGTACAAGAAGTTCGAAAAGGGCCAGCGTTGTACAAAAAAGGCTTAGCACGCAAAACAATACTCTGATATAAATGTTAAGAAAAGATGATGGGAGGAAGTGTGTACTAATCAGCAATTGGGCAGAGCGGCAGAATTCAATGTAAATGAAAGAAAAGAGTAGGATTTACGGATTATAATCTGGGAGAACCATGGTCCATGAAACCTCGATAGCCGGTAAGACAGACTAATTTATTTCCAAATACCTACACCTATAAAATTTAACAAATATAACAATGCACTACAAAAAAACAAGCGTTTATGTTTATTTGTTGTCGTAATACGAATTTTCTAAAAAAAACTAGCCTATGCCCGTGGATTCACCTGCGTGGAGGATAGATTTTGGGTTTTTTGGTACGGGGAGGCGCACCTTGCGCCGCCGCCGCGGCCTGCTTCTGCTAGGGTGACAGGCGGTTCCACCGGTCACCCACAGGCCAGCGCTCATGGAGGTCGGAGGTCGTTCTGCTACCTCCGACGTCCGGTTCGCCTTCGCTCTCTGCGGGCTTCCCGGGCCCGGAGTCTAGTCCGGACCCGACCGGCCACCTTCTGGATCTGACACGGGTACTTCCCGAAACATCCGTGACCGGTAATCACCTGTGTCAACCGGTCCATGATTCCTCCAAGTCGTAGCTCCCACTCAGCTACCATGTCCCGGTGGAGCTGGGACCTCACGGCCCGAGTTTCTTCAGGCTCGGGTTCCCGTCCCTGCTACCGCGCCTCCGGCAAGGAGACTCGCCGCCACAATGGTAACTTCTAATGGCCCTGCTGGCCATAGCACGCTGCGGAGCACGCAGCAGACGTGCATTGGTGGCCGTCAGGATCTCCGCCCATATTGGGCACCCATATAGGGCCATGGACCGCATAACTCCCGCGTAGAGTCTACTGCAGGAGTCGAGTTGAGGGACAAAGCGGCTGCTGTCTCCCTCAACTTGGGGGCCAGTCTTCGGAGATGCTCCCCGAAGTTCCATCGGCCGTCGAGCACGAGCCCCAGATATTTCATCTAGGGCTTGATGCCGATGGAAATGTCTCCCACTACGAGGTTGGAATACTCCGGTGGCACGCTCCGAGGCCCATGAAAGAACATGGCCTCGGTTTTATGCAGAGCCACCTCGAGACCCAGCCGTCGGATCCACTCCATGACTTGGGCAACCGCGGTCATGGCCTTCAGGGTCGCTTTGCGGTATGTAGCCCCGCACGCCATCAACAGCGTGTCGTCCGCATAACACGAGACGGCGGCATCGTCCGCGAGCTCACCGCGAAGCACGCAGTCGTAACCGATGTTCCACAGTAGTGCTCCCAAGACTGATCCCTGCGACTGTTCTCTCTGACAGATACGCCCCGACTATGCGGCAAAGGTGGAGAGGCACTTCGTGATAAACGAGCGCCTCCCTAATGCAGCTCCAAGGCAGGGTATTAAATGCGTTGGCGATGTCCAGTGACACCGCCAACACCACCTCGCTGCGAGCGACGGCGTCCTTCGCCAGAGTCCTCGCGCGCATGATGGCATCCACGGTGGAGCGCCTCTGGCGGAAGCCATACTGGCCGTCCGCCAGGTCAGGCCCCACTCTGGATAGGTGCTCGACGAGACGCTTTGCAATCACCCTTTCAAAGAGCTTGCACACCTCGTCGAGCAACACTATGGGCCTGTAGGCGGACGGTGCTAGTACCCACTCTCGGCCTGGAATGCTGTTGGGTCCCGGGGCGGTATTCTTGGCCTTAAGCCTTAACACCGCCAGCTCTAGCTCTACCCACAATTGGGCGCGCTCTTTCGTGAGGAGGCTCACGAAAGAGCGCGCCCAATTCTCCATGGCTACCTACTTTCGATTTTCATTAAAATAATTTAAAAAAACGTTGACGCAGTCTTATTCTTTAATAAATCTGGACGACTTTTTTAAGATTTTGCAGTTGAATATCTCGCTTCCGATATACATTCGAAAGTGACTGTAGTAATAAAAGTTGCTTATTTTTGTGTGTACTAAATAGTGGTCGCGGAACCTCAAAAACGACGCCACTTTTACCCAATGGCCTTTATTATTTCTGCTGAAATGTATGGTAAACGTTTTGGCGATTTCCCTCTTTCCTAGTACTCGAAGCTAAAATGATCCCTTAGAGTCTTGATCCCCACATGAAATAAGCGCGATTGAAGAACGAATCTTGGCCGATGGGACGTTTCGCCGAAAACACTCTACAACGACGATTGGCTTATACGATTATTTTTCGTTTCGATATTTTTTTGTTCAACTAAGCGTCGGAGTATAGTGTTATTGGACAACCGTCCTATTCGGTGTATTTTATTGTGTCTTCCGAATGTCTACATTAAATGGAATTAAAACCAGCCAGTTACATTCAATACAGCCAAAGAGGTTTTACTAGTATAATACATATACGAATATACTTTCGCCCCGACCTATTAATTAAATTACAGATTTTTCGCATTATCGTCTATTTTTGACTTGACTTGACTTAGCTGGGGGCCCTTGAATCCCACGAGGCCCTGGGCTGCAGCCCATTAAGCCGTATAGAGGATCCGGCCATGCCGTTTTGATTAACAAAAATAGACACTGCTCTGGTAATTTATTTTGAATAAAAACAGTAAGTATATCTAAATAAACAAGTACTTAACCTCCGCCGGCACACATGAAACAGCACATAACGGTTCTGCAGATCTCTGTTAACAGAATACACGGACTCCATACTCCAACAGCTAATATAAATAAAATCACATCAGTGAACTGCCTCCAAAAAGCCATTAGGCCCAAACAATGTGGATAAAACCAAGGACAAAGATGATATAACCACAAACATGGTCTCTTCCTTAAAGAAATCATGTAGGGACTACAATTGTAATTTTCATATGAATTCAAAGGTTTTCTTCTCTTAAATAATCGTTTTGTAGGGTCTTTATCTCGCATATGTGCCAAGTAGTTTGTTACTGCATTCTCCTCCATTTTCTCTAATAAGTATCTTGACGCTGGCATGTGGGCACATCTTAAGCTGGCTCTTGAGACAGCTCCACTATAGCCACTCCCTTGAAACTCCTCTAAAGCTTGTCTTGCAGCTCTTCGTGGGTTTTCACGAGCCATCTCCAACCTGGTGCTAATGTCTACTGGATGACGGACATTTCTATTGATACTAGTCATCATACGACGAATTTGATTTATGCCAAATCTGCCAAATTCCGCAAGATTTTCAGCTAGCAAAGCCCAACCACTGGTTATTCCTACGTATCTTTCTAGATCCCTCATTGCTTTTTTATCTTGCTTCTTTATTCTTTTTCGCATTTGTGCATCCTCCTTGTCATATTTTTTAATTCGTTCTATTGAGTCCCTTCTCAAGAGATTTCTCTTTTCAGACTGTTCTTTTCCTTTTTTTTTTTCGTCAGCACGTTTCTTTTTGTAATATGGCGATGTGCTTAAATGCTTTTCTTTACAGCTTTTACTCCCACAGATACAGGGGGGAGGTATTTGTCCATAATCTGAAAAATCTTTATCACGTATTTGCTTTTGCTTTTTTGCACATATTTTGAGCCCACAGTGGCATGATCTGGTAAACGTCGATCTTAGGTTCAATAACACATCTGAATTGTCTTTTCCTTTCCCTTTTCCTTTTCCTTTTTCTTTTCCTTTTCCCTTTCCTTTTTCTTTTTCTTTTTCTTTTCCTATTCCTTTTAGGAAGGAAGAAAAGGCTGTTTCTTTTTCTTTTTCTTTTTCTTTTCCTTTTCCTTTTAGGAAGGAAGGAAAGGCTTTTTGTTTTTCTATTCCTTTTAGGAAGGAAGGAAAGGCTTTTTCTTTTTCCTTTCCTTTTCCTTTTTCTTTTCCTTTTTCTTTTCCTTTTTCTTTTCCTTTTTCTTTTCCTTTTTCTTTTCCTTTTTCTTTTCCTTTTTCTTTTTCTTTGTCTTTTTCTTTGTCTTTTTCTTTGCCTTTTTCTTTGTCTTCTTCTTTTTCTTTGTCTTTTTCTTCGTCTTTTTCTTTGTCTTTTTCTTTGTCTTTGTCTTTTTCTTTGTCTTTTTCTTTGTCTTTTTCTTTGTCTCTTTCTTTGTCTTTGTCTTTGTCTTTGTCTTTGTCTTCGTCTTTGTCTTTGCCTTGGTCTTTGCCTTGGTCTTTTTCTTTGTCTTTTTCTTTGTCTTTTTCTTTGTCTTTGTCTTTTTCTTTGTCCTTTTCTTTGACTATTTCTTTGTCTTCTTCTTTTTCTTTGTCTTCTTCTTTTTCTTTGTCTTCTTCTTTTTCTTTGTCTTCTTCTTTTTCTTTGTCTTCTTCTTTTTCTTTTGTTCTTTCTTTTTCTTTTTTCTTTTTCTTCTTTTCTTTTTTCTTTTCTTTTTTCTTTTCTTTTTCTTTTTCTTTTTCATTTTCATTTTTATATTCATTTTCATATTCATTTTCTTTTTCTTTTCCATTCTGGCCTGCAGGCTGATCTGTCATTGGTAATCCTTTGGCAGGTAGTATTTTGGAGTATGAATCTTCATATAGCGGTTTCTGAGGTTTTACTCGTATACCAAAACGGCAACCATAACGACATATACAACATGTGCAATTTTTGGGGTGACCCTGTTGGCGTTTACCTTCATTGGTACTACAAGCACAACATGTACAATTTTCCCCATGAGGTGGTAGTGAACCAGCGGCTCCTTTTTTCGCCTTACCAATTTTTGTTCGTTGGTCATAGTGAAACTGTCGCATCATATTATCAGGTCTCAAAACAACAGCATTGTCTCTATCTATTACTAAATCGATGGCTGGTTGTGAACTATCACCCGCTGTAAAAGTAAAGGAAAGTAAAAAATCAATAGGTTTTATATGAAGAAATGATACACAATAAAATCAAATCAAACAAAGATTCTAACGGAGGTAGGAGAGGCTCTAGGAGACTGGGGAAGTACCTCCGTCCCACAAAACACCGTAGCTATTATTACGCCTTGTGCTGTGTTCCCGCCGTTGTGGGCTGAAAATCGACCTCCATAGATTTAGGCATTTAAATTTTTAAGTGTCGTTTTTTGGGCGGGTATTAGTTATAAGAGCTCCAAGGGCACCGTGGCCTCGGATGCAATCAGGATTAACGTCTTTATGTGGATGATTAGTTCTTATAGCTGTTACCAGATGTTAAAATGACATTAGAGTTAAATCTTCCCAAAAACAAATTAATTATAATTTTTTACGAGAAATTTTATGGCGCTCTAGCATGAAAAATCCGACTATCTCCGAAACGGCAAAAATACACAGCTTATGAACATTAATTTCTAACACATTGTCAAATAACAGCGGTGGCTTAGACTACGGCTTACTGATACCGAAAGTCGGCAGTTCGAATCCTGCTGAACGACATGTGGTTTTAGTGTTTTTCTAATTTATGTATATCCCTAAATCTTTATTTGGTAAGGATAACAGATTCTATGTTTAAATTCTTCTAGGTATTACTAGAACATTCTGGAAGAATAATAAAATGAGAAACGAAATTAAGATCAAAATATAGTTAAGCTGTTCTAGTTGATTGTAGAAAATTCTAGAGAAATAATAAAATGAATATTTTTTTTTTAAATTTATTTACACACACTGACAACTATCTTCACAGGTAAGCCCTAATACGATAGTGCCGTAGCTTAATATTAACACCGTTATGGATTATACAATTACAATACAAGTATTACACATAATAACATCATCATCATCATCATCATATCAGCCGCACATAGTCCACTGCTGAACATAGGCCTCTCCCATAGACCTCCAGAATGACCGATCTGAAGCAGCCCGCATCCAGCGCTTCCCGGCGACCTTGATGAGGTCGTCCTTCCACCTGGCCGTTGGGCGTCCCACACTACGTTTGCCCGTACGCGGTCGCCATTCCAGAACTTTTTTGCTCCATCGGCCATCTGTTCTGCGCGCTATGTGTCCCGCCCACTGCCACTTCAACGAGCTAATCAGCTGGGCTACGTCGGTTACTTTTGTTCTCCTACGGATATCATCATTTCTGACGCGATCACGTAGGGAAATACCGAGCATAGTCCTCTCCATAGCTCGTTGAGCGACTCTGAGCTTTTGTAGGAGACCTATAGTGAGGGACCACGTTTCAGATCCGTAAGTCATCACTGGTAACACACATTGGTTAAAGACTTTCGTCTTTAGGCACTGAGGTATGTCGGACGAGAAGACATCTCGTAGCTTCCCGAACGCTGCCCAGCCGAGTCGGATTCGTCGATTTACCTCGTCTTCGAAGCTGGAATTACCTACCTGGATCAGTTGACCCAAGTAGACGTACTCGTCAACAGCTTCTAAGACTGAGTTCTCAACATGCACCGGTAGAGGCGCTACATGGACATTTGACATAACCTTCGTCTTGTCCATGTTCATCTTAAGGCCCACCTGTTGGGATACTCTATTGAGGTCTTCGAGCATGGTGTTTAAATCTTCCAGCGATTCTGCCATGATGACAATATTATCATCGGCAAACCGAAGGTGAGTGATATACTCGCCGTTTATGTTGATGCCACGTCCTTTCCAGTTCAGTAGCTTGAAGACGTCTTCCAAGGCAGCGGAGTAAACAGTTTCGGAGAGATAACGTCTCCCTGTCTAACGCCCCTTTTCAGTGGGATTGGCTTCGTGCTCTGTTCCTGTACTCGGACCGACATAGTGGCGTTCTGGTATAAACACTTCAAAACTTCGATATACCGGTGATCTATCCGGCACCGCTGGAGAGACTGCAACACGGCCCATATTTCGATCGAATCGAAGGCTTTCTCATAGTCCACGAATCCTAAGCAAAGAGGCCGGTTATACTCTTTGGTCTTCTGTATAACCTGTCGCAGCGTGTGGATGTGGTCTATGGTACTGTAGCCTTTTCGGAATCCGGCTTGTTCGGGCGGTTGGAAGTCATCGAGCCTGTTGGCGAGACGGTTCGTAATAACCCTCGAGAACAGCTTGTAAATGTGACTCAGGAGCGTGATGGGCCTATAATTCTTCAACAAGGTATTGTCGCCTTTCTTGAAGAAAAGGACCACCACGCCCCCGTTCCACGCTTCCGGCGTTATGCCTTCGTGTAGGACGGAATTAAAGAGCCCCTGAATGACCTTTAGTACCGGCGTTCCGCCCGCTTTCAGAAGCTCTGCTGTAATTCCGTCCTCACCCGCCGCTTTGTTATTTTTTAGCTGTTTGAGGGCCATTCTAATCTCGTACAGGCTGATGTCCGGGATGTCTTCGGTATAATGTCGGGTAAGCTTGGCTCTAGGATCTTTAACCATGCCCACGGGCTGTTTAACCGATGTATATAGCTGCCCATAAAACCTTTCGACCTCCCTAAGTACCTCTACCGTTGTCGTTGCCATGCCGCCATCCTCCGTCTTCAGCTTCGTCAACCGGCTTTGTCCAACGGACGCATTCCTTGCAAACACTTTGGAGCCTTTGTTTCGCTCTATCGTCTCCTTAATATTTTTAGTATTATAGGATCGGATGTCATGTCGCAAGGATTTCTGTATGCGTCTGTTGAGCTGCCTATGTGCCTCAGCATCAGCGGAGGTCTGTAGGGGCATAGATCGACGTTTGGCCATGAGATCAAGGGTCTGGGTCCAGATCTTCTGAGGTTTTTGTTTAGAGCGAGACCTAAAGAATTTAGATCCCACTGTTTGGACAGCTTCTACCAGCGCGTTGTTTACCTCGTCCACTGAAACGCGATCCTGTAGACAATCGAAGCGATTGGATAGTTCAAGTTGAAAGCGCTCGGAGTCCTGGACATCGGCATGTGACGGTCTGAGTGTTGACTTCATCAGACTTGACCTTTCTAGTCTCGGTTTTTACACGGCTGATCACAGAGACATCATTGAATATTTGCCTCTTTGTCGTCAAGATGTAGTCAATTTCATACGCCATGTTAGCGGGGCTTAGCCAGGTCCACTTTCTCTGGGGTGGCTTTTTGAAGAAAGAGTTCATCGCGAAGAGACCTTCTTTCTCCATAAAGTCTGCCAGCATGTGGCCCCGGTCATTCCGCTGCCCATATCCAAAAGGCCCCACTCTCAACTCCCCATCGCTTCGTTTGCCCAGTCTCGCGTTGAAGTCCCCCATAACAACAGTGAAATAGGTTTTGAAAGCATGTATGGCCCTACTTATGTCCTCATACACTTCCTCAACCTCTTCATCGGAGTATGACTTGGTGGGCATGTATACCTGGATGACCTTCATTTTATTTATTTTATTTTCATTTATTTAGGAAACAAACAGTCACATACAATTTTTTTTTTTACACAGTAGATCAATAGATACTTAAAGACTTAAGAGTTCCATAACATATTACAAACTATAAATATTCATTACAATATAATACACATACAAAGTAAATAATCATAAGAAAGAAAGAGTACGCACAGACAAGAAGACAAGATTCCTTATATATATATATATTTTTCTCCACCTATATATATATATTTACTATATTTGCATTTTATACATTTTGGTCTTTTTTAAGAAGCTCTTTGCACAATTTCATTTTGTAAACAGCCAAACTGTTGCTGAACATATCCAAGCCCTTAAAATCTTCATTATATGTATCAACACTTCGTCTAAAGAAGTTATTACTGGTATAAATTGTTCTGTAGAAAGGTACCGAAAACAAGTCCAAGGTACGAGAACCGGATCTGGGCACTCTCAAGCTTATTTTTTCTAGAATGTGGGGGGCGTCAATGTGGTTATTTAAAATCTTGAATAGGAATACCTGGTCAAACATTATTCGTCGCTCAGCGAGTGTAGTTAAAGAGTGACCGTCAAGTGAGTTTTTGTATGATGTGTATTCTTGATCCCCACGGTAGTCCAATGATTTAATAAACTTCTTTTGGACTCTCTCAATACGGTTAATATGACAAGCAAAATATGGACTCCAGATTATGCAACCAAAATCTAAGAGTGATCGAACAAAACTATAATACAACACTTTCAGAGTATGGGGATCCTTAAAAGGTTTAGAAATTCTAAGTATAAATCCAAGTTGACGGAACGCTCTGTTAACAATGGAATCTATATGTAAGTTGTAGGACAAGTTTGAATCCATGAGTATACCCAAGTCACGTACGGATGTAACTTGACGAAGTAAAGTATTGTTAATTTTATAATCAAATACATGAGGATTAAGTTTACGGGTATACGATATAACGGAACATTTATCAAGATTCAGATACAACTGATTTAATGAACAGTACTCGGATATTCGCTCCAGATCAGATTGCAGTTGCAAGCAGTCACAACTACTACCCACGGCTTTGAAAATTTTTGCATCATCAGCATACAACAAAATGTTTGAATTTTGGATTACTTCACCTATGTCATTAATGTATAAAATAAAAAGTAATGGCCCAGCATGAGATCCCTGGGGAATCCCCGATGGGATTTTCAAGAACCGTGAGACATAACCCTTTATAGACACTGCTTGGGAGCGGTTCTTCACATAAGAATGGAACCAGCGGAGTAGATCGCCGTGTATACCTATAGTCCATAGCTTCTCTATGAGTAAATCATGATTTATTTTATCAAATGCCTTAGTGAAATCCGTATACACGACGTCCACTTGAAGCTTGTTATCCATGGACTCCACCAAAAAGTTTGTAAATGTAAGCATATTTGTTTCAACAGAACGTCCTTTACAGAAACCATGTTGGTTGGGAGAAAAGTGATTTTTCAGCGCATTTGCCAGTGAGGACGTCACAATTTTTTCTAAAATTTTACCAAATAAATTAGTTTTAGATATGGGCCGATACTGGGATACGTCATTCCTTTTTTCATTTTTCGGTATAGGTGTTATAAGAGCCTGTTTCCATACAGCTGGAAATATACCATCCCTCAATGATTTATTGTACATAATATACAAAGGTAACGTTAATTGATCAACACAGCTGCGAATAAATATGGGATGTATACCATCATACCCCGCTCCCTTGTGTATGTCAATACTTTTTAGTTCTTTATGAATAACCTCCATAGTGATGTTTACAGAACTGAGACTGACCGGAGAGTCCAAGGGTGGGCAGTCAAAATCATATGTTACCGTACGCGCTGCACTTTGAACAAACACAGAATTAAAATATTCATTAAACAAATTACTAGTGTCCTCACCACTGGTAGAAACCCGTTCCTTCAGTCTCATCATTTGAGGGATGTGATTAGACGGTAATTTAGACTTCACGTATCGCCAGAATAGTTTGGGGCATTTTTTAATGTTGTCTTCGCTAAGTCTAATATAATTACGATACTCAACCTTTTGGAGGCGCGATTCCCGTTTGCGAAGTATTGTAAATGTTTGGTAGTCCAATGGATTTCCGTAGCGCTTCCATCTGGTATGATATTTCCTTTTTTCTTTACCTAATTTAATAAGCGGAACGGTATACCATGGTGGATATCGAGTTGTGTCAATCATTTTACGGATGGGAACGTGTTTAGCAATTACACTATTTAAAATATCATAAAATAACTGCACCATAGACTCCATATCAATATCGCTGGCAGTTGACAATTTAGAGTGCCATTCAATGGGTGCTAACTCAGCACGAATCGCATCAAAGTCAGCACAGTGAAAAAGTTTTCTAGTAATAAATCTTTGGGGTAACGGCCGGAAGGTCTCTAGTAGTAACTCAAGTACTAAAGGCTTGTGATTTACATCCTCTTTAGTTATGGGATTAATACATGTAGCTACAGTGCAGTTCTTATTACAAAATACTAGATCTAACAACCTGTTATTAATATTGAAGGAAGAATTAAACTGCTTTAGATTTGTGAAACTCATAAAATCAGCTGTTAATTGTACCAACGAATCATTACTAGAATGCACTATCATTGAACCCGAGTCACCGTCATAATCCCAGACCGCGTACGTCACATTAAAGTCACCCATAATTATAAATATATCATTAGGGTGTTGTACTATTAGGTTACTTGATAAATCATAAATTAATTTCAACTCTGTCTCATGCCGAGTACTATGGGGTATGTATGCACAGCAGATATGTATAAACCTGGGTCCAGAACTAGAAACCGTATTAGTAGGTTGAGAGATGGGGATACTCACCCATAGGTGATCGGAATGAGCGGTCGCATTCCATTCTTGTCGCAGAACCGGGCTCATCCCGCGGCGCACAGCTATGAGGACTCCGCCACCCAGCTTCTTGCCCACAACAGAAGCATCCCTATCGCGACGAAAAACCACGTATCTATCGTCAAAGTATTCTGAGCTATAAAAGTTATCATTTAACCAGGACTCAGTTATGCAACAAATATCATACTCACCAAGTAGAAGTTTATTTAAAAAAGAGTGAGATTTAGTTCGCAGTCCCGACACATTCTGATAATAGATGGTCATTAAATGAGAGAATGTATGAATGGAAAGTATAATTTAATAATAAATTTTGATCCATTATAACAAGGCCTAAAGAAATTATTACTCAACACCTTCAAACAACGAAAATAGTGATTGAACACTTTCAGTCTTATAAATAATAGGCTATTATTGGTAATGCACAAATAAACAGCAAAATAGAACAATTTATCCAGCAATAACTCAGTCTGAGGCTTAGGTTTTCCTATAATAAATACACATATAATAAAGATGTAGGTACTCGTAACACACTTGAATAAAAAGTTATAAATCGGTACAAGCACAGTAATAATATTAAAGCATAGTCATATTATTCGCGACAAGTCTTCAACACTCGAAATACGAATAATTTTTGAAGTATCGGCCTTTCTCATAAATATCTTACAATCACGGACCCATAGGTATTTGTATCCGTACTGTTCTTTAAGTTCTCGTGCGCGTTTCATTAGTTGTTTGTTCGCCGGCGTTAGATGATCGCTTACATAAATGTTAACAGCGGGGCCTGACAAACCAATGTCGGCGGTAGTAAATCCGCGCCGCGCACGCACCGCTGCCAACAGCTGATCTTTACTGCGCTGCCTGATGAATCGCACTATGATAGCTGGCGGTCTGTTAGACGCATTTTTTTGCTCGAAACGACGTACGCGGTGAACACAGTTGACATCGGTTCCCTCAAACGACAGTCCCACTTTAGTGTATATATTAGACAATATGTTATCTAGGTTTTCTCCTTTAGTAAATGGGACCCCCGATATTTCCAGGTTATTGGTCCTGGCATGTTGGTCGCGTTCATCGTTCTCTTTCTTCAACTGAGCATTAATTTCACGGAACTCCCTGATAGCACTGTTAGCGATGTTGAGATCTCTTTGCAACGAACTTATTTGAGATGTAACAAGTTCGAGACTTTCCAGACGCCCTTCCATTGCCTCCAATCGTGTGTTGACATCTTTACAGTGAGAGGCCAAGTCTTGAACCGTTGTATTCAGTCGATTAACGTCAGACTTCATTGCATCAAAGTCCCTGCGAAAATCCTTCAACTCCTTGAAAATATCGGTTAGACTGGGAACACTAGGCGTACCAGTACTTCGGCAACCAACGCAACGCCAGTTATCTTTTTTTTCAGAGGTCATCCTGCGATAGGTAGTTTCTAGAAGGCCAGAACAATTGAAATGTAGGTAGGTCTTGCATTGACTACATAAAACTCCATCGGATACACCGTCACCGCACTTCGCACAGAGACTCATTTTAAATAGTTATCGGTATAGGAGTCTCGAGAAAGGGAAAAAAAAAAATCGACTGTAGGCACTTCGATTCGTAATGTACATAAAAACGTATGTTATTATTGTAATCTACTCGACGCGTTGTTGATGTAGGCACGGTAGTGTTATGCGACTGACTGTGGACTGGACTGAGCACTGCACTGCAGCGAGTATCTTTTGGATACTCTGAGTATCAGGTATACCACCCGACTCGAGATACTCTCGATGGATATGACGTTGTTAATAAGGGACCTGTGACGAGGAACCCGACACCATGCAGTGACTTTCTGTCACCCTCCCGGTGGTAGAGTAGGTGGCCGGACTTCAGGGTTGTCGTGCCTTCCCCCGCTCTTCGCACTTCGGACAACCCCACAATGTCCCAGTGCAGCCTACTCATTTCCTCTTCCACCTCGAGCAGGTCAGTCCTCATCGTGCTAACGTTGTGCGTTACCAGGGCCAGTTTCCGTTTGGGGTGGTAGCCGAATCTCTGCCGGGGATTCTTCGCACCCCCTGCCCCGCCGTTACCATGACCGCTACCGGAGCCAGGAATAGCGGGACTGCCGGGGACTAGGGGCCTGGTCTTATTCTGTCTGTCCATTGGAGGTTTTGCCATACTCGCCACGCTTGGCAGACGGGTTGGCGAGCGCGGTATTAAGTGAGGATGTATCACAAAGGATGCCGCTGCCCATCCTTTGGTGTTCCCTTAGTCGCCTCTTACGACATCCACGAGAAGAGAGGGAGTGGTCCTATTCTATGCCGGAAACCACACGGGTAACACATAATAACATATCTACGTTTATTCAGAATAAGCGGCCCTTGTGAATTCGTTCAGACTACACGTATATATATATCAGATCTACTATCAGACTACACGTGTCAGTAGCGCGAGTTTTAAAAGATTGGTGCGCGCGTATGCTTTCTTACAGGCATCCGTAATATGGCGGCGGAACTTTACGTAGGCAGTAAACCGCACACCGAGATCCCTTACCTCAGTGACACGCTACAGCGGTGTGGTATCCATGTGGTATTGATGGTGACTCGGGCTGTGCGCTCGGCTAAACGTCAGCACCGAACATTTCGCTATATTGAAATACAGTCTATTGACCCGACTCCACTCCATGATCCCAGTAATGTCTCGCTGCAGCATGTCGTGATCCGTGTTCTACTTTATTTAGAAAACCAATTTCAGGTCATCGGCGAATAGCAAGGGTGTTGCATTTTTGACTACTTCAGGTAAGTCATTAACGGCTATTATGAAGAGCTGAGGTCCTAGATTACTGCCTTGACTAACTCCGGGTCGTGTGAAGTAGGGCTCAGATAAACGTCCTCCACAGTATACATATTGACAGCGATCTCGTAGATAGCTGGCAAAAAAAGATAAAGTATGGGGAGTACAGCCTACCCCAGCCAATTTCCTTAAAAGGACATCACTGTCTATAGTGTCAAATGCCTTCCGAAAATCAAAGTAGGCTACGTCTACCTGATGGCCGGCATCCACAGCCGGCACCAAGTGTGTCATAAGGTGCAGCAAATTTCCCGTTGTTCCCCGCCAAGGACGGAAGCCGTGCTGCGCATCGGACAATAAAGAGCTAATTTGTGGATACAGGCTGCTGTGTACAGTCGCCTCGAACACTTTAGCTGGTGTTGATAATACCGCCACTAGACTATAATCGCTGGCAGTCCAAACCACTCGTGTGAGCTTCCAGCGATCAGGAAACTTTGCAGTACTAAGGCAGGCGTTGAATATATGAAGCAACAAATTGACCAAAACCGCACGACAGTCCCTAAAAATAAACGCTGGTATTCCATCAGGACCGGCTGAGGTCTTAGGTGGCAAACGTTCAAGGGCACGTCGTACATCAGTGGGGCGCAGGCATGACAAGTTGGCCCACGCACTTTACGCGGGAATGCTCGCAGCGTTCGCTGCAGCCACGCTTAGCTCGGGAGGCTCCTCACTATACACCGTTTGAAAAAATTGAGCTAACTCGTCGGCGCATTCATGCTCTGATAGCACTCGTCCGTCTTTAATTATCTCTTTATGATTCGAGCTGCCTAGCTCTTATGTATCCCCAAAACGCTCGCGGATCCTTTTGCAAATGTGTTTGCACGCGTTCGTGATACTGGTCATGCGCTCGTTCCGTCTCAGCTTTGACTCGCCCTACATCGCGCGAACTGCTCGTAATCACTTCGCAATTTACTAGCTTTGTATATTCCATGCAACCTGGATTTTTATATCTTTAATTATCTCCGCTGTATACCACACTGGGTAACTATATTTACCTGCAGTCGAATTAATATTTTTTAGAGGAACACACTTGTCAAAAATAACATATAATTTTTCGTAGAATAAATTTAATACTAAGTCCGGGTCATGTAGTGAATATATCTCACTCCAGTCTGTCTCATTTAGTAAGCTGTAAATTTGAAAGAAATCGGCTTTATTAAAATTCCATTTGTTACGAATTACCTGGGATTGAACGTGTTGCGCATGCGGTAAAGCACTGCGCTCACGAGACGGTGGCGACGGGGAAGGTGGGGACGCGCGCGCGCTGGCCCGCACGCTCACGGCGAGCGGCGGGTGGCGCTCGTCCACGGGCTGCACCGCCTCGTCGGCCTCGGCCACCGATACTCGCACGCCACCGCTAGCGCTCAACACGAGGTCCAACTGCCTATTGCTATTATTAGGTATCGCATTGTACTGAATGAACTCACCAAAGGCCATAAAATACTCATAATAGTTACAAATATTTACGCTACACGAATACAAATTAAAATCTCCCAATATAATTAAGTTAGATTTATATTTGACACATAGTTGTTCTAAAATATGAAACATCAACAAATATTCATTGTCATCAGTCTATGGCGGAATATATACTGCATAGCAAGTAAACAAATAATGATTTCGCATATAAACGGCCGCACAAACTAATTCAAACTGATGCGAGTCTATATCGATATCCCCCGGCACTGCCACTCGCTGTAAGTCGACCCGCGGCGGTGTGGCCACTATAAACACGCCTCCCTGCTTACGCCCGTCCATCCTGTCGCAACGTAATACTTTGTGTCCAGGGATTACGAACTCTGCGTTTGGGATACCTTCGTTAAGACCGGTTTCGGTAATAACGAATAAATCAGATCCTGATGATTCCAGTAACGATAAAAACTGCGTAGTCTTCGTCCGGAGTCCTCTAGCATTCTGATATAAAATGTTCATATGTTTACATTGTTTACTCTGTTTCCAATGTATTTCCTTTGGAAGACCGACGAAACCAAACCCATTCGCTAAATTCCGCGTTTACTGGCCATATTTCAGGATCACTAAGCTTCTCATAATCACTTACTGTTACACCAATCCTGAATGAGGCATAGTTCCGTTCCGTTTTAGGTTTTCATTTTTCAACCATCAATACTGAGTCGTTGCGTTTCGTCGCATTTGGTCCACTTCGCATTTGGTCTACTAGACGAAAACATGCCTATTTCGCATTTGGTCCATTACGCACTTAGTCCTTTTCGCATTTGATCCACTTCGCGAAACGTCCATTTCGCATTTGGTCCACTTTCGGGGATTTTAGTTATAAATTCCAAATAGATAGATTTATTGATTTAGGTAAATGTATATCAGTGTTTCCTTGCACCATGAATTTGTAGTGGATTTATAAACTTTATCTGGATTTTTTTTTTTATTTAAAAAAGTTTTTGTATAAAAACCTTTTTTTCACGCATTACGTACGTACAATACTTCTAACAGAAGGAAGGAAACATCAGACAGATATATACAGCCCAAACTCATCCTATACATGGCTCTAGTCAACAATAGTGCCCGAAAACGGCAATAGGCTCTCCCCCTATTACGTGGGACATAATACAATGTTTGGTGAAATGTAGGTGTTAATAGACTATTTGACTAATTTTTTTTTTACTTTCGAAAAATGACCACTTTCTTATAATATAATGAACTTTCTTATAATATAATATAATGAATGAAAAGTAAAATTTTCGTACGACAAATTAGTCAATACGCGTATTTTAATTAGAAATCATTGGTCATTATGCGTGGGGAGCTACTTTTCAAGATATTTGCATTTGAAAAATGAAATTTGTCGCGCCGCCCGAAAACGCTCCATACAAAATCGCACGAATTTGTGTCGTCACGCTTTTGTAGCGCGTAGTGCAAATGTATGGAGTGCAAGAGAATATCGCATTTATCTCGGTCTACGTTGCATTTACACGTATATAGTTCATAGCAAAAGTTATTTAAAATTTAATGAGGAACCTAAAAAGTTATATATTTGGTTTGAATTTGGTTGTTTATATTTTGACTTTTTTCGGGAATTTCAACTAATGAAAAGTCATAGTTTCAGTTTAGATATGCAATATTTTATTTCGCAAGGCATATTTTTTAAGAACAAGCTATCATTAAGCAGTATTGGAAGAATCGACGACTTAGTCAAATAGCCTATTCACCTCTGCCTAACCCTCTGGAAACATTTTCTCCGGGGATAAAGGCGTGATTGTATGTATGTAAGGAAATATGATACCGAATAATTAGGTTTACTCATTACAACATTAACCATTATATTATTATTGTATTACTTCTTAATGATTCTTAATGTTTAATTTTATATTCTAAAATCATAAAAACAACGAAGTATGTTCTGAGATGACGTTAAACGTAACTAGGAAAGCAAATTTCACTTAACACACTCATTTTGTCAAAAGTGGACCAAATGCGAAATGGACGTTTCGCGAAGTGGACCATCTGCGAAATGGACGTTATGAGAAATGGACCAAATGCGAAATGGACCAAGTGGACCAAATGCGAAATGGACCAAATGCGCCGAAACGAGTCGTTGCCCAATATTTGTTTGATATACTCTTTCATACTTTCTTCTGTAGTACATTTTTCCAATCTCCAAATATGTAATTTTGTACGTTCTACTGCTTTTAAACTAGCAATTGAATTGTTACCCCCTCTTTTTATGGGGTTACTCCTTCTATTATTTCTAACTTCGACCCAGCCATCACCATGGTTCTCATCCACTTTCCCATTCGTTGTTTTTCCGGTCACCGCCGCGTAACTAAACCCCGTGTCACCCGTGCCCATCGGCCTCGGTCGAACGGGCTGAGCCTGCGCGCTCAGTGTGTTCACGTAGCTGTCCCCACAACCAGGGTTTGGCGGATCAGATACTATAGTAGTACTCTGACTGTTATTGATTCCGGCCTAATAACATTACTTTCCTTTTCTTTCGTGTATCTCTGTCTATCAGTTTTTAATGTTTTAATTTGTTGCTCAAAAGAACTACACTTTCTATTTGCTTCCTTTAGTTCTTGCCTTAGTTGACTATTTTCAAGCGCGAGTATGGCCACCGTGGTCTTAATTTCCTGTAGTATATTTGCTTCAAAAGTACTGATTTTTGCCATGATTACACTATTAACTTTATCTATTATATCATCTGATGTACCTGACGATAGTTTCGACCGAAAAGTAGTTTCCGCAAAGGATTGATTCGGTTCTATCTGGCTGCCGCCGGTACCACTCACTCCACGTACTGGTGTATCATCAGTCACCCGTAAGCGCTGGGTCACATTAGCGCAAGAACCACACTTGAACGTAGGCTTCAATTGTGTATGTTCATTCTTAAATGCATCCGGGGTGATATTGACGCATCTATAATGAAATGCTGTTTTGCATCCAATACACTTAATCATCTCCCCGACATCAATTTTTTTGCTACAAACTATACAGTTCATTTTGAATAAACAGTAGAACAAGGACGGCGCGGCGTTAGATAAGTCCCGCAAGCGCAAAAGAGCGTGATGTATTTGTTTGTGTATTTTAAATTAAATCGAGGGTAGCACAAAGGTGCTACCCTCGATTTAATTTATTGTCACAGCTGATTTTCACTTCAAAATAATGTCTTAAATGTTAGAAATAATCAGATTTAACACCGTACTCCATTTCTTATACGCTTAGAAAAGTCTAATACACTATTTAAACACATTTTGATAGCTATTAACTCCGTAACTTTTAAGTAAGAAAATACTTCCGACGAAAGTGATAGATAGATCATAGCGACACACACACACATCGAACAGACGATCGAAATTAGGGGTATAAAAGGGGCTGCCAGAGCGGTGAAAGGACAGTTAAGTTTAAGAGTTCAAAAGTGAACAGAAGAAGAAGACTAAGAAAAGAAAGAAAGTAAAAAAAGAGTGAAGTTCAAGTGAAGTGAAGTAAAAGTGCAGTGAACTGTTATTGCAACGTGTGGTGCAGTCACACTGTGAGAGTCGTGTATGAGTGCAGGGTCCTCCTAGTGCATCGTGCAATACAGTCACGCTGTGAGTGTTGAGTTCAAGATTTGGCTGTTCGGGTCTGTAAATATAGTGATCTCACATACGAAGTTGTTTACTTCCAATCCCGTTACCCGTCTCCTGTAACAATATCCTTATAGATAGTTGTAGTACCAATGATATTACATATAAAAAAGAGGCAGATATGTTACTAAAGTGCGCCTGGTGAAGACGCGAAAACGTCCCAATTGGGACGTATCGCATTTAGTATATGTCTGGCAAACGCCGAGTTGTCACGTATGTAAGCGCATAATAAAATTGCAACAAAAATGCCATCGTGTTTCTTAAAAAGTGTACAAATTACGATATTAAATTAATAAAACACGAGGGATCTCCTATCACATGTAAGTACATACAATATTACCGATTTATCAGTGTATTTCATTAAAATTGGTTTAATAATATTTTTAAAATAATGGCGGCAGAGAAAAAAGACAGAAACACTTTTTGATATAAGTACGACAAGGACACAACAACACTGCTTGCATAGATTATCAGTACAGATGCGACATAGGGTAATTTTCACTTTACTGCCTAGGTACTAAAGTAATAATTGACATGTTGTTCAGTTTTATTTGTTATTTTAAATTCAGTGGCAAAATCTTTGTTTTATTTATTTGTTATCCTTTACATAATTGTAATAACCTAACTTTTTTTTTTCAAGGTTTCCGACTAATGAAGTTCGACTTCAAGAGTGGATTGCAATTGTTAGGGAACAACGAAATGAGTTTGACTGGACACTTTCAAAAAGCAGCAGAATTTGTAGCAATCACTTTGAAGCCACTGAGAGATATACTTCGAAATAAGGTAGAACATTGCTGAGGAAGAATATAAATAATAGACAAATATACCACTGTTCGGCTTCATTCTGCTCATAAAAATAATCCCGATATAAAAAAACTTTCTAAGAGGCAGAAAAGAAATAAATTAAATTCATTTGAAGGCGTTTAATTTTTTATTATAACGTCAATGCGTCACTATGGTTTTATTTTCGAGAAGTTTCTTTATTATCTTTTTTAACCTTCTGTATCCTTGGTCAGACCGCATTGTTAGATCAATCTAACCACGTCCACTATTTTGTGTCCTTGGTCAGATTTCAATATTATTTTGTTAGATCAATCTAACCACGTCCACTCTTTTGTGTCCTTGGTCAGATCAATCTAACCACGTCCACTCTTTTGTGTCCTTGGTCAGATCAATCTAACCACGTCCACTCTTTTGTGTCCTTGGTCAGATTTCAATATTATTTTGTTAGATCAATCTAACCACGTAGGTAGGTACACTCTTTTGTATCAGGTTTCAATAGACAAAGATAAGTACTAGATTATCCGAGAATAGATTTATATTATATATTCTAAAGAGATCACAAACTGCGTTGACCTTTTTGTGATTACTAGCTGTTAATAAATGAACTGCATATTACGTCACATTTGAATTGTCAAATGGATAATAACATTATTTTTCATCTCATTATCAATTATATTTACAATGTCATCCTCATCCGAATTAGAAAATTTAATTAACGATAAAATAGTCTTTATTAAAAGGAAACGTGGCCAAGTGTTGCTTTATTCCGGTCATCAGTACTACAAAAATAAAACATACAAAAGCGGGTCAACGATTTGGTTGTGCCGCAACTTTGCCAAGTTAAAATGTAATGGCTCTGTGACTATCGAAAATGTAAGTACCTACATATGCTATTTTATGTCCTATAGTGGTAGGTAGGTATTTATTGTTTGTCTACCTTTAGGAATTGAATTTGGATGATGATCAGCATTAATTGAAGCCTCCGTGGCTCAGTGGTTAGTGGCCCTGACTGCTTTCGGATTGACGGGTTCGATTCCCACCCAGGACAAATCTTTGTGTGATGAACACGAGTCTTTGTACTGTTTCTGGGAGTAATTTATCTATAATGTGTATGTATTTAGGAAAAAAAATGTATTTAAGTATTATATCAGTTGTCTGGTATCCATAACACAAGCATTAAATTGCTTACATTGGTACCTAGATGGTGCTGTGTGTAAAATGTCCGAACATTTATTATTATTAGGAAAAGGTTGTTCCTCGTGGTTGCCCTGTGAAAACTACTGTATTTTTTATTTTTATCATTTACTTATTTATTATTATTATTTATTTATTTATTATTTATGTTTTGTTTTGTTACTCGATGCGAGGTCTAATTTTTTATTTTTTGTTTTATAATTAAAGGATATCAATATACTGAAGGCAAAAGATCATACGTGTCTATCCGATGTTGGGCAAAATATGATAGACCTGCAAATGCATAAGTTGAAAGTTGCATCAACATCATTTAAACCAGTGCCTTTACTGTATAAAAAATGTGTCAAGCCATTAAAAGATCAAGGAATTGATATCGTCACAAAAATACCAAATTTTAACGCAGTCAAAAGTGGTGTTTACAAATTTCGAAATAGAGATGCTAATATACAAAAATTAATGTACAAAATAACCACTGACGTTATAGTACCACCCATTTTTGGTTCGTTTATTTTATTTGACTACAAGTATGAAAAAAACAGAATAATTGCATTTGCATCTGCGGAAGCAAAAGAATGCATAAAATCACTAGAACATTTGTTTGCAGACGGAACGTTTCGTAGTTGCACTAAACCATTTAATCAACTATATGTAATACATGGAGACTTGGGTAGTTCAGCAAATGCCACAAACGTTGTGCCGCTTATATATGTATTGATGACAGACAGGACCGAAAAAAGCTATTACGCGTTATTCAGTATGCTTAAATCTCAAATTCCAGACATGAACCCTTCACAATTTACCATGGATTTTGAAACATCAGCAATGAACGGCATTTTAAAAGTATTTCCAAATATAAATATTTGCGGGTGTTATTATCATTTTTCGAACTGTGTATGGAAAAAAGGGAAGAAGCTAGGCATCACTGAAAACAGAAATTCGAGGAGGATAGTAGGACTTTCTGCTGTTCTTCCTTTATTGCCACTAGATTTAATTAAGGATGGTTGGAACTATATTGGCAATGAATTCCCTGAAGACAATGAACTTTTCAATAATTTTAAAAACTATATGGTCGCGCAATGGTTTAAAAATACAGAATGGATCAAAATATGGTGTGTATACGGCCAACGCCATCGTACAAATAATTTTGCCGAGGGTTGGCATAACAAATTAAATAAATTGGTTGGCAGAAAACAACCAAATTTAATGAAGCTGTTGCAATGTCTGTATGAAGATGCCGAATACTATACCATACGAATAAATGGTGGAATACCTGATACCAGAAACAAAGATCAAATTGAAAGAGATGTGTATATAATGAACTGTCAAATGATGTTGAATGATCATCAAATAACTGTGGGACATTTCCTTGAAAAATTAAGAAGTTGAGGAGATCTGTATCTTACAAGTGGTTATGTCGAAAAAAAAGTCCAAATGTTTAATTTTTTTTTTAACTAAACGTCAATTATTATTTGTTCATTAGCAGACAGAACATATCATTTTAAAAATATCCGATCAACTATTATATTTCCTAACTGTGCAACTAAGTATTTGATTGGACGATTATGAAATAATAGGTTTTTTTTAATTCTAGACGGACCAAATATTGTTGTGATAATAAAAGGTAATTTTCGATCTTATGGACAATATTTAGAAACACTTATTTCGGGTAATATAGATGACACTGATCACGAATATGTGAAAAAATCAGGAAACTGTGCAATGTCGATAAGGTCGAAAATTGCTTGCACCCATTTTTAACAAAAGCAATCGTTATCATATCACTTTCCGATAGTCTTTTTATTTCATTTGTTCATTTGTTTTATGGAGGTTCATTTGTTTTATGGAGGTTCATTTGTTTTATCGAGATTCGTTTGTTTTATGGAGGTTCATTTGTTTTTATGGAAGTTCATTTGTTTTTATCGAGGTTCATTTGTTTTATCGAGGTTCATTTGTTTTAATCGAGGTTCATCTGTTTTATCGATGTTCGTTTTTTTTTCAAATATATAAATAAACGCAATATTTTCAACCTTTGTTCTCATATTATTATACCTATATATTTTTTATTTATTCGGCTTATAATTGCGACAGTGACCAAGGGTACCTAATTATTTTTACACGTGGTCCTAACCTAGGACTCTAATTTCATCAGTCTGACCAAGGACACAAGGAGTTATGATCTAACAATGCAATCTGACCACGGATACTCTAGGATTACAAATTTAAATCAGTCTGACCAAGGACTCAAAAGAGTGGACGTGGTTAGATTGATCTAACAATGTGGTCTGACCACGGATACAGAAGGTTTTTTAATTGTTATCATTTTCCGAAGTAAATGGGTGATTTTCAACAAGTGATTTTTTTGTATCATTTCGGTGAGATTTTTCTATTACAATGTCTTGTTAATATATTTTGTAACGAAAATAAACTTTAATCTTATTTGTAACATATGCGTGAGTGGACATCATGTAACATCAAAACTTACTGAAATATTTAAGATTGAATTTTTGGGAGCCCACAGAAATGAAAAGTGTCCACTGAAATGATAAATCGTCCACCGAAATGACTAGACTGTGCACCGGAATGAAATTAGCCCACTGAAATGATACAGCCAAGGACATCATTTATTTTTAGGAGGATTCCGTAGATTGTCTGAAACGAATCTAAATAAATTCCATAGAGATATCACTAGACTGTATTTGTGATATTTATTAAATATAAGATCAAACTATTATATTAGAGAAAAAAATTTAATTTTTTTGCGGAACGAGTGTTGTGTTCTTACCCGACTGCGCGACGCAAAGGAGGATAATGTGTTTATCAGTCTATGTATGTATGTTTGTTTCTATGTGGCGTTCTAGAGACCAAATGCATAGGCCGATTTTGATAATTCTTACGTCAATCGATTCGTCTTAACTTTGCGAGTGTCACTAAAAACATGACAGTAATCAAAATTTACCACGGCGAAAACCAGACGCCAAAATTTTGTCAAAATGAAAAAAAAAGTAGATGAACTATGTCAAGTGGGGTGTCGTTGAATAGGTATTTTAAAATCATCTTAAGGTTCATTTTTCATTTAAAATAATAGTTTAGGATATATAACGATTTAAAGTTATTTAACAAAACAGTCGCTAATTTTCTTAGTTATTGATTTTAAGTTATTATTAAGTTATAAGTTTTTATTTCAAGTATATACGATATGAAGGAAATTAAAAGGAGATAACAAAAAGATATACAAGTCATATCATAACTAAAAAGTATAAAATAAAACAAATTATTAAAAAATAAAAAAAACTCGACTGCCACTGAAAAGACCGAAATAAGTTTGATAGCAGGCGGTACCCATTTGCCAATCATAAACCGAAAGAAAATTAATGGGTACCGACTGCTATCAAACTTATTTCGGTCTTTTCAGTGGCAGTCGGGTTTTTTTAATTACTGGTAATAATAATAGTGTTTTGTATGTAAAACTTCACAATGTACTAAATCACCTCTTATATTTTTACGACACAATGATTTAATAAGAAAAATTATAAAAATAATGTAAGTATGTTCAAAAGAGCTAAACACTTCATCTTAAACATAACAAAAAAAAATTAGATCACGTTATCGTAAATTATCGCAAACAGTTTGGCTATATAATCCGATTATGTACAGTCAACTACAAAAGTAGCTTAACAAATTCTAATTTATTGAACACTGTGGCCCCTAAACCTTACATAAAATTGTGAAAAAAAACATTGAATATGTAAATTAAGTTTGTCTTCTGGGAATCATCACACTACATTTACTATAGACAGATGCATTCCAATATAAAAAAGATTTGTAAAATATTTTAGTGTTAATCAACTTATGGCGTTGACTGTACTTATGCGAAAAGAATGAAAATAGCGCAATCACTAGTCACTATTGCAACAAAATGAATGAATTCAATGAATCGATCCTGCTTTTTTTTTTCTAGCATATCTCTCCCTGTCTTTTCTAAGAAACTCTTCGCGTGTGACGTCATTGCTCTTAATTCTCTCTTTTCTTCTTCTTTCATATAACCTTTCCTTTCTGGTCTGTAGCTTAGGTCGCGGCATCCTAAAATCCAAATCATAATTTTAAACATTGAACATCACATTATCGTTGAGAATACACATTGTCTAGAAGTAAGTACATCTATTATCCATTTTATAACAAGACATTTTTAACTGTTTTTTTATTGTATTGTGATAAATAAAAGAAAAAAAAAACAAATATTAACACATCAAATTAATCACAAATATCGAACCTACAATATCTAGAATTATCTCACCAAATTTTTATGATTCAATCTTAGACTCAAGGATCTCTAAAACTTATGATTTTATCATTTCTAAATATAAATTTCATTTAAGTGGACTGTTATCAGTATTACAGTCCACCGAATCCACTGAAATGATAACACCGAGGTGATAAAAATAATAAGTTTTACATTTAACTCCGATATTAGAATTAATATTAAAATTTCAACACTGCTGTAACAAAACATATCTTACGGCGAATTTAAAACACAATTTTGAAATAAATTGAATGAACCTAACACGAGCTATAACGGCCACAGAAATGACACTATTTTTGTCCCCATATCACTGAAATGATATACTTACTTTTCGGCGGGAATCCACGATGATTTTGTGACGCGTTCGTGCGCTGCAACGAATGGAGGTGGCCTGATTCGAAGTAAGGAAAGGCACGGGGGGCGCAAAAACGCTATGTTGACGAAGTTACTCAACTAAAACTTACTGTCCATCAAAATGATAACTTTTTACAGGACAAAAGTAGACTGTTTAATACAATGTAAAAGAAATACGATAAACAAACAATATTAGTTTTTTTCTATGGGTCATATTATAATTTATTCATACAAAATTAGATTTTAGTCCAAATGTTAAATACAACTGCAGGGCAAGATATTTTACGAGTGAAATTCGATTCAGGACAGGTCACCGAAATGATAAAATGACACTTTGTAATTTTTTTTTTTTATGTAATAGAGGACATTACTCAACAATTTTTTTTGCCATGGTAGAGAAGTACCTATTATACTATGAAAAGTAATCAAAATCGTAAAACCAACACATTGCACTACCGTTCTCAGGCTTGCCGTGTATTTTTTTTGCTGTTGATATTCACCCAAATAATGACGTATTATTTTTTCATCGAATTTCATTTCTTGCCTACCAAATAAATACCCCTTCTGTTCAACAAAATCATAATCTATGCTAAAAAGCCATACTAGAACGAACGAGACGATTGCAGTCCGAATCATTCCGAATTATAGCTATCTTTTTTACTCACGTGCTTATCCCATCTTTCATACTATTTTAACGCTAATTGTCAACTATTGTGCACTGACACATTGCTGGATCAGATTTGAGGAGTCAGTTACTATGAACGTAACATATCTTGTATAAAATATCATTGTGTAGTACTAATTATTTATGATTTGTTGGCAGTGAAAGTTCGTTTTTATTAAGCTACCCTGATGAAATTTAGTACAGAGAGGAATAAGAAGTTGGGGTTATAGGTGGTTATAGGGAGAGAAATGGGGAGTAGGTAAATTTTTATTATGCAAGTTATTTTTGAAAATACTTTGGTACATAAGTAATAAAATAAAGTTATGTAAACGCGGGCGGAGACGCGAGTTTTCTATATTTTATTTTATTTGGGCCTTGGTGGGGGTGGTATCCGTGGGGATTTTGCGCACGATAAAAAAAAAGTGGAGGCAGGAGGTGTGTATTAACTTGAATCCAATTCAACAAATATTTGATGATATGGTGGAAAAATTATAAACATTTAAAAGACCAAATCTCGAGTTAATCCAACTTTCAGACGTAGTAGGAATAGGAATTCAAAGTATTACAAAGTGTTTGGTACAGTGGACATTTTGGTACAGTAGACATTTTGGAACAGTGGACATTATGATAGAGTGGACGAGATGGCCCTAAAGGTATTTGGGAAACTTACAGCTAGTATACATATTAGCCTTAAATAATAAATAGCTGAAGGCCATTAACAAGTTTCCACGAGTAAACAATGGTTGTTCATATTAGGTCCTTACATATGAAATTGGCGTTTTGTATGGGAGGAACAAAAAGTCGAATATTTTTAAATATACTATATTTAATTAATCAAAGTATGAACCATTGTTTTCTATGCACTTTTGCCATCTCATAGGTAGTTCATTGATCCCTTTACTAAAAAAACCAGTCGGACGGGAATTAATAAAATCTGTGAAGGCGATTTGGACTGCCCCATCAGAGTTGAAATTTTCCCTTGCAAGAAGTTGTCCAAATTTCGAAAAAAATGGTAATCTGTTGGAGCAAGGTCCGGGGAGTAGGTACGGATGATGTCTTAGACATTCCAATTGAAGCTCTTCTAATTTGGTAGCCGTCTGTTGTGCGGTGTGTGGTCTAGCGTTGTCGTGAAGCAGCAGTGGCGTGGAGCGATTGACCAGCCTAGGTTGTTTAGCCGCTAGCTTTTCCATCATTGTTTGCAATTGCTGACAATAGACATCAGCCGTAATAGTCTGGCCAGATTTGAGAAAACTGTAATGAACAATACCGGCACTAGTCCACCAAACGCTCACAAGTAGATAACTTTTTTGGGGTTAATTTTCGCTTGGGGCAGGATTTGGCTGGGTGGGCAGGATCCAACCATTGCGCTGAGCGCTTCCGATTATCGTAAAGAATCCATTTTTCATCACAGGTAATGATTCGGTTTAAAATACCGTCATTATTGTGCCGGTTCAGTAATGTAACGCAGCAGTCGATGCCGGATCCCTACCGTGGAACCTGGATGCGAGAGCCCTTTCGATGCTATATCGGTATCGAAAGGAGGCGCGGGAGCAGGGACGGGAACCCGAGCCTGATGAAATTCGGGCCGTGAGGTCTCAGCTCCACAGGGACATGGTAGCGGAATGGGAGCTACGACTTGGGCGACCAAGCGCAGGGCACGCCGTAATAGCGGCGGTAAGACCCATCATGGATGAGTGGCTAGAGAGGCCACACGGCAGCCTCTCGTACCGGCTGACGCAGGTGATCACCGGACACGGGTGTTTCGGGAGTTACCTGTGTCGGATCCGGAAGGAGCCAACGTCCGAGTGCCATCACTGTGATGCGAGCGAGGACACAGAGCTGCACACGCTGACCGAGTGCCCGGCGTGGGACACGCCGAGGCGGGTCCTAGTGGCGGCTCTGGGGGTGGGAGTCCTCACACTCGCCACGTTGCTCACAGCGATGGTACGATGCGCGAACGCTTGGGGTGCGGCCGCCTCCTTCTGCGAGCAAGTAATGCTCGAGAAGGAGGCGGCCGGTCGGGTCCGGACCAGACTCCGGGCCCGGGAAGCCCGCGCAGAGCGAAGACGAACCGGACGTCGGAGGTCGCAGAACGACCTCCGTCCTCCATGAGCGCTGGCCTGGGGGTGACCGGTGGAGCCGCCTGTCACCCTAGCAGAAGCAGGCCGCGGCGGCGGCGCAAAATGCGCCTCCCCGTAACCGGGGCTAGATGGGGACACTGTGGTCCCCACAACCCGAAGGGGGCCATCTCGATAGAGATGGTCCTGGGTCTGCCGGGGTGCGAGAGATATGCTTTTGGCAATCTCACCTCCGGCAACCAAGGACCCAAGACGGCGTGCGTTTTAGTCGGTTCGAGTCCGACATAACCGCCTCCACCGGCTCCGTGGGGGTGGTATCCGTGGGGATTTTTCGCACGATAAAAAAAAAAAAAAAAAACGCAGCAGTCGACGCGCGTTTGCCGGTTTGCTTCAGTCAATTCGTGAGGTACCCACCTTTCAAGCTTTGATTATTGATATGTCTAGATAGAGCATCGCGCTGCAAAAGAACAAAAAGAAATGGGACGAATTTTCCATAATAGTGTGCGTGACAGCTTCGTCTTACACTCGCGTTATGTCAGTTTGCTTTTTAGTGTGCGAGTGTGAATTGATACCAGTTGCTGAAAACTGCCTCAAAAATAGGGAAAATGTTATGTATTAATTAATAATATTGAAAGTTAATTCAGTTTAGAAAAAATACTCATAATTTTAAAAAATATCAGGACACAACATGAACGACATGTTTCGTTGGTCGAACTATTGTAATGTTAATTATACACTGGCCTAGTGAAAGCTAGTACTTGAAGTATTTTATGACTACCACTTTGGTAAAACTATTATTTGATTATTTTTGTAATATGAAGCATAACTTTTCTCACAAATTATGTTATTCAACTTGGCTGTGTGTATGTATGTTCGGGTCAAATTTTGCAACTGAATTTTGAAGTTGTTATCCTAACCGAATGAGATGAAATTTTGTATTCACGTTTAGATAGATTATGGTCTGGCATAGGACATAGGCTACTTTTAATGTAATAATACAGCGCATATGCGCTCAAAAGGAGCAACCAACTGCGAGTGACCGAACATTTAGACTTAGATTTAGATGATGGGAGCCTAAGCAGTGCGCGCTATTATGTGATTTTAGGATAGATTCGTAAATAAATTGATAGTTATAAGTATTTTATATGGTAATACGAGTAAGTTAGGACTTGGTAGGTATGTAAGAAAGTTGGTATTAAAATTAAAGTCGTCATATTCGAATGAAACTTCACAAAAACCTGTAAAATAGAGCAATGGTGAACATTGATGTAAAATTTGTTAATATAACTATCACTCGCAACGCTAAGGGCTAAAATGAGGCCCAGAAAACATAAGCGAGCGGGAGACGAGGTAAAGTCAACTTAAAATGATACTAGGATTAAAGTAACAAGTAAACAGTATAATATTTATTTTATTATTAAAAAATGGAAACAGGAGGTGAGGAAATCGGTCCGCAGGCCAGCCATTTAAAAAAAAAATATAAACAGGAACATTTCAATATATTTTTTTAATTATTTAATAAACTTGCCTTACGCGGCACCGTTCCCTTCTTTAATCTCAGGCGTCGCTGCTCATTGACAAAATATTTATCTTTTTCATTAAAATGGTCAGAGCAAATAACTGAGTTTTTCATCGGTTGCCACAATTCCTCGTTACGACTTTTTCGTATATTCTGGATACATCGGTTTCTTAGTATTGGATCGCTTGGTATTCTGAAAAATATAACCAAAAATCCATGATACTAATTCCATTCTGAAATTTCATAACTACGACGTGGTGGCCATATTCTGTCTGCAAAAAATGACATCAAATTCGTACTCAGCATGCCGAAAGACCCTTCATACGATACTCCTATTGTATTATACACTAGCTTTTGCCCGCGGCTCCACCCGCGTGGATGTCGGTTATCGCGACAAAACATAGCCTATGTCCTTTCTCAAGGTCTAATCTAGCCCTATACCAAATTTCATCAAAATCGGTTCAGTGGTTTAGGCGTGAAAGCGTAACATACAGACAGACAGACAGACAGACAGAGTTACTTTCGCATTTATAATATTAGTATGGATTATATTATTTTTTTGATAGGCCATGTTTTTTATGGGAGTTTTGACTTGAGTAACTAGCAACATACCAGTTAAGTACAAAATGGTGACGACAATTTTAAATTATTTTAGAAAATAGCTAATGGCTTATATTGCTATAATTGGTACAATACAATGGTACTTCCCGATGAAAGGCAATTTTTTTTATTGATTTAGACCGTCCTTTATAATTTCTGCACACTTTTATCACACAAATCGTCATTTTCAAAATTACAAATGATTGTCCGTGCCCACTGACAGTGCGTCTGACACTGAAAGCAGGAAAGTCGTTTAGAGTCCAACAGTTCGTCTCTATTTTTTTGGCCGCTTTCAACGCTTTGACTGTCTATCTAGACATATCAATAATCAAAGCTTTCAAGCTTTTTAATCTTCCCAATTTGCTTCAAGTGAATTAAAACAGTTTTATCACTAACACCGCAGCCTGCAGCTAACTCGGACGTGGTTTGCGATGGATCCGCTTCCACAATAGCCTTCAATACTTCATTATCAACTTGGGTCTCAGGCCGTCCACGGGGCTTGTTCTGCAGGTCGAAATTTCCAGAACGAAAACGTTGGAACCAAAAACGAACTGTGTTTTCTTTTGCAACATGACCGCCATAAACATCATTCACCCTTCAAGTCGTTTCCGCAGCACTAGTGCCACGGCGGAACTCGTATTCGTAAATAATGCAATGTTTTAAGTTTTCCATTTTGTAAAATGAGTGACGCAAACAGAAAAAGCAGAAGAAAAAAAACAAATGAATGACGGTCATCGAAGCACAAATACATGAGTAAATAGCTGTACAAATTTGAATTTGGAATTCCTTACAAAAGAGGAGAAAATCGTGATTAAAGTGGCCAGTACGAAAACCGCCAATTTCATATGTAAGGACCTAATATTAGAAAAAAAAACATAGGTACAGAAATTAAACACTTATATCTATCGTTCCATTAAAACCACTGCAAATAATTATGTTTCGCCAAAGAACCTCTTAGCTGTACATGTTTTAAACGGCAAACATTAGTATTGAAAAGTCTAATTCACGACATAAATTATTGAAGCATCTTTCACCCGTATTAAAAATGAGTTTTGCCTGTAGGTGCACTTGACGAGGGGTTCATAGAGTAGACTAGGATTATGCAGCAGTCTGGATCGTGCGATAAAGCCTAGTTCTCCCAACAACTCGGGACAATCTTGTGTAAATACACGACATCGGTAATGCGTCTCCGTTCATACAAGGGTATTATGCGAACTATGTCATTGACAAACATTATAAATAGCAACGGACCTAAAAGGGATCCCTGTGGTATTCCAGATGGTATCTGTGACGCTTTTGAGGTATATCCTTTCAACAACTCTCTGACAGCGATTTTGGACTTATGAGCTGTAATTTTTGCAAAAGAATATCGTGATCTATTCTCTCAAATGCCTTGCTATAGTCAGTATAGGCCACGTCAACCTGGGAAGGTTCAGACATAATCTTTGTTAGATAGTCAGAAAAAGTGAGCAAGTTAGATACGGTGGGCCTATTTTTCAAAAAACCATGTTGAGCTTCACATAAAAACTGTTTAATGACGTGGTAGACTGCGAGATAAACAAGTTTTTCTAGAGTCTTGGCGAAAAGGCAATTTCGATATAGCCCTGTAATTCTATCCAAGGTCTTTAGTGCCTTTCTTGTCCAAGGGGGTAATGAACGCTGTTTTCCAGATTTGCGGCATTACACCTTCATTAAGAGATCGCTGATATATTATAGTCAGAGGTAAAGATAGGCTACGAGCACAACGAACTATGAGGATGGCAGGAATACCATCAGGACCAGCAGACTTGTATAAGTCGATTGCCTTTAGAAGTTTGAGAACTTCAGTCTCATAGACCACTACACAACTGATATCCCCACACTGGAGGCGACTACGCAAATAGCTATCCAGATCAACTTCGTTGCAACCTGTTCTGGGCAAGAAATTACAATTGAAAAAGTCATTGAACATATTGCAAATATCTTCACCAGATAAACGTTGCCCATATTTCATTGGATGGATGGATGGGTAAGTATTTGCTGACATTTGTTTGCTTTTTATGTAAGATCAAAAGGCTTTTGGCGATCGAGTAATATTATTTTCGATAGTTCTAATATAATCAAATCAAATCAAAAATAGTTTATTCTGCACAGACCATTAAATAGGAGCTTACAAAACGTCAATATAAAGTAAATATTAAATACTATAGTAACTAATACTACTAGCTATAGACCACACCGGTTCGAAACGCGGCCCAGACCTGAGAAGAATCCGGCAAGAAACTCAGCGGGCATTTTTTTATGGTCTATTTACAAAACATTTACTTAGCATAAAACTTTTTGGCCTAGATACAATGTTTTGCTTGAGTAGCATAGCTGAGCGAACAGCTCATTTCCTAGCTTGTTTATCATTTAAATTTTCTTGGATTTTTTAATAGCCTTTCTGGTACAGTTTGCTCTTTACTGTATTTTTAAATTTATTAACAGGTAAATCTCTGATTTCATTAGGAAGCTTGTTAAAAAAGCGTATACAGTTGCCCTGGAAAGAATTACTTATTTTATGGAGTCTGCTATGACAAACTACAAGACTGTTTTTATTACTGGTGTTTATATTGTGCCTGTCACAAAGTCTTGGACAATAATCGTTGTGCATTTCCTTCCCCAATTCCTTGGCACGATCACGTAACATTAAGAAGAAGACTCACAGTTCGACAAGTTGCCGTATTTTTATATTTCGTATGTTGTTTAAATTTCTCTTTTCAAATTTTGATTAATGGGGTTTTGTACCAAGGGGGATATTTAGTAGTAGATTTCACCATTTTAGACGGAGTGAAATTTTCACGCAAATCTAGTCTAGCATATAACAATGATAGGGCACTTTCCACCGTTCCTATTCCAAAATCCTTATGCCAGTCGAAAACGTCAAGTCCTTGCGATATTGATGTAAAATCAGCCAAGTGATACATATGAAAATGAAAAATTATTTATTACTGCAAAATGTTACATAGGTACACAATTTTATAACAGAACTACCACAGTGATTTTGAATAACTCTGACCAGATTTTGTGTAATATGTATTGTTATGATGGAAGAGCTTATTTAAAAAAAACTAGATCTATCTGTGGTTTCCTCACTAGGCAAACCTGTATCGAGGAAACCTATTAAACACTATATAACTATTCCTCTCCTGAATTGGCAATACCTGTTGGTCTACAAAATCAGCGACTATGCTAAGAGATACGTGATGGGTATCCTCAGAGACCAAAGGATTCAAGCACTTATCAACAGTCAAATGATTGTTACACAAAATTAAGTCCAATATCCTATCGTTTCAGTTTTGATGACTATTGTACCTACTGAAGCATGTTACATGTAGTTAACACGTCATAAAATTCTAATCTGGACCGTCTGATAAGTGCCATGATACATTAGGTAAATTAAAATCGCCCAGTATTATGAAAGTATCGGCTATAGTGTTTAGTACAATATCTAATAACTTATTGTAGAAGTCAGCTGGGCCGTTAGTGAACTCCCTTGATTCTGTGCATTATACAGATGTGTAGTTTACATTTGCCTTTAGGTCTAGAACGATTGAAGGGAAACCAACTATCGTGCTCCTCCGAAGCCCCACCACCCAGCCTCTGATTCCTTCTCAAGTAATCAAACATTCCGTCTCCAAACATTAAAACGTTTAAACAATTCCATTAATTTTCTTTCGGTTTATGATTGGCAAATGGGTACAGCCTGCTATCAAACTTATTTCGGTCTTTTCAGTGGCAGTCGGGGTTTTTTTTAATCATTTGTTTTATTTTATACTTTTTAATTATGATATGACATGTTTATCTTTTTGTAATCTCCTTTTAATTTCCTTAAAATAAAAACTTAAATCAATAAGCAAGAAAATTAGCGAGAAAGATTGTTGTGTTATACAACTTTAAATCGTTATATATCCTAAACTATTATTAAAAATGAAAAATGATAAAAGGAACCTAAAGATGATTTTAAAATACATATTCGACGACACCCCACTTGACATAGTTCATCGACTTTTTTTTCTATTTGACAATATGGCGTCTGGTTGTCACTGTGATGAATTTTGATTACTGTCATATCTTTAGTGACAGTTGACACTCGCAAGGTTAAGACGAATCGATTGACGTAAGACTTATCAAAATCGGCCTCTGCATTTGGTCTCTAGAATGCCACATAGAAACATACATACATACATACATCGACTGATAAACACATTAAGTACCATAGCAAATATATTACGGTTTTTTTGCCGTTTCGGAGATAATCGGATCTTTCATGCTAGCGCCATACAAATTTTTCGTAAAAAAATCTTATTCATTTGTTTTTGGCAAGGTTTAACTGTAATGTCATTTATCTTATACCTTTAAATGAGCAATTCTTGTATATAAATAATTGGTATCTCGGAATCGGCTCCAACGATTATCATGAAATTTTGTATACAGGGTGTTTCGGGGGCGATAAATCGATTTAGCTAGGATTCATTTTAGAAAATGTATAAAAGAAAAATACCGAGAAAAGCTAGGTCAAACCAGATATTACATACTAATAGATATTAGAACTAATATCCACCCAAAAACCGACACTTCAAAATTTTAATGCCTAAGTCTATGGAGGTTGGTTTGCAGCCCACCGTGCGCCACGGCGACGGTGAATGGGGTAGCCAGAGCTCACTGGAGAGGTTTTCTAGTGTTAGTGGGAAGATACAGGAATCGCTGACTTATGCATGTGTGACATTTTGCCGTAGCGGTCAAGCAGAATGTGAAACCGATAACCACTGGCCGCTCATAGACATACGATTGTTAAAAAAAAATCTTATGTAAGCAATACAGATTTCTTGTCAATTGTAGTATATAATATTCTAGGACAATCTACACAACACTATCTGGACCCAACAAAGTAAGCATAACTTTACTAGCTTGTGTTATGCTGCCGTCTTATTGTAAAAAGGCATAACTAACAAAAACAAAAATGTGAGATAATCGAGTTCGAAATTTTTCAAGGTTTTTTTAGCAGAAAAAATCGTTGGTGTATTATTGGGAGAAACAAGTTATTAATTTAGGTACACAATCGAAATACCTATTTAACCATGTATAGGAATATATTTATTTATTTATTTTTTATACGAAAAATCCCAATTTTCCCTTTCATCTTAACAAAATAATTACAAATAAAATATCTTTTTATCGTTTTAAAGGCACAACTAACCAGATAAGTCTTTTCTTTTTAAAAACATTTCAGTATTAAAATGAAAGGACACGTAATTTATGTAATTATGTCTTTGTAACGTAATCATAAAGGTTCATTGCGAGTTTAAAAGAGTATAAATTTTACATAAAATTGTTACTTATAAAATTATTGACTTTTTCACTTACTTTTTAACTATCAACATTGAACAAATAACAAAAAATTGGTAATCAAAACTCTTTATTTCAATAAAATGATAAATTTGACGTTACAGTTTTTAAACCACTGTATTATCTCTGATTTTGGAACAAAATCTAATTCTACGGGGCCGGACCCACGCACGAAGTGTTTCTGTTCAATGATCTAGCTGTAACGGTTCATGAAATAATAGCAAAACCTGGTAAAAGACACAGCGAATCTTAGTAATATAGTGCCATTTTTACCCATTGGGTACGGCGCACCTTAATAATTCAAAGCAAACAAAAGTTTAAAATTTAACTAATTAAAATGCTAAACAACTCCATTTGTCAACAATTGTTTATTTCTTTGAGTTATTAATTTTTAATATAATATGACTTTTCGTCCATTGCGTTCAAATAGATTTAGAAACACAACTTTAGGTATCCGGCACAAAAACTAGAGGTTTTAGCTTTAGTGACTGTTAAGTACTATTTACTTATAATATACGTCGTAAGCGCGCGCGGGTACTCACCTAACAGGCGCGTGCGTAGAGAGAGGGTAGGTTGAAAATATTACTCAATTTTCCAAAAATTGGATGACATGATTTAAAATATTAACATTTTATTGTCAAGTTAATATTTTCATCCTACAGAGGGTCATACTACTGTTATATGTTTACCTATTTACCTATTTGAGTTATCAGAATGAATTTGAAAAGTTATGATTATCTAAACAAAAACATCTGATTACATAATCATAACTTAATTTAAGATGTTACAATGAAAGCAACAACATTACTTACCAATAAATCAGCTTGCGTTTACCTTGAATTGAAAACATTGGCGCAATGATGAGCGCAAGGACACCCCCACATTCCTTACCTACCTTACTGGCGTCTTAAAGAAAAGGCACAACTGGTCACTTGTGACTTCTCTTTATAACACTTTCAAGGCATAAGTACGTATTTATGTTGTTTCTTCTTAATGGGTGTCAAATAAGTCTTTTCAATTTATTCAATAACAATTTAGCTGTTTGATGTGCCTTTCGGGCTTAATGTATTTCCGTAGATTCTAGAGATAAAATTACACAAAAAATTGGGTAGATGCGCCTTATTCTCCTGATTCCGAATATGTATATAACTCAAGTTTGAAAAAAATGTTAGTTAAGCCTTTTCTCTGTAATACGGCAGTATGGGTTCTGGGATGCGAATATACAAAGGTATGTTTTTTTTTCAAATGATGAAAATTTCTGCCCTTTATTTATAAACAGGGTACAACGTTTCAACCCTTAATTTCTAGCAATATCATATAATATATTTATAATAATATAATTATGAATTGTTCGCAAGCAATACTAATATTTGAATTTGAATAATAGAATTATGAATTTTTACATATATATTACATTACCGATTGACGACGATAAACATAAAACAAAAAGTAACTTACTCTCATAACGGCCTTCAAGTCTATCCTTGCAGCCAACACCCAAATAACGATATATTTCCTCCTTGTTTCTTACTTGCATATTTTTTGCGTCAACAACCATAGAAAATAGAGGTTTAACTGGTGGTTCGCCTTCGGGTAGTCCAAGTTGACCTGTAATTTCTTAATTTTTAACACTTATATGTTCCACTAATTAACAATGAATCTTAGTGAATAAATGTTCAATCCTATCCTGCTAATATTATAAATGTGAAATTTTCAAGATGTTTAGAAGTTTGTTATTCAATCTCGAACTTATAATCTAGAAATCTCAAGAAATACAGGTCTGATTGCAAAGAATATTTTTTCAATGCACTTGCTCATAAAGTAGTTGTTATTTCACCGCAATTAGGCACACAATGACACCTGTAATCAAACTGTGACTTTTAATTTATAATTCGGTTGAACGGATCAGGCTCAAATTGATAATGGTACAGGGATATATTTATAGATGTATTGGCACTTATTTCACTGGGTTCTACACATTACACATATTGCTTATTTAATAATAATAATTTATGACAAAACCCAAAAAAATAATTCGGCAGTTCCTCTGCCAATGGAGAATCCATAGGTACTAATATTATAAATGCGAAAGTAACTCTGTCTGTCTGTCTGTCTGTCTGTATGTTACGCTTTCACGCCTCAACCACTGAACCGATTTTGATGAAATTTGGTATAGGGGTAGATTAGACCATGAGAAAGGACATAGGCTATGTTTGATCGCGATAACCGACATCCACGCGGGTGGAGCCGCGGGCTAAAGCTAGTGTTGAATTATTCAGAATTTTAACTAATTGTTTTCCGTGTTGAAAACAAAATATATATCTGAAAGAACTATTTCGATATAACAAATAGTTTCCAAGATATGGACTTTCAAAGAGGACCGGCTTGCGCTAGATGCGTGGTATCCGCCGCATTCCTTCTTCCTACAGTCCCGAGTCCTTTAAGCGGGGCGTGAAAAGGCATCTAATGAGGCCGTGAAATTGAGTGCCACCACTGTTAACATGGTACATGTTTGCGATGGTGACCCTCTCTCCGAGACTTTGCCTTTAGCTTAACATCAGGTGAGGTGAAGTCAAATTGACGTGACCTAGATAAAAAAAAGTTGATTATTCTGCCCAGCCAACTTTAGTTAGCGATATCTTCGTTTCACTAGAAATCTCAGGAAATACAGGTCTGATTGCAAAGAATATTTTTTCAATGCACTTGCTCATAAAGTAGCTGTTATTTCACCGCAATTAGGCACACAATGACACCTGTAATCAAACTGTGACTTTTAATTTATAATCCATACGTGATATATAAATTTGTTTTGCTGGTTAAGTTGCGATATGTAAAGGCCGTGATATATTATTAGTAATATTATTAATGAATTTATTGTTTGCTCATTATTTTCATGCACCTTCGTATTTAATAGATCATTTTTATAATTTTACTTACAGCATGTTTAATAAGTGTTTCTCTAAATTATGTAAGGGTTCTTAAAATACAAGTGTGTTCAAAAACGAGCGTTTGAAGACCAATTTTATTAAATAAGCGTGGCGCTGCGTCCCCAGACTAGGTAGAAATGAAATCAGCTATCTAATATAATTTTGATATTCTGGGCGTATTCACAGATGACAAGGCAGAAAGCTAAGGTGCGACCTTTGCCTGTTCCGAAAAGTACAACAGAAATAAATATGGTACATTATACATTATGGTACAAGTGTGTAAAGTTGGTGATTACCGCTGAGGCGCCATTGAGGCCCGAGCCGCAAAGATTTTTTTAATATTTACATTTCAGTATGAGAGTAGATCAAATGTTTGGATTATTTTATTCACAAAGTGCATTGAAAAACGTCGTATGATACACGCGTATATTGCTGATTACCGTCTTCGGCTTCTACCCGAGGATATTAAGAGAGCCGAAGACGATAATCAGCGCGGTAAGCACCCTAGCGGCTCGAATGCCACCTCAGCGGTAATCACCAACTTTACACACTTGTACCATAATCTACTCTTGTTTGGAATAGCCCGTTTATCGAGGAGCAGGCTATAAACGTGAAAATGAATAATATAGCCTATAATCTTCCTCGATAAACGGACTATTTAAAACAAGAATATTTTAGAAATCTGATCAGCACTTTCTGCTCTGAGATCTCTAGTGAAACGCAAGGCAGCGGCGAATAACGCAATGAGACGTCACACGTGTTCAAGCGGGACTCGATTTTTTAACAAGTTCGAATGTCTGTAAAACCATAACGACTTTGTATTTTTAAATGAACCAAAAACATTTACCGCCTTTCCCAATAACATACTAACAATTAAAGATAGATCGCAACTACGGATAAAGTGCTCGGCTGTTTAAATTCAAACTCCTATTTCACACCAATTTCGGAAAATAAAATTATACCGCGATGCGCTTTCCCGCAAAAAATCAGTTACCATGTTTTCAATTTAAACAGCCGATACATCAAATTTGACTGCTGCGATCTATCTTCAACTGTAAAGTATGTTATTGGGAACGGCCGTTAGAGTATTTAAAAGCTTTACTGTAGGTCTTTCAAGTGATTTTGCACCCGGCCGGTTTTTTGATCCGTAGTTAAGTATACAATTGGTTAAGTAATGTAACAAATGGTTCAACTTCTGATAAATTAGTTTTTTGATCCATAGTTAGGTCAACCAGTAGTTAAATATTGTAACAATTGGTCGCAAACATATTGACAGCCAATGATTGATAAATCTAAAGTGTTGACAGAAAAAAAAATGACTCCCTACTGAAATCGCGTATCTCTGTGTTCATTACAATGGCAGTATAGTTAACCATTTGTCACAATTACAATTAGTCAAATTTGTTGAAAAAACGGAATATTGCTTCAACAATTGGTTAATGCTTAAAAAATGATCAACATAACAAATGGTCAAACTACGAATGAAAAACCGACCCTTAGTAACATTCTCCATTGCCCTGAGGCTCATCGCTCATCTCGCCAGGTCCATCTTTCCGCCTCTCCCGGACACTTGGGAGAGGCAGACCGAAATAAGTAAATAGCTCGCACACTTAATAATATTTGAAGTGATCCATCATATTTATTTATTTAAACTCCTTCTACCTTTTAATTTTATTTTTAATTTCAACTGCATGATGTCAGTGGGATGACAGTATCCTGTACATTTACACTACTAGTGATTATAGGTACTGTGATTCCGCGCAATTTTCTTCATTTTTTCTTTCATAAGAACCTTCTCCTAACAATAACGAACACAACAAAAAAAGAATAAGCGAACTCGGTCCGGCTGTTCAGGCGCTATCTCGTGACCAAGGGAAATAGGGGTTCATTTTTATATAGATTGGCTTTTGATTTATATTCTGACTGTACTCGACATGACGGTAATAGGAAGCGTAAAATATTAATACTTTGGAGAACAATAGACTCCCAGACTTGACATAACGGGACTCGACATAAAGGGAACAAACCGTTGTTTTGCTTTAACATAAAATAGCAGACTCGAGTCACAGACGAAAGTCTGGTGTAGGCTTTCCTTTCAGGTTTGCTGGTTGGTAGGTCAGATGGCAGTTGCTACTATAAAAAAGCCTTTTAAACCAAACCAAGAGCGTAAGCGTACCCCATGATACCCACAGACGTAACCAAACCGTAAGGAGCTACGCTAGGATGATAATAATATTTAATTCACTTTTTGCCTCAGCCTCACCTTGTTGACTTAACATATTAGCTTGACAGCAAGGACAAGTGGGAGGAATACCAAACTTCTTTTCCATAGCATCTTTTTCTTTTCTTTTTTTCTTCTTTCCTTTTGTTTCGGTTGGTTGGTCCCCAGATGCCAATCCACTGGCTTTTCTTCGTTTCTTGTCCTTGTCCTTGTCCTTGTCCTTGTCCTTGTCCTTGTCCTTGTCCTTGTCCTTGTCCTTGTCCTTGTCCTTGTCCTTGTCCTTGTCCTTGTCCTTGTCCTTGTCCTTGTCCTTGTCCTTGTCCTTGTCCTTGTCCTTGTCCTTGTCCTTGTCCTTGTCCTTGTCCTTGTCCTTGTCCTTGTCCTTGTCCTTGTCCTTGTCCTTGTCCTTGTCCTTGTCCTTGTCCTTGTCCTTGTCCTTGTCCTTGTCCTTGTCCTTGTCCTTGTCCTTGTCCTTGTCCTTGTCCTTGTCCTTGTCCTTGTCCTTGTCCTTGTCCTTGTCCTTGTCCTTGTCCTTGTCCTTGTCCTTGTCCTTGTCCTTGTCCTTGTCCTTGTCCTTGTCCTTGTCCTTGTCCTTGTCCCTGTCCCTGTGCCTGCGCCTGGGCCTATCCCCGTCCCTGCCCCTGTCCCTCGCCCTGTCCCTGTCCCTGACCTTGCCCTTGTCCCTGACCCTGCCCTTGTCCCTGACCCTGTCCTTGTCCTTGTCCTTGGCCCTGGCCCTGGCCCTGACCTTGTCCCTATCCTTGTCCCTGTCCCTGTGCCTGTCCGTGTCCGTGTCCGTGTCCGTGTCCGTGTCCGTATCCCTGTCCGTGTCCCTGTCTCTGTCCCTGTCCCTGTCCCTGTCCCTGTCCCTGGACTTGTCCCTGTCCCTGTCCCTGCGCTTGTGCTTGCCCTTGTCAGGACAAGGACAAGTGTCCTTGTCCTTGTTCTTGTTCTTGTTCTTGTTCTTGTTCTTGTTCTTGTTCTTGTTCTTGTTCTTGTTCTTGTTCTTGTTCTTGTCCTTGTCCTTGTCCTTGTCCTTGTCCTTGTCCTCGTCCTCGTCCTCGTCTATGTCTATGTCTATGTCTATGTCTATGTCTTTGTCTTCATCTTTACCTTTTTTAGTCTTTTTCGATTTATGTTTCTTACGTGGTTCATCTGGTCCAAGAACCGCTTTAGATTTTTCTCGTTTTGTTTCACCTGAATCCTGTTTTGGTTTCTTAACTTTAGATTTTTGAGAAAGGACTTTTATCTTCTTCGATATACTTGATTTACCTCTTCTTTCAGAACCAAATGGAGTTTCAGAAATTCCCTCCTTTATTATTTTATCTTTTTTCTCATCTGGTTTTGGTGGTGTAGGTTTAGGATCATAGTACGGTGGAAAGCATTTACAGATTGATTTACTTAGCAGTCTTTTCATTTTTTTGCATTCCTTACCATATTTACATTTCTCTCGTCTGCATATTTCTAAATCATCTGGTTTAGACTCTGATTCATCAGGAAAAATCTGTTCCATCTTTTTTAATTTCGTTTTAGATTCTTGACCTTTGGCCTTCATAAGAGGTATGCTTTTCTTTTTGAGACCGTCCGCCAACTCAAGTGATTTTGATTTTATAGACTGGCCCAACATTTTAAAGATACTTTTCTCTTTGTCTTGTGTAACTTTATCTAAACCAGGAGTTACTGGCTCTGGCGATGTAGGAGGAATATAACCTTTAGGATAGCATTTACAAACCATAGATTGGCATTTACACTTGAAAGATTTATCACATTTACACTTGAAAGATTTATTACATTTACACTTATGAAACTTGTTATACGTGACAGATTTAAATTGTCTTTGGTCGCTTATTGGTATTATTGGTTCAGGCTCTTTAGGAAGTATTGGTTCTGGACTTTTTTCAACATTCCTACCAAAACTAAAACTTTTACGCCAGGAGCCTTTTGTACTCTTGGGTTCTTCAATTTTTTTATTTGATGGTTCATCCAACTTACTATGAATACTTTTTGTTTCTTTACTTTTTAATTTTAAGATACAAAAGCACCTTTTAGTAGTAGAGAATGGAAAACTTGTGGTGCCAACTGATTTCGATCTCATGGATTGTGTCGCAGATATTGAAGTATTTCTAACTCTTCTCTTAGCGTTAAATATTCTAAGACATACTTTTGGATCACATATGTCAGGTTCACAGATATTTGGCTCGCATTCGTATAAACTTTTGGAAAACCTTGTTCCTTTGATAGTAGTGCTTTTATCGTAACTCAATGACTTTACTGACAAAGCGTCATCGTTGACTCTAGTTGATTTACTTTTGTAACCCCTGGAGGATTCACACTCACATATTTTTTCACATTTACAATCATGATTTCCACATTTACATTCAGGCTTTTTACATTTACATGTAGACTTTTTACATTCACATTCAGGCTTTTTACATTTACAAACCGTTTTGTTACGTTTAATAACCGGTTTTTTACGTTTACTAACCGGTTTTTTACATGTACAAACTGGTTTTTCACAAGTACAAATAAGTTTCTTATCGTCTTCCTTAAGTGGTTTGCTTTTCTCCTTGTCAGTTTCACTTATATCTGATAGTTTACTTGAAACGGTAGATTTACCAGAACCTTCCAATTTGCTTTTGAAGCTTTTACTTAATGAATGTATGATTGATGATTTAGTTTTCTCTGATTTACTAATCTCTGATTTCATTGTTCCTTCCTCACTCCCTTCGGTTATTTCTGAGCCTTCAGATAGACTTCCTTCTGTTTTTTCAGAACCTTCAGCTATGCTTGCTTCTGTTTTTTCAGAACCTTTAACTCTGCTTTCTACTGTTTTCTTTGTTATTTCAGATTTTATTTCTTCGGCAACCTCTGGAACAATGGCTTCACTTCTTTCTTTAGATTTTCTTTTTTCAGTTTTTTCCTTACTTCTTATTTTACTTTTGGCAGTTTTAGCTGCTTCCGTTTTGTCTATACTCTTTTTAGGTGGAGAACGAGTACAAAAGCATCTGATTCTTTGTCGAATACCAGTCCCTGCATCACTTTGACCTGTAAAATATCAATAATGAAGATATTAAGTAAAGTCTGTGCCAATAATGTTTTTACCCGACTGTGCCAGCGAGGGTAATGTTTTTCACGTGTATGTATGTATGTATGTAGTTTTCTTTGTTCCTCTCTATAGGCCTAACGGCTACCCGAATTTTAATGAGTCAATTGAAATGTATGTGTGTGGACAAAAAAATTACTCAAGCTTATCGAGTAGAGTAGGACAGCTGCAGGCGACAACCATTAATTTTCTTTTGGTTTATGATTGGCATGTGGGGACATTTTTCGGTCTTTTAAACAGCAGCCGGGTTTTAATTTCTTTAATAATTAATTATCAATCTAGGTTACTTCGATAAGTACGAACTACGCACGATTTCAACCATCATATTTGGTTCCATTCGGATGGCCCCATCCACATCGGTCTGTCACTTTTTTCAAGTAAGGACTTCTTTATCGTAGACCATTATTTGATAGAGGGGGGGAAATAATTTTACACACAACAATGTTTATCTATATTACCTACCTACCTACTTCATATTCAATAAATATACCGACACATCTGTAATTACAAATATTTTTTAATTATCGATTAGTTGTGAAGTTGTATTTGATATTAAACTCATATAAGGTACGTAGGGGCAAGACGGAATGGGCTTTTGATGAGATGACTAGTCTTGTGTTTGAACGCTTGTAGAACCGTAAATATTGACTCAAACTAAAAGTGCACATGCAATAAGTGAAGAGCTAAGAGTGTATATTTCTATGGGATTGAAAAATTTTCTGCTAAAACTGCCCCAAAATAAAAAAATACATAAAAAATCAGGGACAAGATCAAAGAGTGACGGGGTAAAATGAACATAGTTTCTAAAACTGTTCCAATTAATGTAAGACGTTCATAATGGTCATTACGCCATAGGTTTTATTGCTCTAACTACTTTTAACCGACTGTAATGTCAGAACTCCGTAAAATAACGAATTTAGAGCTGAATGTTATATTTTGATATGTTGATTCTACCCTATACTCAAATTCCAAAAAAAATCGTATCATCACTAACAATTAATTTGGTCCTTTATTGTAATAATCATGTAATCATCTTACTTATAAGTTGTTATCTTGTTTTTTATGTCTGACTTTATGAAATGGGATTGATTGTCTTACCCCGATTTCATTCTTGCCCCTACTCACCTTAATATAACCCATACTATACTAAATATTAAAAATACGAAAATAACTCTGTCCGTCTGTCTGTTAACTTTCACGCCTAAACCACTGAACTGATCTTAATTAATTTTGGTAAAAAGATAGATTAGACTTTGAGAAATGACATAGGCTATGTTTGGTCGAGACATTCACGCAGGCGGAGTTGCGGGCAACAGCTAGTATACTTGCTAGCCAATAGAGTCTGGCCAGCGAAAGATGGTGCAAAAAATTAGCGCCAAATTTGAATAATCAAGGGGTTGCAACACTGACTATACACCGAAATAACGGAGTTGATATCATGATTTTTTTTTTCTTTTTGAACATGGTACTATACTTATACAACATATATTGGCTACGTACCCACTGGACCCTCAAAATTCGACCTGATCTAAAAATATATTTACCGATAAGATTAAGAAGATTAAGAAGATTAAGAAGCGCAGCGCTAGGAGATTTAATCATCGAAAAAAAATTACATGTTTCTACTCATAAATGAACATCTTTTATTTTATAATTTAAAATAAGGTGAGTAAAACTCAATGTCATTAAAATACCCATTAGTTCGAAAATCACGACAGTTTTATTGAAAACTTAGGTATTAATTACAGCACTAAATAAGTAAGTATTATCTTTAAAGGACTAGCCCATGAGAGACAGGACCGCCGTACTTTTTTGCTGAATATTGACTCAAAACCAAAGTTGTTGCAGATACCTAGTACATAAAATAGCCAAATATCATTTACACTTGTTTTTTTTAGAATAAAAACCAGGGTTTCCAAGATATTTTAGAAAACGTGACATAACCTCAAAAAATAATTATCACGAAAACTGTACAAATACCTCTGACCCAGGAACCATAATAATATGGACTTTCCATATCTACGAATAAACGAGCGTACCTAAACATTGGTACTTGCTTAGCAATGACAGTTATAGGTAGTAGAGAAGTCCAAAAGCAGCCTTCATCGTCAGCAGATTGCCTGTACAACGCTGGCGTAACATGTATGTCCGTGTAGAAATACCAACTGACAGTAAAAAAATGTTGCCATAAAGTTTTGAAAAATCGATTTGTTCATTTTTCGTTGGCCAGAGTCTATACCAACTTATTTATGTATTATACAGTTAACTAATTAATTCCAAGTTCTGCAGTAGGTAGGTATGCCAGATGATTATTTAAAAGGCTTTTGACTTTTTAGATGATGAATCATGTACTTATTGCTAAATTAGTTCGTGGTGCGTTCGTAAGTTCTCGGAAGTATTCGGCCCGCAGCACGGTTTTAAGCAATGAAAGAGAAAATTAAATTTACTAATACGCGTTCCCACGCTCCCCGCTTCCCGCGTTAAGTTGATATTCATACATTAAACTCACGATAAGGCGCGCTTGTAGAGCGGCAACTGCAGCGAGTAGGTATTTTACGTTTACTCCATTAGTACCTACCAATAATATCTATTACGTGCCTTAGTCCCTACAACTAGATCGAGAGTATCGACATATCATATACAGAATTATGCACAGAGGTATTCCTGTGTGCCCACATCGCTTGACGGTTTTGCATATTTTATGATTGTTTAGCTAGTTAGACTTTACGTACGTTAGGCATAGCAAAGTTGCCACTTTACGCCGCAGCGATGCGCTGACCGTAACAGTTAAACAAACCGAATCAATATTCGTTGCGTAGTTATTAAGATCTATATCACTGATTACCTAATAGCTGGAAATCGTAAGTGTGCATAGGGAATGGACAGACAGCGGGAACCAACTTTGTTTTACACTGTATAGTGACTACGGGGTTACAAATCAAAATACCGAAATTCGAAATCTCAAATGACAAAATGCCGAAGTTCAAAATACCGAATTTCAAAATACCGAATGTACAAAATATCGAAGTACGATATAACGGAGTTCAGATCCCGAAAGTTCAACATCCCGAAAACTAGATTTTGATATGTTACCGATCGTTAGTGTAAAATAAAACCATGAAAGTTTTTATTAAATATGCCTACTTAATGTTTCCGTTGTATTATCAAGTTATTTTCACGGGTGTTGATTAGAATCTGTTTCCATACTTTCCATCCCTAATTTACCTACCTAAAATTACATAATACATAGTTGAAAAAGATAAATAATACACTTACCTTTTTCCTCATCCAAAGCTAAGGAGTCGTCCTCTTTGAAAAATTGCATACTAAAATTGATGTTAGATCCAATTGTATAGACTCGTCTTCGCGGAGTTTTCATCAAGAATTTTTCAAGTTCAGGTGGCATTCGAGGGGGTCTTGAACGCGCTATGCGGGATGCGCGGTCTGTTCGAATATTCATTAACTTACGGTATTTGCTTGATCTAGATATTCGATCTGATCTATCTGACCTGTCTAATTGATCACGTCGATCTAGCCGATCTTCAGGCTCCCTTGACATTTTCGAATACTTGCGGTAAATCGTGTTTCTACTCTTTCCCGCAGATTTATATAATAATGCTGGTTCTGTTTGCGTATTCATCAACATAGGGCGTTGCTCCGTTTTAGGCTGAGATGCCGTTTTTCTTCTTCTTTCATCTTTTATCTTTTCTTCATGATCTTGATTAAAAGCTAAATCTGCTACTGGTGTTTTCAAATCATTTGTATCATCATAACGCGTGTATGCTCCCATTTTTAATTTGACACTAGATCCATAGCGCTTCTTTGTTTTAGATGGACGAAAAACTTTGAGAACACTGTGCTTATCTGCTTGAGAATAACTGTGACTTGTTGGTCTTGGTGGCGTCATACTCGCTGTGGCTCTAGTGCCGGCCTTTTCCGTCTCAGTCTGCTTCCAAGACCTTAAGCGACTTTTTATTCTTTCTAAGCACTGCACTGTATCACATTGATATGGGACACAAAAATCAGATTCACATTCATCATCTTCTAGAAACGGCCTTAACTCAGATTTACGGGAAAACGTCGATTTACGTACTTCTGGCTCCTTCACAGTACTCGTTATCCTTCGGGATTTACTTGAAAGAATTGATTTAATTTCAGGTATAGCTTCAGGCTTCGATGCTTTTTGCTTTTTTTTAATATGCGCTGGATTATTTCGTTTAATTCGGTCTTTGCCCGTATAAACTGATTTAGTTACTGTAGACTCCGTTTGAATATTTGTTATGTTTCTACTCTTTCCAGCAGATTTATATAATAATGCTGGTTCTGTTATCCTTCGGGATTTACTTGAAAGAATTGATTTAATTTCAGGTATAGCTTCAGGCTTCGATGCTTTTTGCTTTTTTTTAATATGCGCTGGAATATTTCGTTTAATTCGGTCTTTGCCCGTATAAACTGATTTAGTTACTGTAGACTCCGTTTGAATATTTGTTATGTTTCTACTCTTTCCAGCAGATTTATATAATAATGCTGGTTCTGTTTGCGTATTCATCAACATAGGGCGTTTTTTCGTTGTAGACTGTATAGGTGGTCCAATATCATAACATCTTTGTTCAACTTGAGACCTTTTGCCTACTTGAGATAACTTAAAATTCAAGGCACAATAAGATCTATAAAAATGGTTGTTTTGCTTTTGTGTCTGGTCATTTAATACTCGTCTAAGATTTTCAAGCTCAATTGAACATTTTTTTAATTCATTTGCTTTAATTTCATTGTGTTTTCTAATATTTTTTAAATTAGTAACTGTATTATACATTGTTGTAATAGTTTTATCTCGTCCATTTGAAAAGGTTCGATCTTTGTAAAAATCTATATCAAAACTGAAGTTGGACCCTATCCGGATAGCTTGTCGAGAAGGCGGATAAGCAATTTCATTTTTTTCTTGTTTCTTCTTCACTCTACGTTCCTGTAATGTTTGCTCAACGGCATTCGACTGAGCACTTCTCGATTTAACACTGCTACTAAACTCACTGGAAGTCATGCTCAAAACTGATCTTCTTTTCCCTCGTTCTGTAGCTATATGGCGGTCGCGATATCGTTTATTCTCTCGTCTTTTTAGTATCTCATAACATTCATAAGGATCACACAAATCAGGAACACAAATACCGGGAAGACACTCATAACTTTTTAAATCATGTCGGAGGCCTTTATTTGTATTTGTACTTTTGATAGCTGAAATGTTAGGTTTTGGACCATACAATTGAAGAGTTGTTTTAGTCTCTTTGCTGGCTACTAATTGCTTTTCTTTTACTTTCGCATTTCTTCCCTTCTTATGAAGTTTCAAAGTGCAAAGACATGATTTCATTGCAGAACCAACATAAATATTTCTTTTTTTTACTTTGGCTTCCGTAGATTTTCCTATTTGCCTTGAATCTGCTCTTAATAACTGAGACCCCCTTGACTTTTTGGTAGCCTGTCGAAATTTTGTATATTCGTCTTTTTTGGAGGACATGATTGGAATCTGTTTTTTGTTATCTTTTGCCGTATAATCTATTTCCTTACTACCTTCAACTTGAATTCGTTCTTTATAAAATTCTAGATTAAAACTAATACTGGAGCCGATTCGCACTGCTCCTCTATTTGAAGACGTTGAGTCAAGAATCTTTTCATTTGGTTCTTTGAGATAATGGTCTGTCGTTTTCTTTTCTTTAGCAAATGACTCAGATCGTGTGTCTGAAAAAAATTGTTGTTTTGGTACTTCACTGTAAGTTGAACTTGTCGCAAGATTTGTATCTTGGTATTTATTTTTGTGTTGTATATTTCGTATTTTGTTGAAATTTTCACGATCATACTGATTGCTTTGGTTATGATGCTGATGTTTTGGAGTTTTAGTGCTCGTGTCGGAATGTTTATTTTTTGAGCTTGTGTAACGAGTTTTAATAAGCTTTTCACATTCCAGAGGATTACATTTATCTGGTATACAAATACCAGGTTCACATTCATAAGGCAAGAGTTTAGGAGGTTCATAAAGATATTTCATATTTTCTCCTTGTGTTGTTGCTTTATTCTGCCCTTTCACAGTGACGACATTTTTATTTTCTAGTGGAGTCATGGTGCCTGTTTTCTTTTTAGAACCATCTTTACTAAAAAGTTTTAGAGTACAGAAACACTTGTGCCAAAATGCTACAGTATTGGTTGGTTTTGTCGCATTACGTGCCACTGCTTGCAAACTAGTATCGTGTACTCGAGTTTTGTGAGGTTCATTCCCCCGTGCATGAGTTAGGTTTCTTTTCCTGCGCATACTTTGAGTTTTTTCTGGACGCGTATTCGTTTTACTTCGAAAAGTAAAACTAGAAGTAGATTTCTTTAAAATGTATGAAGTATTGGTTAATTTTTGGTTTATCTTAACTTCGCCCCGTTCACGAACTCTTATTCTCTTTATGCAATCATACGGATCGCATTTTCCTGGTATACAAACAAATGGTTCACATTCGTAAGGAAGTAATGATAGAAAGGATTTCCCTACAGAGTCCTTATGGCCTTTATCAAGGAGAAAAGTTTGCGTTTTCCGTACTCTAGCTCTTCTGTCTGGGCGCGAGATAGAAGTCATTGTTCTTTTCGATGTTGATCTTTTTACATGACGTTTCTTTTTTTGTAACTTTAGGGTGCAAAAACAGCGCCTCAAGCTATGACGGGTTTGATTTTTTTTCATGGAATATGAGGATTTTGATTGAGATGGAACTCGTTTGGTACTCTTGTGTGTAGTTTTTGGTTCGGTAGGTGTTTGTACTAAATCTGATTTAGAACTTATTTTTAATGATAAGGTTGTTATACTTGAAGTGGCAAGAGCTTTTCTCCGATGATACTGGGAGGACTTGCTACCAACTTTTCCAAGAAAAGAGACTTGACTTTCATGAGCCCGTTTATGCTTTGCCCTTTTTGTTGGCTTCATTTTGCTTTGCACTGTTGAGGATTTTGTTATTGAAACTGATGTCGAAGAATTAGATTTAGTTTTCACATTTGTTCCAGAGAGTTTGTTGTATTTTTTCTTCTTCTTCTTTTGACGGATGCGTGTATCTTCTGGTAAATAAGACTCTGACTCGTGGTACCTGCCTCTTCTAGCACGTTTCTTTCTTAACTTTGCTCTGAATAAACTAAGGGAGTCTTTTTTTATTTTAAACCTGGATTCAATATTTTTTGCTATGGATTCGCTAATACTTTTTAATTTTTGTCCTGTTGTGCTTCTATCCTTCAATTCTGCAGAAGTGGTTGGAGGTCTGAAAGACACCATGGCATTTGCCTTTGATCTAAGTTTTTTTTCTGAGCGTTTTGCAGAAAAGTTCATTAAAGATAATGTGCAAAAACAGGGATCAGAATGAATGTTTTTAGCATTAAAGCGCTTATCCCTCATTTTCCCACTTAGCTTCGAACCTAGTCTTCTGCGCCTGGCCTTGGCTTGTTTTTCAGCATTTTGTTTGTACTTAGCAATATTTTCATAAGGTACACTGTATTTGTACACATGAGGATGTTTCTCAATACTTTCTTTAATTTTTTTCAAAGACCTACATGAGCAACAATTGCAACAGCTACTTAATTTGCTGGTGTTCGATGATATAATTTCTCCTCTGTCGCTTACATTATATGGTCTTGTCTGATCACTGCTACTGGTTGAAAGTAATCGATTTCTTACGTTATCATAAACAGCACGAGTTCTTACCAATTTCTCAAGAACTTTCCTCTCTCGCAACGGTATATACTTACCGTAGAAGAGTTTATCAATTCGTGTACCATCTGATACAAGTGCTTTTACTGATTGTCGATTCGAACCAGTTCTATAAGCACAGTTAGTGCATGAACAGCTTCCAGAATGCATCGTTGTGTAAACGTATATAACTACGATACAACTAACTTCTAGAAACATGCACAATCACAGAACAATGACCATGTACCAATTCATATTCCAATCTTCTTGACAAGACACTTGATCGTCCTACTAGTATCAGCTAGTATCAGTAGGATATAGAGACGACTTGTCGTGGACGTCACCTCTTGTCAAGTGTACATAACCTAAAAAAGAGAAGACAGCATAAATTATATAACCAACCTTATTGCTATTTCATGTAATGATACCCAAGTCAAAGTCATCTGCAACTTGGTGCACCTATTAAATATGGATTAGGCTCTGGGGCAGGCTTTCCTCTCGGGCCGTTTTCCTTCCAGCCGTTTGAGGTTGAAACGCTGGGGACATGGGGCCCAAGTGCCTGTTTTCTTTACAAAGATCTAGCAAAGGGGCTGATCGACGCTACACGTGACCAGAAGGCTGGTTATTACCTTGCACAGAGGTTAAGCATTGCCATTCAACGTGGCAATGCAGTCAGCCTTCTGGGTACGTTACCTTACCAGTCGGTGACAATGCGGAGGAATTCCACGGCACATCATCTCTCATGTACGTAATTTTATTTCATTATTAACCTAATTTTATCTCTGTCATATGGAACAGTTTTAATACTAAAATATTGTTTTCCAAATTAGTTAACTACGTGCTTCAAAGGGCAAACAATATTGCAACTTGAACATTTTGACATCGTTAATTATGTTTTGCGACTTGGAGGTTTTGGGATTCGCATCTTATGAAATTTGAACTTTTAAACCACATAGTTTAGACTTGAACCTTATCGACCGATAACAACGCGCGTCTGTTGCTTTAAGTTCGGATGATGATGATTGAGGTGATCAGTAGAAACAAATAAATTTTCTATGTGTTCGCACGATGGGTTTGCACCTGTGTTGATCACCAATGATTTTAGCATTAAAATAAATAAGAAATTATATTGTTTTTAGGTTTTATACACACCGACATGTTGAAATATGTAATACCATCTTCGGGTCCTCCTCGAAGCAAGGCGTTACGAGAATTTTGCTTAATCACATCACCACAGAATTTTTAATACAATCCACGCACGTCACCTCATTCTCAAAATTAATTTCGAAATAATGACATTGTCTATCAAAATACCTTCTTACGCCAAAGTGACATACGTTACACTTTTATTTCAATTTACAACCAGTAATATACAGCTTGACTACCTTTTTTTCCGTGCGGAAATCCCCAAGGATACCGCCCCCGCCAGAGCCGGGAGGTGAGGTTATGTCAGATTTCAACCGACTAAAACTGCACGCCAACTGACGGTCGTAGTGTTAGGCTCGAGGTGAGGTTGTCTTCGACATATCGCTCGCACCCCGGCTGACCCCCATCTCTTGCGGTCTGGCCCTCCTCGGGAGGGGGGACAACGGTGTCCCCGACTCGCCCCCAGAATGGGGAGGCGCGCCGACGCAACAGGCGGCTCCACCTTTCACCCCCAGGCCCGCTCTCATGAGGGACGCAGGCTGTGACGCAGGTCAGTCTGTGCCCTCCGACGCCCGAGCTGCATGCGCACGCGGGCGGCGCGATCTGCGAGTCTCTCTCGCTCACCTAATATACCTACTCACCGAGTTTATACAATGCCTGTTTGGTTACTGAAAATTCGGGCTTCTAGCTTTATCCACAATGAAGTTAGGTATAGGGGGTCGAAAATGGCCTGACCTGCTTCGATAAATGTGGCCAAAAAGATTTGTCAAACTGGTTTGGCTACGAGGAATTAAATGTCCTAGTGGCCAAACTGGGAGTTATTCCATCTTTCTTTCATCAAACGTCGCTCTCGATCTTTCGTCGTCGTTCTTTCGTCGTCCATCGCGCGGATGAATTTTTGTTTTTTAGATATCAAGGGCGGAGGGTCAGTTTAAAGTTAAATTCAATTTCACAATTGTTTGGGAATGTTCACTAAATCCTAAGTACATACATTTCATTAATAAATTAACAAGGTGGGCCCTCAACCCACATACAAACCACTGACGCTCGCAATTTACTGCTCTAGGCGGGCCTCGCGAGACATGCCGAGGCCCTTTGACTCGAAAACAAAAATTAACCGAGACAACACGAGGCAGGGGAGCGCTAGGTACATTAATGTACACTCTCGTACGGGGGAAAAAATCAGCGTTGTCAACATGCAATAAAATAAATTCCGCTAGTCCACCAGTAGGTACAGTATAGTCGACGTCAATTTATGCCAGTCAATCAACGTAACATTTGAAGAAATACGGAGTTTGGCATTCAGTTTGGCCACGAGAAAACAGCTAGAGAAGGATAGTAGGTACCTCCGTCCCGCTTTTTTTTACTTGTTCGACTTGGGGGCACTACTGTGCCCCCAGAAAATGCTAACATCAGGGTCCACCAAGCCAGAATAAACATGGTCACCATGATCATCTGGGCCCAAGTCAACCTCACCTCCAAGCCTGTCCAACTCCTGATGGACGGTCAAGTCACTGATGAAGGCTTTCCTTTCGGGACTAGTTGATCAGACGACGAAAGACGACGACGATGAAAAGGAGTCGAACTGGGGAAGAAGATCTTGAGCAGTCCAACTGGGGAAGTACAGAATACTGCGGCTATAATATCCTCATGTTTTGTTTCCGGTGGTGAGTATGTTAGCCAGTGCTCACTGTAAAGATTTTGTGCTGTCAGTAGGAAAACACAAAGACTTTTTCTGCTTTGTCTTCTGCACTGACGGCACAGACATTCTCTGTGCTTTAAGAGTCGGCAGCACAAGTGCGACTGCCCTTTTTTTTTCGTACGGAAATTCCCTTGGATACCCCCCCTGCCGGAGCCGGAAAGGCAGGTCATTTCGGGCTCGAACCGACTAAAACCGCACGCCGACTGTGGGTCGTGGTGCTAGGCGGGAGGTGAGGTTGTCATCGACATATCCCTCGCACCTCAGCTGACCCAGGGCCATCGCTTACGGTTTGGCCCTCCTCGGGTGCCTCCGACAACGGTGTCCCCGACTCGCCCCCGGAAAGGGGAGTGCGACTGCCCTGGCGTTGAACACTTCCATAGGCCACGTCCACCGTAACCACTTATGTCAACCTGATCTGCTAGTAGGTACCTACATCTTAAACAACAGACTGAGATAATATAGGCTATGCCCTCCTAGACAAGTGGCAACTCGCTGTGCGGCGCGGGCGTATCGTAGAATAAAAAGACGAATGTATGGAATTTGACGTATATATGACAATAGTTGACGACTGTCATATACCTATACCTACTATAATACGTCAAATCCCAAATCTGCCAGCCGGCTATCGATCTGCCAAAGGGGCCGGTGCTGGCTGCCTCTCCTTATTATTCAATACTAGCTTTTGGCCGCGGCTTCGCCCGCGTGGATTTCGGTTATCGCGACAAAACATTTCTCAAAAGATAGCAGTAGTAGGTCCAACTTGGCTAAATTTTAATATTTTCTGAGAACCGGCTATTATCTAACATCCAAAAGTTATGATATGACAGAGATAAAATAAACTAAAGAAAATAATGAAATAAATAAAATATTTTTGCGTCGTGGAATTCCTCCGCATCGTCACCGACGGTACCGTAGCGTACGGTAACGTACCCAGAAGGCTGGCTGCATTGCCACGTTGAATGGCAACCTCTGTACAAGATAATCACCAGCCTCCTGGTCACGCGTAGCGTCGATCAGCCGCTTTGCTAGATTTTTGTAAAGAAAACGGGCACTTGGGCCCCATGTCCCCAACGTTTCTACCCCAAACGGCTCAAAAACATAGTCACCTGTTAAGTTACAGTACTTGCGCCGTTTGAGGTTTTCCGCACATGCAGCAGCAGCGCCGGCACAGCCTGCTGTGCTTGGAAGATATGAAGGCGCAAGGGTGTCGTCACACGTTGCGTCCCACACCAAAGATGTAAGTGTATGAAGTTTAATGCTTCTAACATTGAAAATGACGAACTTTCCATACAAACGTTTATCACCTATTTTACCCTCTTAGTAGTTCCCTCTTTTTTATCCCTTTAGTAGTAGAATTTCATAAAATCCTTCGTAGTGGATGCTTACATCATAAAATACATCTACAAACCTACTACAAAATTAATGAACTAAAACGTGATCAAACAAAGGAAAACATTCTACCTAATGGAATAGAAAGGACCTACGTATACGCTATAGGTACGAGACAGGATTACCAGGAAAGAGCAAAATTTCTACATATAGGTAACTGATTACCAAATCTGGAAATAAAACATGTACCTACCTACCTACCTACTTGAACTTGCAAAACCAATCCTATTATTATTAAGAAATACATTCACAAAATTGTTGTGACTACCTATAACCTACGCTATATTTCAGTTAAGTATAAACAAACCTGTACCTACCTATTTTAACATGGAAGCCCACTACTACCTATTCCTAGCTACCTATGCTATGATTCTTTGATACTCTACCATGTCTTTACCGTGTCTACCATGATGAATGTTCTGACGAGCTCTTCCAATTAGTCCCACCCTCTCCTTACCTACACAGGACGACACGTGCAGGGCTAAGATGCCATCCATATACGGTGCAGAGTATACCAGCTAGAACCAAGCGTTTCAGTGACTCATTCCTATGCCGCACCATTATGACCTGAAACTCCCTGCCAGCTCACGTGTTTCCTTCTTCCTACAGTCCCGGGTCCTTTAAGAGTGCCACCACTGTTAACATGCTACATGTTTCCGATGGTGACCCTCTTTCCGAGACTTTGCCTTTAGCTTAACATCAGGCGAGGTGAAGTCAAATTGACGTGACCTATATAAAAAAAATATATGTTTAAGACCGTATTTGTACCTACTGATCAATTTAATCATACACACATCCATGTGAGTAAATTCTAAACAGTGGAGATTTTGATAATCTCTGTCTCTCACACATACTTTCACTCCTAATTCCAACCCCTTCATACCATCGTCAAAAACAAAACGTAGCTCCTCCTAAGTACTATAATATTTCATCAGGATATCTTCAAAAATGCCAAAGTTTCGTCCCCTATCCCCCCTCCCCCTCTTTACCACTTTTAGCAATAAAGGTTAGCCTATATCAGTTCCCAAACTCTAATCCACCAAATTTCATCAGGCTAACTTCATTAATGTCAAACTATCATAAATTGTTAAACACCTATTTTCCCCCTTTAACCCCTTTTCCTTCATTGAGAGGTAGCCTACGTCCATTCCCAATGTGTAATCCATCTATGTACCTAGCATGTATAGCCAGTAGACTCGACTGTACATATGTCATCACTGCTGCAGGCTCTCCACATACTGTTGAGCCTGCACTGGTGATTGATAATATACATAGTTATAAACCTTTCCGCTCACAAGGTTGTTCAGTACATACATAATACCTACTACTAATATAGAATAAGAAAATTGTTACTAACCTAAAAAGAAAATGAGTGTGTTACGTTAATAAACAATTAAATTATTATATTACTAGCTTTTGCCCGCGGCTCCGCCCGCGTGGATGTCGGTTATCGCGACCAAGCCTATGTCCTTTCTTATGGCCTAATCTACCCCTATACCAAATTTCATCAAAATCGGTTCAGTGGTTTAGGCGTGAAAGCGTAACATACAGACAGACAGACAGACAGACAGAGTTACTTTCGCATTTATAATATTAGTATGGATATGGATATGGATATGGATATGGATTATATTATTATTTAATGAGATGTTGATTTTGTTTAGTTTCTATAATTTTATGTTATTTTATAATTGCATGCTATTGACATTATTTATTTAATGTATTAATATTTTATTTTATTTTAATTTTAAATTGATTATAATTTAATTTAATTTATTGCATACTAACACTAGTTTTAAGTTAAATTGTTACTAACCCAAATTATGAATCTTGTTATATGAAAATACATCATTTGAATTGAATTGAATAAGGATTGGGATTACTGCAAAATGACGAACTTTCATATAAACTTCCATACCCTACCCCCCCCCCCCCTCCCTGTAACCTTTTTCCCAATAAAACTATATCCGTACTCAAGCTCCAATTCAGTTCTATTCCAAATTTCATCACGCTATCTTCAAAAATTACAAACTTTCAACCCCTATTTCCCCCTTTTTCTCGACCAAACATAGCATATGTCCTTTCTCAAGGTCTAATCTACCCCTATACTAAATTTCATCAAAATCGGTTCAGTGGTTTTGGCGTGAAAGCGTAACATACAGACATACAGACAGACAGAGTTACCTTCGCATTTATAATATTAGTATGGAAGTATGGATACTCTATGGTGCTGGCTTTCCTCTCAAAATTGAGTCGGAGGAATTCGCTCCGTGTAAACAGAATTATCAATCAAAGATCAAGGTGTGCTAAAAATAGCTTTATAAGGTATGATGACCAGTATCAAATTGTCCAAGTGGCAAATTGTCTAAAATGTCCATCCATATTTCGTTGTACCGTTAGGAATTTTATATGAGGCCCTATATTACTTTAATATGGTTTACTCGAGTAGTTGGTTCGATAGGCACAAAAACACACACTGAGTTCTGATCGGAACAACTAGTTGTTCAGTTTCGTTGGTCGGAGCGGAAAAAGGGGAAAAAAACTATATTTTAACATAACTTTACTTCACTGCCATAGGTCTCAGAATCTCATGGCAAATAACAAAATAAAAAATTGTAAAGTGCAATATTGGGGAAATTGGATTAAATTATCTTGATACTTTGAAACTGTGGGGAAAATAATATTTATTTTTAAACAAAACACAGGAATTATATATACAATAATGAAAAATTGAAATGAAACAAATTTTCAATTTGTTTCTCATGCATAGCAGTAGACACAATGATATTACATACAAAAAAGAGGAAAAAATAAAATAAAAATAAAAATAAAATATCATTGAGTAGACATTACAGTTATAATAACAATATTGATTACGATAAAATAAAAATACAATTCGTATTAACTATAAGCAAAATATTATTAAAGTGCGTCATGAAATTCCTTCGCATCGCATGCCTCTTTTTTATTACAGGTGTAATTTGGTCCGGAACTTATGACTTGCTTTACTGTTCCAAAATTGATGACAGAAGTAATTCTCCAATTTCCGTACTTAGCACTGTTTTCGAACTTCGATTAAACATTGGGTGACTTCTTGTTTTAATCGTCTGCATAAGTTTTGGATGAGTTTCTGGTTCCTTATTGAAAACCCCCGAGTTACTCAGTAATATGACAATCACGATGATTAGAAGTATCGCCACGATGTTTGACTGCGATAATATTCTTACAATATTCTCTAGCATTAGGATCACGCTCATAAAGAGCCGTACTAGTGCCTGAACACCGCATTGCAAAGTTCCTGTTACATCTTTTACCGGTTTACACATTTTGTGATGTTGCCCTGCAAACGGACCAGATAATCTATAGCAAAGTGCGAAACACATTAGACTGTCTTACCTATCAGAAAACCCAATTGAAAAGTAACACATTTTAAGGAGGTAACACCAGGTGCTTCCGGCGGTATCTGCGGTGGATCGAAAAGGAGCCAACGTCCGAGTGCCAGTGCCTGTGCGGACGCGTGGGCGGCCGGCGTCTCCTTTAGCGAGCAGGTAATGGTTGTGCTGGAGACGGCGGAACGGGAGAGGCGGCACGAGTGAGCGAGACTCGTGGACCGCGCCACCCGCGCGCGCAGGTAACTCGGGCGTCGGAGGGCACTGACTGACCTCCGTCCCCCATGAGTGCGGGCCTGGGGGTGACGGGTGGAGCCGCCCGTCACCCCAGCAGAAGCAAGCCACGACGGCGGCGCGCTGAAAGAAGTCGGGGACACCGTTGTCCCCCTCCTGAGGTGGGCCAGACCGTAAGGGATGGCCCTGGGTCAGCCGGGGTGCGAGGGATATGTCGATGAAAACCTCACCTCCGGCCTAGCACCACGACCCACAGTCGGCGTGCCGTTTGACTAAAGTTCGAGTCGACATAACCTCCCCTCCCGGCCCCGGCAGGGAGGGGTATCCGAGGGGATGCCCGCACGAAAAAAAAGGAGGTAACACCAAGGAATCTAACGATACCATGCACATAATGAATAATTATCACAAATATCTTCAGGCTTTTATAAATTCTTCCTCATCTTAGCGATAATCCCAGTCGCATCCACAGTCTGGGGTCCGCTTTTGCCAGCTAACAGCGGGTTTGGCTAATCTTATTTTCTATGAAGCGACTGCCATCTGACCTCCACAAGCTATTGACGATATCGAGGTATTGCTGTAAGAACAATTTTATTGTTTGACTTTTCAGGGCTCCAACTACCTGTAACGACTGCCATTACACTGTTCGTATCACAACCGGGACCGAGACGCCGACGGCTAGCGTGCACGACCAAACTAATGCAAATACCCATAATCATGCATACAAATATTTGCACTGTGTGGGAATCGAACCAGCTCCTCTTATGAAGCAGTTGAGTTCACTATTGTCTCGTCACAGAGGCTGTCTATAAAAGTTACATATCTATATATATATAAATCCATGCCACTTTTCGTTGTAATGTCAACAACGCCTGTACCGATTTGGCTAATTTTGGTCTTGAATTATTCGTGTAAGGCCAGGGAAGGTTTTTACGGCGATAAAAAGTCGAATAATTGCCGGGAACCGACATCCACGCGGGCGAAGCCGCGGGCAAAAGCTATTAGTGTAATAAATTCTCATTCATACATTTGAAAATAAGAAAGAGGCATTTATTGTAAAAAATGCAACGCACTAATACTAAATGTATTATTTTTGGGTAAATAAAAAATTAAAATTATAGATTTTTACCTGGCATATAGGTAATAAAATAAATAAAATAGTAAATAAGTACATAAATCAATAATTTCGGGTCGGCAGCGTAAGGATTATACCACGTATTGCACACGTCCATAAGATACGCTAACCACTTCCCATCAAGAGGGCCGTAGTGCTTGTCTGTCAGATAAGTAGTATAACACAAAACACATGTACCTACCCTAGAAACTATTAATTTATATTGTTACCAATGTAACCAGAATAAACGACAGCATCTGTGGTGTGGTGGTAGTAAACGCGGCCGCTACGTAGGAGGCGTGGGTTCCATCCCCACTCAGTGAAGATATTTGAAGCATGAATATGGAAATTGGCATTGATTTAGTCGTGCCTCGGAGAGCACGTCAAGCCACCGGTCCCGGTTGCCATACGAACATCTATGGCAGTCGTTATATGGAGGAAATGGATGAAATGGCTACACAAAGAAGGATTAGTCACAGTGATCAGCCGTCCCACAGTATAACAGAACTATGATCTTCTATAAAATGTAATATTATACTGCGCCCGTCGCGTCCCCATCTTGTACATACCAGTATGTAAAGACATAACAAAAAGTTTAATAGACTCTACCCGTGACCAGAGGGCTGGTTTATTCCTTGCGCAAAGGATTAGCATTGCCATTTAGCGTGGCAATGCCGCCAGCCTTCTGGCCACCCTCCCGGTTGACGTCGATGGGGAGGAATTCTTTGACGCCTGAACCTGCAGTTTTGCACATATCTTGTTCTAGATTTTTATTAAGTTTACTAAATAAATTGTAAAAAAATTATGATTATATCTGTATGTACCTGTGCAACAGAGCTTGTTGTATGTCTAAGAATATGCAAATGTATTAAAAACGATTGTAAGAATAATATCCGTCCTTCTCTAAACCATTTTAAATATGTATTAGCAAAAAAATATATATTTTTTTTTTTTTTCTATGGCGTTCCCTTTGATTCCGCCAACGACTTAGTTTTTATATACTGATCGAAATAACGCGTGAAAGTACAAGTGTAAAATTCTTCCATACAAACGGTTGATTTTGAGGGGAGGCCAAAATATTTATAGTGTGTTGAAGTACCAAAAAATATATAAATTGTAACGTGATCGAAATTTACGTAATCTGACAGTTTTTTATCGTTTTATCCTATGGCTATAGGTTATAGGTACAAGGTGTTTGGGCTTAACAGAAATACATTTTTTTAGAGTATTTTTTTATGTAATATCATTGATTAGTTATATATATAGCATCCGAATTTACATAAATTAAATAAGGTCCACAGCATGAAAACAATTATTGGTAAAATGTGGGTGTTAATCTGCCCAATTCTCTGGGGATAAAGGCGTGATTGGCAAAGGAATGCTAATACCTACTAGCTGATCCATCCCGGCTTCGGCCGGTAAAATTTCGTATTCCTTATTTGATAGTGACCTAAATGAGGAGCTCTCCCTACAAACATTTATCACCTATTTTACCCTCTTAGTAGCTAAATTTTGAAAAATGTGTTCATTTATTGCTTAAAGGACACAGTTTTATGAAATTTAGTGTATTCTAGCGCTGAAGATGACGGAATTTCATACAAACTTCTATCCCTTATTTTACCCCTTTAGTAGCAGAAATTCCAAAAATCCTTAGTGGATGCATTCATTTCGTAAAATGCATCTAGTGTCAAAATTTCAAGTTTGTAGGTCCAGGATGAACCAGTCAGTCAGTCAGTCGAGGCCACTTCAGTCAGTCAGTCGGGTCAATTTTATATCTTATATCTTAATATATATAAATCTCGTGTCACAATGTTTGTCCTCAATGGACTCCTAAACCACTAAACCGATTATAATAAAATTCGCACACCATGTGCAGTTCGATCCAACTTGAGAGATAGGATAGTTTAAATCTTAATTTAGCGATAAGTGACATCCACGCGGGCGGAGCCGCGGGCAACAGCTAGTGTACCTATAGATTAGGATTTGTTTAGTTTTTTTTTTTTTCAATGTATTACTTTAATTTGTATCTTTGGCAGAACGTCGGTGCTGTATTCATGTCGAGGAGGCGTTGCTGAACCTTGGCAGATCCAGTTTCTACATTTATCAAGTTTGTCCAGTTATGGGACGACGCGGTGCACCGGTATAGGCTGCCCACCCAAGTCAGACTTTTTGTAGGACCAATAAACGGTCCGATTTTTCCTCCGATTCTTATGACCGATTTTCTGACCGACTGAACGCACACGTCCGCCACAGGTGAGTAGTGTGCGTTTACGCTTACATTTCCGAACGTTCCATTTTTAACCGACAATCTAATCGGTCGGGATGCACCGATTTTATTTCTGTCCAACTTTTTGTAGGACGTGGGCGTTGCACTATTGCGAGCAGTACGTTCTATTTTACTGCTATGAAAGTCGATCACCGATTATCGGACGTGGGCGGGCAGCCTTATGTGGATCGGAATGGGAGCTACGACTTGGGCGACCAAGCGCAGGGCACGCCGTAATAGCGGCGGTAAGACCCATCATGGAGGATTGGCTAGAGAGGCCACACGGCAGCCTCTCGTACCGGCTGACGCAGGTGATTACCGGACACGGGTGTTTCGGGAGTTACCTGTGTCGGATCCGGAAGGAGCCAACGTCCGAGTGCCATCACTGTGATGCGAGCGAGGACACAGAGCTGCACACGCTGAACGAGTGCCCGGCGTGGGACACGCCGAGGCGGGTCCTAGTGGCGGCTCTGGGGGTGGGATTCCTCACACTCGCCACATTGCTCACAGCGATGGTACGATCCGCGAACGCTTGGGGTGCGGCCGCCTCCTTCTGCGAGCAAGTAATGCTCGAGAAGGAGGCGGCCGGACGGGTCCGGACTAGACTCCGGGCCCGGGAAGCCCGCGCAGAGCGAAGGCGAACCGGACGTCGGAGGTCGCAGAACGACCTCCGTCCTCCATGAGCGCTGGCCTGGGGGTGACCGGTGGACCCGCCTGTCACCCTAGCAGAAGCAGGCCGCGGCGGCGGCGCAAGGTGCGCCTCCCCGTTACCGGGGCTAGATGGGGACCCTGTGGTCCCCACAACCCGAAGGGGGCCATCTCGAAAGAGATGGTCCTGGGTCTGCCGGGGTGCGAGATATATGCTTTTGGCAATCTCACCTCCGGCAACCAAGGACCCAAGACGGCGTGCGTTTTAGTCGGTTCGAGTCCGACATAACCGCCTCCACCGGCTCCGTGGGGGTGGTATCCGTGGGGATTTATAGCACGATAAAAAAAAATGCCTTATGTGGATGCCTTGACCGAACACGAACTACTTGGTGATAGGCTCGAAGTGAGCAACATAATATCATATTATGTCCTCCGTGGAGCTAATACATATAAAATACTAGCTTTTGCCCGCGGCTCCGCCCGCATGGATGTCGGTTCCCGGCAATTACTCGAATTTTTCTCTACGTACAAACCTTCCCTGGACTTCCACGAATAATTCAAGACCAAATCGTAAAGGCGTTGTTGAGTTATAACATACAACGAAAAGTGGCATTGATTTTTATATATATAGATAAAGTGCCTCGTTATAAAACCTCTTGGCAAAAATTAATTCGAAATAGAAATTGTTAAAAAATATAATTAGGTCGTCACATTATGTGTCATTTTGATAGAAGATTTATAGTGTAATTAGCATGTATTATTTATTATTTGTTAAGATAGCTTAATTATTCCGTTTAATGTATATATTTGAAGTTTTTAAAGCAAATGTACTGTTTAACATAAATACGTCTATACTATGCTAAACATATTCAGCTAACAGAAACGAAACAGGACCATTTTTCATTACTTTCTCTAATCCAACAGGTAAATCTCCAAAGTATATTCTCTAGGTTAAGTCATTATCATAGTAATTAATTAAGTCTATTACGTATTGATTAACAGCAGGTTTAAATATATTACAATAATTTTTACAGATCATAAGGCATGTGTCAAATAACGAAAGCAGTGACGCAACCGCTTGTGTGTCTTATACAAATGATATCGAATATCGTCATGACTATTGTCTGCGCCATTGAAAATTTGATCAAATTGGTGGTCCAAACATTGCACAACTGCTTATCATTCATACTGCAGATGTTGTCGTTATTACCTATATGTTGTGTATTCATACTAACGTCGCAGCTTAGATGCCTACTGTGCCGTGGTGGCGGTTTTGGCTTTGACTACGGACGGAGGACGTGGGATTGCATGTTGACAATAATAGCTTTAACAATCCTATATTACATACTCCAGGCACACAATGTTCTCGATAAAATTAGGAATGTGTACTACGATACGATAACTTAAAGAAATTCATTTTGGGGTGGTTGTCCCTTATCCAATAAAACGAGTGAGTGGATGAATGATTTGCATTTAATTAGAATATTATTTTGAAAGTCTTGCGAAACTTGATGCGTGGGTTGCATAACACAATCCAATACTATTTCAAATGTTCCAAATTTAAATAGTGTCCTCTCGTTTTTTTAATTGTTATTTCTGGCTCACACCGAGAGAGCAATTTGGTGTCAGATTGAACCAGCAGTTAGCTGCTGCCCCGTTTGAGGTGATTTTTTGTAGTTTTCTTCTTCGCAGCACCGAAGAGCCACGGTTATGCAACGTTGCCACTAATGACTACGAGTTTGCCAGACAGATAGTTCTGTCTTAGACCAAGACCATCACAAAAGGGTTCAGAGACGGGGAAACTACTAGCGTCATATTCTTCAATCCATAGTGTCATCTGTTATTCAGAGAGACACGCAGAATATCCTGATAACCCAATACGTGAGTTACTCTTGTTTAAGTATGACAGTAGTAGATCTAAACGGCCACCACGAAGCAAAAATTCGAAGTTGCGGTCCGAAGTTTCTGGTAATTGGTATCATGAAGGATATTTAATCAGAAGGGCTAAAACCCCACCGGAAGAAATTCTTAACTTCATGATTAACTTCATGGTACTTACCTAAATGCTATTTACGTCTTTACGGAGTTCACTCATACTTTCAGAAATACCTAGGCACAGTCAGCGTCATAAATATCTTGACGACGATCAGACAGAAATCAGACTATTTTATTGATTTATATGGTACTAGCTTTTGCCCGCGGCTCCGCCCGCGTGGATGTCTGTTACCGCGACCAAACATAGCCTATGTCCTTTCTCATGGTCTAATCTACCCCTATGCCAAATTTCATCAAAATCAGTTCAATACTTTAGGCGTGAAAGCGTAACATACAGAGAGACAGACAGACAGACAGAGTTACTTTCGCATTTATAATATTAGTATGGAAGTATGGATTACTAGCTTTTGCCCGCAGCTCCGCCCGCGTGGAAGTTGGTTATCGCGACCAAACATAGCTTATGTCCTTTCTCATGGTCTAATCTACCCCTATACCAAATTTCATCAAAATCGGTGCAGTGGTTTAGGCGTTAAAGCGTAACATACAGACAGAAAGACAGACAGACAGATAGAGAGAGTTACTTTCGCATTTATAATATTAGTATGGATATGGATTGTCCGAACTAACGGTGTGTACCAAATATCGGAACAATTGGTTTACTGGAAGGTATCAAAAACCCAAAATTAAGATCAATTTGAGTACTTTGTTCGTCAACATCTTTCTGATGCTGACTGTACTTACCTGCAGTCGGCAAAGGTACAGTCAACGCCATAAGTTGATTAACACTAAAATATTTTACAAATCTTTCTTATAATGGAATGCATCTGTCTATAGTAAATGTAGTGTTATGATTCTCAGAAGACAAACTTAATTTACATATTCAATGTTTTTTTTTACAATTTTATGTAAGGTTTAGGGGCCACAGTGTTCAATAAATTAGAATTTGTTAAGCTACTTTTGTAGTTGACTGTACATGGGGAAACCTATACAAGTTAATTTACTCTGCTGGCATGTTTTGGTCTAAGTACACATTAGACCTTTGATTTTAATTTTTCCTCGGTGTGTTAGCTTTCCGCGTTCCATGATTATATGTGGGTACAATGATGTTAACAGGAATTAACGCGATCATGGTATAGGTAGACCTAATTATACAACATACTTACATACCTGTGCTGATCAGAAGGTCCTCGAAGCTAAACGTTCTTGATGTCATATTAACCGCTATATAAAATGCCCTAGGAGCAAAACGTCCACAATTGAAATAGTTTGCTAGTTTTCGAAGCAAAATGTTATTGTTGCTTAATGTTCGCAAAGTAAAACGTACTGAGAACAAAACGTCCTCGATTGGTGTGTTCGCAAAGTAAAAACTACTGAGAGCAAAACGTCCTCAATTTTGTGTCGCTGGACGTCGAATGAAACATGGGCTCACACCGACTTATTTTATTTATTGTAATTATTTATTTATGCTTAAATTATGTTCCTGTTTTATTAAAATTTATACTTGAGCTAATAGAGTTAATATGTAACATTTAAAATCTTTTTTATTATAGTAATTCTTCTTAAAAATTCGTAAGGTGTGATACTCACTTCTTCTAATTTTTTCTTTTCTTCTGTGTACCGGATGTTGAAAATTATATCCACCTTTCGCCTCTTGCTACCATGAAACATAATGTTATTGAATCTTATCTCCTGCCACTTTGCTTCTTTCCTTAGGGCATCGATAAACAGTACTAATGTTGGTTTCCTATTTACTTTTGAATTAAAACGTCTATTCCAACCTTCTAGAGGATTATTCGTTCGAAAAATATCGTTGTTACAGCTTATATTCATAGTTGATTTTGATTTTAACCATTGATTCTCAAAGTAATCAAGAAATGTCTGCATGATCTCAGTATTCCCAGCTGCTGCTGCTTAATGTATGACTAACACTGCGTGTGGTAACTTGCCGGCAGTAGGGGGAAATTTGCACATATTCTGATCTCTCTCGACTCTTTGCAGTTATTGGCTTTCAAACACTCGGCCTTTCCCCAAACAGCTTTATTGTTTTTTATTTTTTATTTTTTTATTTTTATTTTTTTGAAGAAGGCTTACAGACTAATCAACAATTGAGTGTACAAACAATGTTAACAAATTGCTATTGACAAGCCTCCGCATTTAGATTTAACATTATATCGATATACCTACTTAAAAACAAACAAAGAATAAGTGTTACAAACAAAAGCAATGTGTGTTACAAACAAAACAGAAAAATGTAGTGTCATGCAAATCAGATGGTACAAGTCCCATCAAAGTGAGCGCCCGCTAGCTTTCGTCTAACTGTCGCTGCACTGGTGCTGAACAGGTCTATATCTAGTTGCCGCGGAAGTTCATTGAAGCGAGATGCACTTCTAATGGAGAAAGCATTCGACCTGTAGTTGGTAGTGGCCATGGGAACATTCAATATTGGCCGCTGACGAAGGCCCATTACATTGGTTCGAAGCGATATGGTTGCCAAGAGCTGCGGACTGTCAATTTTACCGTTTGCGACATTGGATAGGTAGCATATGTCACCGATATTGCGCCTCACTTCTAATGGTAAGAAGTGGTATCTATTGCAGCGATGATAGTAGTCAACTGAGTATTGCTGTGCCCTGTAGTCTAGGCAACGAAGGAATTTCCTTTGGACGCCCTCAATACGGGAATTATACATCTCGTATTGGGGGTTCCAGACCTGGGATGCGTATTCCAAGTGGCTGCGTACGAAAGAACAATACAAAATTTTAACGGGTTTTAGAGACTGAAAACAGGCCGTAGCTCGCAGTACAAATCCCAGAGCTTTCGATGCTTTTTTAACGACATTGTTAATGTGCTGTTCGAAGAGAAGCTTACTGTCCAGTGTGATCCCCAAGTCCCGAATGCTGTTCACTGTGCTAACTACTTCATTATTTAGTGTATATTTGTAAGTAATTAGGGATGTGCGACGTGAGAATGTTAATTGGAAGCATTTGGATACGTTTAATTGAAGCTTGTTTCGATCACAGTACCTCTCAAACCTACATAAATCATCTTGCAGCTCATGAGCGTCGGAAATGTTTCGCACGACTTTATGAATTTTCATGTCGTCAGCATAAAGTAATATGTAGGAATGATGAAAGCACTGTTTGACATCTGCAAAGAAGAGTGTAAACAATAAAGATCCAAGAATGGAGCCTTGGGGAACACCTGATGGAACAGAGCTCCAACCAGAAGCATAGCCCTGAAGAACCACAGCCTGTGTTCTGTTCTCAATGTAAGAGGAGAACCACCGGTATAGGTCTCCGTGTATTCCTGCAAGCATTAACTTGTCCAGAAGGACTTGATGGTCAATACGGTCGAAACACTTGCTGTAGTCCGTATAAACTACGTCAGTCTGTCCCTGTGTCATGCCACTTGTGATAAATTCATGTGACAAAAGTAAGTTAGATGTGGTGGAGCGGTTTCTAACAAAGCCGTGCTGTTCGTCTCCAATACTGGACTTAAGGGCCGTGTACACGTGTACACGGCCCTTAAGTCCAGTATTGTAGTACACGTCAGTGTGGACAATACGTTCTAGTACTTTGTAAAACAAGCATATTTTAGATATCGGTCGGTAATTTTCTATATTGGCTTGTTCACCCTTTTTATACACTGGGGTCACGAATGCAGACTTCCAAATCTGCGGAACTATGGCTTCAGAGAGAGAACGCCTAAATAGAATACACATAGGTTCGGCAAGACTGTCGGCACAGTTGATTATAAATATTGGTGGTATTTGATCAGGTCCACCTGATTTACTAATGTCCAATGATTTGAGTAGTTTTAATACGCGTAAATGATTTACCTCAACTGTGCTAACCGATACTGCAGTATTACTACCTTTTACACCGGCGGTGTATCTGTCACCAGCTGTCGGTTCAGGTGCTAAGAAGGTGGACTGAAAATAGCTAACAAATAGGTTACTAATATCTTCTCCTGTATTCACAGTAGTATCTCGATAATACATTACTTTAGGAAATGTGCCAGTATTTCGTTTGCTCTTCACGTAAGTCCAGAACGATTAAGGGTTCTTTACAATGGAAGCTTCGATATTTTCCATATATTTATTGTAGCAAGTTTTTTCCAATTCCACAGCTCTACTACGAAGCACAGAGAACGAATTGTAATCGGCTATATTGTTATATTTTTTATATTTTTTGTGAAATTTAGATTTTTCTTTAATAACTTTGATTAGTGCACTGGTGTACCAGGGAGGATATGATGATTTTTTAGAAGATTTAACAGGGAACATTTATTTGCGGAAAGGAATTAAAATAACTTTTCGAAAAATATACTTTATCTTATTACTTCTATACCTAAGAATAAAGTTTTCAAGCACGTAGAAGAGATTTAATCTAAAGAGGTTTCATAAGTGGCAAAAGCAGTACATTTGCATGAAAGAGCTCATTATGCGTTAACCTCTATATGATTTTATGTCATTTTCCGTTGAAGACCGTTTGCACTAAGGACTACATGAATTGAAGACGACTTGCTCCTTGGCCGTTTTCACGTTGAGGTCACATTATTCGATAGACGTTTTGACTAGTGGACTAACTCATTCAAAAGACATTCAGCTTCGAGGACGTTCTGCTCAGCACTCTTACATACTTACCTTTGAATTGCCTGACCCAGACCACGACCAGTGTAACTTGATCGAAACGTCAAGCAATTCAATGGGATGGATATAATCCATACCTACTAATATTGTAAATGCGACAGTAAATCTCGTCAGTCTCTCTGTCGGTCTGTCTGTCTGTCTGTCTGTCTGGCTGTCTGGCTGTCTGTCTGTCTGTTTGTCTGTATGCCTGTATGTTACGCTGTATTTATATTTTATATATGCTATTGAATTGCCTGACGTTATACCATGATCCCATGATCGCGTTACTTCTCGTTAACATTACTGTAGGTATATCAAATCACCCATGCCCCAGAGGAACTCGTCCGCTGTGGCCGATAGGTGGGTTGTCTTGCAGATGAGAATAGCTTGGGCCCCAAGAATCTGGGCCAGTACACTAGGAACGACTCTATTCAATTAATAATGTCATTGTTTGCAGGCAGCTCTAGTTTAAACCATGTGTCGCACGGTGCACGCTCTTCTTCAAACGGTAATATGCGGAGTACAAATGTTCGTGAGGGTCTTCATGACCGTACTGCTCATGATCGAGAACGTAGTTAGAATGGTCCTGCAGACCATGTACAACTTTATATCGTTCATGCTGCAAATGATATCACTTATACCGATATGTTGCGTGTTCTTGTTGACGGCGAGGCTCAAGTGCTTCGTGTGTGGCGGCGGAGGGCCTTGTCCGGTCAATAGAGGAGGAGCATGCGACTGTCTGATGTCGTTTTTCGCCGTCATGATAATATTCTTCATATTCAGAGCGACTGGTGTCCTCGATAAGATATTCTATTCGCTGGGCTATGCTAAAGCTAGACCGATAGCTATTACCAGGTATGTACCAACACCTGGTGATATTACTGAGTGCTCCAGGAACGATTCGTTCACGCCGACGACGACAACGGAACAGACTACTTCAACGACAACTGAGGAATGGGAATATTATGATACTACAGCTACTATTATTACTACAGTTCAACACCCAGCTGATCGTATGCGCTCTACCACTGGTACTACAGTTTATTCAACTGCTACAGTCCCATCTGGGGGTGGGCCCCCACCTGATCATGTGCGCTTGATGCCTGGACCTGATAGGCGTTACTTATTCAACAAACTCCGACAGCACTCCATATCCGTCGCAGCAACTGATGAAGATTACATGATGGCGAAGCTCCGCGAGCACAACATTCCATTTCGAAGGCAAGGCAATAATAATAATTGGACTACTGTATTCTATTATTTGGTTTGATTAAATTTTCTTGTGAGTTTGTCAATAAATATTTTATTTTAAATTTCCTGTCTGACTAGTCTATGATGCTAAGATGGTCTTCACTATCCGCTATTCTATCTGTACCTGCCGGCTATTCCCAGTAGTAACTAGTACCGTCTAGTCTTACCAATAGTACTACTGGGAATATTCATCCCATTAAACTTACCGATAGTAGGACTGGTCTGGTATTATTTTTTATTTATTATTTATTTATTTTTAAACTTTATGCACAGTTGTACAAAGGCGGACTTAATGCCAAAGGCATTATCTGCCAGTCTACCTTAGGGTGATGCAGAGATACTTTGAGGTAGGTGCAAGCAGAAGAATGAACAATTTACTGACAGGTTAACAGTCTAATTTGTATACATACTAATAATAAATGATACATACTCACGTTATACATACACAATATTACATACATACAATACATAATGCACATATACATATTATATTACTTACTAGCTGTGCCCGCGACTTCGTCCGCGTGGAATGTACTTAATAAAATTTTTTTTTTTTAGCCTAAGTTACTCCTTATTACATAAGCTATCTGCCAGTGAAAGTCCCGTCCAAATCGGTCGAGCCGTTCCAGAGATTAGCCAAAACAAACAGACAGACAGACAGACAGACAGACAGACAAAAAATTTAAAAATATATATTTTGGTATGTGTACCGTATATACATTCATATGCATGTAGTAGAAAGCGGTTATTTTAATATTACAAACAGACACTCCAATTTTATTTATTTGTATAGATTTATTTTTTATTTATTTATTATATACTTTATTGTACGCCAATTAAATTATTAATAGTAGGGAAATTAGGAACACAAGAGCAGTACTAAGGGCGGCCTTATCGCTTTACGCATACGTATACTTATATACACACATAATATATAATTCCATTCATGTTTGAGTTGAGAATCGGTACATAATGACAAAGTTTTACCCATTGTTGCCACTGTAGAGCTGACGTAGAAAGAAGAATGTACTAGGCTAGAAGTATGAGTAGGACAGTGTAGAAGACGGTTTCCCGTTAGTCTGACCGTTATTAAACATAGACTTAGTAAAACGATAGATAAGTCACAAAATTACGATATAAATAATAATAAAATTTCTAAATTGGAACAGATGCAGAAATCGGGAAAAAAAAATTTAATGGTTACGGTCGTATATTGTTGGCAATATTTAAAAAAAGTACTACCTAATAAGAAAAATAAAAAAGCAACTGCAATGTGGATAAAATGTTTTTAGCAAACTCACATAGATGCCTTATCTATAGTTTTTTTTTTTTTTTTTTTTTATACAGTACACGTCAATTTGACTTCACCTCGCCTGATGTTAAGCTAAAGGCAAAGTCTCGGAAAGAGGGTCACCATCGTAAACATTTACCATGTTAACAGTGGTGGCACTCAGCTTGACGGCCTCATTAGATGCCTTTTCACGCCCCGCTTAAAGGACCCAGGACTGTAGGAAGAAGGAAACACGTGAACTGGCAGGGAATTCCAGGCCTTAGTGGTGCGGCATAGGAATGAATCACTGAAACGCTTGGTTCTAGCAGGTATACTCTGCACCGTAAATGGATGACATCTTAGCCCTGCACGTGTCGTCCTGTGAAGGAAAGGGGAGGGTGGGACTAATTGGAAGAGCTCGTCAGAACATTCACCATGGTAGAGACGGTAGAAAACTGCCAAAGACGCAACATCTCTACGCATCTGCAAAGGCTCGAGGGTGTTCGTGACCTCAGGATCCCCAATAATGCGGACCGCACGTCGCTGCAACCTGTCGAGAGCATCTAATAAGTACTTTGCGGAGCCGTCCCAGAGATGTGAGCAGTATTCCACGCAGGAACGAATTTGGGTCTTATATAGAAGACACCGCTGCTCCGGCGTGAAAAAACGTCTCACTCTGTTCAGGACTCCGAGTTTACGCGAGGCTGATTTGATGATACTCTCGATATAGTTTTTGTTATTCAGTTTGCAGCGAACATCCATACCGAGGATAGTGAGGTGATCCTGCAGTGGCAGTGGTGTGCTCTGAAGAGTGGGAAGGGGAAGGAAAGGAGATACCTTTGCTGTAAACGCACATGCCTGGGTCTTCTTGGCATTGAACTCGACCAGGTTCCTAGCGCCCCATTGAGAAATGTGGTCCAGGATCCGGTCCAGCTCAGTGACAAGAAGCTGCCTTTTTTCCGCGATATCAGACTGCTTGGCCGCAGGATGTGCGTAATAACTCCCGTGTAAGGTGCTGTCGTCTGCATAGCAGTGAATGTTTCCGTTACAGAGCATGTCATTGATATGCAGAAGAAAGAGAGTGGGAGATAAGACGGAACCCTGCGGCACGCCAGCATTTACCTGCAAGAACTCCGAAGCTCGTCCATCACAAAGGACGCGAATACGGCGCCCCTGCAGGAAGCTTGCAACCCAGTTACACAGTCTAGGAGGCAGGCCGAAGGCTGGTAGCTTGGAAAGAAGCGATTTGTGCCATACCCTATCGAAAGCTTTGGCGATGTCAAGACTAATTGCCAGTGACTCACCGTGCTTCTCCATAGCCTCACCCCAAAGGTGGGTCATGTACGCCAGAAGATCACCCGTTGACCGTTTCGGTCTGAAACCGTATTGCCGGTCACTAAGCAAGGAGTGATCCTCTAGGTGGCGCATGAGCTGTGTGTTAATTATGTGCTCGAACACCTTGCACAGCACTGAGGTGACGGCTATGGGTCGATAGTTGGCTGGGTCCGAGCGATCCCCCTTCTTGGGGATCGGCTGGACATTCGCCTCCTTCCAAGCCGAAGGCACTGTACCCGAACTGTAGGACAGTCGGTACAGCCGCGTTAGCATAGGAGATAACTCCGCTGCACATTTTTTAAGTACGACCGCTGGAATACCATCAGGACCACTGGCTTTCCGGACATCGAGTGATTGCAGTACTGCACGGACATCGCGTTGCCTGATACGTATATCAGGCATTGCGTGGTCACCAGTGGGCATTGTCCGTGGTTGCATACCACAATCATCGACTCGGGAGTTGGCCGCGAAGAGATTGACCAGCAAATTTGCTTTCTCTTGCGGCTCATGGGCCAGAGATCCATCGGGATTGCTCAGCGGGGGCAGCGAGGGCTGGCAGAAGTTGGCTTGCACGGCTTTGGCCAGTTGCCAGTAGCCACGGCTACCCGTGGGATGCGCTACTAGCTCTTGGCCCAGCCGTGCTATGCGCTGGGCATCCGCTCTGACGCATGCCCTCTTGCAGACCTTTGTGGCTCTGTTGTACGCCGCCTTGAAGTGACCCACGTTGGGATCGCGCGTGGCGCGCGCCCGCACCCAGGCGCGGTACGCAAACTGTTTATGCTCAACAGCCTCCGCGCACTCGCGCCCGAACCACAGACGCGCTCCGCGGACTCCGGTGACATCAGTGTATGGGATATAGTATTCCATACCTAGACCGATCTCACCGGCGACGGCAGTAGCGCTCTCAGATGGGTTCTTACCCTCAAAGCAGCGTTCAACCCACGGGATGGACGCATAATAGTCGCGCAATCCATCCCAGTCCGCTGACGAGTAGTGCCATAGACGCCTCTTCCCCTGCACGGGTCGTGCGGGCGCTACAATGGGCACGGTGGAGCGGACCAGACAGTGGTCGGAGTTACCTAAAGCAGCACTCACCGAGACACTGTACTGGTCCGGGCGACTCGTCAACAGAAGGTCTAGCAGAGAGGGCTCTAGGCCGGACTCTCTTGGTATCCTCGTGACCTTGTGCACCAATTGAGTCAAGTCATGCGCCAGGGCAAATGCGTGAGTGGCTCTTCCCGCATGGTTTGTTATGGCGGAGCCCAACCAGATCTTGTGGTGGGCGTTAAAGTCCCCCAAAAACACCAATTCGGCGTTCGGAAACCGCTCCTGCGCATCATCTGCCGCCTGACTCAGGTATTCGAATAGTCGAGTTATCTCTGCATCTCCTGTATGGGAACGGTAAAGGCACACATAGATCTGACTCGCGGAGCCATGGTCTACGTGTACCCACAGGATGGAAAAGGATGGGTCCTCTAGACAGCGCAAACGGCGACAACAAATATCCGCCCTAACAAACACGCACACCCCGGCTTTTGCTCGGAAATTTTCCTCGATAACATAGCCGGGGTAAAGCAGGTAGGCCGTGTCGTCAGGGCGGCGTATTTGTGTCTCCGTTAGAAACAGCATAGCTGGTTTCGCCGTCTCCAGGTGTTGGTGGACGGCGTTGAGGTTCTTATGGAGCCCACAGATGTTCGTGGACTCCACCTCAAATAGAGTTTTTGTGGGAGAGTCCCTAGCCGCTGTTTCAACAGATTTTGTTTTGTGCGCTGCCATGAGGTGAAGGGTAAGGGAAGGCGTGAAAAAGAGGTGATTGTCGCCGCAGCACCCCGTGACAAAACATGGGAGATTGGTTTTATCTATGAATGTGAGGCGTGACGAGAGCCGACGCGCCGAACGGAAGGGCCCCCGTACCCTCCCGAATATGGTCGCCGGGCTCCCGTCCGGTCGCCAACCGGCACGACGAGCCATATCGGGATTATGCGCGACCTGGTGGGGCAGCCTCCCAGGGTGGTTAGTCCCAGTTGGGCCCCTGTACTATGCCGCGGGCGGCCAGCGGCACCACCGTTTCTACGGGTCTCCCTGCCCGGCGCGGCGCCCCGCGTCACACTCCACTAGACTAAGCCAACACCCACCGGTCCCACTAGTGCTGCGACTACTAACGCAATCCAACCGAGATTGGCTTACTATGGAGGGTTTTTCGCACTTGTGCACGGTGGTACCAACCCGGTCGAAATAAGTGTCAAATTTGTGCCATCAAATTTCTACCACTTCAATTGGGTTGGCAGCATTTGGTAAATTACGTCGGGTCTTCTCCTCAGGTTAGTCTCATAATGCCTACCCACTTGTCGTAAAACGTTCTGATTGCAAAATGACCAGATAACAAAATGCCCAAGTTGCAGAATGTCTATATTGCGTAAAGTCTAGGGAGCAGAAGACTAGGCGGCTAAACGTTCAAGTTCAGTTCAGAGACTGGAATGACGCACTCCTAAGTGTTTTACCAGTGTATATATTCGGACTACGAAAAGCCACTCGTTACAAAAACGACAATAAAGCATCAATAAATCATACTAAAGGTTATAATTAGAAATAATTATTACACAAATTAAAATTTGGATATTATAACAACTAACGACACCGTTTATTTGTTTATAATTATAATATAAAAATCATTCTTATTCGTACGATATCTCTATAAGGTACCACAACTAATTTACGTTCTGTAATGCCACTGCCAATTAAAATACTTTTTGAATTTGTCAATTAAAGAATCCATAGATTCTATATCAGTCAATTTGAGAATCGGTCATTTATAGAATAGTATATATTTCAACAATTGGTCAATTATAGACTCTATAGTCATTTCGCGACTCAGTCATTGCTAGACGAAACGGGTTTATCATTACGACGGGTAGTTGTTGGGCCTTTTGCTATGTACCTAGTCATTTTGCACCTTGGACCTTTGATTGCGGACTCGTGTCTCCCCTGATGGCTCCCCTAGGGGAGACAACAGGACTTCTATAGTACTGATGTCTCCCCTAGGCGGGGGAGACATCAGTACTTACTTTTAATGTTATATTTTGAGTACTCGTATCTCCCCTTTCATTTCTCTGTCATGTTCAGCCATACTGGCCACTTGAGGATAAATAAGTATTTATGTAATATTTATTATAAATAAACAAAATACCGCTTTTGCAATGTCAAGTTGTCATTTGTATTGCATTATATTCATTACCTATAAATATTGCGTCCCGGATATTTTCCATATTAATTACGATATGAATGAAAATTTGAATTTTGTACATAGAAAGGGTGGAAAAGTTTTGATACATGAAGGGTTCCAGTATATTAAACACAAACAATATTCCAATAATACGGAAAGATGGATTTGCTGCAACAAAAAGAAACACAAATGCTCTGGAGCAATAACTATAAATGTAAGTACCTACATACGACTTTAATAAATATTCAGTGTCTACATGTATTAAATGCGCAGTTTTGACTTATTATAAGCCCAGTTAGTTAGTCGTTTGTTGCCCGTGGTCCGATCACGGAGTTCTACTGATCAAACCATGGGCTAAACTTTATTTAATTTTATCAGATCGCAATTACCGCATTTTCAACCCCTGAAATTACATTGCGACTATGGCTATTATGTTCTTTTTCGATATTTATACATAGTCGGTCCATAGGAAAAAATATTCATCTTGGTCCTACTCAATCAGTAGGTCTAGTACCAATTAAATTTAATTGATGGTACGATTGAGCGAACCACTGCCAAAAAAATTGCCCATGGTTCGATCAGTAGAACTCCGTGATCGAACCACGGGCAACAAACGTAGTTAGTTTAGCATTAACTGGGCTTATAAGAAGTCACCAAAATGAAATTAAAAACAAACTATTAATATGTTTAGGATAACCAAGTTTTGAAATTGACGCAACATGAATCAAATAGTATGGAGTGCAGGCCTAACGAAGCTCGAAATGAGGTTGCGTTAACATTAGAAATAATCAAAAATAAAGCAGCTACTACTATTGAGGAGCCTGTAAAAAAAATTTATGAAGATTTGGTGGAACCATTGTATGATCGCGGTCTTAATATATTAACAGAAATACCTTCCTACCAAAGTTCAAAAACTGCAATTTACACAAGACGAAAATTAGAATTAAATGTTAACAAATTGATTTATAATAATATTATGGAAGTGGAAATCCCTAAAAAATTTCAAGAAATTATATTAGGAGACTACAATACCGAAAGAAAAAGGATTATCGTATTATGTTCACAAGAAGGCAAGCGACTATTGGGGATACTGAAAGAATATTTTGGTGATGCAACATTTAAGAGCGTACCTCGCCCCTTTAGACAATTACTAACATTACACGGTGACCTAGGGAGTACCGCTGAAACTACAAATATTATACCCATAGTATATGCTCTGATGAGCGACAAGACCGAAGAATCCTATTCCATTGTATATGACATAATTAAAGCAAATATTCATGATTGGGAACCCAAAACATTTCATGCAGACTTTGAAATTGCTTTAACCAATCCTCTAAAAGAGTTTTTCCCAAGTATTATTATTAAGAGATGTCATTATCATTTCATTAATTGTATTTGGAGAAAGGCCAAAATCAACAACATTAAATTGAAACTACATCGCCAAATCGTAGGTTTGTGTGCAGTGCTTCCACTGTTGCCTCGGGATAAGATCTTAGAGGGATATGAATACATAAAAGACCGGTGTAAAGAATTTGATGAAATAAAATTAAAGTCATTTTTAGAATATATGGAAAAAACTTGGTTGAAAAATGAGCATTGTATAACGGAATGGTGCATTTATGATCAACGCCACCGGACCAATAATTTTGCGGAAGGATGGCATTCGAAACTTAATCGGCAAATTAACAAGAATTATGTGACGATCGCAAAGCTCTTTTCGGTGTTAGAAAAGGATATGTCTATAAATAAAATTGCAATCCTAAACGTTGAAAATGAGACCCATTCCAGTAAAAGAAGAAAAATTCAAACCGAAAGAGACACATTTATTTTGAATACACAATTACAATTAATTCATGGAGAGATCAGTGTAGGGCATTTCTTGGAAAAAATGCGTTGATTTTGTTGTACCTATCTTCTTTAGTTTTCCGTTACAGTAAGTATAAGCGAAATAAAATTTTATATTACGTGTATGTGGTTATATTATTTATATAAGTAAGAACTTATTGTAATGCGTAGGTAGGTAGGTATGCCTGTCCGTCATGCTTGACAAATGTATTTTTTTCTTTAATGGTTTCAATGTACCTACCTAAATTTGACAAAGGGAGATACGAGTACTCAAAATATAACATTAAAAGTAAGTACTGATGTCTCCCCCGCCTAGGGGAGACATCAGTACTATAGAAGTCCTGTTGTCTCCCCTAAGGGAGCCATCAGGGGAGACACGAGTCCGCGATCGGACCTTTTGCTATGTAGTCATTCAGCAAACTAGACATTTTGCAAAGTAGGTAGGTATTTTACAACAAAGTCAATATGGGTCAATAATATATGGGTAATAGTCAATGTGGAACCCTTCTCCTGCTCCCTACCACAATATCCGAAAGTAAAGGTCTCCGACCAGGGCGTGCTACCTGTCATGTAATTATGACTTACAGTGCCGAAACGAACGTGGACACTGATGGTGGGGTTAGTTCATGATCTAAAAGTCGCACAGTAGGCTATAGAGCGAGCTATGCTTGAAGGAAAGAATTCGCAATGAGGTCACCCGGCAGAGAACTAATGGGTTACTGAAGTCTACTGGCCGTGGACTAGCCACGTCGATCGAAGGACCGATGCGCTATGGCCGTAGGAGCAAACGAGTCCTAGAGTGGAGACGCCCCCTAGCCAGATGGACTGACGGCCTGAAAATGGGGGCTGAAACGGGTTAGGGGGCAAGTCGTCCCCCTTCGAAACTGGGACCTGGGACCAATCTCACCTTTTCTAATTTGATAATAGGCAACCATGGGCCCACGTTAATTTAAGTTCTGGGACGATTGCACTACTAAATATTCTCTAAACTTGATTTTCAATTGACCAATTTCATTCAGGAAGGAAAAAGATTATTATCGAGTAGGTGCTTAGGTATTCTATTTCCAACTCTGGTGGACACATGACGCCGATAATGATAAAAGCAAAAAACAGGAAAATGCAATCATTTTTGGAAATTCATAACCATATTATAGTAAGTTCGTACTTCGTAAAGTACGTAGACCTACTGAAAATTAATATAATAATATATGGATAAAGGATATGGCTGGATTGAATTTTACACGCAAATTGCAATACTACAGATTTTACTGGTATGCTATTGGTAGTGTAATAGTAATGCTATTGTGATACTGGTAGAGCCCCGGGGAGGGCTAGACCGTAAGGGATGGCCCTGGGTCAGCCGGGGTGTGAGGGATATGTCGATGACAACCTCACCTCCGGCCTAGCACCACGACCCACAGTCGGCGTGCGGTTTTAGTCGATTCGAGACTGACATAACCACCCGTTCCGGCTCCGGCAGGGGGGTATCCGAGGGGGTTTCCGCACGAAAAAAAAAGGTATGCTATTAGAGTTTAAAATTAAATGGCATCTTGGAGATCGAATTCTTCTTTGGCCTCGCCTTTTCCCGTTACGCGGGGTCGGCTTATTCCGCTGGTATGCGTCGTCATCTGAAAGCCCCAACTGCTTCATGTCCTTGCGAACATTCGACATCCACGTAGTTGGGGGCCTTCCCCTCCCTCTCTCCTTTGTAGCCATGGAAAGGCACTTTTTCACGACATGGTCGTCTGGTCTTCGCTGTATATGACCGTACCATCTCAGCCTAGACTCTGTGATTTTTTCTGCAATTTGTGCAACTTTAAAGGTACCTCTTATATGTTCGTTGCGCACCCTGTCTTTATGCGTAACTCCACCCGCCCAGCGCAGCATTCGCATCTCGGTCGTGTGTAGCTTCTGTACAATTGCTTTTCTTCGCAGCCCATACCTCGCTGCCGTAGAGGAGAGCTGGTCTAACAGCTGTTTTATAGACCTTGCCTTTTGTTCTAATTGGCATTTTGCTATCACACAGTACTCCTGTAAGAGTACGCCATTTACTCCACCCACAGATTGTCCGATGAGCTATATCCGCTTCAATGGGTCCATCCGCCGAGATAACGGAACCTAAGTACTTGAAGGTGTTTACTCTCGGTAGAGCTGCGCCATCTAGCCTGACGTCCGCGTGCGTTGAGTTATTCGGATCGAAGTTAAAGACCATGTATTCTGTCTTAGTTCTACTGATGCGCAGCCCATTTGACTCAAGTGCCTCCCTCCATTGCTCTAAATTATCTTGTACATCTTGAAGGTTATCGGATATTAGTGCAACGTCGTCGGCATATAAAAGGTTCCACGGAGTGGGTTTTTGTATTTTTGCGGTAAGAAAATCCATCACGATGTTGAATAACAAAGGGCTCATGGCGCTTCCTTGATGAACACCCACTCTAATATCGAAGCTGTCTGATAGCCCAGCTGTACTTCGCACATGTGTCTGAATATATTTATACATGTCTGCAATTAGTCTTATGTACATTTCTGGTACATTTTTTGCTCTCAGTGCCTGCCATATTATGGACCTTGGTACACGGTCGTAGGCTTTTTTGAGATCGATAAAGACTATCCATATGTTTTGCTTATTAACTTGGGCTTTTTCAATGATAGTACGTACCGCATGGATTGCATCAGTAGTTCCTTTACCAGCCACAAATCCAAACTGATTTTCTGTTAGAGTGATATGCTTTTGAAGACGCTCACTTAAAACCCTCTCCCATATTTTGAGAGTATGTGAGGTGAGTTTTATACCTCTGAAGTTTCCACATTCCCGTACATCTCCTTTGTTTTTGTAAAATGGTACTAGTGTGCTTTTCCGCCAAGAGTCGGGCATGGTTTCGCTTGTAATGATGTTGTTGAACAGACTAGTAAGCCACACTTCAGCGTTCTGTTTAAGGAGCTTCCAAAGTTCTGCTGGGATGTCGTCTGGTCCGGTAGCTTTGCGGTTCTTCATTTTGGAAATTGCTTTTCTGACTTCTGCTACGGAAACGGTCGGGTACGGTCTTTGGTTGTTCCGATTCCGGTTGGCGTGGAAATTCTTCATTCAGTAGACTGCTGTAGTATTCATACCACCTCTTACATATTTCTTTATCAGTTGTTAACAACGTACCTTCCTTATTCTTTATGTATTTTGTAGCAATGAAATCTTTATTTGTATGTCTTTGCTTTGCTATTTTGTTGTCGGTTGCCTCTTCCAAGCGCTTATATAGATCTTGTACAGCTCTTTCTTTCTCTATTGCGATAGTTCTTTTAGAGAATTTTTTAGCCTCTTTGTATTTTTCCTTATCTTCGTCAGACTTAGTTTCTTGCCAGGTCTTAAATAGGCGTTTCTTTTCGTCTACGCTGTTTTTGGAGCGATTGTTCCACCATCGAGTCTCTTTTAGATTATGAAGGGCTCCTTTGCTGATTCCTAGCACTTTCTTGGCTGTTTTAAGACAAAATTCTTCAAAGTTTGACCATACAGTCGAGGGGGTGTCGTCTTGAGGTACACTTTTATCGAAATAGTCAGCAATATCATTCCGTAGGTTGCATCCCTTTTGTGAGTGAAGGTCATGCCATTTATTTTTTGCAACTTTAGGTTTCTTAATATTTATAGATCTACGTAGTTTCAAAGCTGCTAAGAGTAGTCGATGCTGCGACGTTAGAGGTTCGCCAGGGATAACCTTGCAATCTTTAATCTGTCTTAGGTTTCGCTTATCAGCTAGTATGTAGTCTATTTGTGTTTTAGTGTTCCCACTTTTATATGTGATTAAATGTTCATCCTTCTTTTTGAAAAAAGTGTTTACTACTGCCAAGTCAGGTGATGTTGCGAATTCTAAAATTGTTTCTCCTTCCCTATTTAATCTTCCGAATCCATAGCCACCGTGCTGTCCCCCGAAACCACCCACATCTACACCTACGTGCCCGTTAAAATCCCCACATACAAGTGTGTGTTCGGTTTTGTTTATGGTCATTTGGTGGGCTTGAAGGTCTTCCCAAAATTCAAGTTTGTCTGCATCCGGGCAGTTAACCTGTGGTGCGTAAACAGAAATTATATTAAGACATGGTTGATTTTCTAGGGACGTTTAACAGCTATTATTCGATCGCTGATCCTTTTTATGTCTACTACATTTTGGCTGAGATAGTGGTCTAATATAACTCCTACTCCATTTCTAGTGTTTTCCTTTCCATAATATATATTATCCCTTTCCTATTTGCCGTGATTTTGCACCTTTCCATTTTGTTTCTTGAACGCAACAGATACTTATGCAACGTCTTTCGAGAATAGCGCTGAGTTCAGCACTGCGTCCTGTCATCGTTCCAATGTTCCAAGTGGCTATACGAACTTCGGACATTAGGGCGGTTGCCTGTTGTTTCTTCTCGTCGCTTGGGGGGAACGCCCTAATATCATTCGCAGTTCGATCTTCTCCGTCGCTTGAGGGGGACGCCCTAGCTTTAGTGCTCTCTCTTGTTTTGCCTCATTCCAGTATAGATATTGGCTTTTGTTTTACGATCGGTTGCCACCTCACATCAAGGTCGTAGTCTTCCTGAAAGACTTGAGCACCCCCGTTGACCCATGTGGAGTTCTTCCGCCGCCTGCTCTAATGAACCCTCCGACCTGAAAGCCCATCACAGCCGAGGACCTCTTCTCCAAGTACGACGAAGGAGCTCCGTGACTGGGTTTGATAGCGGAGTTTTCTCTTCAACCTGTTGGTCCGCGGGAGGTATTTTATTTCCCTCCTACCCTCCAACCATTGGTTGGCGAGCTTTCCCCCATCCGCCACCTGGGGACGCGCTCTCTAGGAGCCAGGTTCCCCCGAGAGATCGAATGAGAAAAAGTAATGAACTCTTTTTTGGTTTGTTCCCTTTTGGTACACTTTCCTTTAGATAAGTTGGTAGGTACACTTTTGAAAATTCCCGCTGTTGTTCTGCTCGCTTCAGTTCCGTTCGGTCCATTAGGTCCCACTGAGTAAGCCTATATCAAAAAAGTCTAAAATGTAATGTCATTTATTGCGATACACCGACTCGGTGTCCAATCATTTGCCGAAGAACAAGTGTCTCGTCTAGTACAAGCAAGCAGGACATTATATTATTTCTTGTTTATGCATATTTCTGGTGTCTGACGCTATTTTAATAAAATAATAAGTCGAAAATTTAGTTCACATTTTTCGACATAACTTTTGTATTAATCGAAATGTGAACACATGAACACAAGGGACACATATTTAGCAAACCGCTTCCATCTTGCAGCCACCTGCCAGCCACGTATCTATTTCGATGGGTCCGGTTGCATTTGCCGCTATGTTTTCTTTAATTAGATACGTCTCATTACGTGTGTTAAGCATAATTATGTTGGTTTACAGGGAAATTTCTTAGAAAATAATAAAAATTATAATATATTTATTTTGTGGCCCTTTGCGGTGTGGTAGTTTTCTGTTCTGTGCCTATTATGATCTATGCCTGAATGCTGTAGGGCTGTAGGTATGATATATAAAAAAAACCTAGGAGGTCGTAGAGGATTTATGTGGTTATAAAATGTTGCTGCTCTTTAAAGTTTACAATTGATCTAAAATTTGCTGAATTCATCTATACATTCGCAAAATGATATTACACCAAAGTACTCAATTTTCTTTGATAAAAAAATTTAGTCCTAATTAAAAAAATACAAAATATTCCATCACAAAAAAACCTGGTTTAATTTTGCTATCAGTTATAAAATGTGTTATCATAAGTATGCACGGAACAGAGAAAAAGTTTTTCTATACTTAGTAAAACACTCGCCGGGATATTTACTACCATGTTTGTTAAAGTTTTTGAGGATCCGATATTTCGGTGCTGTTACAAGCGCGATGATCACGGATGTACTGTACTGTACACTGTTATGACTGTACAGTTTAACAAACATGGTAAAAAACAGGCGAGTGTTTTACTATAGATGTGAATGACCAATGACCATATCAATCTCAAATCATACAAAAGGTTTTCTGTTCTGTACAAATATGCATAAAATGCAACTAATTTTCAAATGAAAATTAATTACTTTGACTGACCCTACCTTACTGATAGACTATATAGTTTTTTTTTTTTTAATTCCTTACTTGGGGGGGGGAGAAGAATTGTTAACAACACGTTATCATTGGTTCCTGGAAATTGCGTCACGAATATTCGCTAACTTGTGCTAGTCGAGACACTTTGCGCGGTTTTAAGTCGACTCGAGCTAGACATAACCACCTCGTTGGTCAGAAGGGGGCAGATTTCGTGGAGATGTCTAAACTCATAACATTGTAATATTACTGAATTGCTATAGGTAGGTATACCTTGCCACGGTGGCGGTGCGCTGAATAGCGCCCCTCCCCATTCCAGGCGCGAATCCAAGGGGGGGGTCATGGGGGTCATGACCCCCCCCTGGGCAGATAGTCTTCTGATTATTTTCTTAATCCCATATAGGTAAGTCATGCATATACCTACCTACTTATGACTATTTCACTCCCCACATATCCAGCCCGCGCCACTCGAGCGAACTGGCCGCTCACTCTGTTCAAAAATGAACAAAATACCTACCCGCGAAACGCACCCGAACAACCAACCCCGGCGGCCCCGGCCGGCCTTTGAACCGATCATTGCATTGCTCCTCATTATGGAATAGGGAGGCAAACGAGCAGACGGATCACCTGGTGGTAAGTTATCACCCCCACCCATGGACACTCGCAACTCCAGAGGAGTCACAAGTGCGTTTCCTTCCTTTCAAAAGAGAGTGCGCTCTTTTCTTGAAGGTTTGAGGATCGTATTGGTTCGGAAATACCGATGGCGACAGTTCAATCCACAGTTTAGTTGTGCGAGTCAGAAAGTTTCTCGAGAAACGCACAGATGTGGACTGCCAACTGTCCAGATGGTGAGTGTGGAACTGCTGTCTCCTTGGAGCACTTCCCATAGTATCGGCGATAGAAGATGCAGAACGAAGCCACATCTCTACGCAGTGCCAAAGAGTCTAGCCGATTTGAAAAATCCTGGCAGCTGACGATTCGAGTCGCTCTCCGTTGGATGCGGTCCAGAGGGAGAAGTTGGCACTGAGGTGCTCCTGCCCAGAGATGAGAACAGTATTCCATATGTGGCCATACTTGCGCCTTATAAAGTTGTTGGCGGTGAGCCGGAGTGAAATACTGTCTCGATCTATTGAGCACGCCAAGCTTCTTAGAGGCTAATTTAGCTTTACCCTCTAAATGACTATGCATCTCCCGTGTCCAGTTCTGAACCGGTGGACCCTTGGCCACACCGTGCGACAACTGTCAAAACCGGGCGGCTTAGTGGTGGGGTCAGGTACCAGGGCCTTCCAGGAATAGTGCTGAAACGACTCCCACGACACCCGCCACTGCTCTCCAAGGTCGAATTCCTCCATAAGGACCCTATTGAACCAGATTAGGGACCCTGAGAGCAGGCGGTCGCGCAGCAGGTTGTCAATTGTCCTTTATGCTGGCATCGGCTCTCCGTTGGTCACCTGCTAGCATTTTTTACAATCATTGGCCGCAGCTTGATACCTTCGTAGTTCTGGGGGCGGGATGTGCGCCAGAACAGGAAGCCATGGTAGTGGAGTAGATTTAATTATCCCTGTTATATTGCGCATGGCTTCATGTAATTGGGTGTCAATTTTGTGGGTGCGCACGCTTCGGTACCACACTGGCGCGCAGTATAATGCCACAGAGTACATGAGATATATTTCTAATGTTCGAAACTTTGGCCCCCAATGAATGCTGCTAATTTGCAGCATGTCATTGACATGCAGGAGAAACAGAGTAGGCGATAGCACACAACCTTGAAGGAACACCAGCATTAACAGATATAGAGCCAGAGCATTCACCGTCGACTACGACTTTTATGCTTCTTTCTGTTAAAAAGCTAGCAATCCATTCGCACAACTTCTGGGGAAGCCCATAGCCCATAGGAAGGAAGCTTTGATAAAAGTGCTTTGTGCCAGACCCGATCAAAGGCCTTCGCTATGTCCAAACTAACCGCCATGGCTTCTCTCTCCCTTGGTCTCGATCGCCTGTGCCCAATGATGTGTCAGGTATACTAGAAGATCACCAGCTGACCGACCCCTACGGAAACCGTACTGCTGGTCACTGAGCAGCTGACAACCCTCAAAATACCGAAGGAGCTGGCAGTTGATAATGGATTCCATTATCTTCGAGAAAAGGGAGGTAATAGCTAATATAGTAGTTTTTTTTATTAGAAAGACCTTAAAATCTGCCGCATGTTTGGTGGTGTTTAATTGTGCCCAAATCTTGAAACAACCTAGTTGAGAGGTGAGATGCGGTTCTTAGCTCAGGTTCAGCGTCGGTAGATGGCGCTGTTATAAAGAGTCCTATAGTCCCTTTACGAATGTATTCCGGGCGAATTGCACACAAGTTTTGACCTCGACTATGACCCCCCCCCCTGGCTGGAAAGCTGGATCCGCCCCTGCCCCATTCCGGGGGCGAGTTGGGGTCACCGTTGTCCCCCCTCCTGAGGAGGGCCAGACCGTAAGGGATGGCCCTGGGTCAGCCGGGGTGCGAGGGATATGTTTATGACAACCTCACCTCTGGCCTAGCACCTAGACCCGCAGTCGGCGTGCGGTTTTAGTCGGTTCGAGTCCGACATAACCTCCCCTTCCGGCTCCGGCAGGGGGGGTATCCGAGGGGATTTCCGCACGAAAAAAAAAAAAAAGGTAGGTATACCTTCTAAATACGAAATGTTAGAAGTACCTATGGGTTATGGTAATAGTTACTCACTCAGTATATGTAGAAGTAACGGTTCTAAGGGGCAGCACAGATCTGATGTTACAACTTTCAACATAGTCCATTGAAAAGTTACAATTGGGTTGCATTTGTCAGAGGATGCAAATTTCTTTTTTAGATATCAATGGGGAGGTCAGTTTAAAGTTAAATCAAAGATTGTAGGGTTGCAATATTTGTCCCGCGGCCTTAGAAAAGAGGTCTCTGTAAGACGGGCCAGACACCAAAGCAAAGAAAGCAAAGCAAGAAAAATGCTTCTTATCAAAGAGGGGTATCTCTTGTCAAGAAGCATTTTTTGGCTACATAAGTATATTATTTTGACAATGTTATTAATATACGCGGGCAAGCATTTGCTGCGTAAATGAAGAACAATTTGCTGTTCTTGCTGCTTTGGTGTGTAGCCCCCTTAAGAAGGGGAACTAAAATACTTATTTAAAAAAGCTTTTATTACTAGCCCGAGCCATCGGCGAGGGCTATAAGGAAGTAGAGGCTGTAATTTTCAAAGCGCACGTATGTCATACGACGTTTTATAACATATTTACGAGGAAATTAATAAAACTCTGACTTTGTTAAACGAATAAAAACAATACAGCGAAAAGAAAAAGCGCGCGGAATTATTTTTACTTGTCCACAAAATAAGCGATGCGCGCGCATCAACGTTTTTTTTTTAGGCAAAGGTACAAAAACAGCCAGTATTACTAATAAAGTAAATTAATATTCTTGTGTTTTTGTTACAGATAAATGGTTGTAATTTATTGTCAAAATTAATTAGGTAAATTAAAGAATTAAATGTTTATTTGTTATATTTTATTTCCCAAAGTTAAATTTTATTCATAAATTATTAACCACTTTCTTGACATAAAACCTCTTTGCTAAGATTTTTAAAAGTATCGTTCATTTTTAGACGGAGTATCTTAAAACTTTATTAAAAAAAAAACACGTGCCTTTTACATTACATTATCGCACAAGTACGTAATGAGATACATTACGATATTGAAATTGGTGTAATTACAACCACTTTACGAGCAAATATGTTATAAAAATATATATCTTACAAATAAATAATCGCTTACGCAATAACAATGAATGTTCTTTCTATATCCTGTCTGTAGAGCGTACTAGATATAAAATGTGTAATGAGAATAACAGGAAAATGGTTAAATATCTTTTTTGTTAACGCGTGCGCGTAATCCACACGGATATATTCATAGCATTGTATTGCTTCACACATGAAAGCACTTAGGCATTGGTTAGGTAACTCCCGAAACACTAGTGTCCGGTGATCACCTGGTCACCTGTGTTTCGCAAGATTCGGATTCATGTTCCCGCTCCAGCACCACCTTTTAGTACCGATATATCACAGAAAGGGCCTCCAGTTTCTTTGGTGGGCACCGGCAAGGAGACCCGCCGCCTCGAAGGAGATCATGCGGTGCCCCCTATCAACTCTGTTGGCCATCATCCGCTGCTACTAGCTTACAGTCTCCGCCTAAATTGGGCACCCATAAGGGCCAGGGACCGCACGATTCCCGCAAGTCTCTTTTAGAAGTCCTCCGACCCCCTTAAATTGGACAGCAGCCATGCCAGAGTAACAGCTGCGTCCTTCTACGTGGGGGCCAGACTTCGAAAATATTTTCCGAAGTCCCATCGGCTATCGAGCACGAGCTCCAGATATTTCTTATAGGGCTCGATTCCGATGTAAGTGCCTCCTACTAGAGGCTGAATGGTTTAATATTTGAAGAACTTTTTTTTCTGTTTTATAAGTACACTTCACGACCATAACTTCTCTGTCACTCAAAGGTTTGCTGGTAGAGAACTCATTTTGAGTTAAACTCGCCTTTGTACATGTTATTTGAAATGTTCTATGTGTATGATCTCTGTACTTTTTATGTGCAATAAAGAATTAAGAATTAAGAAGAATGATAATATCTAGTAGCCATTTGATAGAAATAGAATTTTATAATAATTGTATCTTCATTTCGTCCAGTCGCTCGTGTCCACCTTTACCCAGCTCAAGTACCTACCTGCCTGATTGTCCACAGGCGACACCACGGTAATCACTTTTCAGGTGGGCCGTGTGCTTGTGCCACCTAAGTAGTATAGTGGTGGTATTTCCAAAGATCTTATTCTAAACAAGTCATTTAATCAATTTTATTCTCATTAGAACAGAGTGCTTATTATTCCTAACTGACCAACCAGGTGGACAACTCAGGTGGTCGGTTGGGAACGGGGGTTCACATCCTAGGTACCCATCACTTTTCCATGGCGACGATTGCTAAGCATCTTATGAACTGAAATATGATCTACGGTAGCCTAGTGGTATGGGTAACGGACGGACTGCTGAGACGAGGTCTCGGGTTCGATCCCAGGTTTACCATGGCACACACCAATGACTTTTCGATGCTTTTCGAAGTTATGTGCGTATTTATCGCAGGTTTATAAGTGCCCGGTTAATGGCAATAGGCTCGCCACCTATTACATTGGGACCTAAACATAAACTGGCGAAATGTGGGTGCTAGCATCTCTGCCTACCCCTTCGGGGAATACAGGCATGAGTTTATGTTATGTTAGAACAGAGTGCTTCACATCCTAGGTACCCATCACTTTTCCATGGCGACGATTGCTATGCATGTTATAAACAATATTGGTTCCATTATCAGTTCCCTTTCCTTCTTCTTCCAGGGAAATGAAAATATCACCAGGACCACTCCTCCAATGTCCCTCTTTGTAAATCATCATCAATATAATCGATATTTGCAAACTTCGGACTGTTAAAATTTCTGGTAACCCAACGTACCAAATATCTTTTCCACAAAACCGAAATAATTCAGTATGGCGTACATTAGAGCAATACACATTAGACTTAGCAAGCATTGGCCGAGTCCTCCTCCACCGGTATACGGACGAAACGTCCCCCCGCAAAAACAACACCTCAACTTCGATGTACAGATAAATACACAGCATATTGGTATTATGGATATCATTTGGAGTATTATCGATATTAGGTTGTACAATGTTGTTAGTATAAGTCTAATTAGGTTTTCGAACATTAGCATTATAGTTACAACCATTCTGACTAGCATCTGTACCAAACATAGCACGGTTTGAACTAATACTTGCACCGTTCGACACATGATTTAATATATCTGTAAGAAATAATATTGTTTTAATACAATGATAGCACTGTTTTTTACGTGCGAATTATACCCGCGGATACGCCAAGGAACCGGTGTGGGAGTTATGTCGGACTCGAACCGACTAAAACGCACGTCGTCTGTGTGTCGAAGTGCAAAGCCGAAAGTGAGGTTGTTTGACATATCCCTCGCGATGATAGCACTCGTGCAGTCGGGTGAAATCCCTATAAGTACGGTACATCAACATCACAGCGTTAGCTCCGATTGCAAGCTTACATTTTGAGCCCAGAGTCCAATCTCCTACTAATCATTATCGTAAAAGCGATGCACCCCGATTGCATCAGAGGTCTTCCCTTCAGAGCCCGGAATCTGCCTCCTAAATTTTCGTAAGGTCCTGACGGAATTCAGAGTCCGCCTACTATTCACTCTCTTTTAAATTATCTTCATTTATACGAAAGCGATTGTAGTTTGACCCCAACCTGAGAAGAGAGAGCATCGTTCGTTTGTCAGCATCAGCAGGTGTATCCAGCGTAACAGCTGAGGCTTAGTTGGAGTAGTTACCAACAGGTACCTACCTAAAACCTCGAGGGCAACCGGGAATGACGACGACGTCACACTCCCTCCGAGTTACAACTCTGCGCTGCGTCGACTGACAAAAATCGCTTCGCTGAAGCTTAAGTAATACTAATTTGATTTACCTTTTTCACACTTAATAGACGAAATTAATTGAAATATATCAACTATCTAAAGGTCAACGCACGTAGGTATTAATATCTATACAATTATGATAATGTGCTGGACTTGTGTTCTCCTTCTCCTTTTCAATAATGGCGTCCGTAATCAAGAGAATTGCTGCAATTTCGCCAATATCAAGTAAAATCTCAATAAAATATAGTAAGTGTTTACAAAACAAAGATGTATTCAAAAAATATGACATCAGATGTCATGATGATAACTTCGTGTTGACCAGAAACATAGACTTGAATACACTACGTTCTGTCTACGACCAGAAATATAATATACTCTACAGATCATATTCTTTCTCAAGGTTGAATCTACCCCTTTACCAAATTTCATTAAAATCGGCTCGGTGGTTTACGCGTGAACCTCTATTCTAAGATAACAGTTAGCGTAACATACAGACAGACAGACAGAGTTACTTTCGCATTTATAATATTAGTATCGATTCAAGTAGATAGGTACAATACTCGGCAGATTTACCTACTATTATTTATTCTGTAACTCGGCTTTTAATTTCTAACGTTCGAAATATGAGTTATAGGTTTGATTCCGAACTCTGCAGCACGCAGCAGTACTGCTTACTGGATAGACAACAGCACATCACAACGAACAGCGTAGAACCATGGACAACAAATCATAGCATTGCTGCGTGCTGCAGAGTTTAGAATTATACCTACCTTTAAGGTCATAGTTCATTAACGCCACAATACTGGGGAATATCTACTCTAACTGAGCTACCTAGAATTCTCAGTCTACGCCTGGACACATCATGAACGGGTATGTGGAGGTGTATTAACCCACAGGCCACACTTTCGATAACTATGATTTTCGGTTCCACTACAGGGCGACCCTATTGCCTTCAAGGGGGCACTATTTCGTGGGTTATAACTTTGGACATTGTCGAATGGAGAAAAGCCCTGTGCCACAGTTTAAACTACTATATTTGCCAAATGTTTTACTAAACATTGATGCCAATTCTGTGTTGTCAAAATTAACTAAAATACGCTAAACTCTCTAAAACGGTAATATAGGTACATGATACTGTCAAGTTAGGTGGATACCATGTTTGTCACAATGTTTGGTTAGTTCATAGTGGCACTCGTAGGGGTACATCATTTTGTAAGATTAAATTGGATACATCTCTTTGTAGTTGACTGTACGTAGTAGATTTGTATCAATTTGGCTCGTGCGCCAGTCGTCCTTTTCTTTTCTCCCCTCTCGCTGCCTCTTACAACCTCTACCTCTGTACGTAACTCTAGTGATGGGCGCTGTCAGAAAATATGGCTTATAAATACCATTACGTTTTCCCGTGACGAGAAGCTGTATAAAGCTGTTAAACTAGGTTTTTTTAAAAACCAATCAATGTCATCAATGTCTATGCTCCTACTTTAGCTAAATCTGATGACTTATAGGACAAATTTTATGTGGAACTGACTCGATGCTTAGATGATATAAACACCAGAGAGCAAATCTTACTGCTGGGTTATCTCAATGCTGCCGTGTCGTGAATCCTGGGTAGACACAGAGTCGGTAACATGAAAAGAAATGGCCAGTTGCTACTCAGTCTATGTGCTCAATATGAGTTGGCGATAACCAAAACTATGTTTAGGCTTGCCGCTAAGCACAAGACAATGTGGATGCACCCTAGATCCAAGCACTGGCATTTGATCGACTATGCCATCGTACGGCAAAGAGACATGCGTGGGGCGCACTGCTGGACTGATCACCGACTCATAGCCACTAAGCTGCGACTCCGCCTTCGAAAACTGCATAGGTCCAAAGTAAAAAGCCATCTATCGCTAAACGTGGATAGGCAAAAAGACCGAGAGGTGAGAAAAAAAATGCCGAGACCTTGTCAGAGAAGCTGTTACCAAGTAACGACAGATGCGACGTAGTTGCCGCCTGGGGGACATTATCCTCTCATCTCGTGGAAGTCGCTTCTGCTACGTTAGGTCTTAAAAAATGCCAGAACGAAGGCTGGCTTGATGAGGATGACAGCCTTTTTAGGGCTGTACTCTACAAACATCGCAACATCTTGCGATAGCATAATCAGCGAGCCAGAAGTGACGTGGATCTGAGTAGGCTCATTACACAAAGCAAAGGTAAGTGGTGGCGGGATAAGGCTAGTCATATGCAGTGGCCAGCTAACACGAACCAGCTCAGGGAGTTCTACTGCGAGGTGGGTAAGCTGACTGGCACATGCCATCGGGTACCTCTAAAAGCGGTAGATGGTGAACTTCTTACTAGTGAAGAGGACGTACTGAATCGTTGGGCAGAGCATTTTAGCACTCTGTTCAACGTTGATAGATCAGTCGATCTACAGTACATTAACTCCTTGCCTCAACTCCCCCTATCTATCGAGTTGGATGAGCCGCTATCGCTTTGTGAGGTTGTCACTGCCATAAACAACAGCCAACGAGCGATTGACATCGGTTTTGTGCCGGGCGAGTTGCTGAAGTGCGGAGGTGACTGGTTACGTGCATATGGGAGCTGTTTGTTGGTATGTGGGAAGAAGATCGAGTTCTAGTTGACTTGAAGTGTCTCGTATTTAAGCCCTCTATAAGAGCAAAGGTGACCGCTGGGAATGTGACTCGTATCGTGGCATTTCTCTCCTGTCGGCGCCTAGAAAACCCGTTTTACTGAATCGCCTTCAAGCCTTGTCAGAAGAGAAAAGTCTGCCTGAAACTCAACTTCGCTTCCGTCCTGACCGAAGCACCTGTGAAGCTATATTTTCTGTGCGGCAACTCCAAGAAAAAGCAAGGAACAAGGTCGTCAGTTGTACCTTTGCTTTGTGGACTTGGAGAAGGCGTTTGACAGCTTCTTGGGATGCTCTTTGGGTTGTTCTCGGAAAGCTGGGATGCACGGAAAAGTTTGTGTGACTTCTCAGACTCCTGCATTATGACATGCAATGCTGCATTGCCATAGACGGTGAACAAGGTGCAGACGGACGAGTTCTGAAGAGCAGCGCAAGGCGGACCTCGACGCTAAGCGCGAGTATCTATTTAAACGTAATGAATTCATCAAAGGAACTATGAATTCTTTACCCATATGCAGCATTTTTATTTATTTAAATTCTTAAACGCGTTTTTAATTTTAGTTTGAGTTTTAGTTTTTAATTAGTTTATTTTATTTTTATTGGTAATAAGTTTAATTGTATATAATAAAAATAAAACTTAATTTCACTGTACCGAAGATGGTAGGTAAATGTTTTGTCTAAAGGGATAGTTCTTAATTTCACTGTACCTAAGATAGGTAGTAAATGTTTTGTATAAAGGAATAATTCCTGTTGTTTTTGCCCTTTTCTTAAATTTTGCATACAATGTCAAATTGCGTATTTCAAATTAATCAGTACGCGTGTTGGTCGTTATGCGTTAAAAGACCGGGTTTAACTAGAAGAATCATTGGCCACAACATCTCTTTTAAGATGTTGTGGCCAATGATGAGGTTTATGACTGACCTCTCCCCTAGCAGGTTCCCCTGGGGGGGACGCAAGGATTTTTTAGTACTAGCGTCTCCACTTAGTGAGGGGAGATAATAAAACTCCTTTTTATTGTTTTCCTTTCGGCCTTAAGTCTCCCCTATCTGGTTCCCCAGGGAGACGTTAGGATTCTCAAGTACCAGCGTCACCCTAGACTAAGGGGATGCCACTATTAGGGCGACGTTGAAACTTCTTAGTACTAGCGGCTCTCCTTTGATAGTAGGAGACATTATGGGATGTGACTTGACATATAAACAAATTGTTTAAAGGGATAGTGGACCCCCGCATTACCTTTCATATATCGTAACTGTCTGGTCCGCTCCACCGTGCCCATTGTAGCGCCCTTCGGCAATACTCGTCAGCGGACTGGGATGGATTGCGCGACTATTATGCGTCCATCCCGTAGGTTGAACGCTGCTTTGAGGGTAAGAACCCATCTGAGAGTGCTACTGCTGTCGCCGGTGAGATCGGTCTAGGTATGGAATACTATATCCCATACACCGATGTCACCGGAGCCCGCGGAGCGCGTCCGTGGTTCGGGCGCGGGCGGAGATGTTGAGCATAAACAGTCTGCGTACCGCGCTTGGGTGCGGGCGCGCGTCACACGCGATCCCAACGTGGGTCACTTCAAGGCGGCGTACAACAGAGCCACAAAGGTCTGCAAGAGGGTTTACGTCAGGGCGGATGCCCAGCGCCAAACTGCTACCATTTATAATTTATATGGAAAGAAATTGGTTAAAAAGTAAAGAATGCATAACAGAATGGTGCATTTACGATCAACGCCATCGCACAAATAATTATGCCGAGGGTTGGCATGCCAAATTAAATAGGCAAATTAATAAAAATTATATCACCCTCACAAAATTGTTAACTGTTCTAAAAAAGACATGAACGAAAATAAAATGACCATAATAAATTTTGAACATGGTGTACATAATAGTAAGAGAAGTAGAGTTCAATCTGAAAGAGACGCATTAATTTTAAACGCACAACTTCAGCTAGTCCATAAAGAAATAAGCGTTGGCCATTTCTTGGAAATGTTACGCTGATTTAAAAAAATACATGTTTTCAAGAAATACAATTATTTCTAAAACAGCGTGACTTAAATAACATCATTAGGTATATAGTATGTATGTATTAACTATAATTAAATAATTTTAAACTTACCTAACTTTTTACTGTAGCTACATAAAACCCTTTCAGACAGACCTCTCTCCTACATTGATTCATAACTTGCAAGCAAGGGAGGGAGCTCAAGAGATGGCAAAAATTAATAAAAATCAGGTTTTAATGTCTCCCCTTAGTCTAGGGAGACACTGGTACTTGAGAATCCTAACGTCTCCCTGGGGAACCAGATAGGGGAGACTTCAGGCCGAAAGGAAAACAATTAAAAGGAGTTTTATTATCTCCCCTTACTGAGTGGAGACGCTAGTACTAAAAAATCCTTGCGTCCCCCCCAGGGGAACCTGCTAGGGGAGAGGTCAGTCCTGAACCAATGATGATAATAAAACAACTATTTTAAATCAAAATACTTTAATGAAATTAACATAAATATCATACCACACGATAATATAAATTATATAATTTTATAATAACATTAGAAATACTGGTGCACTGTGAAACGCAATGATCAATCAGATCTTCGTGCTAGAATTAATGAAGCAAATGGCTGTGAAGTACGAAATATACTTGACTACACATTACACGGAAGCAGGAAGCTAAACGTTTGAAGGAACTTAAAAAAAAATACTTTTTAAATTTTGACAATTCGAATTATTATTTTTTCTGTAATGGCAATAAGTGTTGTAAAGTTGTAAACCGTTACGTATTCGATTTTTAAATCGAATGAAAGGTTTGGAATGTAAATTGGACGGTTATTGCCGGTTATGATGGCTAATTCAGAATCTATTTTCGATTGTAGAACTGAGATTATTAAATTGTAGTGATTCCGTATCGATTCAGTTCGCGTCAGCTTAAAGCTTGTACGCCTGCCTCATCATCAGGTCGAAGTAGCAGTCATTGTCGATAGACACGCTGATGCCACTGTAGTAGTTCATAAACTCCTCAAGAGTCACCTGCGAACAACATAGAGATATCAAAAGACGTACTGAAGAATATTCGGTTCGACAGATTCAACATTTTGCATTTCAACATTGTGATTCGGGTAGAAAATTCCCTTTATTACCCGTGTTACTACCAATCTTACTACTAGTAGTAACACCGGTAATTGAGTTACTATTCTTACTACTAAAGTTGAAAGTTGTTAGAACAGTAAAAAGAAAGTACCCATGTTACAACAGTAAAATTAAAATACAGAAACCAAACAAAATTGACGAATTAGTATTTTATTTAATAAACATGAAATAAAAAAAGATAAAAACGGGCAAATAACAGTAATTTCCCATGAAATAAAAAAGAAAAACATGCCAATCACAACAATTGCTTATGGATTAAAAAAAAACAGGCAAATTACCGCAATTGATAGTAAAATAAAAAAAGAAAATAGGCAAATCACCGCAATTGCTTGTAAAATAAAAAATAAAAACAGGAAATAAACCGCAAGTGCTTGTTAAATAAAAAAGGAAAACAGGAATTTAACCGTAATTGCTTGTAAAATAAAAAAGAAAATAGGCAAATCACAACAATTGCTTGTGAAATAAAAAAGAAAAACAGGAAAATAGTCTATAAATTTCACAAATTGTCGATTCTTCCCAACACTGCTTACTATGTTAGCTTGTTCTGAAAAAATCTGCCTTGTATAATATAATAATAAACTGGAAATACATTATTTTCATTATTTGAAATCCTAAAAAAAAGTCAAAATAATTAAAAGCAATCACATTTAGTTCTATAGATAAGTTTTCGATTCCTAATTAAATTTCAAATTATTTTTATTACTAACTATGTACGTGTAAACGCAACGGAGACCGAGATAAATTTATGCGATATTCTCTTGCACTCCATACATTTGCACTACGCGCAACCGAAGTGTGTCTTTACAATATTGCGGACGATTTTGTATGGAGCGTTTTCCGGCGGCGGCGCATTAATATCTTGAAAACTATTTGTCGTACGAAAATTTCACTTCTACAGTTCATTATATTACTGACTTAAAGGGGTTTTGGTAAAGTTGGCGTCGTTTTGAAACCACCACCACGGAGCCCATGGAGGCGGTTATGTCGGACTCGAACCGACCAAAATGCACGATTGCCGAAAGCATATCTCTCGCACCCCGTCAGAAATGCCACAACCGGTAGTCGAACCGATTATAATCGGCCCGCTTCTTTTTTTAATTTTACAAGCAATTTCTGTTAAATTCCTGTTTTTCTTTTTTATTTAACAAGTCATTGCGGTTAATTACCTGTTTTTCTTTTTATTACAAGTACCTAATTGTTGTGATTGGCACGTTCTTCTTTTTTATTTAATGGGAAATTACTGTCATTTTCCTGTTTTCTTTTTTTTCGTAAGCGATTGTTGTGATTTGCCTATATTTTTTCTTTTACAACCAATTGCGGTGATTGGCAGTTTATCTTTTTTATTTCATGAGATATTATTTGCCTGTTTTTATCTTTTTTATTTCATGTTTATTCAATAAAATACAATTTCGTCATTTTTGTTTGGTTATTGTATTTTAATTTTACGGTTGTAACATGGGTAATTTCTTTTTACTGTTCTAACAACTTTCAACTTTAGTAGTAAGAAGAGTAACTCAATTACCGGTGTTACTATTAGTAGTAAGATTGGTAGTAACACGGGTAATAAACGGAAAATTCATCCTACTAATATTTATAAACGCGAAAGTTTGTAAATATGGATGGATGGATGTTTGTTACTCTTTCACGTCTATACTGCTTGAGCAATTTCAATATAATTTGGTATGGAGTTAGCCGACACCCTGAATTAACTAAACTAACACATAGGTGCATGGTCACACATGGTCGCGATAACCGACATCCACGCGGGCGGAGCCGCGGGCAAAAGCTAGTATGATTATAGTTCAAAATTTTGCGAATTCAATATTGTATAAATTCAACCATAACAGCGCCATCTACATTCAAACCAGTATAGCTTGTAATTTTGATGCCATAATGCGGATAAACATACTTTTGTAACAAACACTCTAAAAAATATTCGCACTAAGGTGGAATCGAAACGGCAATTTCTGACGTAATTGTCGAACTCTGTACCGTCACGCTACACTTTTAGTCCTAAGACCTTAGCATATACACAAACTATATGCCTAGACGCAGCAAGTGTCATTTCATCGTGGCGTAAAAATTGCTACAAATTCGGTATAAGTTGAGATTATACATAGTGTACATTCTATGCCCACAGCGACAGTTTAAAGAACAATATCGTTATTAGCTCACTCACACAAAACCTCATCACGCCGTTTTTTTTGGCATGCATTTTACTAGGCTGTGTCTATACAGTATACGGTATACTAGCTGACCCGGTAAACTTCGTACTGGCAATTTTTTTCCGCCCGTGTGGCGTCTGATCCCTTTCCCGCTGCACGCTCTACTATATTAAGCGTGTATTAAAATTAAAACCTTCCTCTAGAATCACTCTAGTAAAAAAATCGCTTTAAAATCCGTTACGTAGTTTAAAAGATTTAAGCATATATAGGGACGGACAGACAGCGATAGCGACTTTGTTTTATACTATATAAGAAGCCTAAGACTAACAAAATAAAGGACATTATTTACCTTTCCATCCACGGAGCCCTCCGACTCGAAATTGGCAAGGAACTTGTTTAGAATCAAGTCGCCTGTCTCTTCACCGCTCATGTACCTAACAAATATGTTTATATATCAACAGAAATACAACGAAACATAGCTTATAGCTGTGCTTATAGCATAATCAGTTAAGGCGTGGTCTTAGTGGGACGAAATGGGCTGAATAAAACGCGAAATAAAGTCAGCGAAGTTTAAATTTTACCATCAAATGTTGGTATTTTTAAAATGGGATATCTGTCGCCAAATATATCGACTACACAGACTGCAAGAATAACAGGCGAAAAACGTAAAACTAGAGTGAAGCCGCATAAAGTAGTACCATTTCGCTCGCACTCCTGCTTGCATTTATAGAGTGCGAGTGAAATGGTACAATTTTAGTATCTATTACTTTAGGCGGTTTCAGTGTAGTTCTTTGTTTCGTCTATGTATCATTCTTTTCTCTAGTATATATCATTCTTTTATCTTTTATTCTGAGATCGTCTTTTTCTGTCTTATTCTGCGGGATTTTGTCCGCAGAATATGTAAAAACTCATGAGCATAAATTAAATATTTTCCAACATGATACACAACGCTATCTAGACCCATGGTAAGCATAGCTTAACTAGCTTGTGTTATGGAATGTAGAATGCGGATAAACATACTTAAATACATTTTTTTTTAAATACATACATATTATACATAGAAACACCCAGACCAATGCAAATAGCCATATTCATGCATACAAATATTTGCACTGAGCGAGAATCGAACCCGCGCCCCCTGCGTGGCAGTCGCGTTCACTACCACCACGCCACGGAGGCTGTCGCTAATAATAATTAAGATTTAAATTGACCTCAGGACGCCTTCAGCCGCGTTTACACGTTACGAGTACGCTCGGCCAGAGTGCGCTCGTAGTTATGTTATTCATTATTTAATAAATTGAATAATACATTACATAGGACCGAATCCAATGATTGGTGTAATGAGGGTGTTAAATAATAAATGTAAGTATGTACACACATCAAAAAAAGTTTGCGATCAATGGCATAAGCTCCTAGAATTCTTTAAATTTAACTTTATCAAGAAGAAATCTATGTTGTATGCTTTCTTTAAATAGGAATACCCTGTTTGAAATTAAAATATAAAACTATTTTTTATTGTTTATTTTAAAAAATTGAGCCATTAATCATAATGCAATTGTGATAGAAATTTCATAGAAAGAAAAAGACTTTAATTAACCTTAAACTACAATTTATTATTAAAAGGTGTAAATTCAATATAAAATAACTCCTCCCCTGGCTCGAACACATGCGGAGATCCTCCTGGGCATGCTGAAGATCATGTTATCCAGCATTTCCTGGGGTAACCTATCCCATTCTTCAATAGCGGCTTCCCTGAGCTCTGGAACTGTCTGGGGATGTGGCTCACGGTTCCATACAGCTCGTTTAAGAGCATCCCACGCGTGCTCTATTGGGTTTAAGTCGGGCGAGCCGGCAGGCCAGTCTAATCGTGTGATATCGTATTCTTGAAGAGCAGCATTGACTCGTTGAGCTCGATGTGCGGGCGCATTATCATCGACCAGTACAAATTGGTGCCCATGGTTTACTCGGAATGGTTTGACGATATCATCAATAGCAACTGCTTTGTACATGTCTGCTGTCATGAAGCCCCGATACGGGATCAAAGGGGTTCTAGCTCCAATCATAATGCCACCCCAAAAAGACACCGATTTTACGCCTTTCTGAACTGTTCCAGTGGCAGTTCTTTGTCTTTCACGGTTGCCTGGTCTTCTCCAGACACGGACACGTCGGTTATCTGGATGAGTGGAGATTCGGGATTCGTCAACGAAGAGACAGTTTTGCCAAATGTTTTCTTCCTCACCTTCTTCATTTTGCCGAAGTCTAGCCCACTGCAATCTTCGTTGTTGACGTTGCCGGGAATTGAGCGGAGCTCGCCATGACCTCCGTGCTCGTAATCCAGCCTGGTGCAAGCAATTGCGAACGGTCTGCGTGCTAACTTCAAGCCCAGAGGCGGCCCTGACTTCTGCTTTTATTTTAGTGGCGTTGATTGTGGGATCACGGGCTGCCAGCAATCTAATATAGCGCTTTTGGGCAGCTGTCAAAACAGTTGGGCGACCGCTGCGGTGTCGGTCAGCTAAATTCTCCATTCCGTGGTACCTCTGCAACGTAGCCACGACACAGGATTGTGATATAGCAAGTCTGCGTGCTATTACTCTCGTCGTGTATCCTTCTTCCCTCAAAGTTACTATTTTAGCTCGTAAAACCTCTGATAATCCTCTTGGCATTTTTTCAATAACTACTTTCCGCGAAAAATATCTTGAATCGGTTATAATTCACTATAATCAGCTCGGCGAACCTTGATCCCTATGACAGTTCATACTAGTGACGGGTCGTGTCGATATATCGCAACTTTTTATAGGCAAAGGCGTGACTTGCATTCAGCCACATCGATAAACATGTTTTTAAAATATAATCTACATTACTATAATTATAATGCTTGTTATATTTACAAGTATCCGTGTATTTGTATATGGGGTTGCCAATATTCCGATGCAGAGGTAACATGGTCGGACTGTATAATTTTAATGTGAATTAAAATTTTAGTTATAGCAACACTATCTGATCTGTCACTACGCTAGTACTGTCAGTTCGCTACGCCAGTACGAGTGCTAACGCCTTGTATGCGCCACGTGTTTTGTTGTGTCAACGGAATCCTTTGTTTATTGCTATTGTTGTTTTCTGTTTTTGTTATTGTTGCTGTTTTGTTTTTGTTGGTGTTTCAAAATGCCGAAAAGACTGAGAAAAACTGTACTCAACAGTGAAACGCGGGAGTTTGTTGTACGCTTGCGTGACTATTTTGCTCGCGAACTACAAAATGGCGGACCTTTGTTGCCACTTGACAACGTACGCGACCGTGTTGCTGATGCTTTGGGAATTGGCAAAGCTACCGTTTCCCGAATTACAAAGGAGAAGTTCGGCGAATCGTCGATGGAGGAGAACAAATTATCAACTCCAAAGAAGAAAAAACATAATAGGGCACGACCCGTAACTAACCCCGATGATTTCGACATGGCAGCGATACGAAACCATATTTACGGCTATTATTTTCGAGGTGAACTGCCGACTTGCACAAAATTATTAGCGTCGCTGAAATCGGCTGATTTATTTAAAGGTGGATTCACTTCTCTCAGACAGGTTATAAAAAAATGTGGATTTCGTTATGGGAAGTGTGACAAAAGAAAAGTGATAATGGAGCGGAAGGACATTGGATTGATGAGGTGTGATTTTCTACGACAAATAAAAAACATCGAGAACTGGGACAAGGTGGTTTATCTGGACGAAACGTGGCTCAACGCCAATCACTCAGTCTCCAAAACATGGACAGACGACACAGAGAAATCCTGTACCAAAGCACCAGAAGGCAAGGGCCAGCGTTTGATTATCTGCCACGCTGGCACAGCCAAAGGTTTTGTACCTAACTGCTTGTGGGCCTTCAAATCCGTGAAAACAAGTGATTATCACGAAGAGATGAATTTTGAGAATTTCAAGAAATGGTTCACAAAACTATTAGACAATTTAAACGAGCCCCACTACATTTTAATGGACAACGCCCCATACCAGTCTGTGCAAATTAATAAAGCGCCTACCGCGAACAACAATAAAGGCGAAATAATAGAGTGGCTGCAAAACAATGGTGTGGCAGCTAATACTCAAATGCTGAAAAAGGAATTAGTTAGATTGTTGAACCTTCATAAACAGCAAACAAAGAAGAAATATTTCTTGGATGAGATGGCAAAATCAAAAGGGCACACCGTGATTCGGCTACCGCCCTACCACTGCCAATATAATGCAATCGAAATGATATGGGCGCAGATCAAAGGTGGGTTGATTTGTATTTATTTTAACATGTTTTTATTTAGGTCACTGGTGACTGTCTAGTCGGCTAGTACTATTTAAAGCTATTTTATTTCACTAGCAAATTGCATTTTTATTTTTATCCATGTGCTTATATCAATTACACACTTTTAACGTACAAAATTATGTACTTATAATGTACTTACCCCGATCTCGCTCTTTGACTTTGCATCATTTTCAATCTAAACCATTATTGTTTCAGGTTGTGCAGCCAGGCTTAACACCACTCCACCATTCACAGCTAATAAAATGCTTACGTTGCTACAAGAGGCATGTAGTCAAGTGACTCCGGACAATTGGAGGAAAGTGGTTGAAAAGACGAAAAAACTATGCTTAGATGATTGGAATCGAGACGTGCGATACGACAATATAGTAGACCAGCCGTTTTTAATAAACATAGGAGAAAGCAGCTGCAGTTCGGATTCCGAGTCGGTGACACCATTGTCAGATTCAGATTAATGTATATTAAAAAATCATAAATAAACCGCTTTTGTTTTATTTGAGTAGGTATATACAATAAATTTGTTAAATCTCCTTTATTTTATTATCGCAAACAACTTAAATGATTATAAATCTGACACTAAGAGCGTAGGTGCTCTATTGATGTATTTTGTACACTCGTTTCCATTTTCGATATTTGTTTATCGATACTTTTCCGCACTAGTCGATATCTTCCAAGCGGAGTAACTTTTGCAGGACGTCAACGTAAAGTCTGATTGAGATAATTTCTTGTAAGTGTTAATAATTATTATAATTCCAACGGGATATTATTGTAATTGCATATATCTGCCTAAAATTAATAAATATCATTTTTAGACACCGCCAATTCGATTATAATCAGGGTGTCCACTCTAAATCGTCAAAACATTTCCCTGACTTTTCCCTGACTTTCCCTGACCATTTCTAAAATTTTCCCTGACCTTTTTAGCTGTTATTTTTTTAAAGTAAAAAATTGCAACTCTACATTTTCTCTTTCTCTTTGTAGTTCCAGTTTCTTCTTTTTCTCCTCTACTTCTCGTATTTTCTTTTCGATTTTGCGTTTTTCAGCTTGTTTCTGCTGTTCTTTAGACTCATTTTCTTTCTTTTTTCTAGACGCGCGTGATATTTCTTCCTAGCACTTTTGACAGACACCTGAAAACCACATATAGTAACAGCCTTTACTCGTGATGTGGTTTTCAGGGCCATCAATGGTTTTAAGGTAATCATAAACAGTTTTTTTGTGCAATCAGTGAGTCTTCTGTCAAATTTTCTACCAACAGTGATTTGTTGACAGAAAACCCGCCCTCAACACTTGCATTACCGTGAGAAATGATGAAACAAATTTTCATGACTTTCCATATGTCTTCATACTGTTTAACTCCACCTACAGGCGCGGATCCAGGGGGGGGGTCATGGGGGTCATGACCCCCCCCTGGGCAGATCGTCTTCTGATTATTTTCTTAATCCCATATAGCTAAGTCATGCATATAACTACCTACTTATGACTATCTTACTCCCCACATATCCAGCCCGCGCCACAAGCGCGAACTGGTCGCTCACTCTTTCAAAAAATGAACGAAATACCTACCCGCGAAACGCACCCGAACGACCAACCCCGGAGGCCCCGGCCGGCCTTCGAGCCGATCAATGCATTGCTCCTCATTATGGAATAGGGAGGCAAACGAGCAGACGGATGGCCTGATGGTAAGTGATCACCCCCGCCCATGGACACTCGCAACTCCAGAGGAGTCACAAGTGCATTGCCTTCCTTTCAAAAGAGAGTGCGCTCTTTTCTTGAAGGTTTGAGGGTCGTATTGGTTCGGAAATACCGTTGGCGACAGTTCACTCCACAGTTTAGTTGTGCGAGTCAGAAAGTTTCTCGAGAAAGGCACAGATATGGACTGCCAACCGTCCAGATGGTGAGTGTGCAACTGCTGTCGCGTGGAACGATGGTGGAAAGAGGCGGCGGGGATCAATCCGAACAATTCCTCGGAGCACTTCCCATAGTATAGGCGATAGAAGATGCAGAGCGAAGCCACATCTCTACGCAGTGCCAAAGAGTCTAGCCGGTTTGATAAATCCTGGCAGCTGACGATTCGAGTCGCTCTCCGTTGGATGCGGTCCAGAGGGAGAAGTTGGCACTGAGGTGCTCCTGCCCAGAGATGAGGACAGTATTCCATATGTGGCCATACTTTCGCCTTATAAAGTTGTTGGTGGTGAGCCGGAGTGAAATACTGTCTCGATCTATTGAGCACGCCAAGCTTCTTAGAGGCTAATTTAGCTTTACCCTCTAAATGACAATGCATCTCCCGTGTCCAGTTCTGAACCGGCTGACCCTTGAGCACACCGTGCGACAACTGTCAAAACCGGGCGGCTTATTAGTGGGGTCAGGTACCAGGTCCTTCTAGGGATAGTGCTGAAACGCCTCCCACGACGCCCGCCAATGCTCTCCAAGATCGAATTCCTCCATAAGGACCCTATCGAACCAGATTATGGACCCTGAGATCAGACGGTCACGCAGCAAGTTGTCAATTTCCTTTGTGCTGGCATCGGCACTCCGTTGGTCACCTGCCAGCATTTTTTCCAATAGTTGGCCGCAGCTTGATACTTTCGTAGTTCTGGAGGCGGGACGTGCACCAGAATAGGAAGCCATGGTAGTAGATTTAATTATCCCTGTTATGGTGCGCATGGCTTCATGTAATTGGGTGTCAATTTTGTGGGTGTGCACGCTTCGGTACCACACTTGCACGCAGTATAATGCCACAGAGTACATGAGAGCTATTGCTGATGTTCGAAGGACGGAAACTTTGGCCCCCCAACTCGTGCAGAGCAAGCTCGTATACAGGGCATTGCTCGTACTGTCATTCGTATAACAATGAATGCTGCTAATTTGCAGCATGTCATTGACATGCAGGAGAAACAGAGTGGGCGATAGCACACAACCTTGAAGGAACACCAGCGTTAACAGATATAGAGCCAGAGCATTCACCGTCGACTGCGACTTTTATGCTTCTGTCTGTTAAAACGCTAGCAATCCATTCGCACAACTTTTGGGGAAGCCCATAGCCCATAGGAAGGAAGCTTTGATAAAAGTGCTTTGTGTCAGACCCGATCAAAGGCCTTCGCTATGTCCAAACTAACCGCCATGGCTTCTCCCTTGATTTCGATCGCCTGTGCCCAATGATGTGTCAGGTATATTAGAAGATCACCAGCTGATCGACCCCTACGGAAACCGTAGGTACTGCTGGTCACTGAGCAGCTGATTACCCTCAAAATACCGAAGGAGCTGGCAGGTGATAATGGATTCCATTATCTTCGAGAAAAGGCTTATATAGTATTTTTTTTTATTAGAAAGACCTTAAAATCTGCCGCATGTTTGATGGTGTTTAATTGTGCCCAAATCTTGAAACAACCTAGTTGAGCGTCGGTAGATGGCGCTGTTATAAAGAGTCGTATAGTCCCTTTAAGAATGTATTCCGGGCGAAGTCGGGTCCCAGGCCGCATGTTGCTTGTATATAATCTAATAAATACGTAGTTTTTTTAATAAGTATCGTTTCAGAATATTAATTATAGAACTTTACCTATTTATTAAAAAAAAAATTAAATATATTTAATATTGTACCTAAATGAATTCAAGTTTTGATCTCGACTATGACCCCCCCCCTGGCTGGAAAGCTGGATCCGCCCCTGTCCACCTATGAGTAGATGGTAAAACTAGTCCAAACCAACCGCATCCTCATTGAAGTCTTCGAAGTTCCCCGAGCTTCAGATAACATTTTTTTTGTATTGTTTTTTGGCTCTGTCGGCCACCTCTCCTCGAATCTTGTCTTGTCCATGTAACGTTTCAAGCACTATGTCGACGCGATTCGATGCTATTTCGGAGTAATTCATAATAACTCGTGGAGCGAAACACGTCAAACCACGAACAAAACGAATCTTAATGGGACTTTTATCCAACAGTTTCACAACCGTCTGAACAATTAGATTTTGAAAGTCGGATTTAAACGCTAGCTCGACTTGCGGACTGCATTTTGCATCTTTATAAGCAAAGCGCCTCCTGCGCTTTGCTTCATATCCGATATCTGTCTTTTCTAACGGCGGCAGCAGGTTCTCTTTATCGTCTAAATCAAGGTCAATAATATTATGACTCGAAGCCGTTTCTAGTTTGGATGGCTTTACAATCTTCGCCATGAGATTGTGAAGTAACTCTAGGAGGGCAGTGTAGAGAAACGGAGCCATAGGTTTCTCGCTTTGGAATCGGCGCAAAAAAGGTTCGAATTCGTTAGTCAAACTTTTTACAGTTGATAGGTGGACTTTTACCAAGGGATTCTTCATAATGTCTTTTAAGATTTTTTGATTATGGTTTTCAGGGACTGTACGATCATTGACAAATTGGTTGACCTTGTCATAAATTTTGATAGCTCTTTCAATGCAAGGACCATTTTCTAACTCTAATAGATGTGAATTTTTGTGGAAATACAGTCCCTTCTGTGATTTGTGTGTATAAAGCTCGTCGTGCTGGGCTATCTTTAAAGAGATTGTACATAGTTTTTAGTACTTCAAAAGTCTTCCAATCTACTTTTTGATGACCTGTTTTGAAAGCACCATTGACAGTGTGTAATCCACACATACCTTTGTCCAATAAGGGACTTTTTGTTTCCTCGGAAGAAAGAACATTTTTAAATTTTTTCAGAAAACTAATGTCACATTGGGGCCATCCATCGAAACTTGTAGCAGTCTTTTTCTATCTCTGATTTAGATAGAAAAAGACTGCTACAAGTTTCGATGGAAGGCCCCAATGTTATAACATAGGTTTATTTCATAGATTCCGCAAAGACAGGCTTTTTGAAAATTTCAACTTTATGGGGAGGGGGAAAGTTTGCATTTTTTCGTAGTAATACGTCGACGTATTCATATTTCGACCTAATAATATACCAGCGACGATTTGATCTTTCGACCTATTGCATTTTCCACGTAATGATACCTCGACGTATTAACGTTTCGACCTAACGTACCAGCGATGATTTGATCGTCCGACCAATCGTTGTCGACCTATTGTTATTTGATTATTTAACTTTCGGTATTATGTACGAAACCCCAGCTAATTAGAGAGAGGAAAATGACAGCAGTTTTTATAACAGATTAAGTAAAAAAAAGTATTTTTTTGTATTATTTTTTCCTTAATCTATGATAAAAGAACTGTCATTTTCCTCTCTCTAATTAGCTGTTGGAGTATAAATATGTATATAAGAAGTACTGATGACTGATAAGATAATATTATTTTTGTTTATACTTTTTTAGACTTACATTAATTTTAAAGATCAATCATCAAAAAGTCCTTGTTTTCCCTGACTTTTCCAGGTAGAGAAGTCATTTCCCTGACTTTCCCTGACCCACAATAGCTTCCCTGACTTTTCCCTGACTTTCCCTGACCTTCCAGGTCCGTGGACACCCTGATAATATAACGGTGACGCTACTACAAGGTTGTGTCGTGGGAATAACTGTCAGTGTCATAGGGATCAAGGTTCGCCGAGCTGATTATAAATCAGATTTCTGAATGAGCGTAAGCTAGGTCTGAAAGCCTTTTTGTAAGAAAAAACAATTAAACGGTGTCATTGTTTTGTGTTCTAATTCTTTATTTTTAAATAAAGAATCTAAAAAGAAAAAATCATAATATAATCTACAGTAGCAAAAAAGATTTCAGTTTTTCAAAGTGATCGCAAACTTTGTTTGATGTGTGTATGTAATAAATTAAAATGTTTCTACTTTCATTATACGTGACTCTATAAAGTTTGTGGGACGATATCATATGAACGCATATTCATATCTTTTCACAAACCTCAGTGTCACGTTCACACACCATTTTTTCAGTTGACGCAGTTTTTTTAGCAATATGATCCGATTGTACGCGTAATAGTATAAACGCGCCTGAGTTTTTTTTTAAGAATATTTAGCAATCGAAATTACTAATATTCCCTCTAAGCCCTCCAACTAAGAAAAATGCTTGTGCTAGGAGTGGGTTCACGTCGGTAGTGGCCAGGATTCGAACCCGGGACATCTCGATCGTAAGGCCGACTCCTTAACCACTAAGCTACCGATGCTTTTGAACTCAGTTCACTCTGACGGCATCCGAGTGATCACATTCGGTCAGAGTCAACTCGATAATATATAAAAGAATATCGAAATGCTTTTTAAACGTGGTACTTACCTAGGGTGTGCGGTCAACTGGTACAGTCCTCGGATGTCTTCAATGGTGATGACGCCATCGCCCGTCTTGTCCAATTTCCTGAACGCTTGCTCGACAATAGCACGACGAGACTCTGACATGGGAGGCTGCGAAAGTAACGAATAACATCATAACTTCGAGAAGGTGAGAATACATCTGCTTCTTCATCTTAGCGTTTATGGGATTAATCCCAGACGCATCCCAAGGTTTCAGCTTTCTTTTTTTTTTATCGTGCGCAAAATCCCCACGGAGCCGGTGGAGGCGGTTATGTCGGACTCGAACCGACTAAAACGCACACCGTCATGGGTCCTTGGTTGCCGGAGGTGAGATTGCCGAAAGCAAATCTCTCGCACCCCGGCAGACCCAGGACCATCTCTTTCGAGATGGTCCCCTTCGGGATGTGGGGACTCCCCGGGTACGGGGAGAATGTTTCAGTTTGGAGTCTGGAGTCCGCTTTACCAGTCTTTGGCTAAACTTCGATATTTTCTGTGAAGCGATTGTCATCTGACCTCCACAACCTTTGGGTCTGATATCGAGGGATTGCAGCCAAAACAGTTATTGGACTTTTGAGGGCTCCACTCGTAAAGACTGCCATAGATGTTCATATGGCAACCGGGACCGACGGCTTAACGTGCTCTCCGAGGCACGACCTGACCAATGCAAATATCCATATTCATGCATACAAATATTTGCATTGAGGAGGAACCCGCGCCTCCTGCGTAGCGGCCGCGTTCACTAGCGCTACACCTATACATTTATAAAAATAAAAATTACCAAAATCGACTGCAGTGGATATAGAAAGTACACATCTAGTTCCAGTAACAAAAAAAAAACAATTATCATGCGAATCGACTACAGACTACTATCGATTGAATTGATTGATTGGTATCTTCTCAGTAGAACCAATCTACCGAACCAGCGAAATAATTTTCAAATGATTTACATATTTTATTTATTATTCTTGACATTCCATTTATCAATGTAAATTATGACGTTCATATGTGCTCTAGTGCCTAAATTGAATACTTGGATGGCCCTGGATCAGCCGGGATGCGAGGGATATGTCGATGACAACCTCACCTCCGGCCTAGCACCACGACCCACAGTCGGTGTGCGGTTTTAGTCGGTTCGAGTCCGACATAACCTCCCTTTCCGGCTCCGGCAGGGGGGTATCCGAGGGGATTTCAGCACGGAAAAAAAGTGCCTAAATTGAATAAACGAAATTGATTCTTTGATTCTTCTTTGAAAAAAGTGAAACGTTTAAAGAGGAGTGATCTGGAATGTTTGTTTCAGTTGCGGGTGCCACTGAAGCATTCCAAATTTTCGTATAGGTATTTCGTATGTATGTAAAGGTGCAACCATATCTTTTTTGTCGATTGTACATTCCCTTTCCCCTTCAATTTCTTGCGGACAGCAACGTACAAGTAATATAAATAAATAAATATTTCTACAACATTCTACACAACGTTATCTAGATCCATGATAAGTATAGCATAACTAGGTTATACATATAACAAAGAAATCTTAATCGAATAGGTTATAGCATTGCAAGTGGTGTTGGCTAACTTTGTGTACATTTCAAGTACTTACACGGATATGAACGAGGAACTCGTCGAGGCTTATGGAGCCACTCTTATCTGTATCGAATTTCTCAAACAGCTCTTCTGCATCCTGTAATTGACACAATTAAGAATAATTACTTCATATTCTAGTCCAAGACGCGGCTGAACTTTTATATTTTCTGAGAAGCAACAGTAACTGCTTCTGCGTATTAATATTATGTCTTATTAATATCTTAAAACTAGCTTTTGCCCGCGCCTCCGCCCACGTGAATGTCGGTTATCGCGACTAAACATAGACGTCCTTTCTCAAGGTCTAATCTACCGCTATTGCAAATTTCATCAAGATCGGTTCAGTGGTTCAGGCGTGAAAGCGTAACATACAGACAGACAGAGTTGCTTTCGCATTTATAATCCATACTAATATTATAAATGCGAAAGTAACTCTGTCTGTCTGTCTCAATGTTACGCTTTTACGCCTTATTATTAGACCTTATTATATAAGACCTTGAGAAAGGACATAGGCTATGTTAGGTCGCGATAACCGACGTGCACGCGGGCGGAGCCGCGGGCAAAAGCTAGTATTAATATGAAAGTTTGGATTATTATGTATTCTTAGGTGGGAGAAAAACCCATCTGATAGAATGGAATACCGTGGCCTATGTACGAGTGCAACACCAGGGGTCACAGTCGTGCTGCTGACCCTGTAAAACCCTATACTTAATGCCTTTCTTGAAGAACCAAATCAAAGCAGCAGGCGCTCTGGCAAATAGGTGACAGCAGTAGGTAGGTACTCCATGTGGGACCGAACCTGCGACTTATAAAGAAGGAGTCTTTGCCTTGGTTTTTTTTAAAGAATATTAAATCCGAAGTTACTAATATTCCCTCTAACCCCTCCAACTAAGCTAAATTGCTTGTGCTAGGAGCGGGTTCACGTCGGTAGTGTGTAATGGCCAGGATCGAACCCGGGACCTCTCGATCGTAAGGCCGACTCCTTACCCGCTAAGCTACCTACGCTTATGAGTACTGCTAGGAGTACTGTTACACCCTGTTGAGCCCTCCTAGTTTGCTTGATGCCAGGTAGACTTCCAAGTGCCAAAAAGTCTACGTACTCAAGAGTACACGGACGTAAGTTTAAAAAATAATAAATAGCTCACCGCATGGCTCAATTCCAAGCCAGTCTCCTTAATACCGTTGAAGAATTCCTCCTTATTCAGCTGCTTGCTGCCATCATCATCCATCCTTCTAAAGATCCTAAAATTAGAAGATTGCCCACTTCAGACTCTCATACATTGGATGCTGGTTATGAAAACGTTTTAAATATACGTCATTTACTTCACAACGTTATACTGCACACCAGGATATGATATTACACAAGGTGATATTAGTCGTTTCGGAAAAAAAAGAATCTGGGCCGTTTCGATAGCAAAATCATCTGGAAGTATTAATTTGTAGAAATAAAAAAAATTACAACCCCTATACATTTTTCCTTTCACCAAATTCAAAGTAGGTATTTAGTCAAAATTGTGTAGCACTACTACAGCTTTTTGACGTCAAATTCTGCTTAAAACTAAGTTTACCACCGCTTCCTAGGCACCAGTGGAGAAGAAACGGCGCAACAAACTACACTGTAGCATTTTACAGACGTCAATTTACAAAAAAGTACCTGAACATTACAACTCGTGCGTATTAACATGGCACCTTTCATTTAAAAATTATTAAAACAATAGTATTGGGACCCTCCTGGTAAGCAAATGATGCTTGTATTAGGAGGCTTGTTATAGGAGGTTATTGTAAGTTACAAACTTAAAATAACTATATAATGACAATGATGTGTTTATTTAAAGTTATAATGAGAATGATAATAAATAAATGTTACTCATTGAACATACCTTCCTAACCCTAGTATACCAGAAGCACCTCTGGACAAACAAAGTAGTCGCAGCTTGTCAATTGGTTCTGTAGCGCCAGCAAGAGCCCGTGAAGATTTCTGCATCAGCTCCTCCTCCTGCCTGGACGTAGCCGACTGCGGCCTGTGCCATGCTACTGCAATTACGATATAAATATGGATTAGGCGAATGCTATCCGTGTGGTGACGGAGAAAGAATAAAAGTATCTACACCTCATCTCGTCCTAAGGCTGTCGCATCATATCACTGCCAGAGAATGAAAAACTCGAAATAAAACCCCTGGCCAGTAGGCCAGTTGGGTTGGTACAGAGGTAATGTTGGCACAACTGGCCTACTGGAGGCAGTAGGCCAGTTGTGCCAACATTGGGAGGGGACATGGATTGCGATAAGCTAATGGATTGGTTGATACCGCTTCACAGGTCTACAACACACTCGCGGGTACCCCCGAATTGCAGGTACCTTCATTTTGTTAATGCCCAGACTAACGCTTTAGGAATAACTGACAATTTTCAGAACTACATGAATCATTTGGTCTGACCCTCAAGTTTTAAGCAAATTTTGGTGTAGGTACCTACCTGAATAAGCATTGATAGGTATAGGTGTATTCTGTAGATACCGCGTTCTAGAACTATTAGTATAGTACCCGGCTTTCGATTTATCTCGTTGCGCATCGGGAAGACGAGTGAGACTCCTGCTAAGATCGGGTTGCCTTAATATGTAGAGCGTGTCGGCGCATCACTATCGCCGACGGCGACGTGATAGCATCCGGTTCGAAGGTCTAATGTTGAGGTCTTAACGTGATATCTAATGAAAGGCAGACTGTCACTTACAGTAAGGTAATTTAGGCCATGCGGGCCTAAATTACCTATAAAGAGTGTAGTGGAAACAGTTTGTTTGTCAAATATTATAACTATAGCTTCAGTCTTATAGAAAGTATAGCGCGCATGATGTGGATACATTTCATCTGTATTGCATATATTTGTTCTGTGCCTATACCATGATTAGGCTAAAGGACTTAATACACCATAAACTGCTATATGTCACCACTATAACGTCATTATCCACCGCGCCATGAACACGCAATCACGTATTGTTGGTAATAACCAAATTCCATTTTGACCCAAATCATTCCTTACGTCGAATTTAATATTCAAGATATGTATCGCTATAAACACCTAATAAAGGTGTGATTGTATTTTACTAGGCACTTAAATAATAACGAATGTAAATGAAAAATAAAGATTGCGTTATGGAATATAGGTATAATTATCAATATAAACAAACGTGAAATTTTTGCAGGTAATGCCTTTTTTGTTGTGAGAATTTTTGAAAATTAAAATATGAATTAACAGGTGGTATGAAAGAAAATAAAAAACCCTGTTAGGGAAAGATCGCGGGTTCGAGTCCCACCCGAGCGATTTATTTTTCCTGATGTATTCGATTTGTATAGTTAGCATACATAGTGCTTTAAAAAAAATATTAAAAAATTGTATTCTGGTGCATCATTCTGCTTGACAATGAGTTTTAATTGCAGTAGTAAAATGCAAAGACGCCATATTTTAATTGGTTAACAAAGATAGAACTGGTGCAAAACTTGACCAACTTAAATTGTTTCTGAGGTTCGTGTTAGATTCCCTCTTGTGATAATATACGAAGAAATAGGGGACCCCATGAAGCAGGGCTCCGTTGGTATTTTTCACATTTGAATTAAGTAGGTAAGTCAAGTAAGTATGTCGTCACTTTTTAATCGTTATTCAATTCATATAATTTATTTTGATCAACATTTGGATCATACACTATTATTACATGAAATACAAATAAAAATAAAATGATTAGAGAATAATAATATAATTCAAAACAACACTATTAATTACCTACACCAGAAAAAATACTAGGTACATCAGAAAAAAATAAAACCTAAAATAAATAATAATAATAATAAATGTCATTGATAATAACTATTTGGTTAAAATTGAATTAAGTTTAGTATAATATTTTGTAAAGTTTACGCGAATGTCACTCATTGAAATAAAACCACTTTTTACGGATTGTATCGCGACATATTTGTTATTATTTACTTTTAAACCGACGTTTCGGCTGCTTTTCAGAGCCATGATCGCGGTGCGACTCATGATGGTAGTTGTCACATGGTTTGAAGTATACAGTAAGTTATCTGAAAATACCCGAATTATAGTGAATTATTGGTGTTACTATTTACGCAGAATGAGCTCACTGTGTCGTTAAGCTTTGCTGGATTTTGCTGCTTACTGGGTGAGTTGTATTGTGACTATTTATGTTATAGTCACTACATTATGCATATTGATATACAGAGAACAAAAACACGGCTCATCACAACAATGACGTGCCTGGATGGAAGATAAAGAATTTCCACGTATGGAATGGCAATAAAAAGAGTTCGAGGTCATCTACCTACCTATTTATAAATATAGATATCGCTGCGCATATTCCGATCTGGGTCTGGGCCTCGTAGTCTAGACAAAGTGACATTCTGTTACCGATAACGCCAGTGGAAACGTCCAGTAAATGGTTAGGTTCTATATAATCATTAACGTGACTGCAATTTTTATGGGCTTGAACCAACCCATCTGGCCAGCGTGGACAGCGTGGAAACAGCAGGCCAAAGCGTCCCAGGTCCCAGGAATCGGAGAGGCCTATGTCCTCGGAGAACATATTAAGCCATCAGTCCCGGTTGCCATACGAACGTCTATGGCAGTTGTTACGGGTAGTTGGAGCCCTCAAAAGTCTAACAACTGGTCTAGCTGGAATGCTTTGATATCGTCTTTGGGTTCCACAACCGGGTTTTGGGTTCAGATGGCAGTAATTTCACGGAAAATATCGAAGTTCAACCAAACCGCAGTTAGACTGGTAAAAGTGGATCCCTGACTCCAAATTGAAAGCTGTAACTAGCTGTAGTAGTAAAATGAAAAGCAGAAGAGACAGGCTGTTTTCTTTGCCTACTCTGGATCTTAGAAGGCGTGTATGTATATAAACAATACAATACCTATGTATTGTTTATTACTTTTGAAGACTTATACAACATCAAACATTTATCAAGATCCCTGTAATTTCCATAAAGCAAGTTGTAACTAAAACCCCGCATGAACCATGACTGTATATACCTACCTATTCAACGGAAAAGTAGGTAAACTAGCTACCTATACCTAATAGGGGTTGCCACGCGAGTCCAACTGCGGGCAATCGATATGCTGTCTGCTTAATTATTTACTTTGTCCAACGTTATAAAGTCTTACAAATGTATGAAAAGAACATTTCAATTGTATTTTGTAGGAAATGTTATTTAAAATTGTAACATGAATACATATATTTTATTCCAGATTTTTTTTTTCCGCGCTAATTTCTATTGTTGTTTTTCTCATTTACTTTGCAATAAAAATATATTAAACGCTCACCAAGCTTTAATGTAAACACAAATACAAAATTAGTCAGTAATGAAATTTATTACTTTCTAATAAAACTACAATTGCTAGTTACTCCGGTGGGCATAACCTCCCCGTTTCAATTAGAAATCATTTAATAAAATGTAATTGCGAGCAAAAACAACACTAAATACATAACCTCAATAAAAATCGATCTTACACTTTGCGTCAAATAATCAAAATAGGAGAAATTACCTACTTACTGTTAGAGGAGGTATTCGGTTTACCAAGATACATTGTTCTTTTTTTCATTTGTATTGTTAACACTTCACACTAAACACATTAATCAGTAGTTCTATTTACTAGGCATTTTTGCTAGAACACGTCTTTATGCCTTGAACCGTAACTACAGACTAGTAATAAGTAAGGAGGTAGTTCTGTGGATCTGTGGTGCTAGTGCGACGTAAGTCGTTGGCGACATTTACAAACAACGGGACGTAACCGTTTTTAGAACGGAATAGTTTTCGAAACGGTTATATTTCGTAGGACGTCTCAGCGTTTACGATCCGTTCTAAGTCTGGATTTTGTCAGTAAAGTCCGTCTATCTAAACTGGATTCTCAGTATTGAAATAATAAAATCCATGTAGTAAAACGTGGATACTGAGGCCAGGTTCAATTAAACGCGTTTATTTCATATTTATTGGTGAAATCAACTCTAAGACTGGATTTCATTGATTAATACAAACACTTTGAATTCAATTTAAATCCATTGAGTAAAATATAATAAATTTCCTCAATGTATTTCATGGACTTCTCTACTGTGACTGTGGCCCGTGACTTGAAGACCCTCCATATTGACAACCAGACAACCCAGGATAGAGTATTCTGGCCGAATAACGAGGAGAATGATAATGGGAAGAGGCAAAGAAGAAGAAGAAGAAGCATTTCATGGACCAAAACTTAAAAACGACTCGTGGGAACTTGAAACTATTTTTCCAACAAACCCATTCATGAACTGGGGCCTTGGACCTGGGACTGTGATATCAAAACACGAGAACGGGTCCATTCGTCACACATAAGCAGTTGTCAAGAACGAACGGTACGTTTTCGAACGCTCACCCCTATTACAGACTGAAGGTAGAAATGGGGATAGCAGCTTTAGCTGAGTATTCGTGATAAGCTGGTAATTAGCTGTATTTCTTTTTACAGTTAAATTGGTATATCCACAAACTAATTTAATAGACGCATTACAATGAAAGGAGTTTGAATTAGACCTTTCGTAATAAATGACTCAGTAGTTAAACTTATTTTTGGGTTAGTCCCAAAATCATCAAGTCGTAGGATATTTAAGCAACTTGGGAATTTTGAGACTAAGCCGTTTATATCTCATGAGGTCCAAACGTATTTGGCATAGAGATAGAATTTTGAGGACAGCAGACGGGATTATACTCTTATAATTTTTTCTCTTTACTCGAACGAGCATTCGCGAGACAAATATAGTTGCCGTAACCTGCGGCCAATTCATCCAATCAATGTTGTCATTTTTTTTTTTCAAAGAAAAAATCAGAAAATGTACAATAGGTTGGTACATAAGGTAAATACGCGCCCAGATATAAGTCTCATTCATTGTTGTTATTATTAAATCTTCGGAGCAAGACGTCAAATTACCGATTGACATTATCAGAACAATAGGATGAACTCACAGTCACTCCGTAGTTCAGTAAATGGACCGTGGAGAGGAAATGTATGTAGATTTATCATTCATGTACTTACTTTAAATTGTAAAGCAGATCCGGTGTTACATAAACTCGGGTTGGGACATTTATAAAAATGGCGGAATAGAGGTAGTGACGTTAAACTTAGTCTACCTTCATGCAAAGTTTGCACTTTGGCGCGCAGATTCCTGCACTTGGTTCCTAATTTTTTTTTTTTTTTTTATATAGGACACGTCAATTTGACTTCACCTCGCCTGATGTTAAGCTAAAGGCAAAATCTCGGAAAGAGGGTCACCATCGTAAACATTTACCATGTTAACAGTGGTGGCACTCAGCTTGACGGCCTCATTAGATGCCTTTTCACGCCCCGCTTAAAGGACCCGGGACTGTAGGAAGAAGGAAACACGTGAGCTGGCAGGGAATTCCAGGTCTTAGTGGTGCGGCATAGGAATGAATCACTGAAACGCTTGGTTCTAGCAGGTATACTCTGCACCGTAAATGGATGACATCTTAGCCCTGCACGTGTCGTCCTGTGAAGGAAAGGGGAGGGTGGGACTAATTGGAAGAGCTCGTCAGAACATTCACCATGGTAGAGACGGAAGAAAACTGCCAAAGACGCAACATCTCTACGCATCTGCAAAGGCTCGAGGGTGTTCGTGACCTCAGGATCCCCAATAATGCGGACCGCACGTCGCTGCAACCTGTCGAGAGCATCTAATAAGTACTTTGCGGAGCCGTCCCAGAGATGTGAGCAGTATTCCACGCAGGAACGAATTTGGGTCTTGTATAGAAGACACCGCTGCTCCGGCGTGAAAAAACGTCTCACTCTGTTCAGGACTCCGAGTTTACGCGAGGCTGATTTGATGATACTCTCGATATAGTTTTTATTATTCAGTTTGAAGCGAACATCCATACCGAGAATAGTAAGGTGATCCTGCAGTGGCAGTGGTGTGCTCTGAAGAGTGGGAAGGGGAAGGAAAGGAGATACCTTAGCTGTAAACGCACATGCCTGGGTCTTCTTGGCATTGAACTCGACCAGGTTCCTAGCGCCCCATTGAGAAATGTGGTCCAGGATCCGGTCCAGCTCTGTGACAAGAAGCTGCCTTTTTTCCGCGATATCAGACTGCTTGGCCGCAGGATGTGCGTGATAACTCCCGTGTAAGGTGCTGTCGTCTGCATAGCAGTGAATGTTTCCGTTACAGAGCATGTCATTGATATGCAGAAGAAAGAGAGTGGGAGATAAAACGGAACCCTGCGGCACGCCAGCATTTACCTGCAAGAACTCCGAAGCTCGCCCATCACAAAGGACGCGAATACGGCGCCCCTGCAGGAAGCTTGCAACCCAGTTACACAGTCTAGGAGGCAGGCCGAAGGCTGGTAGCTTGGAAAGAAGCGATTTGTGCCATACCCTATCGAAAGCTTTGGCGATGTCAAGACTAATTGCCAGTGACTCACCGTGCTTCTCCATAGCCTCACCCCAAAGGTGGGTCATGTACGCCAGAAGATCACCCGTTGACCGTTTCGGTCTGAAACCGTATTGCCGGTCACTAAGCAAGGAGTGATCCTCTAGGTGGCGCATGAGCTGTGTGTTAATTATGTGCTCGAACACCTTACACAGCACTGAGGTGACGGCTATGGGTCGATAGTTGGCTGGGTCCGAGCGATCCCCCTTCTTGGGGATCGGCTGGACATTCGCCTCCTTCCAAGCCGAAGGCACTGTACCCGAACTGTAGGACAGTCGGTACAGCCGCGTTAACATAGGAGATAACTCCGCTGCACATTTTTTAAGTACAACCGCTGGAATACCATCAGGACCACTGGCTTTCCGGACATCGAGTGATTGCAGTACTGCACGGACATCGCGTTGCCTGATACGTATATCAGGCATTGCGTGGTCACCAGTGGGCACTGTCCGTGGTTGCATACCACAATCATCGACTCGGGAGTTGGCCGCGAAGAGATTGACCAGCAAATTTACTTTCTCTTGCGGCTCATGGGCCAGAGATCCATCGGGATTGCTCAGCGGGGGCAGCGAGGGCTGGCAGAAGTTGGCTTGCACGGCTTTGGCCAGTTGCCAGTAGCCACGGCTACCCGTGGGATGCGCCACTAGCTCTTGGCCCAGCCGCGTTATGCGCTGGGCATCCGCCCTGACGCATGCCCTCTTGCAGACCTTTGTGGTTCTGTTGTACGCCGCCTTGAAGTGACCCACGTTGGGATCGCGCGTGGCGCGCGCCCGCACCCAGGCGCGGTACGCAAACTGTTTATGCTCAACAGCCTCCGCGCACTCGCGCCCGAACCACGGACGCGCTCCGCGGACTCCGGTGACATCGGTGTATGGGATATAGTATTCCATACCTAGACCGATCTCACCGGCGACGGCAGTAGCGCTCTCAGATGGGTTCTTACCCTCAAAGCAGCGTTCAACCCACGGGATGGACGCATAATAGTCGCGCAATCCATCCCAGTCCGCTGACGAGTAGTGCCATAGCCGCCTCTTCCCCTGCACGGGTCGTGGGGGCGCTACAATGGGCACGGTGGAGCGGACCAGACAGTGTTCGGAGTTACCTAAAGCAGCAATCACCGAGACACTGTACTGGTCCGGGTGACTCGTCAACAGAAGGTCAAGCAGAGAGGGCTCTAGGCCGGACTCTCTTGGTATCCTCGTGACCTTGTGCACCAATTGAGTCAAGTCATGCGCCAGGGCAAATGCGTGAGTGTCTCTTCCCGCATGGTTTGTTATGGCGGAGCCCAACCAGATTTTGTGGTGGGCGTTAAAATCCCCCAAAAACACCAATTGGGCGTTCGGAAACCGCTCCTGCGCATCATCTGCCGCCTGACTCAGGTATTCGAATAGTCGAGTTATCTCTGCATCTCCTGTATGGGAACGGTAAAGGCACACATAGACCTGACTCGTGGAGCCATGGTCTACGTGTACCCAAAGGATGGAAAAGGATGGGTCCTCTAAACAGCGCAAACGGCGACAACAAATATCCGCCCTAACAAACACGCACACCCCGGCTTTTGCTCGGAAATTTTCCTCGATAACATAGCCGGGGTAAAGCAGGTAGGTCGTGTCGTCAGGGCGGCGTATTTGTGTCTCCGTTAGAAACAGCATAGCTGGTTTCGCCGTCTCCAGGTGTTGGTGGACGGCGTTGAGGTTCTTATGGAGCCCACAGATGTTCGTGGACTCCACCTCAAATAGAGTTTTTGTGGGAGAGTCCCTAGCCGCTGTTTCAACAATTTTTGTTTTGTGCGCTGCCATGAGGTGAAGGGTAAGGGAAGGCGTGAACAAGAGGTGATTGTCGCCGCAGCACCGCGTGACATCACATGGGAGATTGGTTTCATCTATGAATGTGAGGCGTGACGAGAGCCGACGCACTGTGATCAATATTTGCAATTTAGGATGACAAAAATATTTTAAATTGAAATTACAATAATCTGATACTATTATTGAAAATATTGCTATTAAAATTAATTAAACTTTATATAAATTCAGTTTTGATATTCCAACGTAGGTACAAAAAAATTAGTGTGAAGGTTCTTCCTAGTTTGTATCAAAATTAGATTGTTCTACTAATTTTATGACTTCTGCAGGAAAAATACCTTTCTGTTTTAGGGGTAAGGGGCGTAAAATCGATATCAGAGGATCTGATGACACCAATAATATTTAGAATAAATCATCATTAGTCTGCTTGCCTGACATTTTTCGGGTATTGTGTTCTCCATAATATTTTTCATCGTTATGGTGACATTCCTGTGCGTCTTCCCCTAATTGTCCAATAGGCAACAAGAAACGATAGAATATGTCTTTGCCATGAGTTAATGAAGTTTCATCTCAGCTGCTAGGCACAACTCTTCTTCACTTCTGGTTCTACGCTTAGTTCTCTCATTTAAATCCTCTACCTACAGACCCAGAAGTTTATGGCTATTCAATATTATGATCTCCAGATCTTATTGTGTACCTAAACAACCAATCCTGATATTTTTTTCAAATTTAAAAACATCTTTGCCGATTTTAATCTAATTTCTGGAAGCTGATAAATAAAAGCTATGTACTGAATTTCGTAACTCATTTTGTTGTTGTGTTGTACTCCAATGACCTAATAAATATAGTTCAATAACATATCTTTAGATTTCTTAGTTGCAGATTTAATTGGCGGGTGTTTTTTGCGATAATCAAACAAATCGGCATTTCTAACTGTACCACCATTTCCTGTATAAATGAAAAGTTTGTTCAGGCAGGGGTACTTTGGGGTACTTTTTTTAATTGAATATCATACTATAGACTTCCAATTATCTACAAGTGTAAAAATCTCTATGTTCTAATATGTTCCTCGTAAGATACAGGCTTTAAAATATAAAAAATGTTAAATTTTAAGTTAAGTTTTGAATATTTATTCCTAAATTACTGTAACAATTAACAGCTACTAAGTGTTATACAAAATTAAGCACATACTTTTATTAATGTGTACCATATTTATTGATGCGCTATAATGCACTGTTAAGTCACAACAAATAGATAACTGTGCGCGAAAATAGGAAGTAAATTGAACAAATGAATACAATTAGCGAGAACACTGCATTCACTAGCTGATATCTCAGTAATGACTTACCTTCAACCGTTCATATTAAACAATAATATGAGGTAAGCACCCCCAATCACATAGAGATAATTTGTTTTACATATTCTCACAATGTCAAATTTGAATATTATCCACCTAATATCTAATAATTGATCACAGTGCGACGCGCCGAACGGAAGGGCCCCCGTACCCTCCCGAATATGGTCGCCGGGCTCCCGTCCGGTCGCCAACCGGCACGACGAGCCATATCGGGATTATGCGCGACCTGGTGGGGCAGCCTCCCAGGGTGGTTAGTCCCAGTTGGGCCCCTGTACTATGCCGCGGGCGGCCAGCGGCACCACCGTTTCTACGGGTCTCCCTGCCCGGCGCGACGCCCCGCGTCACACCCCACTAGACTACGCCAAAACCCACCGGTCCCACTAGTGCTGCGACTACCATCACCTCGGCCCGGCTATGCACTTGCTGATCCCTGAACGCAATCCAACCGAGATTGGATTACTATGGAGGGTTTTTCGCACTTGTGCACGGTGGTACCAACCCGGTCGAAATAAGTGTCAAATTTGTGCCATCAAATTTCTACCACCTATATATATTGGTTTTGAATTTAAAGGAAGCGACTGTCGTCTGATCCCCTACCCAAGTGGAAAGCCTGCTCCTGAGCGTCGTCGGTCAATCAGCAGGTGTATCAGCTTGTAGGTTTTTTTTATATACCACTTAAGTGGCAGACAAGCACACGGCCCACCTGATGGAAAGTGGTTACCGCGGCCTATAGACGTATGCAACACCAGGGGCGTTACACTCGTGCTGCCTACCCTGAAGAAACCTTCTAATGCCCCTCTTGAAGAACCCCATATTGTAGTCGCTTGGGAAAACCATGGCAGGGAGTTCATTCCACAGCTTGAGCGTACGTGGGATGAAGTTCCTTTCATACCGCACGGTGCGCACCGTATTCGGATGCAATGTGTGGGGATGAATTCCCTGCCTATGGCGAGCGGTGCGATGATAGAATGTAGCTGTGGGCATCATGTCAAATAATTCATCTGAGCACAGACCATTATATAGGCGGTAGAAAACACACAGTGAGGCAAAGTCCTTCCTGTGGCTGAGAGGTTCCACATCGCCTGCGAGTATGGGACTGTCGACGACCCTTCGCACGTCTTTGCACCGAGTCGAAAGGGTTAAGCTGGCGTGCGGGCGCTCCGGCAAAAAGATGACAGCAGTACTCCATGTGGGGCCGAACCTGCGCCTTATAAAGGAGTCGCTGCCCCATAGAATAAATTGCCCCAGGTGAACCTCGTTAGTATGGCAACTAATGTACGTTTTTTATATTTTTGTATCAATCAATTAGGCTATCGCAGTCCACTGTTGGAGATAAGCCTCTCCCAATGCTAGGAGGCTATGGCCTACTGTTTCCACGCTGGCCAGACGGGTTGGTACATTTTTTTGTAACAATTTTATTTCAAGTTTTCCTTTTGTGACTTGGTCGTTTGGCCCGTTCGGTCGAACAAATGGCGGGCGAAACAACCAATAACTCTTATTATTCCGTTAGTCGCCTCTTACAACACCCTTCGGATGAGGTGAGTGGAGATACTTGTATATTTTACACACAGATATTATTGTATAGTGACCGGTATTTCAATGTCGCTCAGGAGATGGAATACTGGTTATATTTTTATATTATGGCAACGTCGCACGTGATTAAGTTCAAATTATGTTATTAGGTCAACGCCTTCTTGACCCCGTGTCGTGTTTACAAAAGGTACCATGTGGAGACGCGAGTGACGTCACGGGTAGCAATTTTTTTGTCCTTCAAAGTAGAAAGCGAGTACTATTGATACTATTGGACATTTTCAAGCTCTCTGCAACTACTGAGTACTTCCTACTAGTAAAAATCTATAGCACTTTACCTAAAAAGGCCGGTTTTTAGATAAGTCTAGCTAGATTTTTAGTAGGTACCTTAATCGATTCCAATCCATTACTGGACTTAAGCCTCTAATCTAATGATAATGTGTCATAGCAGATGATCGCCTTTTGTCTATTCTTTCACCTTTTTAGGGTCCTCAGTCTATCTGGTTGGGAGGTGTCTCCACCCTACATTGGCCGACAGATTCGCATGCTCTGACGCTGGCACCCGCTGGTCTATCAGATTTGGCCAACCATACATATTAATAACAAACAATCGAAATCACATGTTTCAGATACCTCACAAATCATACCTAAAAGTTACACTCAGAAACTGCAAATATCATCCAATGTAAGTAACTTATTTTGTCAAGGTCATAACTTACTTTTACTACTTACTTTTTAATAAAAAAAAGCAGCATAGCATGAAAGAAATCGACAAACGCGACCCGCAAATGAATATTATTGTGTTCGCAGTTCAAGGTAGTTTATATGGTGTAGGGTTGGCACTTGACACACCTGCCGTGTGTCAATTTTACCAATTAAGCAAAGAGCAGTGTGCGATTCTCAGTTGGTCTGTGTTCCCGGATCCTGTAACACTTCACCTCCGGCCTAGCACTTCGACCCTCAGTCGGCGTGCGGTTTTATTCAGTTCGAGTCCGAGATAACCTCCACTTCCGGTTCGGGCAGGGGAGGTATTCAAGGGGATTTACGAACAAAAATAAAAGAATCTTACAACACTTAGCCCAGTAGAACCGATGTTTCTTTAACATCTATTTTTTTAAATATTGGTCCGTCAATTGACTGCACCACGTTAAATGGTAAAAAACTGACGTGCATCCAGACGGATATCGAACACGATTTCTGATGATGCTATTGACCTTAAAATGATGGTCTCTAACTTGACTATTTGATGTTAGCGTGCGGCCTTACGATTAAGAATGTAAACATTGAATAGTTTCTTTAAAAAATGTAATATTGACAACCCTAGTTCGATGTTGTTTTGATTAATCAACTGATAATTCTTATAAAAGCTTGACTGATGGTATCTATATGACTCGCTTTACAAAATGTAAAACGAAACATATTATGAAAAACTACCGTAGACAAAGGGCTTTGTTTCAACAAGTTTTATTGATTTTTACCAGATACCTAATAATATTTTCAGGTCAAGTTATTTATTTTCATGTATTGTCAAAGATTATAATGGTTGTCATACATATGCCTAATTACACTCGTAACTTCCAAAGGCAGGCAGGCAACTTTTATTCCCAAGAGTTGTTTACTAGATGGCGACAATGTTTTGGCAAACTTTTCTTATTTTTACTATTAAACACTAATTTATCAAAAATAAAAAATACACTAAACAGAAATGAGTGAATAAAACCAAATAATTACAGTAGTTACTATAACTATGTCACATCAAATAACCCACCCCGTATCGTTCCCGGCGCAAAGGTGCCCATGACGCTGGCAGCATTGCCACGCTGAATTGCGATGGCCATCCTTTGCCCCAGAAACGAGCCGGAGCGGGGCTCCCCGCCCTGCTCGTGGATACGGCGGCCAATTTCCGTGATCAGTGATTTCGTCTCCATTCCTCAGCTGCCCATAGTCTCCACCGCAATGGGCACAAAGTAATATTGCGACTCCATTGCGGCGTATTTCGCCCTTTTCTTGCTCGCCGCGTCCTCAGCCGCCGCCGCCGGGGCTCTGATGGTGCGACTCAGATGCGTGAGGGCGACAGTACTGACGCAAGTAGCGTCCCACACCAGGCACTTGCCGTTTTTCCACGGCACCAAAGTCAAACCATCAGGCCGCTTCCCGTCTGATCTGCTGAGACCCGGGGGCTCCATCACGCATGGTACGTTCGCGGATATGAGAGCCCTTCGGACTAGGTCGTTGAGGGCATGGTGACGCGGGAACCTGCCTGTGCAGCGACGACAACTCAGTGCGTGGTGGCCGTCCTCCTCCACCATGGAGCCGCAGATGCATATGTGAGATTCACACACCTTGCAGCCCAGGCGGAGCGCCACTGCCACCCGCAGGGAGTCGACATCTAATAGGGTGCCCAAGTGCGGTGACGGCAGTGCGTGCAACCATGCTCCCGATTCAGGCTGCGCCTGTCGCGCCATCCATCATCTCCCTTACCGTCCCATCAACACCGATCTCGTCCCATGCTCTTTGCGCGCATGGATTTACTGGGCACGGTTTGCCCAGGCTGAGGACCGACCATGACGACAGCGCCTCGCGCACATGAGGTATTTCTACTCGATCGCCATTTGAGGAGAGCATGATAGCGACCAAGTCTGCCACCCCGTGAGCTGACGCTAGGAAGGCCGGCAGGCCAACGTCTGTCACGCGCCGTAGTCCAAGACCCCCACATCTTATTGATCATATGAATAAAACTAAAAATATTTTAATCTATATTGATTCTGCAGTAATTTGGATAGTTATAGACAACATAGACTGATGGACAAAATTGTCGCTAGATGAAGGTTTCATAAATTATGTATTACTTTTGTCACGAAATCTTTATTTATTATATTACCAACGAGTTTTATATGCCTATTTGCTTACATTGTCATGATTCAAAGTTCTGAAATAATTTACGTGCTTCTAAATAGGGAAATATGCGTTTTAACTTTTTTCTGAGACCACTAGTGCCATCTATTATTTTTTTAATTATACTAATGATATTTTCCATGTTAATAGAACCTTTTTACATATTTTTTACATTGTTAACTATGACATAACATAACCAATGATAGTGACCAGATAACCGAAACAGCTGGATTTCTTTAGAAAACTGAAATCTGCAGCTACCTGACTTATCGATAAAAACTTTTACACATAAATGGTATTGCCATATTAACCTATTACTGCCACTAATGGGTAGTAATTATTCGGTGCTTTGTACCAATCGGACTATTATTGCCACCAAAATGGTTTATATGCCTATTTGCTTACATTGTCATGATTCAAAGTTCTGAAATAATTTACGTGCTTCTAAATAGGGAAATATGCGTTTTAACTTTTTTCTGAGACCACTAGTGCCATCTATTATTTTTTTAATTATACTAATGATATTTTCCATGTTAATAGAACCTTTTTACATATTTTTTACATTGTTAACTATGACATAACATAACCAATGATAGTGACCAGATAACCGAAACAGCTGGATTTCTTTAGAAAACTGAAATCTGCAGCTACCTGACTTATCGATAAAAACTTTTACACATAAATGGTATTGCCATATTAACCTATTACTGCCACTAATGGGTAGTAATTATTCGGTGCTTTGTACCAATCGGACTATTATTGCCACCAAAATGGTTCGCTAGTATGTTGCTGCTAGAAGAATCGATTAAAAGTTTCTGATTTAAAACAATTGTTTTAATATTTAGGTTTTATAAGCTTTTAACGTGTTTTGTTAATAAAGTATAGAAAAGTTTTAGTATAGAAATATAGAGAAGTAATAATTAGGAGGGCCAGACCATAAGGGATGGCACTGGGTCAGCCGGGGTGCAAGGGATATGTCGAAGACAACCTCACCTCCGGCCTAGTACTACGATCCTCAGTCGGCGCGCGGTTAAGTCGCACGGAAAAGTATAGAAATAAAAGTAAAAAATAAAGAAAGAATAAGATACAAATAAAAAACTTACAGTTCTCCATGACGTCGCTCTTGTCTCCTTTGTCACCTTTAGCGCCTTTAGAAGACGCGTTGTCGTAGTTGAAGCAGGCTGGGAACGAACAATTCAATGATTAGTAAGGCTAGGTCATTTAATCAATCAATCATCATCAAGCAGTCCACTGCTGGACATAGGCCTCTCCTAATTTTGGGAGGCTTTGGCCTGCCGTTTCCACGCTGGCCCGAGATTGGTGATTTGACAAAACACAGCGAACAAAAACACTACAAAGGTTCCATCCAAGTATTTATGAAAATGCTTTTTCTGTTTCACTTTTAAACATACGGATCATGGCATGTTAGGGATTTCATGCACGATCGTGGCTTATCACGTGCTGTACCTATGTGTAGGTCGAATCATATATCTTGGACTTAAAATGTGCTGTATATGCGCAGTGTACACGTTACTCGAATGTATTTTGAAGATAGCACGGGATGCTACTGCGGTGGACGAGCTCAAATTCATCAATTGTAGATTATTATTACACAACAATCCGCGTGCACCAGGGCCTTTTATATTTCGCGATTTAGGTCCAAGATATATGGTTCGCCCTATATAACCTACCCTACATAATTATACCGATGTATCAAACCTTAATGTAAAAATATAGGTAATATTTATGGTAAGTAGATAATATGAATCGATCGGGCCTAATTATACTGTCAGTTGTCAGTTTTGTTACATGACACAACACAATGGATATAAAATTATAGACAGTTACGAACAATGGCGACAAAAATGCCCTTTACCTATAGGTACATGTAGTAGGTACAATAATAAATGTGATAGCACATTGTAATTAGGTACGCCCAGTAGTGTCCGAGTAGGACAACATTTAGTAGGTCAAACTTTTGACACACTTTCAGTAGTTAGTTCAACATAAAATCAATACTTCAAAATTCACTCTAAATTTAGAGTTATTGTATTTACTTTTAAGACAATTATGACAAGTTGGTTACAATTAATCCTAAATTAAAAAAAAAAAAACAAGCAAAAGAACTAACAGTGTGGCTAGGACTGCTAGGAGTGCGTGAAAGCAACAGAAGAAGACAGTTCTGGGCTGCTTCTTACGGACCAATGCTTAGAAAAATATCCGTGGATCTAATTTGTGGATCGAAGCAAAAATTAAAGTTTTCACGGATCTGTGGCGATACCACAAGCAACCAGCGCCATCTAGTAACAGCAAGCCGAACTACTACGTCACTACGAATCCTGCATCGCGAAAGTGAAGTTCTCGTTTTACAACATCCCAACGACAATCGTCGGGCCGCGGCCCGCAAGGCGTGATCAGTGATCACCTTGCCTGGTCGGAGGAACCTCCCTTTGTGATGGAGGAACATCACACCTAGTTCCTCCACAGGTCCTTTATGTGGATCGGAGCGGATATTAAAAGTATCCAAAGATCCACATGTGGATCTAGACGGTGGATCCTAATGGAGGGAGCCAACTCGACTGCCACGTAGCAACACGGGTTCGATTCTCTATGGAAACTAGGTAAAACTGTCACCCACATGAATGTCTATTTGCATTTGTTTAGAGGTATTTCCGTGCCTCAGAGAGCAAGTTAACTCGTCTGTCCTCGTTGTGATACGAACATCTATGGCAGTCGTTACGTTACGGGTCGTTTATAAAAAGTCCAACTGGTATAAGTACCTAAGTGCAATTCTACGAAATTGTCAATGGGTTGTGGAGTCAGATAGTCGTTTCACGGAAAATAAAGTTCAGCCGTGGACAAGACTAGGGCACGCCGTAATAGCGGCGGTAAGACCCATCATGGAGAAGTGGCTAGAGAGGCCACACGGCAGTCTCTCGTACCGGCTGACGCAGGTGATTACCGGACACGGGTGTTTCGGGAGTTACCTGTGTCGGATCCGGAAGGAGCCAACGTCCGAGTGCCATCACTGTGATGCGAGCGAGGACACAGAGCTGCACACGCTGACCGAGTGCCCGGCGTGGGACACGCCGAGGCGGGTCCTAGTGCTCGTTGCTCACAGCGATGGTAAGATGCGCGAACGCTTGGGGTGCGGCTGCCTCCTTCTGTGAGCAAGTAATGCTCGAGAAGGAGGCGGCCGGTCGGGTCCGGACTAGACTCCGGGCCCGAGAAGCCCGCGCAGAGCGAAGGCGAACCGGACGTCGGAGGTCGCAGAACGACCTCCGTCCTCCATGAGCGCTGGCCTGGGGGTGACCGGTGGAGCCGCCTGTCACCCTAGCAGAAGCAGGCCGCGGCGGCGGCGCAAAATGCGCCTCCCCGTAACCGGGGCAAGATGGGGACACAGTGGTCCCCACAACCCGAAGGGGGCCATCTCGAAGGAGATGGTCCTGGGTCTGCCGGGGTGCGAGAGATATGCTTTTGGCAATCTCACCTCCGGCAACCAAAGACCCAAGACGGCGTGCGTTTTAGTCGGTTCGAGTCCGACATAACCGCCTTCACCGGCTCCGTGGGGGTGGTATCCGTGGGGATTTTTCGCACGATAAAAAAAAAAAGCCGTGGACAAGACTGGAAATAGAGGTTGTAAGAAATACCGCAAGGATTCCTGTATGGTTTGTAATTGTAATAAGTACCTACATAGTTTGTACTCACACTAGCTGACATCGGCAGCTTCACCCGGGTGATTTCGTAAAATAGTCCTTAAGTTTTCTGAACATTTACAGGATATCTTTTCTTTACACCCTCATGTGTCTGCAAAGCTAAAAAGGCTTAAAAGAATATAGGTATACCTAAGTACCTAATTTATTACAGTTTTTTGTCAGCTCACCGAATTTAATAAACTAAGTATTTGTTTGTCGGCTAAGCCTAGTAGTTTTATGTTTAACCTCAATCACCTTAAAATGTAAGTCAGTCACGGTTGAACTATCTGAGTCATAGTTCATAGGGGTAATTACGCCAAGCCTATGCGTAGAAATTAAAGTAACGACCTTTGTCATCGCCCGCACATTGTACCTACACGATTAACTTCAAAGGATGTTCTAGAACTACCTAGAATTCATATATCGATGAAGCGTCTCGGTAGCTTAGTGATTATGCATTACAATCGAGATGTCACGGGTTCGAATCCTGGCCATTTACACTACTTTTTTTTTCGTGCGGAAATCAATCCCCTCGGATACCTCCCCTGCCGGAGCCGGAAGGGGAGGTTATGTCGGACTCGAACCGACTAAAACCGCACGCCGACTGTGGGTCGTGGTGCTAGGCCGGAGGTGAGGTTGTCATAGACTATCCCTCGCACCCCGGCTGACCTAAGGCCATCCCTTACGGTCTGACCCTCTTCGGGGGCCATTTACACTACAGGTGTGAACCCACTCCTAACACAAGCAATTTGACTTAGCTGGTATTATTCGTACTATATCCTTATTCGGGACCGTTAGTCGGTCGCTTGTGAAGTTCTCACACATTTTTTCCTTCTAGCGTATAATATAAGACAACATATTAGGAAATACAAAATAGATAGTAGGAGAATCGAACCCGGGCTTTAATGGCAACTGATAATGATAGTTGATGCAGCACAAGTGCAACAAGCTAGAACCAAGCGTTTCAGTGACTCTTTCCTAGCACCATTAAGACCTGGAACTCCTTGCCAGCTCACGTGTCTCCATGTTCCTACAGTCCCATGCGGGGCGTGAAAAGGCATCTAATGAGGCCATCAAGCTGAGTGCCACCACTGTTAGCATGGTACATGTTTACGATGGTGACCCTCTTTCCGAGACTTTGCCTTTAGCTTACCATCAGGGGAGGTGAAGTCAAATTGACGTGTCTTTTATAAAAAACCAGCCAAGTGCGAGTCGGACTCGCCCATGAAGGGTTCCGTAGCAGCAAGTAACATAATATAAAAGTTCTTGTATTTATTACTTTTGAGTTAATTGAATGGAAGGCGAAAATTGCTGTTTATGACGAATTTAAAAAAAACTACCCACTAGATCTCGTTCAAACCAATTTTCGTTGGAAGTTTGCACGGCAATGTATATCATATATTTTTTTTAGATTTATCATTCTCTTACTTTAGAAGTTAGAGGGGGGGGGGGGGCACATTTTTCTACTTTGGAAGTGTCTCTCGCGCAAACTATTTAAATTAGAAAAAAATGGTGTTAGAAACCTTAATAACATTTTTGAAGACCTATCTATAAATACCCCACATGCATTGCAGGCATTGGATGATATTTTTTTTGACTTTTGGTTGTAAGTATGGGGACCACCAAAATTTATTGCTTTTTTTCTATTTTTGTGTGAAATTCTTAATGCGGTTTACAGAATACATCTACCTACCAAGTTTCAACAGAATAGGCCTTATAGTTTCGGAGAAAAGTGGCTCTGACATACGGACGGACAGACAGACGGACCGACAGACATGATGAATCTATAAGGGTTCCGTTTTTTGCCATTTGGCAACGGAACCCTAAAAAAAAGTACTTATACTCTATTTGTTTAGGTACTTAAAAAAAGGTAAACAAGAAAAATGGTGGATTTCAGAGATAGTCAACCGTCAATGACAATAGTATTTTTGTGCATGATTATGGGCAACATAAAGACTACATTTACCTTACTAAATAATTTTTAAATTTATATATACTCACACGTTCAACACATTCACAAAATTATAATCACAATTAAAGTGATTTCAAATTCAATCACTAAATAAAATTTTAGTCTGAGTCCGAAGAACTATCACCAACACTAATTACAAAGCGATAATAGGTTTCGTCTATTATCTTATCTAGGGATGACATCTTCACTTCTTTGCCAGCTCTTTAAGGTACCGAATAATAACAATAAAAACAAACTACAAACTGCGAATTGACTTTGACAGTCACGCACGTATGGCGCGATCTGGAAAAAACTGTTTTGAATATCTGTCTTTTTAGTTTCTTTATGGTAGGCACGGTGCAATAGTTTTTAAAATCATTCTAAATAATTTAGTTATTATAGTTTTTCAGCTTAGGAAATAATAATTGCAACTTAATATTAAACAAAGTAGTTAAATATAGAAAAATATACGATAGAAATGGATTTTAAGTTCTAAAATGAATTTATTTTGGTTTCTTTTTATTTCGGAACGAAAAATGCCCCTATAGAAGAACCCTTTTTACGATTTGTTTACCTTTTTTTAAGTACCTAAACAAATGGAGTATAGCTACCTTAAACTATTAAATTTATTTTGTTCTAATACGCCAATCACTCAAGTATTGTTTTGCACGCTGTTATAAAAGTTTAGTACCTAACTACTACACCTAGGTACTATACCTTCACCAAAACAATTCATGTCAATCCTAATTTTAAAAACAGCCCGTGGTTAACTTACGCTTAACGACTAGTACTAGCTACATAATAATATATCAGATAGCACATGCATGGATGACATTATACACGCGATCACAATATAGTGATAAATTGCGATGCGCGATAAGAACTATTTTAGGAATAGTTTTAAATTGTAGCCTCGTTTACTAGTGGCACTAATTTAGATCGGGTTGGTCAGCATTTCTCTTTTTCTACTCTCAACCTCAAGCTGTTCTAATATAGAAGAATATACTATGATATTATTATCCATAGAGCAGACGTTATATCCTTAGACGTCGGAGGAGTCGGAGATCGGAGGTCACTCAACGACCTACATTCTCCATGAGGGCAAAACCAGGGAAAGACAGGTGGGGGCCACTTTAAATCGTAGCCGTCTGGGGCAAGATGGGAATGCCGGGATTCCCAAACCAGTTGGTCGGTTCGAGAGTCCGACATATTATATCCCCTGCCAGCCGGAGGAGACTCCGAGCGATTTTCGCATGAAAAAAAAAGGCAGCTTATTGTTGCTGGGGTTCCTGAAAATTAAAATTTTCTTCCTAGGATACACAGGGCGGGCGTTACTACAGGCCCCTTGATGACAATAACGCCGTAGCCAGTTCATAGAATCAAAATTCCTTTCTCTGTGCACTTACATATTGACGACGAGACACAGACGCAAGCATTCCTCTCTGTGCTGGGAGGTTAGATGATACTCGCTCCCATAAAAGTCAATAGTAGGCAAACGAGTAAACGAGGAAGTCTCACATGCAACTGAGAACGAACCCTTCGAGAAAACATTCAATACAATAGGTATTATTTTAAATTATGATAAATCATACATAACATAACATAAACTCACGCCTCTATTCCGGAAGGGGTAGGCAGAGGTGCTAGCACCCACATTTCGCCAGTTTATGTTTTAGGTCCCAATGTAATAGGTGGCGAGCCTATTGCCATTAAGCGGGCACTTATAAACCTGCGATAAATACCCACATAACTTCGAAAAGCATCGAAAAGTCATTGGTGTGTGCCATGGTAAACCTGGGATCGAACCCGAGACCTCGTCTCAGCAGTCCATTACCCATACCACTAGGCTACCGCAGATTATATGATAAATCATATCATGGTTTATTTTATGTCTACATTGTGAAAACGCGTTGGTTTTTTTTTTATTTATTATTATTTTTTCTTTATTTATATTTATGCACAACACAATTTCGGTGGTGAGAGCATCAGATTTAACCGAGGCTTACCGTTGAGATGTATTCAATCAAGATAAGATAGCTCGTTAGAAAAAAACTTACAAAATACGAGGCTGCGATAGAATACCAATATAAAAATAATTTAATTATTCACCTCGAGTATATACTACACCCCATATTTCAGTATTTATTTTCAATCCCACGTAACATACCAATCCTTTTCCCAACAATCGCGCCCCTTTTCTCATACCTGTGAAAATTTTCAAACAAAACTACCCAAAAACACTTCATAAATCATCCGTAACATGTTAATATTTAAAAAAAAAGCTTACCTAAAACTGTAGATTACTTAATGACAGAGATGCCGAGGGACGAAAATATACAGCCGACTATCACCGACCACAAATGACACAATAATGCTTAGAGCGTAACTTAACAATGGCTGTCACCCATCCAAGGTAAAAACCGATCAATATTAGTGAAATTTAACAATATCAATTATGTATAACACTATATTTTAGTTGCACATATAGTATAGAATTGACACTTGTTATTTTAGTTCAGATATGAATCAGACAAGCTGAGGAGATCGAATGACGCAGAGCAGTAGCGCTGGCCTTGCTCCTTATTCGGAGAATAATATATTATGTAGTTTGTACGATGTATATATATACATCTTATATACGTAGCACTTGCAAACTTCAGTAGATTTATCACAAGCAAGCTGGAATTGTTTCAAATATAGGTAAAACTAGCTGATGCATCTCGTGACCGCAAGGGAAAATTTCTTCATAATATACCGGTAGGTACATCTGTCGATCATGAGGCTGAAAGCAGCCAAAATTGGCAAAAAAATTATTGCAAGTAAACACAATATATTCCCATTACAGGAAGGTAAGCTACCTTCCTGTAATGGGAATATATTGTGTTTATATTGGTTAAGGAGTCCGAAGAAGCCCGAGTTCGAATCCTGGCCATTACACTACCGACGCGACGTGAATCCACACTAGAAGTTTCACAATCATCATTTTCATATTGCTGCTAAGTACTTGTATTGATTTTGGCTGCTACAATTTTGGGCGCCAGTTTCAGTCTCATTTGCCGAGCAACAGACAAGACTTTAATGAGGCTTATCTTTCTGGGCTCCATGGTATACGCTTCGTATGAAACCGGGAACAATACGATATGAAGAGAGTGGATTCCCGCGGAGGGCCAGACCGGAAGGGATGGCCCTGGTTCAGACGGGGTGCGAGGGATATGTCGAAGACAACCTCACCTCCGGCCCAGCACCACGACCCTCAGTCGGCATGAGGTTTTAGTCTGTTCGAGTCCGACCTAACCTCTACTCCCGGCTCCGGCAGGGGAGGTATCCGTGGGGATTTTCGCACGAAAAAAAAAGAGTAGAGTGGATTATCTTGGCGTTCATTGTTTCCGATTGCATATGAAGCTTTCACTTCATTCCTTCTCCTCCGTTCGGTTTAGTTTATACAGATTTTATGGGAGCAAAAACTGTTTAACGTTTCCTCGTCTGAAAACAGACTAAAGCTGAAGAAAGTGAAAGCTGAGGAACGCTTGGTTTGAACACATGTGTGATTGGAAAATATATTACTGCTTTTGAGAGCCCGGTTTTCGAGAAGGTTTATATGCTATTTAACATTACACTATCACTCTTAGGAGCAGAGCTATAGGAAAATATCTGAATCGGGTGGCGTATATCGCGACCGCATGAATACTTAATAGGTACCTGCTGGGTGAAATCACGGGGTAGGTACATACTTTAAACGTTGACATGTGACGTCACGAAACTCCGAATTCTCCTAACCGGTGTTACACAATGTCACACTTCATTGACTCTTACCCTCCCCTTAACCTGTGAAGTGATTTATGGGTAGCAACATAATTGGGGGCCAATAATATCTAACAATATTTTTCATTAGTATATAACCATTTCGATCATCAGCTGCAGGGTAAGTTGGTTTTAGTGCATGAAAATCCATAACAAAATCGGTCCATTTGTTCGGGAGCTCGGCTAAAGCTGATGCCAGATAGACATGGATAAACACGTTAAACTTAGAACGTCTCTTTATTGCGTCGGGTGTACAGTATGCATGCACTTAAAGAATCGAATCTAAGCAAATACTTATCTAATAAGGTCATTATATAGACTTGACCGAACTTAAAGCAAGTGAAGACTTGGCGAATCAGTATAAAACGACCAAATAAATAATAAATATTCTAAAACAAATTACACAGCACCAGCTCGACCAAAACTATGTAGCTAAGACATAATTATATGTATGCGCTATCTAACCCAGAAATAAGGAAATCTTGTTATGCTCAAGGATTCTGAAAAACAATTTAAACAGTTTTTGTAAATATGCACAAATTATAATACATAGAAATAACTAGACTAGACCAATACGCTAATGTACAGTGCACTGTGCGGGAATGGAACCTGCCAAAGGCGCTCTCCCGCCACGCTACACAAGTCGTCATCTGCACCTATACTTAACTGTATGTCCTTGATTACCTTGATCAATTTAAACAACCTATTTCTCGTTTTTTTTTTAATAGAGAGTAAGATTCCTGAGCTTCTGGGCCGCAACAAGATCTTCGGTTTCCAAGACAACCTCGCCTGCAAGCTGGTACCGGCACCTGCTCATTGGGGGATGAGGCTGTGCCGTACGCTTTTCCACCGGCGGCGTTGGATTGTCTTGTCAGACCGCAGTCACTTCCGTAGAAGTCAACATAAGCCAACCCCGAATTCCGGGCTCTAAAGTTAAGCTTTCAATGCAAACGGGATGCTGTGTTGCCCGGATTTGGAATACAGACAACAAAGAATACGCAGGAAAAACTGTGTGACATTAGGTAGTTAGTTTAATCAAATTTTTTACCCTTGTCATCGATTTAATAGCTTTTATTACCGTGCTACGGTATATGTAGTTCAATCTATCGATCGACAGCTGGTGTGCTGTCGACAGTTTTTCAAGGATAGAGACACTATCATACATATTTAAATATGAGGACGTCAGGCGTGACAAATGACCTCGATTCTGCAGCAATGCTGTCTTCAATATTGCGGCGGCGGCGTTACTAAGGGAATTTACTATTTAATTTATTTTATCCTACATATCTATGTAATCTTTCGTGATATCGATTACGACGTCGAGGCACGTATTGCTGCCGCGTGGACCAAGGAGTTTGAGATATCTGGTGTCATTTGTGACCACAACTAGTATTGCTATTGATAGGCCTGAGCTTTTACACGGCTGTGAAGTATGACCGCTGCTAGAGCGTCACACCCAGAAGCTATGGGCCACGAAAATGTATATGCTGTGGTGGATGTGCGGAGAAGCACGTAAAGATGGCGTGAGGAGATCTTGGCCTAACGTGGCAGCCTTCATACCCTTGAAGTCAGAGATTAAATTCAAGTCAGATCAGTTGAATTATTTTCAATTAGAGGATCTAATTTATCCTAACAACATTAGTTGTATTTTGAAAGTCCACTTTCTAATTTGAAAGTAGACTTTCAAATTGGAAATGTTAGAAACTGACTTGAGGCATTAAGTTCAAGTAAGTAAATTGTCTTCTCAGACCTAGAATTACTAAAGTGAAATATTTTTATGAAGTAATATATAACATAGTCACAATGTCAATTTTATTTTTTAAATCATCTTAAAGGGTTTTTTCTCGGGGATATAGGGTCCCTGACCAAAAGCAGACAATTAGAGAAATACAAACTGGCCCTATTATTTTTATAAAATGATATCTAATGTTATCTTTTTAATTTTTAATTTTTAACCTAGTGCAGCGTTCCCACCTTCCCAAGGATAGAAAATCTATTTGAAATCATTGGCAATGAAGTAGTTAAGTACAGTATTTTTCTACCCTAAAGAGAGCAGAAAGAGTAAATGGGCCCAGGGCTCTGAGGCTTTGCCTCATCTGTGGCCGGTAAAGACTGCTAGGACTAGTTTAATAAATTCTGATTGATTGGTTACCTATATGCATACACATGCAGTCACACATATTTCCTTCAGGGGTAAGCAGAGAGCAGAAAGAGTAAATGGGCCCAGGGCTCTGAGGCTTTGCTTCATCTGTGGCCGGTAAATACTGCTAGGACTAGTTTAATAAATTCTCATTGATTGGTTACCAACATGCATACACATGCAGTCACGCCTATTTCCTTCAGGGGTAAGCAGAGAGCAGAAAGAGTAAATGGGCCCAGGGCTCTGAGGCCATTGCCTCAACTGTGGCCGGTAAAGACCGGTAGGACTAGTTTAATAAATTCTCATTGATTGGTTACCAACATGCATACACATGCAGACACACCTATTTCCTTCAGGGGTAAGCAGAGACAACAGCCCGCCATCTGCTTCTATCCTTACATACTTCACAAGCTTCTTATCTTACAACTTCATGATTCAAGTTTTAAATTTTTTTTCAGTTCTTCCAAAGCTAAGATCTGATTAGAGCCTCCATTTTAATTTAAAATAAAACTGCTTTCTTGGAAAGAATAGAAAAATAATTTTGATTGCACACTATAAGAACTAAATGCAAGTTATGGGACACAAATGTAATAGTAAAATGCTTTCCCAATTGTACAAAAAGCAAAAATAATGATAACTTGAACACAATAGTGCCAGAAAGATATGAAAGAATATTTATTTTTTGAATCAATGGGATCTTAGCACTTATTAGAATCCCATGGAATTTTGGCATGAATGCCAAATAGTCTGGAGCTGGCTAGTTATACAAATAAGGCCCTACTTTAGCAAATTTATACAGATAGCATAAATTAACAGCATAAAAAGTCCTACTACCAGTAAATTTGTTTAATGCATGACTGAACGCTATTGTCGCTAAGGCCCATGGCGTGGTTTACGTTAACAACGAAGAAATGCTCACCTACTTATATCTATTTTACATAAATACATTGGCCACATAAGTATAATAATTTATCTTATAAATCCATATATAGGAGGATGTAGATATACAAAAAGATCAAATAAAGTGTCAAATTGAATTAAAACGTAACCGACTAATTTAAACTTACCCGCCATAGAGGCACTGCTCATTCTTCCGCGTGTAAAATCAATCTTGACGAATTTTTTAAACACTTTACAAAAACTCAATAAATATACAATTAAATTATTTTGACGTCACTGACATGCAAGTAAAATGTAAAATTCTTTTTTCAGAAAAAAAATGACGTGCCCTGTAATTTAATTATGCCAGTACGTGAATTTATTAAGCGTGAAAGATATGCAGCCTCAACAGATTTTTATTGGAATTTAAACTAATAGATTCGTTGTAATTTCTGATTTACTTGAATAAAAAATTACGCTTAGGTTATAATATTATTATTCCATTCGGGACTTCAGGAATAGTGTGAGGGTGAGGGTGTAACTAGGGAACCGATAGGGATGTAAGGGATGCTCTCTCTCGATTCAGTTGGCATTCGATAATCGAGTCACACTACGGAAGCAACTAATTTCAAAATATGAATCGTTTCAAGTAGAACCACGTCCAGTCTACGTTAAGTCACAGAATAGATGAGGACAGAAGTTGCACTCCTTTGATGTTGAAGTTGCACTCCTTTGATATGTAAGAAAGCCGACATTATAATAACCTACAAAATTTCGTATGTATCGCCCTTTGTTCCGAACAAACAACGCCGCTAACCTGAGCGTTAGGGTTGTCACCATAGGTTGTCACTTTGTCACTGTGTCAAAATAAGTTTGATAGCAGGCGGTAAACATTTACAAATCATACACCGAATTAAAATCAATGGGTAGGTACCTAATTATCGCCTGCTATTAAAAGTATCTAAGTATGTTTATCCGCATTCTAGATTCCATATCACAAGCTAGTTAAGCTGTGTAGTTGTGTAGAATATTGCAAAAAAATGTATAATGTAAGTCTTCTTCTTCGTGTCAGTGGCAACAATTTAAATACTTAGATACGCCCAGCCCAAAACTCGGCGACTTTGACCGCACCTTCCGTAGCTTCATTTAGGTCGGCAATCGTGCAGGTGTAGGTGCACAGTGGACACGACAAGAGGTGGCTCATCGACTGTAGAGGTGCATCACAGTCACAACCACCCCCTGCGTCCAGGTCCAGGTAGTGTAACCAAATAACGAGAGAATACAAACTTAACAAAAGGTTAAAATCTACATCATGAGAAAGCGCACCCACTTTTGTAACCTATTATAAGTACCTAGTGTAACAAAATAACAATGTACCTAATTTACGGCATTTTGTAACAGTACCGTGTTCAGTTTTGATTAAAAGTAGTTCGCCGATATCAAAATACTATCTATAGGAACTATCATAGATAAATAGGTAGGTAGACACAGTGTAAGTAAAGTATGCGAAATTGTAAAAGGTTTACGTTGACTTTTGACGCTGACTGTACTTACAAGTAATATTATAATTAAATAAACTAGGTGCACGACCACGACATAAATACATAGGTAGGTACTTGTTTCAAAATAAGTTTTCGAATTACTAAAATGGTAAATCAGTTGAGGCCAGTTGAGGCTTCCGGTTCGCTGAGTGTATGAGGCACGATTACGGACACGAAGTTATTTTGTAAATTGTATACTTATTAGACTAATGTACATGTTTCCGATGGTAACCCTCTTTCCGAGACTTTGCCTTTGCTTAACATCAGGCGAGGTGAAGTCAAATTAACGTGTCCTATATAAAAAAAAACTAAAATGCGCCGCGAGAATACTATGAGATAGTTCCATTAAGTCTTTATTTCAATTTGCACGGTATATCATCAGCCTTTCATTATATACTTACATACTACAAAATCCTTTGCTAAAATCAGAATAGTATATCGAATAAAATCGAGTTTCCTTGAAACAGCCAATGTCGATGATGTCAAGTGTCAATAAAATACAAAAATATTTTGACAATATGACGTTTGATGGTTATTGGTTTGAGGTTATGTTATGAACTGATTGTTGTGACTGAAGAAAGCAAATGAATATAATACAATAATCTACTAAATTTGAAATAGTTTCGGCATCAAAATTATAACAGATTACCAAAACAACCAATATCCAGATAAAATAATTAAAAGCGATAAAATAATTACACAAATCGGACAATGGCACCTGGTAAAAAGGGAGGTGGTGTACACGGCAAGCGTTCAAATCATCATGTTAAACGAGATTATGCTGAAAGATTAAATGAATTGTCTATTCAATCTACAGAAGAAAGCGAGTCAAACGACAGTGACTCCGACAGTGAAGGTATCGAGGCTACATTCCCTGTAAGCATGTGGGATTTGAACCATTGTGATCCAAAAAAGTGTTCCGGCAGGAAACTTCTTCGACATAATCTCATTAAAAACCTAAAACTGGGACAACGCTTTCAGGGATTGGTGTTATCACCCGTAGGCACCCAATGTGTTAGCCCTAATGATAAAGATATAATTGAAAAATCAGGCTTGGCCGTCATTGATTGTTCATGGGCTAAAATTGACGAGACACCATTTGGGAGAATGAAATCCCACCATCCAAGGTTGTTACCTTTCTTAGTAGCTGCCAATCCTATCAATTATGGAAAACCTTACCAGTTGAGCTGTGTTGAAGCTTTAGCAGCAGCAATGGTTATTACCGGGCATAAGAAAGAGGCTCAATTTTACTTATCAAAGTTTTCTTGGGGTCATTCATTCTTAGAACTTAATTCTGAAGCCTTAAATATGTATGCAGAGTGTACAGATAGCAAGAGTGTATTAGAAGCTCAAGAAAAATTCTTAGAATCAGCGCAGAATGAAAAAGATGACAGATCAATGTGGCCTCCGAGTGAATCTGACACGGAATCTGACGATTCATAGTATAAAAATTTGCATTTTCCTCTGATTATTTTGTATTTGCTATGAATGAATATTGACTGTAACAAAATTTTGAGTGTACTTCATATATTGGGATAGGTAATAGGATTTTTGACTGTGAAGTTTGTTCATATTGCATTGCATGACTACCAGTCTTGACTATGTTGTTTGATGGCAATGTATGAGTGATATATTTGGTGCGAAATGTAGATTCTATCTCTGCCACACAATGGACCTAGACCCACGTGGTAAATCCATGTATAGCTCAGAATTTCGTCTCACTGAGGGATGATAATCAAGTAATTATTAAGTAATTTTAGCATTTCTCTTACTATGTAAAATCAGGAGTTGATAATAGATTCAAATGTACAATTACAGTGGAAGTAATTTATTAATATACATAATATTATTTATTTTGTGCTATAGATCTAAGAACATAAATGTCCTAAATTATATTTTAGAATATTAATTAAGCATTAAAATATATACATATTAAAATATCTTGATAATACACAAAAATACTTTGTAGTTTTGTTTTCTACTTCTAAATACTGAATATTTACCCAGTTAAACATTTATATTCAAATTAATTCGTTACTGAATAATAATAATCCTAGTAAATAATAAACTAGAATATAGAGGAAAAAATCCTTGTTCAATAGAAAAATATAAAGTACATAATTTGTTGAAAGCGCCCTCTCTGTGATTTTCGTAAAACTACGAAGTGAGCTGACTCAGCTGTTCACAACAAAGTAGTATCACTAGCGCTACCAAGTTACATTAGCACCTGTAGTTAAGTTGCTCACAACGCCTGATAGATGGAGCTCTCTGGTATAAGGTCCGTACCATGGCATGGGGTTTCAAGTTTTTGCTGTATGTATGCTTGCGTTCGGATTCGGATTCGCCGTTCCGTTCCCGTTCGTTTCGTTTAGTTTGCGTTTACGTTCCGAGTGTGTTAGTTGGGTTATTGTTTAGTGCAGTGACGAATATAAACTCGCGGAATAACTTATTTATCAGTAACTAACTTTTTGAGTGATCCGTTAGTGTTTGTAAGTGTGTGGTGTTGGTTGAGTGAGTGTATACTTTTTTGGACTGTGGACTTCTTAGAACTTCAGGAACTTCGGTAAGTTTGTCCGTTGACTTCAATGCAACCTGTCACGCAGGTGTCTCGCAAGCCGCAAGTCACTAACCTTTGATGAATACCTACCTAAATGATCTCCTTCATGGGGTTATAAGAGATTTGATTTAGTTACGTCAAGTTCCTGTAACTTTAGAAACTTTATAGCTCTACATAAAGCTCTGCCATAATCGTTTAGTCTTACCTATAAGGACATGCCTAGGTAACTTGTATGTATATACCTATACCTAATCGTTTCTAACTATTATTAAAAAGTTTTAAAGAGATTCATATCTTATACCAATAATTTTATTATCTTATAAGTAAACTCGTTTTCAAAATACGCGCTTAGCATGTTTCTAACTGGAAAGTGGAACTAGACTAGAGAGAGGATTTGGCCTTTTTATGGCCAAGCCATGCATCTCGCAATCTGAAAAAAAAAACTAAGTATAAAATAGGTATACATACCAAGTATACACGTTTCACAGTCATGCATATTAATGATAATATGAACGTATGTACCCAGTTGGTACCTATTTTTTCTTTTTTTTACTAAACCTAGGTACATTAAATATTGCCGGAAAATACAAGTATCTTTATCTTCCGTTCACCGGCTTGCCGCAAGTACTACCTTGTATGCCAGAGTCTACCTAGGTTACCTTACACTCGGCAGCCGAATGATGGCCCGAGATGGCCATGCGGTTTTAGTCGGTTTTAGTCCGACATACCCTAACCGCCTTCGCTGGAGCCGGCGCGCGCGCGGGGCGTAGGGATTGTTATAATAACACCGAACGAATAACAAATGAACACATATTTTTCCGAGGTCTAATAGGCACTACAAAAGAGGTCCAATGGAGTATTTTTATTTGATTTAATTTTGAAGGTCCAGTGGGCACTGAAAAAGAGGTCGAGTGGGCACATTAATTATTATATTTTGAAGGAAGTCCAGTGGGACCTTAAAGTGAGGTCCAGTGGGTACTTTTGTGAGAGGGTAGAATCTTGGAGGTCGAGCGGGTACGTAGCCGGATTTTCGCACATTAAAAAAATTGTATTGTATGTAGGTATCCTCTGAAGGTATCTCATTCTCATTATACATAGACAACCTAACCTATACCAGTTCTGTTATAGGTCGATTCATATATCTTGGACCTAAAATGTGCTCTATACGCGCACGCGCAGTACACGTTTTTTGGATATATTTTGAAGAACACGATGTGCTACTGCGGTAAACGATCTCATATTCACCAATTGATTAGAGCAGGGCTGTCCAAACCATGGCCAGCGGGCCGCATCACAGTGGTCCGGATTTGAAAAATGAGTGACTTAGGGATCAACTTTCTCTTTTCGAATTTTTCTTTATGGCAATGGATAGATCTTATTAACCCTAATAACAATTGTTCTAGGTAATTTTCTTAATGCTAATGGTTTGGGTAAAAAAAAATATTTTCAGTTTTCTTTGTATGGAACGGGTCATAATGAGTTCAATTTCTCCCAAGTCGTTAGCGATCCGGCTTTCAAACCTTTTTATTCTTATTCCTTGTCCTATTTGCTATAATGTAACACTATTAAAATGTACCTAAACTTGCAATTCTGCCAGATAAAGGGATCGAAAAAAGTGAAAAATATTGAATTTTGCTATGCTAAGTTTTTAATTTTTTTACGTTCCTGTGGCCTATAATTGGTTTATGGGGCCCCACTAAGATTTTTAAGACCAAGCTTACTTCACCTGCTAGGCTGTACACAATGTACACCTGCAGATTGATAGACTAGATACTGCCAAACATTATAAAATTCTACGTAGAATTCTATCTATACCTTATTATTATGAATAACTTTTCTAATTCAATTCAAATTCATTTATTTCGTGAAGGAAGTAATAGAATATACCTACGTTATATTAGTCTAAGCTATGATCTGCCTGATGCATACAAAATATTAAAATGATGTCAAAATTTATAAAATAGATAAATATGTCAGAATCCAATTAAGTTAATTAGGTCAGAACGTAATCGCAAAAAAGTCCAAATCAAAATTAATCGTTTCCAAAAGTCTAGATGTCGTCAAATTGAGTAAAGCTTGCAGTTTAAAAGAAACTCCATCTTCGGTTATTATAATGTCTTCCTACTCTGGATAACACCTTAATTTTGCTTCCAATAGTTTATGATAAGAGGGATACAAATCAGAGCCATCTTCGCGGGCAGATTTTCTGAGGTTCATATATTACCACTTAGATAACTTTAGTGAAACTGCTAAAGCCAGCGCTTTCTCGGGTAAATATGTACGACCTTTTCCTTTACTCTCTCTTAAACAATCTTTGACTTTTCTTAATCTTCTGGGTAACTGAGCAAATGATCCATTATTTTTCCAATATCTTCATTTCCAGTAGATTTCAAGGTGTTTATTTTAACTAATTTTTGTTCTTCTGGCGACAACGATTTATTTAATCGCTCTAAACGTCTTCGTTTCTGTCTTAATTCTTCTTCTTCAAAACCTTTTCAGCTTCTGGTATTGATGGTGGCAGATTTTCAACATTATCAATTTCATCTTCTAATTCAGGATACACTGATAGCCCAATTAATCCTTTAGGCCAATTTATTGAATTCCAACCACTTCTTATTTCTTCTGATAAATGGGCTAAAGTGCGACTCGATTGTTCCCATTTAGTACCTACATTTGAGCAAAACCTCTGGCATAATTTTCAGAAAACAATATTATCTTCAATATTTAATAGTTGTTGTAGGTAAACTTCTAAAAAACGTTTTTACTGTCCGTAAACTATTTCAACTCATGTCATAAGATGACAAATAAATCCAAATTATTAACTAAACTCTCCATAATTAATAAAAGATCACTAAGTAAGAAGCAGCGCCAATAAACGAACACAAATAGTAAATTTAAAAACACTGTCTTTTTATGAGCCAGTCGCAACTGGCTCATAAAAAGACATCACATAAAAAAAAACACCTCCAAAAAGTTAAAAATAAATGGAGTTTGTCTTTTAACTTTAACGGTTGCCATGTCGGGGGACCCTAACTGGTTAAGCACTCCGTTATATTATCGGATCAATTCAAGGTCCCCCGACATGGCAACCGTTAAAGTTAAAAGACAAACTCCATTTATTTTTAACTTTTTGGAGGTGTTTTTTTGTGACGGGGGTTTTTTAAATTTTTAATTTAATTTTTATTTTATGCTTTTTAAAGTGATCTACTAGTCAAGCTCTTTCATTTGATATCCATATTGAGGGAGTTCTGAAGAAATATGTATTCCGACATGTTGTGGCGGCGGCCATTTTGGACCGATTTTTTTCAAACATAGCTAAGAACACTCCCGACTAATATACCTTTGAAACAAAAAAAAACTACATCCATATCGGTTCATCCGTTTGGGTGCTACGATGCCACAGACAGACACACACACACACACACACACACACACACACACACACACACACACACACACAGACACGTCAAACTTATAACACCCCGTCGTTTTTGCGTCGGGGGTTAAAAAGACACATCTTGAGCATTATAATATTTATATTGTAGGATGTCGGTAGATCAACATTTTGAACAATACTAGTTCTAAATTTTACCCCAAACTTTATGGGAGAGTAAGGTTTAACTATTTGTCTAAATTTACACCCTAGCTAGCACCATCCACGTAACTTCATGTATTTTATTTAGTAAATTATGTCATTTATCATGCTGAACACTGTTGTTCAGCATGACCAAGCTAAGTAAAGCTATTTTGACGCACCTAATAATTTTACTGTATTCGCTAAATCTTAATTTGACATTTTCACCTTTTTGTGATTTAATCTGATATGTATTTGACCCTTTAAAAAATCTTGATCTTTTTTCTTCCAAACTGGGGTAAAATATTGAACTGGTATTGCTCATTATTTTGATCTACCCACATACCTATATAGTATTATTGTTTTAAAGTTCTAATGTTCAGATATTAACATAACGAATTTTAAATCCTATAAGGTGAAACCGGTGAGGCTTAGGCAAACATATTGGATATTGTGAAAAGTAGCAATGACTTAATTAGTTATATTGGTTATATCAAGATTCTGGGGGCCTACCACAACCGTTTACAAAACAGTCTTATTGCAGGAGAGTTTTGTGTCAAGCTTAAAGTAATCTTGCTTATATTCGTACCACAACCGTACATTGTGCATGTCATGTATTCCTGCTTAGTGCTTTTGTGACGTCAAATTAATTTTAGTTCATTCAATTCGTACCATGACGAGATTTTAGAGCAGTATTGTATTTAACATTATTGTTTTTATGTCAAATTTAGCCGTTTTAAAAAAGTTGCTAGGTAGCAACTTTTTTATTATTGTTTCGCAAAATACTGCTCAAAAAATCATTTTCGTAACCCAAAAAGCAAGTAAACCGTATTTATATACATTAACTTAAACAAGAAATGGTCAAGCTGACTATTATAACGGTTTAAAAGTACTTTTTATTGTGTTCCACGGATACCTCCCTGTTTGGCCAACACGGCCATTATATCTAACTCAAACCGACTAAAACCGCACGCAGTTTCAATTAGGTGGATCAATAAGGCATTTTCGTCACCCACGCTCAGTCTTCTCCGGTTTTTAGCTAGCATGGTGCCCAGTGAGAAGACTCGCATCCCGGGAAACGCCTATAATTACAAGTATAAATTGTATAGAAGAATGCATAGAAATTGCTTAGATATTAAGCAAACAAATACAATTCTAAAAATTACAAGTATTTTACTTCAAAGTAAAAACTTCTTTTTAAAAATCCTTTTTGAATAAAAAAACTCTATGGTCTTCTAAAAAAGAAATCACTGACATTAGGCGTAGGGCTTGACTCCAGGGAAGATTTTAGTATCCGGTGATTTTTCTCTAGGTTTAATAAATCTTCGAAAAGCCTCCGGACATTCTTCGATTACGCGGAAGTATATTTAGTCAGTTTCGTAATTTTTTTAAGTACCTACCCATTTGAGACATTGTATTACTATTATTATCATAATCCTCTTATTAAAACATTATGAAAACGTCAAATTTGTACACTAATGAAATCAACTTACCTATTACCGAATTTGTGCCCGGAATATGGCAATAGGTGGACCGACCGAATGCAATGATTGATGAAATGTGAGTGTTGATAAAACACTCCGGGGATATAGGCGTGATTATATGTATATATTACCTACTTTTTAATAAATGCACGAACATCTATACTTCATATACTTCTATAAAATCGTATCGCTATGGAATCGAATCATATAATCAAAAATATATAGTAAAATAGTGTTCATGAAAAAAGGCGAATATTTAACTCTATATAAAATTTCCGGAGTTTTTGAGAAAAATAACCGGTTGTTCGCAAAAATGTCCAGAGGTGCTCCGTTCTTTTTGTCTCCGGAGTACAGCCCTAATGCGAATGAATTATTGTAAGGAATACATAACACTTTCTAAATAGTTCATTCATTTCCGTCAATAAGCAGGAATAAAATAAAACAGTATTGTACGCTCATGGTACGAATTTGAGTAAGGTTATTTTTGTGCCTGCAACAAGCCTGCAAACAAGGAAAAGAGAGATCGCTGTACGTTCTGTCATACTGTGTAGCGCCATCTCTTTCTCACACAAAACGGAGCAACATTCACGTAATTTGTAAAACGTTTTTGATATAAATACTCTTTAAAATTGAAAGAAAAAAAAAGAAAACTATCTGTCATCTGACATTAAAATAATTGTATTATGACATTTTATTTTACACCTACACCGCAAATAATATGTAAAGCCTTGTAAAGCCATTAATAATTTTATAGTTTAAATTGCCTGGGCATTTTGATCAAATCATGCAAATATTATCTATTTATATTTTATATGTACTATTTAAAGTGGTAGCAGAGCGGGGTTGTAACTTGTAAGCTGGGAGTCCGAAGCAACGAGCATCTACTATGTCAACTGCTTAATGAAGAATATAATTATTATTATGTCGCTATCCGAAGCTGTGAAAGAGCTCTCCATCTAAGGCTACTGCTGAAAGACATGACAGCAGTGTTTAATGAATGTGAATGATTTTCAGTGATAACCAAGTGGCATTGAAGCTATGTGAAAATGCTCTATCCTAAGAAGCAAATTAAAACACATCGACCTGAGAAAGCACTTCTTTGTTATACAACGTGGAATAATTAGTGTGCGATACAAAGAATCTTCAAATGCCTCAACATCTAAACCTAAGTAAACGCAGGAGGAGTGTTGTTTTGAACCCTCTTTGTGACAAGCATGCAAACTTAAGAACAAAATACAATTCATTCATATTCAATGTCTTCATAACAATCGTGAATTTCGTATTGTAGGAACCTACTTATGTAAAAAATTATTTTCTACCGCAAATATAAAGCCGTAATAATTTTATATGTTTTTAATTGTCTGGGCATTCATGATTACATCATACAATTATAACAGGTGCAAGGGGTGCGAGGCAACGGGTCCTAGGGGCAAGTTTTATTTCAGCACATCGATAGCACCGTTTCGAGTGCGATACGTATGACGGAGTGCACCCGAATTAAGAATACTGCTTTTGAACTTGACAACATTCAAGGCTCTCGAGTCCCACGGTTAGATAGAGCTTTTTAGTGCATTCCACAATGGGACAGATTTTCATTACCTACCCATTTATTTTGGTTATACCTATTCAGTAGGTAGGTATTCTTAGGACAAGGTTTGTGTGAAAGATTTGTATCTAAAAGTATATAGGTAATTCATAGCACCGGGGCGAAGCCAAGGCGTGCAGCTATGTTGTTATTATAATAAGATCGTTGCTATGAGAACCGAACCGATGTCACTTGATGACATTAAAATGGACATGCACATTGATGCTCTGTCACAACAAAGTGCCCAAAGGCGCAAAGTGCCCTCCCCGTATCCGGGGCTAGATGGGGACACTAGGGTCCCCAAAACTCGAAGGGGGCCATCTCGAAAGAAATGGTCCTGGGTCTGCCGGGGTGCGAGAGATATGCTTTTGGCAATCTCACCTCCGGCAACCAAGGACCCAAGACGGCGTGCGTTTTGGTCGGTTCGAGTCCGACATAACCGCCTCCACCGGCTCCGTGGGAATGGAATCCGTGGGGATTTTCCACACTATAAAAAAGGCTTTGTCACAACAAAGAGTACATTTTTGTAAAATGCACACTGCACATCCTTTTGTCTTTTAGTTGGCTTCTATTATCTAGATCTCCGCGCCACCCGCTCTAATAGCTCAAATTCTAATTAAATATTGCTTGATACTCGCAGCTTGATAGATATTTACACTTAGCGGTCATCACCTCATCGACATCATTACAATCGACTCTCGCTCCGGATCGTTTTTTTGGTGCTGAGGCTGGCCATCGCAATCCAGCTTCGAAACGCGGCAAGTGTGATGGTGGAAGCAAGCGTACAAAGATGGTTATTCGATTAATATAGACACCATATTATTTATTTAGTAGATATTACATGGAATAATTTATAAAAGCAATTATATTTGTAAAATAGTTATTATTATAACTGGATCTTAATGCGGCCTTTCGAGCAACCGTTGAACTCTTGAAATAGCCATCATGCATGTTATTATTTGTGCGTGGTTGTTCACTCAGCTTATCCTATGGCTTTCGCTTCAGTTGCCTATAAAATTGTAATGCAATGAACACCTAGAAAAAACAACTATGTTAAGAACATGATATATTTACGAAACTAATAGTGGTCAATCAACATTACAATACATTAGCGTGTACTTAATTCAATATAAATATGGGCTTACCTTAGTCTTTACAGAGAACTCTGTAGATAGGGATTTTCAACAGTATGGACTCTATTCATCACTCTGTGGGAGTCTCTTTCGCTTATTGAACCAATTTCATATTGGTAATGGAAAGGGTCTCATTTTTATCGCGACTGCATTCTATGACGATTTCGTGAATAAGCAATATTAGCATAGCTTTTAGAAGCTGATAAACTCCTCGAATATTGTTTTTTCAATCGTTGTTTGTAACTATTGACTTTATAAAGAATGTCATATTTGACGCTGAACGAACAAAAAGAACGAAAACTATGAGTGACGTCCCAAAACTGCTAATTTAAACAACATTATTGTAATATTGCTTTAAGAGGTCATGGTAGCAAGACACGAAGTAAGATTGAAATAATACTGCTTTAAGAGGTTGTGGTTGGCCCCCTGTTTAGGGTTGAAGTGATTATGACAATAATTAAAGAATGACATCAAATTGGAATAATAATGCGTAAATGAAGTATTTTTTTGTAAAAATATACCAGGGCTGCATCAATTTTGATATATATGTTATAGCTTTTCGTAATCTTACTATTTTATACTTGAACATATGTAAAAATTCTATGTAAAAGTTTACAATGTTTGGCAGTATCTAGTCTATCAATCAGCATGTGTACATTGTGTACAGCCTAGCAGGTGAAATAAGCTTGGTCTTAAAAATCTTAGTGGGGCCCCATAAACCAAATATAGGCCACAGGAACGTAAAAAAATTAAAAACTTAGCATAGCAAAATTCAATATTTTTCACTTTTTTCGATCCCTTTATCTGGCAGAATTGCAAGTTTAGGTACATGTTAATAGTGTTACTATATAGCAAATAGGACAAGGAATAAGAAAAAAAAGGTTTGAAAGCCGGATCTCTAAAGACTTGGGAGCAATTTAACTCATTATGACCTGTTCCATACAAAGAAAACTGAAAATATTTTTTTTTACCCAAACCATAAGTATTAAGAAAATTACCTAGAACAATTGTAATTAGGGTTAATAAGATCTATCCATCGCCATAAAGAAAAAATCGAAAAGAGAAAGTTGATCCCTAAGTCACTCATTTTTCAAATCCGGACCACTGTGCGCATGCTCCTTATTGAACGTTTTCCAAAACTGACCGATTTCGGGCTAAAAATGGGCTCGATGATGGGCAGTAGGTGCATATTCAACAATTAAGTTTTTATAAACGAAATATAGGTCTTCATTGATAGATACTTTACTTAAACATGCCCTGCGTCTAGCCACTACTAACGTTTGAGGTTGATGTTGGCAGAATTGTAAAAGACAAATGAATGAAATCGTAGATAATATTTTACTTTATTAAATATTTTGCGGCCCTCCAATGTATTTAGTCATTTTTGTTGGCCCTGGGTCCCATCTAGTTTGGACAGCCCTGGATTAGAGTATTACCTACCAAATAATCCGCTCGTGCCTTATAAATTACGCGATTTATGTCCAAGATTATATGATTCGACCTAAGTATATCCTGTGTCGGTATCAAAAATTCATAACATAACGTATACCTGTTGAAGAGGTAGGTTGGTAAGGTAGTGGCGGCCCTGGGCTAGTGGCGGCCCTGGGAGTGGGAGTTCTCACCCTCGCCACCCTGCTCACAGCAATGGTCCGCTGCGCGGACGCGTGGGCGGCCGGCGTCTCCTTCAGCGAGCAGATAATGGTCGTGAAGGAGGCGGCGGAGCGGGAGAGGCGGCGCGAGCGAGAAAGACTCGCGGATCGCGCCGCCCGCGCGCGCAGGCAACTCGGGCGTCGGAGGGCACTGACTGACCTCCGTCCCCCATGAGCGCGGGCCTGGGGGTGACGGGTGGAGCCGCCTGTCACCCCAGCAGAAGCAGGCCACGGCGGCGGCGCGCTAAATAGCGCGCCTCCCCATTCCGGGGGCGAGTTGGGGACACCGTTGTCCCCCCTCCTGAGGAGGGCCAGACCGTAAGGGATGGCCCTGGGTCAGCCGGGGTGCGAGGGATATGTCTATAACAACCTCACCTCCGGCCTAGCACCAAGACCCACAGTCGGCGTGCGGTTTTAGTCGGTTCGAGTCCGACATAACCTCCCCTTCCGGCTCCGGCAGGGGGGGTATCCGAGGGGATTTCCGCACGGAAAAAAAAAAAAAAAAGGTAGGTTGGTAAGGTTTATATAGGCAATTAGATAATTATGCTTCAACATTGATACGTTGTCCGACACTCTAAAATGACAACAAAAAACTTTTCGCCAAAGATTACTTACATTTTAGATCCGTGTATAAATCGAGCTATATCTATGTTATCTCTAGCGAACTGAAGTCTTTTTATTAAACGTGTTAATTACGTAAGACCTATCACCAATTAGAAATGTACCTAAGTGTCTTTTAAATCTATTAACATGATTGTGCGTGCTGTACTCGAAAGAAGTCAATAGAAAGTAATTTTGAACCAGGTTAACCTGGGTTTCCATGTTCCATGGGTTGCAGTATCGCCAAACACTCAGTATGGCTAATCACATCATTCACAAAAAATACTGTTTTTACACAAAAAAAAAATTGTTATATTTGAATTATTTTTTTAAGCAATAAGGGAAAGACCTCCGATCGGGTTCGAGTCCCGCCTGAAAGGATTCCCTTTTTCCGATTTTTTCGGATTTGTTATACTTTTAAACAAAAGAGTAGCTTGGTACACTGGATACTGGATGCGTTATTGCGGTAATGCGTCCCTATCCCTATTCATTAATGCACCTCGGCCTCGTCTTATTCTTAAAAAAAAAATACATAGGTATAATACGTACTTTATTTACGGTGCTCGACATATTTTCTCTATCAAAACCATTGATGTACAAAAACAATGATCAAAACCATTCAAAATTCATTAGCTTTTTGACTAATTTGCAATCGATGTTATAACTTCAATGAGGGCGGTATAGTCACTAACCGCCGTTCCCTATAACATACTTACAGTTATAGATAGATCGCATCTACGGATAAAGTGCTCGGCTGTTTAAATTCAAAACATAGTAACTAATATTTCATACCAATTTCGGAAAATAAAATTATACCGCGATGAGTCCTCTACGCTTTCCCATAAAAAACTCAGTTACCTACCTACTATGTTTTGAATTTAAACAGCCGATACGTCAAATTTGACTGTCGCGAATGTTGCGATCTAGGATCAAGTATGACACAAGAGGACAGCGACAACGACTGTTTTATTTGTGTAATCTAATCTAATTTATGTAATCTGATCAATTCTGAGATATAATAGTAATGAATTAACAAACTATTATTCATTAAGAATGATTTTGAAAGTAGCTTCATAAGAAGCAAAAAATGTGCTCATATAACCAGCCGCTGAAAAAGCACTTTCTGCTGATTCAACTCTTGTTGGAAACACAGATCTCGGGCAGACATTCGCGAAATGTAAATTTGCCTTTTTGACTTGAGATTGCATTCCCTATCTGTATATTTAGGTACTGTTGGATGGAGAAGAGCCATATACCTTAGTGTCCTTTTACGACACCCATAGGAAGAGCTGGGGTCCTCGGTCCTTTACTACTCCAGTGGGAACGAACAATAAAGGAAAGAAATAAATAATCACAACGGCGTGCTTCGTTATTATCGCAGCAGTGTGTCTCGTAGCGGCTCAAAATGTGCTCTATATGCTTTTAGACTTGAGTCTCTTTTGAGGATAGCACGGGGTGCTATGTGATGGAGGAGCTCAAATTCACAATGTATAGAAACACTAGCTTTTGCCCGCGGCTCCGCCCGCGTGGATGTCGGTTATCGCGATCACATATAGCCTATGTCCTTCCTCATGGTCTAATCTACCCCTATACCAAATTTCATCTAAATCGGTTCAGTGGTTTAGGCGTGAAAGCGTAACATACAGACAGACAGACAAACAGACAGACAGACAGACAGACAGACAGACAAACAGACAGACAGAGTTACTTTCGCATTTATAATATTAGTATGGATTTAAGAAAAACAATCCGCACGTGCGCCACGGCTTCGCTTGTCTTACGATTTAGGTCCAAGATACATGTCTGGATGTATACTTGCAATGTCCATAGAGGATTTTATCAATAATATGTACTTGGCCAGTTAAACTATTTAAAAACCCTTTATTTTATATGTAGTGTTACATTTGACATGTGTCACATTTTTTACTAATAATTCGTTGACATTTGCGGAAAATTTTGATGTGAATAAAATTGGAAATTTTCTAGTTTGAAAACTGGAGATGATAATGCATAGGAGTAAAAGAAATAAAATGTCACATAGTGTCTATTCACACTGATTTACATTCCGGCCTGTTGGGCTGGTATGGTGGTGTTATTCGCGCAGTAAGTTTTAGCATTATTATTAAACAGTATTGCTTGAGCCATATATCTTGCACCTTAAGGGAAGGTTCATATCTGACGGAACATGCGTCGCGTATTATCGGTCGCGTAACGCCAGAACAGACAAATGTATAGAAAAACACTTGACCGTTCCCACTCGACGCACTAACGTAGCATTGCATCGGTTGAATGTGAACGTTCAAGTGTTTTTCTATACATTTGTCTGTTCTGGCGTTACGCGACCGATAATACGCGACGCATGTTCCGTCAGATATGAACCTTCCCTAAATGTGCTCAAAATGTGCACTAAACTCGCAATACGCGTTTCTTAGATGTATTTTAAAGATAAGGATGCTACGAAGATGGACGAGCTCAAATTCACCAAGCATAGATTATTAAAGAAAAAATTTAAAAAAAAACCACCCGTGCAAGAGCCTTTTATATCTCGCGATTTAGGTCCAAGAGTAATAATCATATCTACTTTAGATATTTACGATACTGATGCTAAAACAGTCACAAAATCTGACTGAATAGCTATTATGAGGTAAGAATAGAATAGGACATGCACGAATCAGTGCACTACGAACGAGAACCAAGTATTCACCTAGGACTTCTATCAAACAATGCTGTACACTGACTCTGTACCGTACACATCATTAGTTTTATACTTGCATACCTTGAAACACTTGACAAGAAGTACGGAACTAAGCTTTTGTTCATCTATGTAAATTTCAAATTAATTATTGATATTTTGCTTCAATAATTAATTTAAAATTAGTAGCTTATAATAGAATAAGTAGCTTTTTGCTATTTAATCCACGCACTCGACGTGAAACATAATTTTCATTCTGAACTTTTCATTTCTCTCTACAGTTTTAGTACATAAGTTGAGGTTTATTTCTGTCTAGCTAGTTTGACTTCTTATCCGAACCTCACTCATTCCATTTGTATTTTATTAGTGCGTGAAAATTTATATGGTGGTGATTTATCCGAGATTTCCATCTGCTCTCCCATAAGTTTTTATAGATTTTTGTCCCGTGTTTTACATCGTGTTTCCCGTCTTTTCTTACATCTTCTTGATCCGAAGGCCAATCCCAGCTGAATCCAAGACTCGCATTTTCGAGGCCGGGGTTCTCTTCTGCTTTTACTAGTTTTGTTTTGGCTTTTTATGTGAGCGACTGCCGTTCAATCTCCCAATCAAGAGACGAAGTCATAATGCTTGCTAGTGAGGTTGGCTTTCGCTCTGAAGATTTTGATGGGGCCCCATATGCATTCTTTCGTCTTCTGCATACATCTGTCAAGCAAATGTTACCTCCAATAATTCCTAAAGCGGAAGTTTGAATATACTAGGTATTTACTCGTATTATCTTTTATTAATTACGCAATTAAATACTAAAACAGAAGAGGACACACCGTCATTCAAAATTCTACTTTTTATGTAGTATTTAATATACTTCTGTATTGAAAATAATAATTGTACTTACTTACTTTCAGACAAAAATGCTATGATGCACCATTTTGAAATATTGAACTGTATTGGGAAGTGAGAAGCGTCTAACAAGTCGTGTGGACGTTTCATCTACAGATACTTATTTAATGGCGGTCATATAACATCCTGGAAGTAAGTAAGTAAGTATAACATCCTGAAGACCAATACAGCAATGAAACCAGTGCACGGGGACACCGTGTCGAACGACGAAAGTTCCTCGAGTGCATGGTGCAGTTTTAGCAATCAATCAGGTGTATCCTTTAGACGTTTATCGCCCCTTCAAGGTGCCAAAACCAACCGAATTTTACACGAAAAGTATATACCACTGAAAGAAAATAATCTATTGGAAAAACTGGTGAAAACCAGAGTACTATATGAAGAGCTTAGACATCAAATACTATCCAGTAGTCTTAGCACAACTAGCAAGCCGAATTTAATACCAGGTAAAACAACTTTAGGGGCGGGTAAGCATGGTTTAAAAGCGAATAAGAGTAAAATTATCAAGCTGGTGGATTTAGTAGATAAAGGTGTTATTTTGAGACCGGAGAAACTCTGTGAATGTTGTGACTGCAACAGTTGCAATTCTGAGACAAGATACAAATGTGAACCGAAAGAACGTCGACAAAGACAAATCCACGCAGGTGGCTGCTTAACTTCAAAATCGAGTATTATTTCAAAGACAATAACTATTGGAGAATCTCATTTAGAATTCCTATTTAGAACAAAAAATATCAAGTCTGATCCATGTACTTTTCAATTTAGTGATTTTTTCAAACATAAGTCAAGGGAAGCGCTAACGAGAGATTATGGGAAACCGTACTTTAACACACACAGAACGTCTAATAAAAAATCACATCATAAATTGAAGCGGTCTAAGCCTCATTGCATAGACAGGGCTAAATTATCTGTTTCAAAAATAAAACAGCAAGCGTTCAAAGATGTAAAAAACACGAAATCTATAGCAAAAAAATCTTTAGACCCTACAGTAAACCATCGTCATTATTTGAAAACCAAGTCTTGTGGTCATTCAGACATCACTCAAAATACGCATATTACAGATTTCCCCATTAAGATTGATAAAAGAGAAAGTAGCTGTTTGTCAACAGAGGATCTCACTGCTAATATTGATGTAAAAATTAATAAAAATAGCTATATGGGGAACTGGAATTATAAAATCGAATGTCCTAATGAAAAGTCCCGGGATAATTTAAGGAATGCCAAACACAGAGTAGTAGGCACTGTTAAGGAAAGTTTGCCGTTTACCTTGGATATAAAGGTAAAAGCAGAAAAAAATACCATCAAGAAAATGGAAATTAATCTCAGTAATTCATGTAAAAAGAAAACTTCTGCCAATCATGAAGACAATTCAGAAGTGCTAAAGCTAAATGAAAATTTTAATATTATAGCATTAAGCCAAATAATAAACTCAAAAAAATGTCCATTAGTTTTACGAGGACAGAAAACACACTTCTCGACAAAAAACATCTCATCGTTAACTAGTTCTAAGCATTCCATATCATTATTATCAATTGACTCCACACCTCGAGTAGATTCAGGATTGTTATTAAGTGATACCAAATGTAAAACACTTGAGAAAGCAAGTTTATGTTGTAAAGTACTTCAACGAGAACCTACGTTTGGTACCGAATGTGAAAATTCATTTAAAACTAACACTCTAAAATCATATTTTTGTACCAATTGTGAAAAACCTGATCCTATCATTACTAAAACTAACTGCCTGGACCATAGTAAGTATTCAAATCCATATCAAACTACAAGTGAAAAATCATCAAGTCCTATTTTTTATAGGAAACTCGCCAAATCTACTTGTTTTAGCCCAGTTGAAAACAAACTGTTAATTCAAAATAAGGCTATAAATCCAGATCAGCTTATTAGTGATATGAGAACAGATCGTTACAATAATAGTAATAAATCAGAAATATGTGATAAAAGCATAATTGACACCAACAATTTGTATCGGCAATACAAGGAAAAACATAAATTTGACTGTCAAATTACTGAACGCAAGCGTAAAAGAATGGGCGAAAACATAAACAGTGGTAGTCATGCGCTCAAAAGATGCATCTGCACATCCAAACTCAAAGCCATTAATAATGAAAGGAAAATATCATGTATTACAGACACAGAGAGTACGAAATTTAAATCTGATAAAGTAAGTACGAGTAACCTTCCGAACTTAAAGAAAGCATTTCTAAAATGTGAACCATTCCTTTGCACATCTGAGGCACGTGATTCTACAACATTTAAGTCATGGAAAATGCAAAACCAATACACTGCATATAATTTAACGACCAAATCACTTAGTAGTCTTAAAGAATGTCGAATTAAAACAAATCCACTGCAAGTGAAAATATCCGATTTTAAAAATTGTCCAATCGTACGAATTCCTCTGAATAATTTCGAGTTTTGTTGGCCTATACAAAATAAAAAGTCAAAAATAGGGTCCTCTACAGATAATACAAAATATCAATTAAGAAAACACTGTATACGCGAATTAGGTTCCTTTAAATTAGGTAATAAAAAGATGGAGCATAGTATTTCAAAACCTACCACATTTTCCAAAGCAACTATGATGTCTTTGGATCATATTGTTTTAGGTCCTCAAATGGTTTCGGAATTAAAAGGTGTAGATAAATCTACACTCATTGCAAAAACGTTGCCCCTTAACTTTCGGAAAGCATTTTTTAAGACTCATGTTAAGGAAATAGGACTTAGCAATGGTGATGAACCATCAATCCAATGCCGTAAAGCTAAATCTACTTCTACTTTTTTATCACAATCTATTTTCCATTTATCCAAAACTAAAAAAGTACACTCATGTTTTGATACCTACAAAGCGGACGTTTCTATAAGAACTTACAAACTGAAAGAAATTAATGAAAATTTGCAAGTTGAATTGCAGAAAACGATAAATAATGTTTCAAATAATACTAATGATTTATTTAGGGAAACCTTTTTATCCGCTCCTGATATTATTCACAAAACGGCAGTATATCTTAACAAATCAAATGGTAACACGATTTCCTCAAAAGAAAGTTCTAGAAATACGCTACGCTCTCGAAAATATAAACTTATCAAAATTCAGAAAGAGATCTATCTGATGATTAGCCCCTCTTCTAAATATTGTTTCTCATCTTTAAAGTTAGAAAAGAGCAGAGATGTAATAAAGAGTTATTATACTAGTAAACATTTATGCAGAAATAACAAGGAAACTAGGCCCCTAAAATCACAAAGATCTCAAAGTAATTCCGAATCAAAAAGTACGGATGAATCGAAAACTAGTTATGAAGACTATAAATGCAGTAGAAAACGTCAATTTCACTCAAAAAGGATAAAGAATCTTAAAAATATTTTACCAGTCGCAGATATCAGTAAAGTTCCTTATGCCCGTAAATACGCTAATAACCAGCAGTACTTTGAAAGAACACCTAGTATTATGTCGGTATCATCAACTATTGCTATTAAATCCAAAAATATACACTCTTATTTTCAAAGTCAATTTAATTTATTTCAAGTTACACCAAGTGAGCAAAATAAAACTAAACTTAAATCTCAAATTAATTGTAAAGTCATCAAGAGTATTTCTTCAAAAAGCTTAAATGTAAAAACATCATGTAAGGAACATTTTGTAGGCATGGAGGAACCATGTCATATTAGACCGTTCGAAAGTAGAGTTAATATTGATCTTCCCTCACAAATATTCAAACCTAATTCTCATCTTACTGGTGTTTCGTCATTGCTAAGGAGTTGTTTTTGTACTATGAATGTACAAGTAGATGGGAAAAGAGAAATAAGAAACTTGCCATATAAACTCGAACCTTACGAATGTGCACCATATGATTGTGTACCATACGAATGTGATCCTTATGAATGTCAAAAGTTAATATTAAAACGATTAAGGCGAGAGGAGTCAATAACTTCAACAGAAAAGAAAATGAAATCTAGTTCTAGCAAGACTGCAAAAGCTCGAAGGCTCCAATCATCCTCTATGCGTAGGCCAAAACCCATACCATGCAGCTGTGAACGTCAACATCACTGTCTGTGTCAGCCTACTGTCGACTGTCTCTGCAAAGAAGCTTTTAGGTCAAATGTAGAATTTTTTAAAAAGAAATCACACAGTATAACTTCAGACAAGCAATTGAAAAATAAAGGATTGACAAACAACGTTCACAAAAGTATTACTTACGAAACGCAACCGAACATGAGAAAAATGCATCATATAACACCATCAGTCTCGTCTCGTTTTCGCACGTTGAAGTTACAGAAAACAGAAAGAAACAAGAGAATGTCAGATTATCAAAATGTAGGCACGTCCACGCCATCAACCAAAATAACATCTCGAAAAATTAACAGGGGCCAATCTACAGAGTTAAGTAAGGTAAAGTGTAACCCTATTGAATGTCTAGAGTTTATAAATGCAAGAAAGAAACATGTAAAAAACATACATAGTTCTGAATCTGGACCGATAAAACCATCATCTATTTCACGGTTGTCGTCTAATATGAAAAAACACAAATTTCGAGGTCAATCTATTGAATCAAAATATGTTTTAAACAAATCCGTTAGGTCCAGAGACTTACGAGCAAAAATAAGGGATCCGAAATCTAAACATAGTGTCTCAGTAAACAGACCATCCACCACATCAGCTAGACAAGCGGTCAAAATAAGCTCAAATTTTAACTTCAGTGTACAATTTTATAAAGATAGGATTGAGACTCCCAATAGTCAAGTTGAGAAACCTGTTAGTCGAGACGAAATATCTTTTAGTCGAGTTGGAAAAAGACCTCCAAAAGGATTATATGGACAGGAATATCGAGTAAACAAAACCAGAAGTCGTAAACGAAATTCAAGGAATGTAATTTCCCAGACAGAGAAGTTAAGAAAAGGTTCTGTTCCAGATTCGAGAAGTTCCCATGCAGGGTCACTTCGACGGGGGCAAACTGCTATAAGACGATCATTTTTGAAACGTTGTTTTTGTACTGCAAAGCTACAAAGTTTAAAAAAAAAGCCAATACTAAAAAAAGTTTATAAAAATGCTAGTTCAGGCACACATGAAATAAGTCCGTTGAAGACGTTACGAGAATCCATCACGATAGTAAAACCAGTCAAAACACAAACAAACTCAGTACACAAAATCAGTTTTACAGGAGGCCAATGTATGTGTAAAACAAATTCCATGAATAAAGGATCTGAAACTGAAAAATATCCTCGTGGTGTAAGTCCAAAGAATTGTCTATGCCCACCCTCTATAGAGAAAAGTGTTGAGCCTATCAAACCTATAGAACCTGAGATTGAAAGACACAGAATAAAGTCTATCTCAACTATATCTTCAAAAACACGATCCGTACAGTTTAAGCAGCAAACTACACCATCTATTAGACAAGTAAAACCAACCTTATCACCTAACACATTGAATCAAGAGGAACCAATGGAAGACTCTGTGCACAGGCAAGCTGTGAGAATTGGTTCCACTTTTAGCTTTGATATTGAATTTCATAAAGATCAGTTATTTCCAAGCGACGAAAAAGTTCAAGCGGTTGCTGAAGCTATTAAGTCGACAAGAGAAAAAATGCACGACGTGAATAGACCTTGGAGTAAAAGATATAAAAGTTTAGGAAGGTCTTTTAACAGTCTTTCCTCTGAAATTCATAAAGTTAAAGCTGTAGGCCCTATGCTACGGAGATGTTTTTGTACTTTAAAGCTACAAGATGAAAAACAAAATCAACAAAATAGTCAAACGCTGCATCCTTATTATTCTATGTCTACTTCTATGCACAAAGGAACAGGGACACCTTTTAAACGTTCAGCAGCAAATTTTCATAATAGGGGTGTAATGACAGTCTACAAGTTAAGAACGTATCATAAGTTAGCACCTGGTGAATGCGAACCCGGTGTATGCATTCCCGGGGAATGCGATCCTTATGAATGCTTAAGGCGCATGAACAGACGTCACGCGGGTTCAGGTACAGATAGTTATTCAACAAGTCATACTCAATGCAGCAAATCTTGTCCTGGACCTAAACATCGAGATAATAAAGTACAGTTTTCACCAAGGGAACGAAAGCCGAAAACTTGGGAAGGACCTCGACCAAGTAGACCTCGACCAAGTAGACCTCGACCAATGCCAAGACCACGAAATGGTGGTATTGAAGTTCGCCAACAACCAAAATCGAACAGACAAGCAGTAAAGATAGGTTCTAATTTTAGTTTTAATGTAGAATTTTACAAAGACAGGTCAAAAGATGGCAGCGGTGGCATTAAACCTTGTCCCCCTCCCTGTCCCAAACCATGCCCCAAACCATGCCCTGAACGTTGTCCTAAAACTTGTCCGAAACGTTTCGCGAATAGCGGAACAGATGCCTACAGCGTACCTTCTAGACATCAACATGCTCAACGCAGACACGGAAACACACACAACAGGGATTCTCAAGTCTGGGGAAGAAAAATGCGTTCGACAATGACGGGAGTAGGTCCATTTTTAAAACGGTGTTTCTGTACATTGCAATTGCAAAAACGCCCACAAAAAGAGTTACCACATAGAGAACAGAGACATGACTCTGATAGTAGTTCAGTTGGTACCGAAACAGGTAAATATCGACCACCAGTAAATTATAAGGAACAGGGTACTCGCCCAAAAAGAAGACCTAAATATCACGGAAGACAACTTGATCCTAACGAATGTGAACCTGGTGTTTGTGTGCCTGGCCAATGTGACCCTTATGATTGTTTGGAACGGATCAAAAGACGGGGAATGCACTCTAAATACGCTGGTCCAGATCGGCATAAACTTCATTCTGTTTCTAGTTCTGTAACAGATCCTTACCGACGTCAGAGAAATCGCTCAGTTTCTAGTTCAATGATGGACCACAGGAGACCCCACCGACCTAAGCATACTCAACATAAGTACAGGCCTAGGAGAGATGAAAGACCAATGCCAAGAGAACGTAGCCAACCTCCTCGTGATTACCTACCCGCTCCAACTTCACACAGGCAAGCAGTACGTCTTGGTTCCAGTTTCAGTTTTAATATAGAGTTTTATAAAGATCTTAGTCAACCGGGTGCGGCACCACCTCCTGTTTACCATAGACGTAGAGACGTAGAGGGGCCACCACAGCGAGTTAAGTATATAAAAAAACCTGTTGCAAGAATACGCACAGATAGCACAGGAAGCGGACCAATACCCGCCAGAACTAGAAGTATGTCATCGTCTGGTAGAAATAATATGAGAAATCGTCGTATGCAAGCTAATTCAAGAACTTTATTGAAAAGATGTTTTTGTACATTGAAGCTCCAAAAAATTGGCACCCATCAAAGGGAAACCCAAGAGAGTAACACTACAGTAGGGACAGTTTATAGAACAGCCGGTTCACAATTAAGACGAAGAGACGAAATTGTTCCTCAGTATCGAGATTTTGGCACTAGAGCTAAAAGACAACGCCATAGATTAGAACCTTATGAATGCGAACCTGGAGTGTGCATACCAGGTCAATGTGATCCTTATGAATGTTTAGAGCGAATAAAACGTCGGCAACTGAGACATTCAGGAACTGGTATGCATTATCCTCACACTAGGTCAATGTCCAATATTACTCCTCAGTACAATAAAACTCAATCAATGAATACCCCAATGTATAGAGAACCAAGAAAAAAATATCATGGAAAACACACAGATGCACCGCGAATGAGACGTCCGCCGCCGCGAATGAGACAACCACCGCCTCGTCCATCACGAGCTCTAGAAAATATTCACAACCGTCAAGCGGTGCGTTTGGGATCTAGTTTCAGTTTTAATGTTGAGTTTTATAAAGATAAATCAAAAGGACAAGGGAAAAGAGAAGCTCCATGTCATCCGGCAATTTGCAAACAACCTGATTGTACTACCATAAAATGTAAGACCTCCTCCTGTAGTACGTCATGTCCCGTTACAAACCAACGAACTAGAGATGTTCAATCACTAGGTGGAGGCCATCATAGGAGGTCACAAGCAAGAAGCACTAGAACAGAATCGAAGGGCTCTGGAGCACCCTTGTTAAAGCGTTGTTTTTGTACCTTGACGCTGCAGCGAGCAGAAGTCAGAACTGTTAATCCATTTAACAACAAATATTCTGAAGATAAATCTACATCCTCAAAATATTGCGTACCTTGTAATTACGGTGGAGATTTTGAGCCACATAAAAAGAGGGGGCTGAGGCGTATTTCTAGAAAATCGGGTGCCCACATGGCAAGATCTCGAGACGTATCTGGAGGTAACTTAGGATCAAGATTTAAGTCAAATGATTCGCAACATGGTGTATCCAGGTGGTATGATAGAAGTCCATCGAAAAGAGTAGAGACAATAGTAGAAGAACCGCGGTTTCAAATGTTTAATAGGCCTAATACTAAACATACTGTTAAAATAGGCTCAAATTTCAACTTTAATATTGAATTTTATAAAGACGTTATTTTTCCCGATTCTTGCGATTGCGCATTTGAAGAAGATTCGGATGAAATGTCAGCAATTACTAAACTGCAGCAGACATTTTATCCGCGATATAATTATAAAAAGAGTCGTAAACCTCTTTACAAAGGCGATGATATTTCATTAACTAGTGAGCGCTATCGTCCTAGGTATCATCGTCAAAAAACGATAACTCCGAAAGCATATGTTGAATACGGAAAAAGTGCAAAAATTGTAAAAGAAATGGATGAGCGTAGTACAAAAACCCAAACTTTTAAAGAACCGGATGAACACAGTATAATAACAGAGAAAGATGTAGATGAACACAGTAAAAAATCAAAATCAGGGAAGGAAATAAAATCTAGTAAAAAGTCAAAAATTGGGCAAGAACTAGATGAACGCAGTAAAAAAATAAAATCTGATAAAATAAGTATGGGAAAAAAAACAATCGTTGACGATCACAATGAAGTCGGTGAGAAAATTGATAAACCAAAGAGTAAGCTCTTTACACGCTTACGTTCCAGTAAGGGATTTAAATGTATATGCTCATCAAACCAAGACAAAAATCTGACAAATTGCTTATGCCCATCAAATCAAACAAATCAAACAAAACAACCAAAACAAACAAAACAAACAAATCAAACAAAACAAACAAATCAAACATATTGCCTATGCCCATCAAATAAGGCAAATTGCTTATGCCCAGCTGAAGTTTCAAAAGGTAACAAGAAATATAAATGCTATTGTCCATCTGGTCAGCCCTGTATCGAACAATGTAAAAAGATTAAAAGTAAACATCCTGAAAATGCATTCAACAATAAAGCCATCACTATTGCACGAGTTGAAATGAGAAAGCGAAATACTAGATCAACTACTAGAATGCTGTCCAGATTAAGACCATCCAAATTATACGTGAAAAGTGAGAATAGTGTTATTACCTTAGTACCAAATGAATCGAAAAAAAAAATATTACCCATAAACCATAAAACTGAACATGAACTAGATGATTCTATAGCATTTGCTGCTGTTGAAGATCTTATAAAAGAATCAACTTCGAGAATACTATGCAGACATAATCTATTGCGGTTAAAATCTGAACAAAAATTTAAACCTTGTAACGTTACTTCTGCCGATCCATCAATAACGTCTTTAAAAAATAAGAAAGAAACATCCTCCACAATACTATCTAAAGTAAAGCTGAAAGAAATTTGTTCTAAAGCCCTTACTTCAGTTTTACATACTACTTTTTCGTCAGCATCGTTGGCATCAGAATCTGAACTATGTAAATATAATTCTTATACTACTTTCTCTGTGAGCCAATCCAGAATACATATTAAAAAAGCAAACCAAGAATGTTGTACGGAGCAGATGAAAACACAACATTTCTGCGATCACTTTTCTGACACCGATATTGTTGCACGAGTTACCTCAAGACTTCTTGAAGGAAAACACAAATCGCCTGGCCTATATTCTCGCAAAGTATTTACTTCTGTCGGGGCAAAGAAAATTAAAAATAGTGTTTCAACTACAGGAACGCTGTTAAATTTCATGTGCTCATCGAAATTCAGAAGAACAAAATCAGTAGATGGTAACTATACCGCTATTTTGAATACTTATCCCAAACTGTTAATTAACACGAAACCTAGCACATGTAATAAATCTAATTGTAATCATTTACAAGAAATATGTTTATGCACAACACAAATGCTTAAGACCGAACAATGTGGACCTGTTGTTAATGATGCCCGATTAGATCAAGTTAAACCCTTATCGATATTTACTCCAACAGAATATTGGGTACAATATCAAATACAACCTTCTAAATTATCCAAACGTTACCACGATAAGCAAACGCTGACAAATAAAAGCTCTAAACAGAATCAAACAGAAAGTATTGAAATAGAAACTATTATGGCATACTGTCCGCGTAAATTTCATAACTCCAAAAGTATAATGCTATTTGATGATAAATCTAAAATTACATATAATGATATTTGTTGCTTATTCTGTACTAGTAACTCAAAATTACCAGCTAATCATAATATATCTGATATGAGGACTTGTTCAGCCTGTGAATATCATAATCAATTTTGTTTAAATCCATCTAATGAAAATGTAAATAATTGGTTTATTGTTAATAATAGCTCGATGATAAAAAGAAATGACTTGAGTGTAGAAGCAATTAAAATAGAACCGTGGGATCCACTCGTGTACCGATTTTTACGTGCACTAACAAGGACCAAGAAAAATAAACAACCGCAGAGTGTTGTTTTGAAAAAGTCCAAACACCGTATTAAATTTACTACAGCTAGGTCATGTTCTAAAAAGTATAGAGACTCAAATAACAAATGTACTTATAAAACTTCATTTCGTAAAAAGGTCAGGATTTATAGAAGTTCCCTACGACAATTCGGAAATGTAGATAAAATTGGCAATTCAGTTAATTCACGTAAGACTGGTATAAAATTCGTTGAGAAATCTCACGCTTGCTACCGAGCTCAACGTAAACGCACTGTCTTGCAAAATTTTTCAAAAACTACACCTTCTAATTCTTCTCATATGGATGAAATGCAATTCTTTTACATGCCATCTGGCTCTGATACAATTTCTGAGAAAACTCTAAGTAAACAAGATACAAGGATGTCGACACATACTGCACTCAATAAATCCTACAACACAGTTTCATCTGATTTTAATGGTGATACTACACATTTAAATAATCAAGGCAGTAGAGACAAATTTTCACTAACTACTGACTCATTAGAACGACAAACAGAAGTGTCCTCACAGTCAGTTAAAATTGATACAGGCTCCTCAGATCTAAAATGTCTTTTGATGTGTCCTGATTACAATATTGTTCCATTAGGACGAATAAATTTAGAAAATACGGTGCTCACAACAAACTCCAAAGACCACATGTTAAACAAGAAGCTTTCAAAGGATCGGCAAAAGTACTGCCCCTGTTCTTTTTTTAAGAAAAAAGTCACTTCAAAGGGACCCAAAACAAGAATAAAAGTGAATAAAGTTAATAATGGTGATTCTGTCATAGAAACTCAAAAAGACTCAGAAACAACTAATAAGATTCAGGAAGGAAGTTCACGTGAAGATCAAATTTGTGAAGCTGGAACTAGTAAACAAATATTAGTAGCGGGTAGTGCAGAAAAGAAAGAAGACATGTGTGCTGAGTTACAACCGTGTTTAGAAGGGTTTGAAAAAGAAGATAATATAAAGTCAAAACGAGTTCTAAAAAAACATCACTTATTAATTGAAAAAATATTCAATTGTTTGAATAAGCTGAGACCAGCAAAGCATAAAAACTTATGTACTGGCAAGGATGTCTTTGAACCAAAACATTCATCTCGCATTTTAAAAAACACTTCTTTCAAACAAATTCGCATAAATTTTGCTAGAGCAATAAAAGGCCCTCTGCAAAAACCTTCTTTCAAATATCCACATCATTTGAAACAAAGTAATCTAAATAAAGAAGTGCTTCCAAAACCGTTGCGGGTAAGTCAAAATCCCGTTGACATAGGTTGTAATAAGTTGGATGTATCATCCGTGAGTAGTAAACCCTACTATCGCATTTACTGTTTGTGGCCACAATTTTATCCACATTTCATTACTTTAGTGAGAGTGTGGAGACAATTGATAGATGTTTTGCTGTTGGTGTTGTGGCGTCCATGTTTATTTAGCGCACAGTGTGTTAAGGCCTTTTTGTGTTGCTTTATTAGGTTCAGGTTACATTGCTACTTGAAATAAAATGTATGATTTTTTGTTCTAATATTTTATTCAGTTATGCAAAATCATGCCCATATGCTATAATAATAATGTATGTAGGTAAGTATCAAATATTTTGAGACTATTTCACCAATCTGCGGAAAAAAATCTGCGGTAGCCTAGTGGTATGGGTAATGGACTGCTGAGACGAGGTCTCAGGTTCGATCCCAGGTTTACCATGGCACACACCAATAACTTTTTGATGCTTTTAGAAGTTAATGTGTATTTATCGCAGGTTTAAATGTGTTTTAGGTCTCAATGTAATAGGCTCGCCACCTATTACATTGAGACCTAAAACATAAACTGGCGAAATGTCCGTGTCAGCACCTCTGCCTACCTCTTCGGGGAATACAGGCGTGAGTTTATGTTGTTGTTGTTGTATTTCACCAATAGAAATAAATCTAGATATTTCAACGGATTCTAGTGCGATTGTTTTTCTTTATTTGCTCATAAAACTTGGAGAACAGTGTAAGTACATATAATAAAGCAATAAATCGCAATAGAATGTGTTAAAATAGTTTTATAGGAATTTATTTACGTTAATTTCATTGGTGGTAACGAGCTAAATTAGTAGACACTGGAACAGTAGTAAACGAAATGGTCAAAGGTGGGCAAAATTGGCACGGCACGGGTTCGTCCCCACCCTGTCGTCCCCATTGGGTACAAGTGGGAAAAAAAGTACCAATCGTCACCAATGGGGACGAACGAATCTTTTTTTCCCCCAATGTTTCCAGTGGGGACGACCAGGAATTAAGGTTTAAAAAGTAGTGTAGATAGAAGCAAATGAATTAGGGCCGGCGCCCATTATCGGCATCGGCTTCAATATAAAATTGAAATTTTAATGACGATCGTCGACTATCGTCGGCATCGATCGGCATTCTGCAGCGGTATGGTTACCAATTAAAGTTCAATCTTATTTCTATAGCAATAAGATCTATTGTTACATGACAAATACAAATGCTTGCCGATGCCGGCACTGGGCGCCGGCCCTTTTTTTACGAGTACCGTAGTATAAACATATATTTATACTACGGTACTCGTAAAAATGCAACTCATTTGTTGTCTTATTGTAAGTCCACGTTATTACAAGGGCACGGTAACCATTTTCCATCAGAGCCTCGATTCTACTAAAGCAAAACTATTGTCAAACCACAGAGATTGCAAAAAGCGGCATTAAAGTTTAGACTTTATTTCTATGCACTAAGGTCCAAAATTAAATGACAAAAGTTTCATTACACTCTTTTATTCACTCTGCTAACAGTTATTTAATATTGAACTTTAATTGCATCCCTTTAAAGTCTATAATGTATTGCCGCTTTTTGCAATCTCTGTGGTTTGACTATAGTTTTGCTTTAGTAGAATCGAGGCCCAGTGCCTGTCTACCACCTGAGTGGTGTAAAAGAAGTAAAAAAATGAATATTGCTTGCATCCGTGTCCATCTGCGTACATTGATGCACCCGCAGGTCAATGACCACGACGCCCCCTTCAGTGTAAACCACCAAATATTATTGACAATACGCCCTCACTAGAAGCGAACGGTAATTTTACTAAACCGTTCCTTAAAAAAAACTTAAATAGTCTGCTAAATACGCAAACATTACCTATAATAATTAATTATAATGCTTTTAAATTGTATTAAGTGAAGGAATAATCAATAATTATTTCTCTAGAACACGCACATTGTCCAAATATCAAAATATCACATTTAATTTAGGTACCTATTTCTCTTAAATTAACTTAAAGTAAAAAATTAAAAACATTAAAAAAAATCTCTAAGCATAAATCCATACTTCCATACTAATATTCTAAATGCGAAAGTAACTCTTGTCTGTCTGTCTGTCTGTCTGTATGTTACGCTTTCACGCCTAAACCAGTGAACCGATTTTGATATAGGGGTAGATTAGACCATAAGAAAGGACCTAGGCTATGTTTGGCCACGATAACCGACACCCACGCGGGCGGAGCCGCGGGCAGAAGCTAGTCATAATTATAAAATAAACTCTTTTGACTTACTTATATTAAGATTAAAGACGACAGAAAATTATAAAAATATTGTTTTGAAAACATCTTATTAAAATATTTAATACGCAACTATTATAGGTACGCGGTATACGTAATATCGGCAAAAGTAAGTTTTCCAAAGCTTTATCGCGTGAAGAACCGAATTACCGAACTATTATAAAGAAACTAGCTTTTGCCCGCGGCTCCGCCCTCGTGGAGGTCGGTTATCGCTACCAAACATAGCCTATGTCCTTTCTCATAGTCTAATCTACCCCTATATCAAATTTCATCAAAATCGGTTCAATGGTTTAGGCGTGAAACACAGACAGACAGACAAACAGACAGACAGACAGAGTTACTTTCGCATTTATAATATTAGTATGGACTACTTAAAATACTTACCACAAATTCTTTGACACTAACTTTGTTGTATTACAATGCTAGCCTATGCCCGCGGCTCCGCCCACACGGGAAGTTCGTAACGTAAGATTTTAAGTCGGACCATGATCTTTATAATAAAAAAAACACATCATAATTCATTCAGTAGTTTTTATATCCATCGCAAACAAAATGACAAGAATAAAAAAAAATCGTGCTGACCAACCCGAATATAAAGCATCTTCATCTTTACACTTTATAAATAGAAGTACTAAAAAAATGTACTACTTATTTCTTTTTTGATTTTGATTACAAAGATATCTCATCACAGTAAAACTTTTAAATACTAAAGTGCTATCACGAAATCAAGTTGCAACGGTACACATTACGTTTAGAGTGCGAAAACAAAAGAGAACAATATCGACCAAACCCTCAAAAGTGAGAGGGAGACACGCCAGTGCCGCCACCCTCTTTATGAGTCAGAGGGGAGGACCCTTGCACGTAGATATTGCGGTACCTACCCTTAGTACAGAGAACGGCGTGCACTACACGCTCATGTCTATCGATCTGGGGTTTTGTAACTCATCTGATGGTATTAAAATAAAACTATTTGAACGTAACTTTCTGTGAACATGGCTGCTAAAATGTAGCCGAAACTTCGGGCAGTGTCAGTAAAATAATTACTACATAGTTTATAGCGAAGTCCCTTTCTGCGTCACCATGTCCCTATGCTTATATCTTCAAAACTACGCTACAGATTTTGATGTGGTTTATTTTAATAGATAGAGTAAATTAAGAAGAAGGTTTATATGTGTAACACATGCTCAATATAGTAGAGGCTGCACCGGAAACGGGAACGGACGCCACGCGGTTGGAAAAAAATTGGCGGTACGAAGTTCGCCGCGACAGCTAGTACTAAATAACTCGCGATAGAATTCGTTAAAAAGTGTTTTATATTAATGTGTAATATCCGCGTAAACTTCTGATAATGTAATCAGTATGAGATTATTTTTGTAAAATAGAATAATACAATCAGGTAAATTATATTTTGATACAACTTATTGTTTAACTAGCTGTGGTCCATTGTTCCGACCGCGTGCTTACGATGCACAGAAACTTATTCTTGATATATAAAGCTATAAGCTATTCCAGACAATAATCTGCCCACTAAGACATTTATATATCGTTGCACCATTCTGGCGTAATTCAGTAACAAACATTCATCCAATCATTAGATGTTGTAATAGTATAAAATAAACATACATGTAGGTAGGTAGGTATCAAAAAGAAATTCATTATAAATTTAAAATTGGCCCCAGTATCATACCCTGTGAAATCCTTTTTCTACTACGGCGTTTGAGTCCGAAAGCGTGTTTGACGGCGATATGTCGATCTGCATAATTATGAAGCAGCTGTCACTATACAATCGGGGACGTCCATTAGATACAGTCAGGTTTATAACACCCTCCCTGCTTTAAGGTCTATATTAATAATAAAAAAAATCCTTTGATAACCTAAGCCTAATTTATTTACTACTAGCTGACCCGGCGACCTTCGTATCGCCAATTTTTTTCCGCCCGCGTGGTACCCGATTCCTTTCCCACTGCACCCTCTACTATATCAAGCATGTAATATACATATAAACCTTCTTCTTGAATTACTCTATCTATTAAAAGAAACCGCATCAAAATCTGTAGCGTAGTTTTGAAGATATAAGCATACATAGGGACATACGGACGCGGAAAGCGACTTTGCTTTAAACTAAGTAGAGATTGTGTACGTACGTATTGACTTTAACACTAGATGGTCTGTTACGTCACTTCATACAATTTTAGTTCCAAATTCTCCAGGAAATTCCGGAGCCGTCTGTATATTACTTAAACTTTGATGAAATTAATAACAAATATACTAACTGCTTTATTTTAGTTTCCAACAAAGCCTAAGGCTCTTTAAAACTGGTTTTAAAACGTTCAAAATTGTTTGCACGTGCTTTTATTTCGGTCTAGTGTTTTACTGAAATATTTCGTAAATAAATTGGTTCGTTAAATTTTTAATAGATCAAATTCAATTCTCAGTTATATAATGATCATCAGAAGTTTCAACATAATTTGGTTATGGCATTTCAGGTGATTGATTTTTATTTTTGGTTTTTGTTTTTTGTTATCATCACGCCAGAACGGTTGAATGTATCTGGATGTGACCCAAAGATAGAATATTGTATAACACACTTGTACTTTTCGACTGATTTTATTTCTAGACCTGACCGGTTTCGCCTTGCGGCATTCTCAAAGGTTCACATTGATGTTTCAAAAATTGTAATTCCGAAACACATTTTGAGAATGCCGTAAGGCGAAACCGGTCAGGTCTAGAAATAAAATCAGTGGGAAAGTACAAGTGTGTTATTCAATATGTGTAGCAGATTCCACCAAGCGCCATCAATCTCCAGTATAAACAGTATAATAGAATATTGTCTTTCCATCTCGGCTACTATTAGCTACTTTAAAAAAAAATAAGAAATCCAAGTAAGTTACTGCTAAACTTAGTTCTCTCCCCTAAAAAACATCATTTCCTGTCAAAGTTCCCTCCAATCACCAAATAAAGATGGTTCCCTCTTTAATGCCAGTCAGTTAAGCCTAAACCGTGTGGGTACAGAACTTTTCCGAGTGACGCAGCAGTTTATTTCACCAACTTTAGGGAAGCTGAATTGCATTGCACTTTAGAATATTTTACTCGAGAGACTGACGATATCGCATATAATTATTGAATATTGTGACATTCACATATTTTTATGTTTTGTATTCTACTCATATGGACGTTTTATAAAGCTGATAACAGAGTTTATTTCAACGTGATCTAGTTTTACTTAATTAATTTCATTGCATAAAGCAAAAATTGTACGTGCTAACACCCAATGGCTTTCTGAAGTGGCTCTGTCAGGATCGAACCGTCAAGTTTCGAGTTTTCTACCTAAAACTATATCCTAGAGAAGAACGCCGTCCTATCCTAAATCCTAGAGTAAATCGCGAATCCGTTATAAAGTGATTTATCAAGGAGTTCAGTCCATAATTTAACCATAACCCTGTTTCTTCAAATAAGGTGTTAGATAACATGACTAATAATGGCTGTCATAATAAACCCCTATTAATCCTTGCAAAACACCCTCCTTACCTGTTATATTAAGTTACAAACACCCGCTTTTAAAATAACCTGGTAGGTACTGTTGGCCTTTTCCCAACATATGAAAATTTATTACTCCAGCATGACGTTTAAGAATTATGATGATAATTTGAAAGATCCGCTTCACTGCCCACGTCTCGTCATATTAATATGGATACAAACATGATCAACCCTCACTAGGAATGCCAGAAATCCTAATTTTGACGGACAAAATTATGTGAATCAAATCTTGCATTTGAATAAAAAATCGGGCATATTGCGAGCGGTTTATGTCCAGCAGTCGTCTTCAGCGGAAGACTGTCTCGAAGCTAAAATGCTAAATTGTAATCATTTATCTCAAACGATCCTTCATGGAATATGTTATCTTTTGAGGATAACAAAAATTCTTAAAACATTTTTATAGCGCAATGAAATTCGGATATTTCTAAGTAGGTAGGTATACCTTGTTTTTCGTGCGAAAACAGCAAGGTAGTGTCGGACTCGGACCGACTAAAAGCGCACCCTGAATTACAATGGCGAATAATAATACAGTTGAAGTTTATATCACCGTAAAAGGCTAATTTTACGGCCAAAATGTCAAAATACATAATCCTGGTTTTCGGATTGAGCGGCTGGCCACCCTACCCCAACTTTACTCTTTCAATATCTCATTTAAATAATGACTCGTGGGGGTAGATGTGAATAGAGTAAATAAAAAGCGCGCCATATTTATAATTATATGCATAATATCGTAACTACATCTTATTCATTGTGGGGATACTCTGTTCAGTCAACTATTGATTTTTTTTTAAATTTATTTAACAAATAAGATCGTGAATGGCGTGATTACTTGACCCATGTTTATTCAACATATGAAACGACACACAACAACATTTAAAAATTACATACGGTTATAAATAACTGTTCGATTGATCTCCCTTTTGTCTCGGTAACTAATCACTTTGATCAGTCACCAAGGTAGCTCACCAGACTAAAAAATTAGGTAGGTACCTAATCGAATTAAATCGAACCAGAAGGCCTTTCGTATAACGAGTTCGATATCCCCTGGGAGGTCCCTCGCCCCTGGAGCAGCCAGAGATCACACGTTTCTCTCCTTAAAACTGCTTAGATCTGAATGACATTCGTATGTAATACGCTTAGGTAGATAGATACCGAGTAACCATGATAATAATACATAAGACACATTTTCCCTATTTCAGGTAATGTTCAGGATATAGGTTGCTTTGTTCTTTAACAGCCATCTACACAATATTAAGTTTTAATTACATATTCTGGATCTGGACCCTCATTGTAATGTAAAACTGGAAATTGGCAATGATAAGCCAACTTTGTATCCCAACTATTAGCACAGAATAGATAGGTAAGCTATTAGGCTCTTCGTACACGGCGTCGTATTTATTTATTATATTTAGATATTTAGCCTAGAAAGATTCATAATTGAATTCTAAATGATTCTAATTTTACTAACTCTTTACTTTTTTTGGCAATTTGTGTCAAATTTAATATAGCTTGAGTTGCACACGTAGCAACGTCAGTCAATCTTTAGGTTGATTTTAAATCTATCAAACGCTATCTTCAAAAAAAACGTACAAAAACAATCAAAATTACAAAATAAAACTCTGTAAATGGGTTTCCGTGACTAGAGCCGAGCACAGTGGTGTTAAGTTTTATTTTCAAGAAAAGGCGGCAATGTTTGTCTGTCAGGTTTTCCCGCCAAAACAAACTCCATGTATTCAATATGGCGGACCGGGCGAGCGAGCGGGTCTCTTTACGACTTCCGTGAAAATTATAGCAACCTACATACGTTAAACTTTTATACCCACCGTGTTAGGTAATGTAGAAAATACATTCTATAAAACCCAAACAACCAACACGTCCTATAGATAATATGATTTTGTTATGGCTGGTGAATTTTATGGTGAAAATGTAGATAGGTAGTCTATAGGTATTGTTGTAGATGTAGTAGGTAGGTGGTGTAGGGTACCGTCAGCATTAAATCGGTCTTGATGAAGAATGAAGTGCTCAAAATGATTTAATGATCTTAATTTTTTGATTTTCCCTCCTTCCTGTTGATTTTTCTGACATATCAAATGTCAGAAAAATCAACAGGACAATAACCTTTAGTTCGGACAATAAAAATAGTAAAAAAATAGAACAGTTTGTTTTGCTCTTTTGATAATTTTGAGACTTTGTAGTCAAGATATTTTTGACGCTGGCTGTACATGTGATGTAAATTTTTATGGCATCTGATTGTTTTTGACAAAATTTGAGGGGCTCATTGTTGTATGGTCGCCTCATTTCCAACTTGACAGATTTTCAACTCGTCATGTACTTAAATTTTTATACGTTATATTATCATCATCATCATCTCAGAGTTAGGTGCTGATAACAACCGAGTCCTTCACCTTCTCCCCTTAATTTTTATAAAAACTAAGAATCTACAATCAAATCTACACTAAGGCCTAATCATAATTGGCGAACCGTGACGTATGTATTTTTTTAGTGATGTCGATTCTATCACTATGAATATTATTAAATAAAAAAGGTAGTATCGCATCAAATCTGCGATCAAAAATCCTGCGAAAAAAAAAGGCTTTTAGTGGTCGATTCGCAAATCGACCACTAAAAGCCTTATTAATAGATAAAATATATTAACTGAGAAAGGAATTAGATAAGTAGATAAATAGATACTGCATTTAATTCGAGCAATGCTATTCTTAAACAGCTAAAAAGGTGACGTCAGCAAAGCTCAGGGAAGTTACTCGGTGAAACCGATCGATGAATGGTATGAACTGTGACTCACTCGCAAGTCGCTACTGCCTTTGATCATCTTCATTTTGCGCGATAAAGGCCCAGTCATTGTAATTTAAACAACAATAGCTTTGAAAACAGTATTGAGGATGTAGGTATAGTTAGGTATCTATGAAAACATCATCATTGGAAACTGTTTGAAGTAATGTTTTGTTTTGACAACTCGGTTGAGAGTCCTTCTTTTGTAGATTTGAGAATTTCGATAAATTGTGTTTTTAGGGACAAGTTCGTTGTTTCGTCCTATAAAGATTCGGCCCAATGGGACGAATCACAGAAATTAAAAATAATCAAAATTATCGTTCACTGATTCGTCCCATTGATTTTTTTTCTTCATTTTATACAAAATTTGTATGAAGTAGTAACGTCAGCAAGGAAAATGCTTAAAATAATATTGCGGAGGGGTAATAGGTTTAGTATTATTTGAAAGAAGACTGGTGTCGCCATTTCAAAGTGCAATATAAGTCTTCTGTGTTGTAATACACCATAATGTTTATATAATATATATTCTTATAAGTATCAATGTAGATCAATAGACGATACTTGGGCTATCAAATTTAAATTTTAAAATTATTATAATATTAGGTCGGCAGTGCACGTGTGACTCACTGGTGTTATACACGTACATAGGCCACGGTAACCACTTTCCATCGTGTATAATTTCAATAAAGACTCTTCCCATCAGTCGTGGGGGTATTAAGGTAGAACGCGCACGGAATGTGCCCAGCTGACTGGCAGTGACCTCCACACCATAAGGCTCATATCTAAGCATTTCAGCTAGGCCAGTTGTTGCTTCCAAATACCCTTAACGACTGTCATAAATGTTCGTATGGCTACTTTTTTTTTTTCGTGCGGAAATCCACTCGGATACCCCCCCCCTGCCGGAGCCGGAAAGGGAGGTTATGTCGGACTCGAACCGACTAAAACCGCACGCCGACTGTGGGTCTTGTGGTGCTAGGCCGGAGGTGAGGTTGTTATAGACATATCCCTCGCACCCCGGCTGACCCAGGGCCATCCCTTACGGTCTGGCCCTCCTCAGGAGGGGGGACAACGGTGTCCCCAACTCGCCCCCGAAATGGGGAGGCGCGCTATTTAGCGCGCCGCCGCCGTGGCCTGCTTCTGCTGGGGTGACAGGCGGCTCCACCCGTCACCCCCAGGCCCGCGCTCATGGGGGACGGTGGTCAGTCAGTGCCCTCCGACGCCCGAGTTGCCTGCGCGCGCGGGCGGCGCAATCCGCGAGTCTTTCTCGCTCGCGCCACCTCTCCCGCTCCGCCGTCTCCTTCACGACCATTACCTGCTCGCTGAAGGAGACGCCGGCCGCCCATTGCTGTGAGCAGGGAGGCGAGGGTGAGAACTCTCACTCCCAGGGCCGCCACTAGCTCCCACCTCGGTCCGGCCCATGCCGGGCACTCGGTGAGCGTGTGCAGCCCCGTGTCCTCGCTCGCGTCGCAGTGATGGCACTCGGACGTTGGCTCCTTTTCGATCCGACACAGATATCTCCCGAAGCATCGTATGGCTACCAGGACCGTCAGCTTAACGTGCTCTCTGAGGCACGAACAAACCAATGCAAGTATCCATATCCATGCATACAAATATTTGCACTAAGCGAGGATTTTCTCCTCAATAATGGTGGCAAGGTGACCGTGCCCTTTGCATTCGATGTTGAGTCATCGTGGTTTGCTCGCAGGATGAAAGCATTGCGGACAGCTGTAGAGATTAGTAGGTGAAGAGTGCAACGGGAGCAGATTTGGCAACACTACGGACAGTGTCACAGCCGGTATCAGGAGCATGATTGCACGCGCTGCTTTCGCCTCACTTGGGCACTTTTTTTTTTTGTTTTGTTTGTTATATCTGCGATCAGTCCCCACCCAGACTATGAGCAGATGCGATGTTTCCATTTCACGTGTAGAGGGCGCTCTCCAATGAGAGCGTCCACTCAGTTTCCTTTGGAGCTATTCTCTGTCCTGGAGCTCCATGATGTGGTGCCTTTTCAAGCGTACTACATATTTATTTATGGTCAGTTGACGTGCTAGTTCATTTGGGTGGACTGTGAGCTATTCCCTATATGCTACTGCAGCAGAGCGAATCTCATCCTTTACTGTGACAATTTGCAGGTTTTGATGGATTTCTGAATTACGCACGAACCACGGCACATTGGCCAGGGTCCGAAGAATTTTATTTTCTTGTCGTTGCAAAATGTCAATATTGCTGTCAGAAGCACTCCCCCATAGCTGGATGCCATACTTCCAAATTGGTTTGATTACCGTTTTATAGATCAACAGTTTGTTGTCTAGTGATAACTTAGAGTTGCGACCGAGCATCCAGTACAGATTCTTGTGTCTAAGTGAAATTTCATCCTTCTTTGCAATTATGTGTTGCCTCCATGTCAGCCGCCGGTCCAGGTGGATGCCGAGGTAGCACACACAATCACTCTGAGGTAAGGTGTTATTTCCTAGGGTTACTGAGGAGCAGTTCCCGGTTCTGAGGGTAAAGGTCACATGCATTGATTTCGCCGCACTGGCTTTTATGCGCCATCGTTCTAACCAGTGGTCTATGTTATTCAGGGCGTCCTGCAGTCTGTTTGATGCCACATCAGGATTAGTATGGCTCGCAAGAATCGCAGTATCATCAGCAAAAGTAGCCAGCATGGTCCCAGGTGTAACAGGTAGGTCAGCTGTGTAGAGGACATAAAGAATTGGTCCCAATATAGACCCCTGTGAACTCCTGCTTTTATCTCCATAAGAGTTGAGTACTCCTCGGATTCCTTTACATAAAACAATCTGTCAGTTAGGTATGATTTCAGTATGGTAAACAATGTATGGGGTAGATTTTCTTTGATTTTACAGAGTAGACCCTTGTGCCAAACCCGATCAAATGCCTGTTGGACATCAAGGAAGGCAGAAGAACAATATTCCTTCTGTCTCAGTGTTCCCCTTATGTATTCGCAGACTCTGTGTACTTGCTCTATCGTCCCATGCTGTCTTCGGAAACCAAATTGGTGGTCAGGTATGATTTTTCTCTCTACTAAGTGTGGTGTTATTCTATTAAGCGATATTTTTTCAAACAGTTTGGACATTGTTGGCAATAGACTTATTGGCCTGTAGGAGGTCTTTTCATTTGCAGGTTTCCCAGCCTTGTATACCATAATGATCTCAGAAGTTATGAACAGTATGGCTTTCCGAGGCAGTTCAGCCAATCTTCTTTTGTAATTAGATCATAGCCCGGGGCTTTTTTGTTATCGAGATGTCTGATAATCCTTCGTACCTCTTGGGGAGTCACAGGATGGGGAGGAAAGTCCAATTGAAAATCTTGGCTCAGCACGCTATCAATGTCTGTTTCTGCATTTGGATCACGACTTTCATTTGGGGCAAATACACTTGATAAATAACTTGCGAAAATATCCGCCTTTTCCTGACTAGTTCTGGTCCATTTCAAGGAGCCCCTTTCATTTTTTAGTGGTGGCTTTTGTTCTTTCGGTCTATTATAAGATTTCATGCATTTCCAGAGTGAATAGTTTGTCACCTTAGTGGCAGATAGTGACTGCAGCTGGTCTTGAAGGGTCCAGTCATTTGCTGTTTGGATTAGTTTTCTTAAGTCCTGTATTGCTCTATTCAAGGCTGCTTTGTCTGCAGGGTGTCTACTTAGCTGCCAGACTCTGCGCAGCCTTCTCTTTTCAATTAGTTTCTCTTTAATATGTAGAGGTAGGTTGGAATAGTATCTGGGACTATCTAGGACAGGGGTCATTCTCCAGCATACCTCTTGGATCAGGTTAAAATGTTTTAGAGCAAGATCAATATCCTCAGTAGTTTTGAGCTTCACATTTAGTCTGATTGCATCATCAACAAATTCCCGGAAAGAGTCCCAGTCTGTTTTATGGTTGTAAAGCGTTAGAGTCTTTTCAGGCTCAATTACAACCGTGCTGACATTCAGTATGACAGGTGAGTGATCAGAACAGCTGTCCGAACATGTTTCAGTTTTGAAATATTTCCGAGACTTCCGAGACCGGGCACTTTACTGAATGGCAAATCTCTCCGGGTGGCCGTTGCCCTCCACCTAGCTGCAAAGTGTGTGAACCCCATAGATGCACCTGCGGTTCCATGGTGGGATAGGCCGATGGTCGACGACGGTATATGTAGTAGCAATCTATTAATGTACCATTTACTTTTGGAGACTATTGGGAAATTACTTCCTTTCATTCATGATAGATAAGGGAACTATTGTGATGATTCGATGATTTTACTGAAAAGATGTACCCTCAGTGTCAGTTAAAAGAAAATCAAACTGTTTTATTTTTTCAAATTACATTATCTTCCAAACTAATGATGTTTTCCAAATATCTGAACAATCGGTCAACAGGAAGAGGGGAAAATCAGGGCTTTAAGATCATTTTGAGTACCTACTTTGTTCGTCAAGATCGATGTGATGCTGACTGTACTACAATAGTCTTCAAGATAAATATATTTCTGAACGGAACTCACGGAAACCTAATAGTTAGGTGGATATGTCACACTCACACCGACTATAACCGCATGTTGTTCCGTCGCCGTGGCTGGAGAATTTAATACGTTCTGTTAAGGATATCCCAGACACCCTGGCCGACCTTAGTGACTACTAACCTCGAGGTGTTGTTGGGGGTCGAAATGTACATCTTCTATAGAGAGGCGCGTACGAATATAAGTAGCCCAATTATAACTCCCAGGTCCAAGCTCATCGAGGATGGAGATAGTTTTGCGATATTCACCATCACACAAAAGAAAACGGCGGCATTTCACACAATCACGCTGCCGACCATTGCCAGTACCAGGGTTTGCAGCGTGGGGCTTTCCACTTTAAGGGCTACTTGGAGGACGTGGCACAGCTCTATCTTCTCTGGACATCCTACCAGCGTGTGAAGCGACGTTCCTGTGGAGCAGCCCCGGCAGTGGTGGCACTCGGGTACCTAACCTATCGGCTATCGGCTTATACGATGCAGATACTTACTGAAACAGCCATGTCCAGTATAGACATACAATCGTGGCGTACCCGGTGCATGGGTTGCATACATAGTTTTATTTTTAAACTCATGGTTATTTATGCCTATTCGGGACTTCACGCGATAATTTTTCTTTTTCTTCCACTTACTTTGTGCGATGCGGCACCCGTGGTTTTAACTTTCTTATTAAAAATGTAAATACAATTATTGCATAACAAAATTAAATAAAAATTCTTATGTCTCGCTACAATAACTATAAATTAACTTCATGTGCTTTTGACATATGGTTTGTTTGCAAAAAATGCAGTGACTCGAGGTTTTATACTCTTTAGAGCGTGGACAAACTGTACAATCGGTCCAGGAGCATTCAACATCCTCTTGAGTTCAGTAACCCTGGTTGAGAAGATATTTTTCCAAGGTGACCTTGAAGCATGCTCAAACTCAATGATTTCAAAGGCCTTTTATTGTTACGTTACGATTGCGCCATATTCCAACTGTAGATAACATTGCCATTGATGCCAGAAGTATCCAGTATATGAAAGAAAAATCATAATGGCCAACATGAACATATCATTTAAACAAGTACTGTAGTTGCCACACATTTGGTCGGCCGTGTCCACTAAAAATCTTCATCCAAGCTGGCATCACTATCCATTGCAACATCGTCTTCATTATCAGATATAACTTCTTCGTCCCAACACATTTGAAAACAAAAAGTTTGAGAAAAAAATGTTACGAACACAAAAAGGTACCTAAATAAAAGTTTGTGAAAATAAAAGCTATTAAATATATGCTTATAAATACATCAATATATGTTTATTATAGTAAATGCTTAGTAGTCAATATATGTTTATTGTAGTAAAATAATTTACTTTCATAAAATAATTGAAATCAGGTACCTTGCTGATAAAATAACCTCCGCGAAAGTATAACACGAGCGCTCGCGGGGTGTCGTGACCACCCAAAATAAACTTTGACATGTCCTCACGCAGCAAGCGCTAGCGCTACAGAGTCCCTCTCGCCCCCGTATCGACGCGTACAATGATCCATTTGAGTAGCAAGATCCTCCGTGGCATAGCGGTGGTGAACGCAGCCGCTACGCAGGTGGCGTGGGTTCGATCCTCGCTTAGTGCAAATATTTGAATGCATGAATAGGGATACTTGCATTGATCTGTTCGTGCCTCAGAGAGCACGTTAAGCTGACGGTCCCGGTAGCCATACGAACATTTATGACAGTCGTTAAGGGTATTTGGAAGCAACAACTGGCCTAGCTGAAATGCTTAGATATGAGCCTTATGGTGTGGAGGTCACTGCCAGTCAGCTGGGCACATTCCGTGCGCGTTCTACCTTAATACCCCCACGACGGATGGGAAGAGTCTTTATTGAAATTATACACGATGGAAAGTGGTTACCGTGGCCTATGTACGTGTATAACACGAGGGAAGTCACACGTGCACTGCCGACCTAATATTATAATAATTTTAAAATTTAAATTTGATAGCTCAAGTATCGTCTGTTGATCTACATTGATACTTATAAGAATATATATTATATAAACATTATGGTGTATTACAACACAGAAGACTGATATCGCACTTTGAAATTGCGACACCAGTCTTCTTTCAAATAAAACTAATCTTATTACCCCTCCGCAATATTATTTTAAGCATTTTCCTTGCTGACGTTACTACTTCATACAAATTTTGTATAAAATGAAGAAAAAAAATCAATGGGACGAATCAGCGAACGATAATTTTAATTATTTTTAATTTCTGTGATTCGTCCTATTGGGCCGAATCTTTATAGGACGAAACAACGAACTTGCCTTTTTAGGGGCGCATTTGAAACACTATGCAACCTGGATCAAAGTTAAAATGATGATGGTGATTGTCAAAAGTACTTTATACATTTTATATAACCACACCACTACAGATACACAACTCGTTGTTAGAAGTACATGGACTGTACTGTCAGCATTAGAAAGATTCTGACATATAAAGTAAGTAATCAAAATGCTCTTCATCCCCCCCCCCCGTCTCCCCAGTTGACTGACTGTTCTGATATTTGGCACACACCTTTAGTTTGCACAATACTACCATTTAAATCATTAATACAGGTTGATTTACGCTTAATACGAGAGTTTTAAGATCATTTTGAGATTTCGCCGTCTAGATATTTATAACGCTGACTGTACACACTACACAGTACCTACACCCCTCATTATTAATGAGATAAAGTCCTAGTAATCCACGATCGATCTTCTACACACGATAGACCATTGCAATTGTTTGTCAACAGTTGAACATACAATATTATTTAATTTTTATCTACCAGGTGTAAGCATTTGACTTCATAAATAAAATGGAACCTGGTAAAATTATAGTGCATATTAAAACCTAAACCTAGGAAAAAAATCCCCATAAAAATATAATCTACAAGTAATAAATTTAATGGTAGTGTTTCTGGGAATAGGTAATAATTTCTTTACCCGCCGGCGGGGGCCCTTGAATCAGTCGCGTGTCGAGTCCCTGCTGTGACACGTCTACACGCATAAAGTGCTGCACGCGTATTAACTTCCACAACTATATTATATTTTACTAGCTGTGTCCCACGGTTACACCCATCACGTCACAACCTACATGAGCGACCGCCCGCTTACCCAGCTATTGCTCGGGTCCTAAGTGCCGTAGCGTGATCTTACAGCCTCTGTGGAGTGGCGGTAGTGAACGCTGGCCACCGGGCACTAGGATCCCACGACGCCGCACCCATGGGATCCAAAGATAACTTTTACACCGTTTTACTCCCATGGGATCCTCAGATAATTTTGTATTGCGGCCGCTACGCAGGAGGCGCGGGTTCCCCGCCCAGTGGAAATATTTGTAGCATTGTGAATGCGTATGTAATATTCCATATTGTGGGATATTTATTTACATAGTCTATAACGATCCCCAAGAATTAGGCTACCAGATACATTATACATTTTTGATAAAAAGCACATGTAGTTTCAGAGATAAGCGCCTTAAAAAAATTTTTGGGAGCGGATATCGTCAAGCCAGCCCAGCCCTCCTTCAGCCCTCCCTAGTCTTCTGTCCGCTTATTACCAGGCCGGATTAGGTTGGCTTGATTCCGAAAGCTTTAGTAGAACCTCGTACATCTATGAGGTTACTGTGCCGTCAGCATAGTGTCCAGCAAAGTGCTCAAAAAGATCTTAATACTTGGAATCAATCAAGATCGATTTGCTAACTGTACCTAGTCTAAACGTGCTGTCGTTAACGTTACCGACTGCGTATACTTAATATCCTCCCAGGGGTTCAAAGCTCGCTAAAACCCCACCATAAAACAGGATCTATTAGCAGTCCCCGCCCTAAAGGCACTAAAAGTCAACTGAAAAACACGTAAATAAAAACAAATCTTTTACGTGGAATATATACGAAATGATATCGTTTTATGGGTAAGTACTGTACCATTTGCAATCTGACCATATTGCACTAGCCATGGCCATGGTCATTAATTTACAGTGACCGACAGGTCAGGCCAGGTTGAATTTTAGCGATGAGCCAACACAATTCCAATCCAATTTTTTTAGACTATTTTTCTTGCTTTACATTATGACAAGGATCCGCGCGAGCATACATGCCTACCTTCAATCTATATTCAGCCTTACAACGGCACTGAAGATTCATTTTCAAGGCATTTAATTCATCCACTTTTTGAGTAACTAAGCCAAATCAAATTACAGAAAATTTACCTAAATGCCACAGTTTATCGGTTCAAGAGACTCGAGTCTAACCTGTACAAAGCAGTGCTACAAGGTCTGAACTAAAAGCCGTAGGCAAGGTTGGTACTAAAAGATTTATCACGGAGCGTCAAATCTGCCGTCACGGGAATGATAAACAACAGAATAATATGAAAGAAAGGGGCAACTTGCAGGGCCATGTGTCGGTGACAGGGCTGCGAGGGGCCTATTGATTTTTGATGTTGATAAATTTTTCATGTGCAATAGCAACTATCTTGCCGGTAGCGTCACTTGCGTGGTTTGGATTGGAACCAGTTTCTGCTACGCATAGGAAATTATGCCCATGATAATACTAACAATCAATATGGACTATTATGGTCTGAAATAAATAGAATTTGAATTTGAATTTTGAATAATGAAATGATTTTAAAAGAAGAGAAAGGATCTTACTTAAATAAAGAGAACTATATTTGCGTCAAAACTCATTAAAATCCGTTCAGCTGTTTTGGCGCAATTGACTAACAAACATTCATTCATTCAAATATTCGCTTTTAGAATAGTGGCAAGAAAAAAGCACATCTATAGGTAAGAGGAGGTAGATATTAATATGCCTTCCTTGCGCCTAATGGTAAGTTGTAACTTAAATCTAATCTAAAGAATGATGGTCTTCAATTAGACTACTGTTTCTAGCGACCAGTATATCGTTACATGTTTCGTTCAGAAACACCTTGAAATTCGACCAATGGAAGTATTGGCTGTACGGATTTCCAACCCGCAATGCCGAGTGTAGTGACACTCGACGCATAGGCAATTTTGGGGGGCAAATACTAGTCTGGAATACTAATACCTTGGATTCACACATACTGATATTTGTTTCACTGGTAAATGGATAATCTGAGTATGTACTCGTATAGTATTTTGTATTACTGTAGCCATAACTTCCTACTCTATAACTAACCAATGTTATGAATGGCGAAAGTTTGAATCGGTGTTTGTTATTTAATTATGCTAGAGCAGCTAATCGGACCCTGGATGCTGGATACAATTTGGCACACAGAAATATGAAGATTATAGTCGAGATATCCTAGGGATAGTTTCCTGAATGAAAAAAGAATAGGATTAGTATTTCACGCGGAGGTAGCCATGAGCAATAGCTAGTACATGTAACTATATACAGGGTATACTTACGCGTACAGACGTAAAGTTACCCTGTGCTTCTAACACGCGTCACGCGGGTCCTCCGTCATTAAACTTTCTGACCAGTCCCATATTTCAAGACCAATTATTTAAACCAATTACGTAAAAAAGATAGCTGAAAGAATATTTCATCAGTTTCAAGGCAGTTAATCAAAGGAATATTATCTTTTTCATACGTGACGCAGTGACGCCGTCGGTAGACGTGCCACAGCGTACTGAAAACGTAATTAACGCTTATTGGCGTCACGTTCCTCGGCTGTGCTGCTGTGATTTAATTGGCCAAATTGTATTGTTTCATCTGCAGACTATACTCCGTCCATTATATTATTGTATTTTAGACAGCTCACTGACAGTGGTCGGTATAACTTTGTTCCAGCGTCAACACCTGAAAATCCTAACAAAAATTAGGCGCCAATACGTCATTTTCCATTGACATCGTTACGTCAGCCAGAAAGCAATTTTAGGGATGTAGATAGTCAATCGACTGTGTTTTTATTATAATAACTTGAAAATGTCACAATCGATATCGACTACAGAAAACATATTTTTTTAAATATTACATAGTTGGCGATTTTTAACCTATTTCTAAGCAAGAATTCGGATGTTTATAATTATTTATATTTGTATGATTTTTACGGAGAAATGTTTTTTGTAACTCCGTCATTTGTAGACGGATTGTCAAAATTCTTTTTTTGTTTGAAAGAGGTTTATTCCAAAATGGTCCCATTTAAATTGCATAAAGATCTGATGATGGATTTCAGAGACAGGCCACGGAACTCTTCAATAAATACCAGGAAATCAGCATGTTGAAATATTCTTCTAGAAGTCAGTTGTTTTGTTTTGGAGATTAGCGTATGCCTTATGGCCAACAATCGTTGTTTATTACATTTTTAAACTGTACAGACACGAAATATCTAAGTACTACTTTATTATTATGTATAGAAAGATAATAGATTATAGTTCCACATGAAATCATTTATAACATTTATCATAATATTTTCATATATCGATTTTTTTTATCGAGGTTTTTAACTTTGTCGATATTTTAAATTTTCATGCAATCACTACTATCATCTGTCTAAAATACAATAATATGATGGACGGGGTATAATTTCTGATATTTATGTAATAATCTTTAAATGTTTTTAACATGCATATTATTGCTTATAGTCGCTTCTCTCTCTCTCTCAATATGGATCGGCTATTAGAGATGTGACTGTTTGCTGATCCTTCAACCCCAAAATGAAAGCCTACGCTAGAGCCTTGGGCGACAGGTGTAGGTACTGGCTGGCTAGTGAGGTTGGGTTGGTAGAGTTCTGTATACCCAATTTATACCTACCTAAAGGTATACCCATTGAATTTGTATGGTAGACCGTATTTTCTTTATAATGTAACAACTATCGTATTGTATGATATAATGTATAACTGTTTTGTGTCCCAATGAAATAAAAATAAAAAAAAAGATAAAAAATAAATTGCACTGTTCAAATTTCAGGCAAGGCAACCAAAATTGACGATATTCAAGATAAGAAACTAAAATGAATCGGCCTAGTAAGCTTAACATCAATTACCGATTCCCGCTTAAATTATTGTACCTAAGATAGTAAATACACGAGGAATGGCGGCAATAAAATCTACCTTATTGATATAAATAGTTCAACTTTGCCCATAAAATATTCATTGGGATATTTTATAGTATAAAAAGGGAGTATAGGGAGGGAGAGGGTCTCGAAAGGCATGGGTTTTCCATTTGTAAATGGATTTTAAAATTAATGCATTCACCTATGGGACTGTCTCTGTATGATTAATTTAGTACCGTATCTAACTGTACTTATGTGATGAATTTCATCTGACTAAAATAGGGTTGGGCAAAAATTGTCGAGATAAAATTGCAACTTTGCCTTTCTATTTCTTAACATTAAAAGTCAACTGCTCCTACCCGAATGTATAAACCAGCTCGATAAAACATTTAATTTTGTGATCCCAACTTTATGCATCATTCCAGAGCTACTTAAGATACAGCACTTTTAGCGACCACATTTACCCGTTCCACTATCATCGCAACAGTAAATAGTTTGTTTTAGTTTTTATGGAGCCGGCAACGTACGAAAAATGCTGTTACCGCCTTGGGCAAAGTTACTCTTTATAGCATATGCACGTTTATACACGTTCATATGCTACGTACTGACTTTGCCCGCGACGACGTCCGCGTGAACGTTGTACTTATCGTGGACGCAGACGGAGTCGTGGATTTAAAAGCTTAAGTCTCTCCCTAGGTCCGAGACTACTCTGGTGTAAAGTTTCATTAGGACGGTTTAGAGGTTTAGTTGTGAAAAGGTAATAGACAGAGTTAGTTCCGCATTTATAAGATTCGCGTGGCTAGTACACACTTGCTATTAAGCAACGATGTGCTTAATTGTAGTGTACCCTGCCGTATTAACCAAGTTTTGTGTATATTGAAAAAAAAACAATTTTAATGTGTTTAACTTAACGGTGTTTATGTTGGATTCGAACTCGAGTTTTCAAGCGTGGTACTCATAATCGCTACCTATGCATCTCGAGATAGAACACGTAACAAGGTAACAAAATCCTCTCTCGTAACTTTTATTGAGCATCAATATTGTAGACTAGCTGACCCGGCAAACTTCGTACCGCCAATTTTTTCCCGCCCGCGCCGCGTGGCATCACATCCCGATCCCACTGCACCCTCTACTATATTAGGCATCTATTATAAAATAAAACTTCCTCTTGATTCAATCTATCTATTAAAAAACCACATCAAAATCCTAGTCGTAGCTTTAAAGATATAAGCATACATAGGGACGGACAGACGCGGAAGCGACTTTGCTTTATGCCATGTAGTGAAAAGTCCTTCTGTACAAATAAAGTCATTCAAGTGTCAATTACGATTGCATACCTTCTACGCTTCTACTTAATGTGTCTTACGGGGGTCTTACCTTAACCTCCGAACCTCGAGAGAAAAGCCTGTGCCAGAGGCTCATCCACCAAGTAACAGGTTCACCAGCTTCCTGTAGAGGTTAGTATCAGCCCCAAAGATTTCAATGGTGCCTTATACACCCACAACAGTTCTACACTAGCATATATAAATTTAACTAAACATGGGCAAAGTTATAATATTAAACGTAAAAGGTCATAAGTGCGGTCATAATCATAAATATCAATGTTTACGGGTATAGCGTGCGTGACGATTCGACAATAAACCTCGTATAGTACCATTTTACTGATATTTCGCCGGCATCATGCACATTACAATTTAATGTTCATAATTATGTTTTGGCGTTGTCCTTTATACGGTGGTTTAATGACAGACTAGCATATTTTGGCGTTCATTTAGAGCGAAGTACATAATTCATTTTTCATCTATTTGAACTCATATAAATGAGTTCACCCTGTCTGATATTAATGTAACTTCTAAAGAATGGAAGCTGCCATTACAGATATTTTATATTATACTTTTTTTTTTTTTTACTTCTTTATTTCATAAAATACTAGCTTTTGCCCGCGGCTCCGCCCGTGTGGATGTCAGTTCCCGGCAATTATTTGATTGATGATTCTCTACGTACAAACCTTCCCTGGACATCCACAAATAATTCAAGACCAAAATTTGCCAAATCGGTAAAGGCGTTGTTGAGTTATAACATTTACAACGAAAAGTGGCATTGATTTTTATATATATAGATAACTTACCATTTTAAATTTCAGTGAAAAGAAATTGCTTTACAGTCAAGTACCTACCCTTATACTACACACGAAACATAGCATTTTATAAAATAAACGATCATTACACCATATTGATAGAATTCCAAACAAAACCCAATTGAACATCCATTGATTCGTCACGATATTCGCATTACCGGCTTTTGCGACCCCGGTCGATGTACGACGGGTTAAACCCTGAAACATTAGGCCGCCCGTCCTAATCCCACGTATACCCGTTTGAGTGGCTAGTCCAACAAAGAGTTGTACGGGTTCGCACGATAAAGGGATTAAAATTTTAAAATTTATAGCTTAGGATTATGCGGTGGTGTGAGGGTTGATTGCGTTCGTATTAGAATCGTTAAAAATAGGTTTGGTGTTTGATGGAACTATTTTTTGTTTTGAAACTCTATCAGACTGACTGGCCCTGATGGCAAATAACATGACGCTCTCAGGCACAACGGTTCAGCAGAAATTACCTTTCTCTCGAAGACCCTCTCAAAAACGGTGGGTAAGTATTAAATGGTGGGGTTAGTGTTGTAAATGTGAGACTTTTGTTTTTAAATAATACATATTTACTTTTTTCTTCTTCTTTGATGTTATAGGTGAATAATGACTGCTTAATGACTGATAATGAATCGCTTACCAAGAATAATTTTTGCCATCTCAGTTATGAGCACAAGAAATGTTTTGCTATGCGTTCTGCTAGGGAATCCGCGTGGATGGTTGACGGTAATAAGCTTTGCGTCCAAGTGTAGCCGAAAAAATAGTTAAGGAATAAGAGTGTTAATCCATTTCTGCCTACCGTTTTAGCGATTTACAGTTGAGTCTGTAAAAAACTCAAATAAAAATGAAATAACTAGATTCTGATCTAGACCCGAAATATCTACTGTATTCCAAGCACGTACAATCTAATTATAGAAGAGACCTAAATCAACTGTATTAACATGCAAAATCATTTAGAGAATTCCACCCCAGCTGTCCTGGGCAAAGTTATTCGGAAAAGTTTAATGGTACTACATGTTTAATGTGAGCAAAGTTTTACAATAACTCAATTACTTAAGTGACATACATAAGGGATTTTAATGTGCGCATTTAAATAATGCAAGCGTTTTTACTATCCTTGAACTTTGATCTACAGGTTGCGATCCGAGTCCCTAAAGTCCAAACCACAATTCTATCACATTAACAGAAACATATTAGCTGAACCAAGCAAGTATTTACGTCTGATATATAGTATTTTGAAGTCCGAGAATAGCTCTTGCACTCCTTCCTTCCACAATTTGACTCATTACTCGCAAAATTTCTTAGTTACATACATTAATATTTAAATGTGAATTATGGCGTTTACAAAATATGTCACTGTATATAAGCGTCCTTAAATCTACTGCGTTTCCAAACTAGTGGCGCTGACCTCACTTAATAAAAAGTTTCCGTTAATACTACATTGAATTATAAGTTTTATAACACAACATTGCCGCTGCCGCAAATACTATGGCAGTGATTCAAGAAAATGTTGAACACATTTTTAAAATTATTCTTTATTATTACTTACGATACGACGTCAAAACATGGACATGCTTTCAGCCTTAGCATCCCAGGATTTTAAATATTGTTGAGTTGGAAGTTACTTTTATAAACGTATACTTACTTTGTACGAACAGGGTGGGCCAATGTTAGGTTTCGATTTATATTTATTAGTTGTTAACGTAGTTTTTATGTCTAGTGAAAACTTTTAGATACAGTCTCCAAAATAGAGGTGAAACGTTTGTAATGTATCACGAATAGAACGAAACTTTTAATACGCGGCTTTTTATGTATTTGAACATAACTTAAAATAAAGCCTTTATCTTTTTAACACGCCTCAGGCGTAGGTGGTGAGGCAGGCAAGGGCCTGCATCGACCTGGGAGCCCTTGGGATCCCGGATCTGGTGTGCAAGCCCACGCGCACCGGATCTCGGATCTTCGAGGTCCCCGGCGCTACCAGCGGCCCTAAAGCCGACGCCCTGGCGGCTACGCTTAGGGAGACGCTGGACGCGGCTGATGTCCGGGTGTCCAGGCCCAACAAGTGCGCAGAAGTGCGCATATCGGGTTTGGACGACTCCATCACGGCCGAGGAGCTTAGGCTCGCCGTGGTTGAGGCCGGAGGCTGTCCTCAGGACACAGTAAAGGTCGGAGCTATACGCTTCGGCCGGCGTGGACTGGGGGCAGCAGTTGTCGGCTGCCCCATCGCGGCAGCCCAAAAGGTTGCCGATGGGCGGAGCCTCCTCATCGGGGGCTTCCAGAGGGTGCAGGTGCGGCTCCTGCAGGCCCGACCGGCACGGTGCTTCCGGTGCCTGTCGGTAGGCCACGTAGGGGTGCAGTGCACGGCGGAGGTAACAGTCGGTGACCGTTGCTTCCGCTGTGGCCAACCCGGTCATAAGGCCGGTAGTTGCGAAGCTCCGTTGCACTGCTTCAGGTGTGCAGCGGAGGGCAAGCCGGCCGACCATAGGGTTGGTGCCAAGGCCTGCACTGCGGGGAGGCCGAAGCCGGGAGGCAGGCGCTCCGTCTCTGGTTCGCGGCAGGGCGCGGAGATGGGGGTTCCATAATGGATCCTCAGCTCCGCGTCCTGCAGGCAAATGCAAACCACTGTGTCGATGCTCAGGCACTTCTGCTCCAGAGCACCGCACAGTGGGGCATTAATGTCGCCGCTGTCGCCGAGCCGTACATTCACCGGTTTCTCGGGCCTGCCTGGGAAACCGACCTGGCCGGATCGGTGGCACTGGTGCACAACGCCGCTGCCGGCAGTCCCCCCCTTGTTGTCGTGACAAGGGGGAATGGCTGCGTAGCGGCACTCGTGGGGGGAATAGCGGTCGTGGCAGTCTACTTCTCGCCGAGCCGAGTCATAGATGAGTACCAGCAGTGGCTGGATCATCTGACCGTCGTCGTCAATACCTGTTACCCTCACCCGGTTCTGGTGCTCGGGGACTTTAACGCCTGGTCTATGAACTGGGGTTCCCGGCGCACGAATCCGAGGGGCAGGGCAGTGGAGAGCTGGGCTGATAGTCTCAGCCTAGTTCTCCTGAATCGCGGGGCCGTCGCCACGTGCGTGAAGAGCTGGGGCGACTCAATTGTGGACCTTTCGTTCGCGAGCGCCCCGCTCTCAGGCCGTGTGCAGGGCTGGCGTGTCCTTGAGGAGGTGGGGACAGCGTCGGATCACCGATACATTCGGTTCGACGTCTCCCCTCCTGCGGGCGCCGCGCCGTTTACACCGGCCCCACGCGAGCCACGTTGGGTGCTTAAGAGAATGGATCGGGAGGTCCTCCTGGAGGCCGCCATCGTACAGGCCTGGGCCTCTGCGCCGGACAGGCCTGTCGACATAGACGATGAGGCGGCGTGGTTCCGGGAGGCCATGACGCGTGTCTGCGACGCGGCTATGCCTAGGGCTCCGCCCTATAATCCGAGGCGTCAGGTCTACTGGTGGTCGGCGGACATTGCGAGGCTCCGACAGGCCTCCGTGATCGCTTTCCGCCGGTGGACCAGACTCCGAAGGAGGCGTAGCCGCCCCGCAGATACGGAGCCCCGAGAGGCGGAGCTTCATGCGGGGTACAGGGAGGTCAGAAAGGCCCTCCGAGTGGCCATAAGGCAAGCAAAAGCAGCAGCTCATAAAGAGCTGCTGGAGACGCTGGAGCGGGACCCATGGGGGCGGCCTTACCTTATGGTAAGGGGCAAGCTGCGCCCCCGGGCCCCGCCATTGACCCGGTGTCTCCAGCCGGAGCTGCTCGGAGGAGTCGTTGGCTCCCTGTTCCCAGCGCGGGCGGTGGAACATATTCCACCGCAGATGACTCCGCCACCTAGGTCGCCTATGGCGCCCAACGTGGATGACGACGACGTGCCCGAGGTCACTTGGGTAGAGCTGGAGCTGGCGGTGTTAAGGCTTAAGGCCAAGAACACCGCCCCGGGACCAGACGGCATTCCAGGCCGAGCGTGGGTCCTAGCTCTAGGCGAAGAAGACGCTCTCGAGCCCCGACTGAGAGGGTTTCTCAGCGCATGTTTGGAGCGAGGCCAGTTTCCGAAGATGTGGAAGACGGGGAAACTGGTCCTCATCCGAAAGGCGGGGCGCCCGGCGGACTCACCGTCCGCCTACAGGCCCATAGTGTTGCTCGACGAGGTGTGCAAGCTCTTTGAAAGAGTCATTGCAAAGCGCCTCGTCGAGCACCTATCCATGGTGGGGCCTGACCTGGCGGATGGCCAGTATGGCTTCCGCCGGAGGCGCTCCACCGTGGATGCCATCATGCGCGTGAGGACTCTGGCGAAGGACGCCGTCACTCGGGGCGAGGTGGTGTTGGCGGTGTCACTGGACATCGCCAACGCCTTTAACACCCTGCCCTGGAGCTGCATTAGGGAGGCGCTCGTGTATCACGAAGTGCCTCTCTACCTTCGCCGCATAGTCGGGGCGTATCTGTCGGAGAGAGCAGTCGTCTACCCAAGTGCGACCGGGCTCGGTCGGCGAGAGATGTCGTGCGGTGTTCCGCAGGGATCGGTCCTGGGACCGCTACTGTGGAACATCGGTTACGACTGGGTGCTTCGCGGTGAGCTCGCGGACGGTGCCGCCGTCACGTGTTATGCGGACGACACGCTGGTGACGGCGTGCGGGTCTACATACCGCGAGGCGACCCTGAAGGCCACGACCGCGGTTGCCCAAGTCGTGGAGCGGATCCGGCGGCTGGGTCTCGAGGTGGCTCTGCATAAAACCGAGGCCATGTTCTTTCATGGGCCTCGGCGCGTCCCACCAGAGGATTCCAGCCTCATAGTGGGAGACATTTCCATCGCCATCAAGCCCCAGATGAAATATCTGGGACTCGTTCTCGACGGCCGGTGGAACTTCGGGGAGCATCTCCGAAGACTGGCCCCTAAATTGAAGGACACAGCTGCCGCCTTGGGGCGGCTGCTGCCCAACATGAGGGGGCCGGATGACTCCTGCAGGAGACTCTACGCGGGAGTCGTGCGGTCTATGGCCCTATATGGGTGCCCAATATGGGCGGACACCCTGACGGTCCACAATGCGCGTCTGCTGCGTGGGCCGCAGCGTGCAATGGCCAGCAGGGCCATTAGGGGGTACCGCACGATATCTCTGGAGGCGGCGAGTCTCCTTGCCGGATCCCTACCGTGGAACCTGGATGCGAGAGCCCTTTCGATGCTATATCGGTATCGAAAGGAGGCGCGGGAGCAGGGACGGGAACCCGAGCCTGATGAAATTCGGGCCGTGAGGTCTCAGCTCCACAGGGACATGGTAGCGGAATGGGAGCTACGACTTGGGCGACCAAGCGCAGGGCACGCCGTAATAGCGGCGGTAAGACCCATCATGGAGGAGTGGCTAGAGAGGCCACACGGCAGCCTCTCGTACCGGCTGACGCAGGTGATCACCGGACACGGGTGTTTCGGGAGTTACCTGTGTCGGATCCGGAAGGAGCCAACGTCCGAGTGCCATCACTGTGATGCGAGCGAGGACACGGAGCTGCACACGCTGACCGAGTGCCCGGCGTGGGACACGCCGAGGCGGGTCCTAGTGGCGGCTCTGGGGGTGGGAGTCCTCACACTCGCCACGTTGCTCACAGCGATGGTACGATGCGCGAACGCTTGGGGTGCGGCTGTCTCCTTCTGCGAGCAAGTAATGCTCGAGAAGGAGGCGGCCGGTCGGGTCCGGACCAGACTCCGGGCCCGGGAAGCCCGCGCAGAGCGAAGACGAACCGGACGTCGGAGGTCGCAGAACGACCTCCGTCCTCCATGAGCGCTGGCCTGGGGGTGACCGGTGGAGCCGCCTGTCACCCTAGCAGAAGCAGGCCGCGGCGGCGGCGCAAAATGCGCCTCCCCGTAACCGGGGCTAGATGGGGACACTGTGGTCCCCACAACCCGAAGGGGGCCATCTCGATAGAGATGGTCCTGGGTCTGCCGGGGTGCGAGAGATATGCTTTTGGCAATCTCACCTCCGGCAACCAAGGACCCAAGACGGCGTGCGTTTTAGTCGGTTCGAGTCCGACATAACCGCCTCCACCGGCTCCGTGGGGGTGGTATCCGTGGGGATTTTTCGCACGATAAAAAAAAAAAAAAAAAAAAAAAAAAAACACGCCTCAGGCGTTATGTCGTGTTTCTTTACCTCGTTCTGTGTACACCCTCAGGAGCATATCTCTGGGATTCTGTCCGGCCTTGGCCTTCTACTATATATTATGTGAATAATAAGTAGAATTTGGATGCCCGCCTCGCACATCTCCGGTAAAAATTGTTTGGATAAGCAAAAATTGAACAAAAATTACAATAATTGTTGAAATATTGTATTAAACTGGTTGAAATATTGTATTGAACTGTATTGCTGTGAATTATTCATTAGGTCTGCAATGGAAACATGATTGCCACGGATGTAAATGTAGTTATGTATTTATGGAAATACGAAATTTTTAATTTTCCTATACATTCATTACCCCGTCGGCCCGGTGAAAATATGCTTCAGGATTAATTATTTACCGTATTTATTATTCACATGTCGACTATACTACGATAACTATCACGCAAAATTATCTGGACTTGGGAAAGAGCCTCGTTTATTACGTATATATATACCGAATTCCTTTACTCCTAGAATAATTTATTCATGAATGCGTGTCCATATTTGAGGTTATTATCCTGAAATAGCTTTAACTACTACGTTAACTGCTTATTACTCAACGACCTAAATGTATGTGTACTGTCTTCGCATGTACACTATCGCAATTATTATAATCTAGGCAACGGACATAGCAATTAATCTTCCCGTTGATTGTGTTTTAAAACGTTTAGCCTAGCCGTCAGTCATGGCGGTTTGAATTGCTGACTTTTTGTACCTGAAACTAGGACACCTATTAAATGTAGCACGTATACAGAAGTGAAGAATATAGTCTATTGTCGACGCAAAAAAGATATTTTACCGTTCGGCGAGACAATTGTGATAGTCAACAGCTAGCAGCGATTTATAAAAACTTCTGTGACGACGTAAGGCATACCTAGACGAAAAGGTACAACTTAAGAAGTATCATATCTTAATTACCTACTGTAAGCATTTGAATATTTGAGTAGTATATTAATAAAAAGCCGTTTACTGTATTTTCTACATGGTGAAAGTTAAAACATTCTGCCATTCATGCCTGCTATAATGTTATAGACCAAAGCATAAAATAAATTGGATTCCAAACGTTCCACGTCTCCCTCGCGCGCTTGCAGACCCAAAGCAAGCATAGGTTTTAGATTGCCGTTTAAATATACAGTAAGTATGTTATAAAATACTTATATTTATAATTGAAATTCTCATAAAATACACATATTTGAGAGTAAATTGTAGTCTCGTAGGTTTTTTTACGTTATTTTCTGATAGGATGACCAATTTGTAGTGTACATATATCCATGACCATAACTAGTATAAAGAAATAATTTCTATATCCTATTACAGAAATGAATTATTTTGCAGAAGTTATCTAATCTATCGTAGGCAATGTTGTTGGAGTTTGGCAAAGTTGATGTTGTTGTTATAATTTGTTGAGTGGTTGCTTGAGTGCTCCAAGGAAATATAAGGTTCCTTTGAGAATATTAATCAGAAATGGTTGTTTTCCACTAAGGTGGCAAACCAAAAAAATACGAAATATTTTAAATTTAATTAAACTGATTTTCATTACTGAGATGCAGTATAAATCTTTCATCACAAAAATAAGCTTTACACATACGTACATTTATGTAATAATGAAATGTAGGATATGCTGTACCTACCGTAAAAGTCTTTTTATTTTAGTCAAGCGAGGCGAGGTACGGCTTGCCTCTTGCCTCGGAAGAAGTCGAAACATATCTAAATTGTTCGTCTTTTTTCCTCAGACTAAAAGTTTTTTCATTAAAAGGAACGAATGAAGTCGTAAATGTCATAAACCTGCATGTGAAATCTGATATCTTCGTTGTTGTTGGAGTTTTAAATTTTTCGTACATGTACATTGTACATGACGTATTAAGAGGGGGGAAGGGGATAAAAGGTGAGCGTTTGGACCGCGGGTGTACCGATTAGAATTCTGCTGATTTTTTGCAGGATGATAGTACCTGTAGTGTACCTCAGTGTACCTTTCATAGAATTCAGTGTACCTCTCTAGATAATGAAATATTTAACCAAAATAGGTACACCCGCCATCCAAACGCTTAGACCGCGGGTGTACTTATTATTTCTGTTAGGAGACGCTAAATTCATTATTTCTTTATTGATAACATTAGTACCTGCAGTGTACCTCAGTGTACCTTTCATAGAATTCAGTGTACCTCTCTAGATAATAAAATATTTAACAAAATAGGTACACCCGCCATCCAAACGTTTAGACCGCGGGTGTACTTATTATTTCTGTTAGGAGACGCTCAATTCGGTATTTCTTTATTGATAATATTAGTACCTGCAGTGTACCTCAGTGTACCTTTCATAGAATTCAGTGTACCTCTCTAGATAATAAAATATTTAACAAAATAGGTACACCCGCCATCCAAACGTTTAGACCGCGGGTGTACTTATTATTTCTGTTAGGAGACGCTCAATTCGGTATTTCTTTATTGATAACATTAGTACCTACAGTGTACCTCAGTGTACCTTTCATAGAATTCAGTGTACCTCTCTAGATAATAAAATATTTAACAAAATAGGTACACCCGCAGTTCAAACGTTTGGACCACGGGTGTATTGATTATTTCTCTTAGGAGGCGCTATATTCGCTATTTCCTTGTTGATAACATATGTACCTGCTGTCTACTTCAGTGTACCTACAATCAGATCTAGTGTACTTCTATTGATGAAAAATTATACCTATAACAAAGTTACATAAATACCAATTTTATCAACCCGCCATTAAAGATCATATTATTATCTCAATTTTATTATTCATTCTCCAGTAAGGCTAAGGTCACCATTATAAAAATCCAAGCAAAGTATCAATAGTGGACACTGACCCAATAGTGGATATTGGGTCAGTGTCCACTATTGATACTTTTACCTTAATTATGTACTTATATATTATAGTTATTTTACTTGATTGCGTAAAGACTTATGACCGGTGAAGGCAGCACTTGCCATCAGCCTTGATGGCAAGTACTGCCTTCACCGGTTCCGAAAAGTACAAAAGAAACAACAAAATAAAGACCGCCTATTTTTTGTTTCTTTTGTAGTTTTCGTAACCGGTGAAGGTAGCACTTGCTATCAGCTTTATCATCAGTCTTTACGCAATCAAGTAAGTATATATAGGTGTACCAGAAACTCATGGCAAATTGCAAATTTGAAAATTATAAAGTGCATATTGGGGAAATTGGATTAAACTATCTTGATACTTTAAAATTGTGGAGAAAATATAATTATTTTTAAACAATGCACAGGGACTATACTGGGTGTAAGGGGAACGCTCCTGAAGCCGAAAAGTAGTACTTCAGGTACATAACACATTGGCATAAAAATAAAATCTATATGGATAAAAAAAATTTTTTACGAATTCTTTATTGAATGTTTTATATTTTTTATTTTGCATTATTTACTCTCCATCGTGCTATTAAAGCAAAATGAAACGGTAATTTCATAAAAAGAACATCACTACAAAGAAAAAACAACTAGCGCCAAGCGCGTGCTCTTTTGTAGTGGTGTTTTTTTATTAAATTACCGTTTCATTTAACTTTACTAATACGATGGAGAATGCATAACGCAAAAAAAAAAAAAATTCGCCATCGACATGAAAAAATGCGACATAGCTGAACTAAAAATAAAACTAAACTGGAACAACTACAACTAGGTATTATATCATGATCATGACCAAAAAGAAGTTATAATACAAGTGGCAAAGAATAAAAATCTATGTAAAAGTACCAAAATGGTACAAGCCAAATTATTGGTCAAACCACTACAAAGACCAGAAACTTTGAAACAAAAAAATATTTAACATTTCGGTGTATATCAATGTCAAATTTTGTGAACATTGTATGCCGGTCAGACTTGTGCGCATGTGCGTCTTATGTCTGTTATAAAGAAATAGTCGTACAAGAGTTTCATCTCTGTGAGATGGTCGAATTTGACGTGATGAAATCAACATTGCCATATGAAAGTCGTAATTCTTTTTTTAAATCGTGCCATGAGATTCTGGTAGACCTATAAGTACATAAGAAAAGTAAAAGTATCAATAGTGGACACTGACCCAATAGTGGAGCTTGGATTTTTATAATGGTGACCTTAGCCTTACCGGAGAATGAATAAAAAAATTGAGATAATAATATGATCTTTAATGGCGGGTTGATAAAATTGGTATTTATGTAACTTTGTTATAGGTATAATTTTTCATCAATAGAAGTACACTAGATCTGATTGTAGGTACACTGAAGTAGACAGCAGGTACATATGTTATCAACAAGGAAATAGCGAATTTAGCGCCTCCTAAGAGAAATAATCGATACACCCGTGGTCCAAACGTTTGAACTGCGGGTGTGCCTATTTTGTTAAATATTTTATTATCTAGAGAGGTACACTGAATTTTATGAAAGGTACACTGAGGTACACTGCAGGTACTAATGTTATCAATAAAGAAAAACCGAATTGAGCGTCTCCTAACAGAAATAATAAGTACACCCGCGGTCTAAACGTTTGGATGGCGGGTGTACCTATTTTGTTAAATATTTTATTATCTACAGAGGTACACTGAATTCTATGAAAGGTACACTGAGGTACACTGCAGGTACTAATGTTATCAATAAAGAAATAGTGAATTTAGCGTCTCCTAACAGAAATAATAAGTACACCCGCGGTCTAAACGTTTGGATGGCGGGTGTACCTATTTTAGTTAAATATTTTATTATCTAGAGAGGTACACTGAATTCTATGAAAGGTACACTGAGGTACACTACAGGTACTATCATCCTGCAAAAAATCAGCAGAATTCTAATCGGTACACCCGCGGTCCAAACGCTCACGATAAAAGAACAAAAATATGCATGAAATAGTATTATTAGGTGTAAATATGAAAAAAAAACGCAAGTAAAGGGTTTGGTTTCGTTTAGTCAATGCGTGCCTGTCCCTGTATCCGATTTAATATCATAATATAAGTGAAGTTAACGGTAACATTCGCTAATAAATTACTCAGCGAGTCAAGCGTTATTCGATACTAAATGCAAATCCTCAAAAAAATGCTTATAGATAGATTTATTTTCTGTTCAACAAAGCAGACACCGTGACCTATGATTATATTTTGTACCAGAAGCATCACGTACGTGATGTCAATCATGACCTTGACGAGTTGTGTACGTGTTCAACCATAAAAACTTATCTTTACGGTACTTGCAAACTTCTACCAGCCGAGTAGGCCTACCAAGAAATGTACTTAACGTACATCCGAAGTTACGGACCAGGGTTTCGGGCAATCCGTGCCATGAAACGCATTTATCCCACAATCGCCTCCAAAGAGTTGTAGAGAAATGGCATAAGACGGTAGTTATATCATAATCGAACCAAATCTACGCCTGATGATGAAAATACGTGGACGCGATTTTACATTTTGTCTTGCCTTTTTTGCATAGTTCGCACCTTAGACATGTACCTAAGTCACTTTGGATTTCTATAGGTGGGGCTTAAGCCGGACTAAGGCATATGCTACACTTAACGGTAATGCTGTCGCGGAACTTTCTTCACCGTTATTGCATATTTAAGATCCGCGATGGCATTACTGTCAAATGCAGCATAGGTCATTATTTCGCCTAAATCGTACCGATAGACATCCGAAGTAAGAGTAACTCCTTGGAATCCTTGGATGTTTCGTACGGGCTTGGAAAGTTTCGGATGTGCATTTCATGGTAGCCCCATCCAGAGCTCGACAAGGCCAAGCACGTACCATCTTTATAAACTAAAAGTACAGTTTGACACATTAAAACTTCATCATCATCGTCTTATCTCTGTTCCCGGTTACATCCTTAGCTTTCATCTCTGAACCCGGGTCCGCTCTCTTTTTTAATATTAGATCGCCTGATGATAAGTTGGGGTGCAGTGGAAATAGTGGCGGCCATTCGTTTTTTTCCTTTAGATTTGGCTTGTATGGTTTTAATGGAAACTTTCGTCCGTCAATCAGCAGGAGTACCGAACTAAGTCAAACCAAACGCATATGAGTTTGCTTTGTCTCCGTAGAGGTTGATGAGGCCCCGTACAGTAAAACTTATTCATTAAAAAACGTAACACGAAAGTAATAAAGTCAGTCTGAAAGGGTGTGCTTAAACCTCATTAAAATAACATTAAGCAACATGTATTTGTTTGAGAATTTCGAAATGTTTGTGTAACTGGAGATAGCTTTTTGATTAGCACATTTGGATGTCGGATAATTACTTATGTATCTACCTTCTTTTATATCGTAGGCACAGGCGGGACCGAGGTGGGATCCATTAATTTTCTTTCAATTTATGATTTGCAAATGGATTCCGCCTGCTATCAAACTTGTTTTTGTGTTTTAGGGCATTGCTCAACTCTTATAGGTAGTTTAATTTATAGAGAGCCGAAACCTCGCAAGGAAGTACAGGTATCTCACGACTAGAAGTGTCTACCTCCGAGCTTGAGCCGAGGGTTGCGTGTAAGAGGTGTCTAGAATACCTAATTAGTTTAGTACTTCGTCACGCAACGCGGCACGGTAGCTGTTGGAACTTGTGATTACAGTTCAACTTGTACGTATACAAGTTTGATTATGGAAATATCTAGAAGTTTATCGTACGCATAGATCAAAGCAAATAGCGTAACTTTGGTTCATTGTTGGTAAATATTTTGACTAATTTGTTGAACAGCCTGAATGCCTTCGTTTACTCTGTGATATTAGTTTGATATTTCGCTACGTGAAGAAATATTCGAACTCGATTTAGAAACACTTCAAAACTTCAAGAACCGTTGGTAATAAAAAAATTTGACTGCTATTTTTATTTGTGATTTGACATCTAATAGATCCCTTTTTATAGTGCAAAAACCCTCCCCGCGAACTCGAACTGACTAAAACCGCATGCCGTCTTCGATCATCAAATGCCGGAGTTAAATAAAGCCTTGCACCAAATAAAATATCACTTTGTTTAAAAGCTTTGTCTACTTTTTGTACCCTTGTGACGTCAGGTGTAAAAATTCTTCTTTGATAAAGATAAAAATATTGTACGGACGTCATCTTTTATCTCATCAGATCATCTTTTGAAACATGTTTTAAGATTGACTTGACAACTACGGTGTTGAGGAGATGGAACAAGAGATTATGGTTGTACTTTGATGGTATCGTACAAACAGTTGTACGTATTAACAAGCTGAGTAGACTTCTTTTTTTTACCGTGGGGGAAAATCCTTCATGGATGTTATGCTGGACTCCTACCGACTAAAAACCCCCACGGTATCGCCCAGCAGCTTATAGTTGGGAGCCCCGGGTAAGTCCTCGGAAGGATGTCCCAGGGCTCCTAACAGACCTACGGCTAATATGCGGCCTCGTCTAGGGGGTGGTTCGGGTGCTATCCCGCGTCTATGGGGTGTTTTCGGGTATCATCCCGCTTCTTAGGGGGAGGGGGCCAACTCACCGTCCTCAGGCCCCCGGTCATGGACACTCCACGGAAATGCCGTAGCGGATCTTTCACTTCGGAGTGCCAATGCATGTTTTACCGCACAAATGACTGAAGACTGCGGCAAATCCGTCATTCACGTACACAATAGATAAAACATCGGTGTTCGGCGGAAAATCCGCGAAGGAATTTCCCAATAAGTGTAGCATAAGCCAATGCCTCTGGAGTCTCTTCGACCAATGACTTATGCCATTTTGCTTGACGAAGAATTCATTACCCTGCAACGTATTTATAACATCATTTGGGACCTTTTTACTTTGAATAATCGATGTACTTAGCACCCTTTTACCACCGATATCCATATTTAAGTAGGCTCTTACACATGATCAAGTTAAGCAATTCTAACCGTTATAAAACATAAGTGAGATCGTTTAGATAACTGAACGATGCTGTTCAGCTTCTTACCTTCCGCTTTATGGACGAAATTAAGAAAACCAACGCACAGAGTCATTGGTTTAATGAATGAGATAACGTCAAAATGGACAGTATTCTTCATTACTTTAAATTACTATTTTAAAAGGTATCCATAGATTGTTTCGTAATCTAAACTATCTTCTATCACATTCAATTAAGTATTTTTTAGAAACCTTTTTATACCGACTACGTTGAGGTCAGCTTGCACTCTAAAAAACGGTCGAAATTAGTTCTTTCTTAATTTGACTTTGATAATTTTTGTCTTATTTGACTGCACCTCGCCTGATGTAAGCTGTGGTAAAGTCTCAGGAAAGGAAAAATTCTAAGGATCTTTTACTTGCTTTTTTAGCACATCTAACGAGCGACCTTCCAATTCTGTTTCTACAACACACAAGAATTTATTTCCGAGATAAGTAATACATACCTACCTACTCTTTGAAGTCTTTCGTAAAAAATCCAGTCCAAATCAGCAGCTGAACAGATCTGGATGAAATTTGGCACAAAGACAGACCATATTATGGTACAGCTTATAGGCTACTCTTTCTTAGACGCTTATTGCTGGGGGTGAACGGTGGAGCCGCCTGTCACCCGAGTAGAAGCAGACCGCGGCGGGCGGCGCAAAGTGCGAGGTCCCCACAACCAGAAGGGGACCAAAGAGATGGTCCTGGGTCTGCCGGGGTGCGAGAGATATGCTTTCGGCAATCTCACCTCCGGCAACCAAGGACCCAAGACGGCGTGCGTTTTGGTCGGTTCGAGTCCGATATAACCGCCTCCACGGCTCCGTGGGGATATTTCGCACGATAAAAAAAGACGCTTATTGCTAGTTTTAGAACAAAATCTTTGGTGCGCATCTGTCTGTGGTATCTATAGATTGTTCCATAATAATTAATCTAAGCCATCTCCTATCGCGTTCAAACTGTTTTGGCTTTATAATTAACTTTGATTTGGGTCGTTTTGGAGCGAGAATGCTAACAAAAAATACCTGGAAAGGCCCGCCAGTGCCCGGCACCTTTTCAAATTAATGTGTTTTTTTTTCTCCCAGACACGGCTGAAGGTATTGTTGCAGAATAATTTGTACCAACAAATATAATTAGGTTTAAACAAGAAAATATTGTGGACATTACCTAAGTACTTTTGCTTTATACAATTTTTTCTAATTTATTTCGGAAGTTTGTGCGAATAAAACTATTAGAGATGCGCCGAGTAACACTTTTGCCGAGTAACGAGTACCGAGTTTTACTCGGCTCAATATATTTTTAACCGAATACTCGGCCGAGTAACTCGGTTCAATCAAATTCCCATTTTGCACGCGTAAATAAGTACTAACAGGTTCTCAACGGTTGGTTAGTTTGACTGCAATGCTTCGATATCGCCTTTGGGTTGTGTAGGTCAGATGGCAGTCGCTTCACAGAAAATATCGAAGTTCAGCCAAATCCGCAGTTACACTGGTAAAAGCGGACCCCTGACTCCAAGTAAAAAAACTTTGGATGCGACTGGGATTAACGCAATGATGAAGAAGAAGGTTCACGACGGTCGAGAGGCCGGCGGTATATATCTCTAATAACTCGGTTTGAATACTCGGCATTCAAACCGAGTTATTCGGCCGAGTACCGAGTATCAAAAACCCACCGAGTACGCCGAGCACCGAGTATCAACCGAGTACTGGGCCCATCTCTAAAAACTATTATTAACGGATTCTATCGCGATTTATTGACATTGGTATTTAAGGGCTCAAAAGCAACCGAAACGTCGGGTTAAGTGTAAATAGTTAAATAATAATACCAAATAAATCGCGATGAAATCCGTTAAAATTAATTTTAGTAATAGCCGACTCATACCAGTAATCTACCGTTAATGTATTTTTACCTAATCACGACAGACATGGATGTTTGATAGTATACTTATTTTTCAAGCCACAGGAATCACACAGTATCATACAGATACTTACTTAACTTATAACTCTCGCGTTCCATGATATCATCCATGATATACCTACCATGATCGCGTTAATTCCTGTTATTATTCTCGTATACTTGTTCACTACCACAGTCGTACAAAACATAAAATATTCCTCGTAATGTTATAATCATAATTAAACCCAATGATCATTCGTTCGGTACACGCTCTTGCCGTAGACAGGTGGCTCCATTAGTACAACGTGTTCATAAACTTATCTCGATCCTCGATCGTTGGTTAAAACTTCCCGGGTTATCTATACTTCACATCTATCTGTTCACGTATTCTGTTCGCGTATCAGCAGTTTTTTGTATGTGTAAATCTTCTGACTTCTATATTGTTTATATTATACTACTAAGTCTGACGGTAATGCATAAAAACAATTGAATCGCAATAGCTATCAACCGACTTTTAACACTGCGCCACTTTGTGGGACTATTATGTACGTATACGCCTACGCCTGTACAAAAAGGTATCAAAATTATGAACTCATTTGGTTATTAGGCCATTGAAACGTTTATACAGAAAAGCGAATTTCACTTAAAAGAAATATTCCTTAATTTTTAGAAGAGAAAATGCTCGTAGGTCTTTTTTAAAACTACTTGCTCTCGGGCGCTACGCACCCCGTAAATTCCCAGGTAAATACAACCCTGAGTATTGCAACACAGTCAATAAATTCATTACATCTACCTTCGCGATACATATTTTGTACCCAATAATTACCTACAAAAGAATGTTCCACCGGACGCGAGTCTTTTCCACAATCTTAACAAAAGACCGTAAAATCGGGGTAGTAAGGTAGAAATTGTATTGTTACTAGTGTTGAATCAATTATATGAATATCTCCGTTGGTAAACTGGTTCTTTCCCGACGATGGATTGGACTAGCTACTGAGGCAGTAGATCTACTTTTTTGAACGAAATATTTTCATTAAAATGTATTTGATCCCGTTTTTTCGTTATAAAAATGGACCTTGAAGGACTCAGTTTGTATTTTACATAGAATATAAGTTCAATTAAACTAGTTCCTCACTTCTCAAGCATTATTTAAAAAAAATGATTGAAATCTAGTAACGTAGTTGTTTTCGCCTTTTTGAAATTAGGCTGAATATCACTCATTGGTGAAATCTAGCCTAATTTAAAGAATTCAATTCTATCAACGAGCTATAACTCGCGTTTTATTATCTAATATAAAAGTACCTAATACTTAAATACCAGTTTTAAAGTTTGTAATAAATATTCGATAATAAAAACGCTCATCAAAAGTGGTTCACTTGTCTTTGTGCTCACATCCAGAAACATACAATCACACAGAAATATTAAATATTTAACTTAAGCTTAAATTCGGGTTTACTCAAATTAATTTTGCATTGCAATTTTTTTTTACCTAGAACAAAATTTCACTCAACGAGTAGGTTCAGCTCCATAAAGCTACGTTGAAGCAATTTATTTAGCGTTAGGCCTTCACTTTTTACAGGGTTCGCGATCCCAAACCCTTTTCACAATAACGAACTTGTGCATTGAAGAATTGTTCGGGTCGGAATAATACATTTGCCATCAAAGGGCGCTCCATGTAAAGAAGTGAATATTTGAGTTTATCTCTTAGCGTTAGGAAAGTTTTGATCAACTTTTTTGTTGACTCCTTAACTCATACTCGTAGTAGGACGGTAAACAAGTGTATTTATGTATCTATATGTTATGTGGATGAAAACTCTAGTCACTATCATGGTCCAAGAGCTTTGGAACCAAATTACACCCTCTTTCTGTGCCTCGATTTAGTTACCTCTTGACTATTATCGGTATAAAGTGACTTTGAGCGAACGACTTGATGCAAAATAAACCAAATTTAGAAATGAGTGAAAGAATGCACCTCACACTGCAAAGCGAATGCTCTGTAGGTTTGTAAAAAACCGGGTTTAGCTCTCAGTTAAAGAAATAGAAAATCCGTGAAAAAGAGTTTTGACCTAATATCGCGTAAACTTTCGACAATATACCATTAAATTCTATATTGCTTCTCAAACTACCAAATCACACATTGCTTTTTATAGCTCTGTTTGTTTTGATCACTGAACAGCGGATATTACGTGTCACTTTGATTATATGTAATGCTGTGTCCAGTTAAATTTTACGCCATATGGACACATAATTCATCACGGTCAGATTTCAATGTCGATATTGTAGATGTTCGACACATTAAACTGCGCGTGAAAAGAGTGACATTTTCTTTAGACACTTTGAACTATTTTTGGTAAAGAAAATTATAGTATGAAATCTTATGGGTTCGCGTTACTGATATGCTTACAGGATACTGTCCAATGTTTACGTGGATATCACTCATTGAATAAAAGGAATAAGCTTTTTTTAGTAACGTGTTCTGTCGCTATTTATTTGGTTTTCTTCTATTATTTACACTTTTTTTTTTTTTTTTTTTTTTTTTAACCGTGGGGGAAAATCCTTCATGGATGTTATGCCGGACTCCTACCGACTAAAAACCCCCACGGTAACGCCCAGAAGCCTATGGATGGGAGCCCCGGGTAAGCCCTCGGAAGGATGTCCCAGGACTCCCATCAGACCTACGGCTACAATTGCGGCCTCGTCTCGGGGGTGGTTCGGGTGCTATCCCGCGTCTATGGGGGGGTTTTCGGGTGTTATCCCGCTTCTTGGGGGGGGGGGGGGGGGCGTGCGTGAATCCCTCACGTCACGCTGCCGTCATGGGCCTGCTTCTGTAAAGACGGTGAGCAGCCAACTCACCGTCCTCAGGCCTAGGTGTTTCTATAAATGATACATATTAAAAGAAAAGTACTCTACAACCAATGTCACAAGCCATGCTTAGTTTGAGTCTAGACTAGACCGTAGACTTGTGTGCTATGTCCTAGAAAATTTATTAATACTTAAGGGTCACCTTATATATAAGCAGGTCTCCAGGTCCGATTACCAATTGCATGTTGTATCGCCTACGCGCGCCACTAATTCAATACACTTATGAGAACTATTTACTCGGACTGAGTCTAACTACCGTCGCGTGTAAGTAGTTACTTTTAATTCATGGATTGTGACTTAACCTTCCGATAATAATGATTAATGTAGTATGTCCCTTTCTCGTGTCGGGGTAAGCAGAGACAGAAGGTCTCTACTATATTATAAAATTGTGTTAATCCTTTAACATAAGCCCGTCTGTTTACCATAATACGAAGTAAGCTCCTATAGCAAAAATAATAATAACTATTAACTGAAAATCAAAAACACCCATACTTAAGTATTACAAAACAAAAATTAAATCAACAAAACATTCCTCACTTATTATTATTTCACAAGTTGTACCTGAATTTCGTTTCACTTCAATGAAACACCTTTGTTTCACGCAAAGTAAATTCTTAGAGAGCTTCCGAAAAGTATTCCACTTGGATGTGCCCAGGTTATTTATAGATTGAACGGCTTTTTGCCATCGATCTTTGACTTCGTACCTGGAACTGGAGGGTAACATTTTGTGTCATGAATCTACAGGTACATATACAAAGGTATCTGAATATTTCAGCAGTATATGCGTACGTAAAGTTTTCTTGCTAGGTGCTGTTTTTTTTAATACTTAAGTAAACATACTTTGTCGGGAATAACACAAAATAAATCGCAAGGAAATCCGTTAAAAGTTGTTCCAAAAAATTAACGGATTTTGTCGCGATTTACTTTCTGTTACGTTTCTTTCTCTATCTTTGTTTGCTTCTCTAGACTACCATTTCTGAGACTCGGTATAAGATGGTGGTTGTCTAAAGTCTTGAAGTATAACACCAACAATTAGACAAAGTTCGGATACTTTAAGATAAGTTCCGAAGTCGACGTTTCTTCGTGATTATACTCGTAGCTGTAAAACCACCGAAACTTCGCATATAGTGTAACAAGTTTTAGTTGTTATATTCTTGTAAAATTTCGACAGTAACATAAGTTAGTGCAGTTAATTTAGACAGTATCTTAAACATGAAATACCGCTTTTGATTAAACTAATCTGGAGAGCTAATTGAGTTAAATCTGTTTGAATTTTGGCTTAGATACGTCAGTCTCAGTTGAATGCCTGAAGCGAACCAATGACAGGCGAACCCTAGGCTTAAACTGTATTTAGTTAGGTTAAGCGTATGTATTATACTTACTTACCTTGATAGTAGTAGTAGGATTCCCACTGACCCCTCCAACTAAGCTAAATTAGCTTGTAAAAATCCTTGGAGTGGGTTCTCATCGGGAGTCTAATGGCCAGGGCTTGAGCCTTCTCCACCGTAAGGCCAATCCTTAACCACTAAACTTACGACTTTAAAATAACACCTGTGAATGTTTAAAAAAATAGAACCCATTTGTCAAAGAGGCACGTGTAGTTTCTCGTTCTTTTTAACATCAAATTTATTTTCAATCCAGAAACTAATTTAATGTAATGTTATAATGTATAACTGGAAATAAAATTCGAAATTCAAAATCATTTATTCTGCATAGACTATTAAATCGGAACTTACAAAACGTCAATATAAAAATAAATATTAAAGAATAGTTTAAGCAAATGCACCACCGTGCACCGGTTCGAAACGTGGCCCGGTCAAAACCCTGTACCACCAACCGGTCTGGCCAGCATGGAATCGGTAGGTCAAGAGAGGCTTATGTTCGGCAGTGGACTGCATTGATTGATTGATTATACTATGTAAATATATAAAAAAAAGAAATTTAAAGACTTACGATCGGCCGGCGCCGCACTGCATCCCGCCAACGCACAGACCAACAACACACCAACCGTTAGATATGTCATTTTGCACTACTTACAGTAATTTCGTTGTCACTGGTTTATATACCTGACCGTGAACACCCACCTCATCAGCTCCATACGACACGGCCTTGGTCGTACATTAATTGGACAGTCGGCGACAGAAGTTGTTTGAACATTTTATACGCAAAAAAACACTTTTCGAAACAAGTGTTACACATATTGAGAACACTTGTACTTTTTCCACAGTATTTATTCTATTACACCTGACCAGCATTCTCTAAGGTTTACATTTACCAAAGGTGTTGAATGTTTTAATTCGTAAAAACTACGATATTTAACATTTTTCACCGGTGAAAACCAGTGTTATTGAAATTCGGTTAGTTTTTTTTCAGCTCATTAATGTTTAAATTGATACTTCGACTAATATCTAGAAAATCTATACGTACTAAGTAGTATTTTAGTGCCATATTTAGATGTTACCTACGGGGCCAAGCCAGCCTCACCTGCCAAGCCTTTACATCTGCTGATTGACGAAGACGAACCTACAGTGCTGGCTTTCCACCCGCCCGGTCCGGGGTGCAGACGGCAGTTGCTCCTATAAAAGCCAAACCACAAAAATACAGTAACCGGACCTTCTTTTTTTTTTTTACGTGCGGAAATCCTCTCGGATACCCCCCCTTCCGGAGCCGGAAGAGGAGGTTATGTCGGACTCGAACCGACTAAAACCGCACGCCGACTGTGGGTCTTTGTGCTAGGCCGGAGGTGAGGTTGTCATAGACATATCCCTCGCACCCCGGCTGACCCAGGGCCATCCCTTACGGTCTGGCCGTCCTCAGGAGGGGGGACAACGGTGTCCCAAAATCGCCCCCGGAATGGGGAGGCGCGCTATTTAGCGCGCCGCCGCCGTGGCCTGCTTCTGCTGGAGTGACAGGCGGCTCCACCCGTCACCCCCAGGCCCGCGCTCATGGGTCAGTCAGTGCCCTACAGTAACCGGACCTCGGGTTTCGAGGTGAAAGTCTCGGATGCAACCGGAATCAACGTTACGATGATGATGATAGGTATAAGTAGCTATAATGAATAATATTTTTTTATTAAACGGACCGGCAACATTTTTAGAATACATTAGCATACCAGCATTGAAGCCAAAATTATCTCTGCCTTTTCTGTGTTGCTAGTTGCATACATGCGCCTTCAGCTAAAAACCTGTAAAATAAAAAATTCAATTACCTCTTTTGCTGTCTGTACTAATGTTGTATTATTGTAATCAGCCGTATTGTACGGACCGTGGACCAGCCACGCGTGCATCCTTTTGTTTAAGACTAGTATTATCATACAAGTGTGTCAGTCGCTTGATTGACCTACCTTGATAACAGTCAAGGCCACAAGTGTTAACAATGTGCGGGTAATTAATTAATCTAATGCAGTTTGATGCATTAGTTAATTACATCGCCCACGCGCTGGATTCTCCAGAATGTATGTTTTTAATTCTATCACCTATACTGTAGAGTTACATTACAGATTTACAGCTTATGAAACCTGTTCCTAATCTATTGGGAATACGAAGCTGTAAATAGTGCTTTATTACTTGCTTCTGACTAAAGATACCTTTCTATACTTGCTACAGTGGAGTTTGTTGCGCCGTTTCTTCTCCACTGGTGCATAGGAAGCGGTGGTAAACTTAGTTTTAAGCAGAATTTGACGTCAAAAAGCTGTAGTAGTGCTACACAATTTTGAATAAATACTTTGAATTTTGAATTTTACCGTGTCATAAGTAACTAAGTTTTCTTCATCAATATCAGAGTCATCCACTTCTAATCATCAATGAAATTCATCCTAAATAAATCGCATCTTATACATAACATAGGGTTAAATTGACTAAACTGCTAATATTGACACAGTGGTCATCTCAATGTTAAGCATTCATTTTAGTTACAAAACTGAGTCCACTTCCATAATTTAATGATCTAAATTGTAATTTAGTGAATACAAACAACACTTTATTACACATTGTAAACGCCGCGTCGGGTGCGAATCGATACAAATGCGTTGCCAGCCGTCTTTTGTTAGGGGATGTTTGCCCCAAGCCCCAAGTGCATGCCACCCCATGCACGGTTGTAACCAACGCTTTTTGTTACGCAAAGCGCTTTTGCTAACATTTTTATTACGGGTGAACGGAATGGATTTAGTTTTTCGAATAGTTTTTCTTCTTTTTTTTTAATATTTAGTGATTTTTCTGTTGCCTGAACTGACGACTATTATAATAATCAATTGCTTCAAAATCCTAATAATTATTCATTTAACTTGTCTATATATTACTGTTACTTTATATAATTCATAGAAATTGAAGTTGTACGTAGGTTGTTGCACTTGCGCAGGAGGTTCCAACTAAAAAGAAAAGAAAAATTAATTTAAGTTTTTGGCAACACTGCGGTGTGTATTACTTTGGCGGCTCCGAAATTGATTCATTGACTTCAGGTTATCAACATTCCGCTTTGAGAAATTTTTTAACAATAATTTAAATAAAAAATTTAAAAAAAACCCCGCTGCCACCCATCCCCACGTCGCGTCGTCGTCCAGTCATAGTTTAACTTAAGTACGTTTTTTTAACAATATCTTCAAAATTAATAAGCTTTCCATCTTCGAGGCCTGTGAATAAGTGCGCTATTATGGTTTTTCATCGCCTTTGTAATACTCACGAAGATAAGTATATGAAGCTATAAGAAGCCACACTTGGTTTTCTAAAAAAAGTTGATATCCAAAAACCTGCTATCTCCTTTCTTCGACCGTAATCAAAAAGAGATAAAAAAATTGAACCGGACACCGTAAATCAGCGATGCCATTCCGCATCCCATTGAAAGTTCTATTACTGTGCAATGACTTGCGAATTTTAAAGATGGCGGGCATTAAAGTTTCGTTCCAATTTACTTAAGGCAATATATTTTTGTTTTCTCCCCAGACCACTTTCTGCAGTTAAGCGTAAACTTGTCTCATAATTCTGTCGTACAACGGAAACTCTTTACAAGTTTAACTGGATGTTTCAGACGAGTTCCGAAAGGTTTTTATACTTTTTATGGGTGAACATCCGAAGGCATGACTCTCTGAATGATGTAGAATCTTGTCACGGCCGGGTACTGTGTCCGGAAAAAGAAAGGAATGAATATAAGATAAACGTTTTGTTTGCATAAGTTAAGTTCGAGTTTTTCCTCTGCAAAAAAGTTCTGACAATTAAGCAGAACAAAACAGGTTTTTTAAAGTTCACGTGCCAATAAATGGGGTGAGAACTCAAGGGGTGATAATGTTGAGGGTCCCATATTATTCAATTCCTACTGGTTTCCTTCTATGCTTATGAGTAGTTATGAGTTACCTACTATTTATATTGAGCCTCCACAGAGGTCTTCAGGTCCGAACGGGGATCTGGCGCGAGCCTTTTGAACCTGAGGCTTGGGGTCAAAACTTTTGACCTCTTCTACTTGACTCTAGAAGAGTGGAACCTAGGCTCTAAAGCACAAGCTTGAAGCAAGAATTCAACTGACATTGACTCTCGAATGAAGGTAATAATAGTAGAATGAATTAAATAGACTTTAAACAGAAGTTGATCCTATATAAAATTTGATCAAGGGGCTCTAAAATAATTTTGGATCTGACTGCTCAATTATGCCTTTACTTCATAGCATTAGTTAATTGATAGTCGTGCACGGGAATGTAAAGGGAACATAATTTATCTTACCCCTTCGAAACTATTTACCTCGTTGTGTTCTAATTACCCCTTGAGTTCTATCAACCCCTTTATACCTGTAATTACGTTTAATGTAAGAGAAAACAGAATCTAACGATTTATGATCGATTCCTTCTTAGCGGTTTAAGGCAAAAAAAAGTAAAAAAAAACTATAAGCAAACTTTACAACAAAAAAAAATTGTCTCAGTTTTGGTTAGGGAGAGGGGGACGGGGCGAAACGATGCAACTAGATAGAAATAGAAAAACATATAGGTACTTACAAGTTATAAAAAAGTTAGTCGTATAAATCGAACATCCGATACCGAAGGGTTATAAATTTTTATACACACTTTTATAACTTGATTTGCATTATTTACCGCTTTTATATACCGATAAAATACCTCTATAATAATTTTCGCGCCTTCACAAATGACAGCTAAATTGAGCAACATTTGCATTGCAGCCAGTCTAAAAATTATCTGGTTAAGTATAAACACACCGAAGCTATAGTGAGTTATAAATCATGTAGGTAAAATAGATAATAATGTATTTATCTCACTACTTCGTTATGATCCCTCACATTCCCCTTATCACTCCTTAGGATTTAATCACTTCCGTTTGAGTTAGCTTTTCCTAAAAAAACTTCTGGTTAGTCTAGAAGCAAAATAAACTAACTTAAGAACTTAACCCTCTCATTCACAAACGCTTCATAGTTTTCAAACATATTTTGACGAGGCAGCGAAAAATTCCCTCTCTCTTAAAATAATTTTATAATTAAACAAAAAATACGTCTGCAAAAAATAAACATCATAAATCTGAAACTCGCTTTTGAGTTGAAAAATATAGCACTATAAACTAGGTACACGAACAACCCTACCGAGCTGCGTTAATTTGCCCCATTGCACCCTCCTGAATATCCGCTAATGAGATTAACGTCCCGCGAGCACTCGCTCAAATGGACCCCCTACGTCTGACGATTTGACAAAAGACATCCGCAACTTCTAGTTGACGTCCCCTGGTTTGAACTGGGGCTTGAAGTTGAAGTGTTTGAACCGTTCCTAATTCGGTTTGAACGATCACAGGTTTGAACCTAAATGAGATTTAGCGAGATCAGTAATTTGCTAGAAATTGAGTCGTATGTAAAAAAAGTGTCTGGTAGATATAATTTCAATCGGTTTTATTCGTAGAGGGATATTTTTGCTATTGTCATGTGGATCACTAAATCATGGTATGGTTTTAGAGATAAAAATACGCACGTTGATGTGGCCTTGAATGACACAACATGTAGAATTATCACAGGCTGCCTCAAACCCACCCCACTTAACATGCTTTACCCCCTGGCAGGTATTTTTTTTTTTTTTTTTTTTTTTATCGTGCGAAAAATCCCCACGGATACCACCCCCACGGAGCCGGTGGAGGCGGTTATGTCGGACTCGAACCGACTAAAACGCACGCCGCCTTGGGTCCTTGGCTGCCGGAGGTGAGATTGCCAAAAGCATATCTCTCGCACCCCGGCAGACCCAGGACCATCTCTTTCGAGATGGCCCCCTTCGGGTTGTGGGGACCAAAATGTCCCCATCTAGCCCCGGTTACGGGGAGGCGCACTTTGCGCCGCCGCCGCGGCCTGCTTCTGCTAGGGTGACAGGCGGCTCCACCGGTCACCCCCAGGCCAGCGCTCATGGAGGACGGAGGTCGTTCTGCGACCTCCGACGTCCGGTTCGCCTTCGCTCTGAACGGGCTTCCCGGGCCCGGAGTCTTGTCCGGACCCGACCGGCCGCCTCCTTCTCGAGCATTACTTGCTCGCAGAAGGAGGCGGCCGCACCCCAAGCGTTTGCGCATCGTACCATCGCTGTGAGCAATGTGACGAGTGTGAGGACTCCCACCCCTAGAGCCGCCACTAGGACCCGCCTCGGCGTGTCCCACGCCGGGCACTCGGTCCGCGTGTGCAGCTCTGTGTCCTCGCTCGCATCACAGTGATGGCACTCGGACGTTGGCTCCTTCCGGATCCGACACAGGTAACTCCCGAAACACCCGTGTCCGGTAATCACCTGCGTCAGCCGGTACGAGAGGCTGCCGTGTGGCCTCTCTAGCCACTCCTCCATGATGGGTCTTACCGTCGCTATTACGGCGTGCCCTGCGCTTGGTCGCCCAAGTCGTAGCTCCCATTCCGCTACCATGTCCCTGTGGAGCTGAGACCTCACGGCCCGAATTTCTTCGGGCTCGGGTTCCCGTCCCTGCTCCCGCGCCTCCTTACGATACCGATATAGCATCGAAAGGGCTCTCGCATCCAGGTTCCACGGTAGGGATCCGGCAAGGAGACTCGCCGCCTCGAAGGATATCGTGCGGTACCCCCTAATGGCCCTGCTGGCCATTGCACGCTGCGGTCCACGCAGCAGACGCGCATTGTGGACCGTCAGGGTGTCCGCCCATATTGGGCACCCATATAGGGCCATGGACCGCACGACTCCCGCGTAGAGTCTCCTGCAGGAGTCATCCGGCCCCCTCATGTTGGGCAGCAGCCGCCCCAAAGCGGCAGCTGTGTCCTTCAATTTGGGGGCCAGTCTTCGGAGATGCTCCCCGAAGTTCCACCGGCCATCGAGTACGAGCCCCAGATATTTCATCTGGGCGTTGACGCCGATGGAAATGTCTCCCACTATGAGTCTGGAATCCTCCGGTGGCACGCGCCGAGGCCCATGAAAGAACATGGCCTCGGTTTTATGCAGAGCCACCTCGAGACCCAGCCGCCGAATCCGTTCCACGACTTGGGCAACCGCGGTCGTGGCCTTCAGGGTCGCTTCGCGGTATGTAGCCCCGCACGCCGTCACCAGCGTGTCATCCGCATAACACGTGACGGCGGCACCGTCCACGAGCTCCCCGCGAAGCACCCAGTCGTAACCGATGCTCCACAGTAGCGGTCCCAGGACCGATCCCTGCGGAACACCGCACGACATCTCTCGCCGACCGAGCCCGGTCGCACTTGGGTAGACGACTGCTCTCTCCGACAGATACGCCCCGACTATGCGGCGAAGGTAGAGAGGCACTTCGTGATACACGAGCGCCTCCCTAATGCAGCTCCAGGGCAGGGTGTTAAATGCGTTGGCGATGTCCAGTGACACCGCCAACACCACCTCGCCCCGAGCGACGGCTTCCTTCGCCAGAGTCCTCACGCGCATGATGGCATCCACGGTGGAGCGCCTCCGGCGGAAGCCATACTGGCCATCCGCCAGGTCAGGCCCTACCCTGGATAGGTGCTCGACGAGGCGCTTTGCAATGACTCTTTCAAAGAGCTTGCACACCTCGTCGAGCAACACTATTGGCCTGTAGGCGGACGGTGAGTCCGCCGGGCGCCCCGCCTTTCGGATGAGGACCAGTTTCCCCGTCTTCCACATCTTCGGAAACTGGCCTCGCTCCAAACACGCGCTGAGAAACCCTCTCAGCCGGGGCTCGAGAGCGTCTTCTTCTCCTAGAGCTAGGACCCACGCTCGGCCTGGAATGCCGTCGGGTCCCGGGGCGGTGTTCTTGGCCTTGAGCCTTAACACCGCCAGCTCTAGCTCCACCCAAGTGACCTCGGGCACGTCGTCGTCATCCACGTTGGGCGCCATAGGTGACCTAGGTGGCGGAGTCATCTGCGGTGGAATATGTTCCACCGCCCGTGCCGGGAACAGGGAGCCAACGACTCCTCCGAGCAGCTCCGGCTGGAGACACCGGGTTAACGGCGGGGCCCGGGGGCGCAGCTTGCCCCTTACCATAAGGTAAGGCCGCCCCCATGGGTCCCGCTCCAGCGTCTCCAGCAGCTCCTTGTGAGCTGCAGCCTTCGACTGCTTTATCGCTACTCGGAGGGCCTTTCTGGCCTCCCTGTACCCCGCATGAAGCTCCGCCTCTCGGGGCTCCGTATCTGCGAGGCGGCTACGCCTCCTTCGGAATCTGGTCCACCGGCGGAAAGCGATCACGGAGGCCTGTCGCAGCCTCGCGATGTCCGCTGACCACCAGTAGACCTGACGCCTCGGATTATAGGGCGGAGCCCTAGGCATAGCCGCGTCGCAGACACGCGTCATTGCCTCCCGGAACCACGCCGCCTCATCGTCTATGTCGACAGGCCTGTTCGGCGCAGAGGCCCAGGCCTGTACGATGGCGGCCTCCAGGAGGACCTCCCGATCCATTCGCTTAAGCACCCAACGTGGCTCGCGTGGAGCCGGTGTAACCGGCGCGGCGCCCGCAGGAGGGGAGACGTCGAACCGAATGTATCGGTGATCCGACGCTGTCCCCACCTCCTCAAGGACACGCCAGCCCTGCACACGGCCTGAGAGCGGGGCGCTCGCGAACGAAAGGTCCACAATTGAGTCGCCCCAGCTCTTCTCGCACGTGGCGACGGCCCCGCGATTCAGGAGAACTAGGCTGAGACTATCAGCCCAGCTCTCCACTGCCCTGCCCCTCGGGTTCGTGCGCCGGGAACCCCAGTTCAGAGACCAGGCGTTAAAGTCCCCGAGCACCAGAACCGGGTGAGGGTAACAGGTATTGACGACGACGGCCAGATGATCCAGCCACTGCTGGTACTCATCTATGACTCGATTCGGCGAGAAGTAGACTGCCACGACCGCTATTCCCCCCACAAGTGCTGCTACGCAGCCATTCCCCCTTGTTACGACAACAAGGGGGGGGCTGCCGGCAGCGGCGTTGTGCACCAGTGCCACCGACCCGTTCAGGTACTGTCCGTCAATGTACGGCTCGGCGACAGCGGCGACATTAATGCCCCACTGTGCCATGCTCTGGAGCAGAAGTGCCTGAGCATCGACACAGTGGTTCGCATTCGCCTGCAGGACGCGGAGCTGAGGATCCATTATGGAACCCCCATCTCCGCGCCCTGCCGCGAATCAGAGACGGAGCGCCTGCCTCCCGGCTTCGGCCTCCCCGCGGTGCAGGCCTTGGCACCAACCCTATGGTCGGCCGGCTTGCCCTCCGCTGCACACCTAAAACAGTGCAGTGGAGCTTCGCAATTACCGGCCTTATGACCGGGCTGGCCACAGCGGAAGCAACGGTCACCGACCGTTACTTCCGCCGTGCACTGCACCCCCACGTGGCCCACCGATAGGCATCGGAAGCACCGTGCCGGTCGGGCCTGCAGGAGCCGTACCTGCACCTTTTGGAAGCCCCCGATGAGGAGGCTCCGCCCATCGGCAACCTTTTGGGCTGCCGCGATGGGGCAGCCGACAACTGCTGCCCCCAGTCCACGACGGCCGAAGCGTATTGCTCCGACCCTCACTGTGTCCTGAGGACAGCCTCCGGTCTCCACCACGGCGAGCCTAAGCTCCTCGGCCGTGATGGAGTCGTCCAGACCCGATATGCGCACCTCTGCGCACTTGGTGGGCCTGGACACCCGGACGTCAGCTGCGTCCAGCGTTTCCCTAAACTTAGCCGCAAGGGCGTCGGCTTTAGGGCCGCTGGTAGCGCCGGGGACCTCGAAGATCCGAGCTCCGGTGCGCGTGGGCTTGCACACCAGATCCGGGATCTCGAGGGCTCCCAGGTCGATGCAGGCCCTTGCCTGCCTCACCACCTGGGCGTACTCCACACCCCTCTCCGACGCCTCTGCCGTCAACGTTATGACGACGGCCGTCGATCGAGGGACGCGGAGCCTCCTCGGCGCTGTTGCCATCGCGGCAGCCTTGGCCCTTCTGGCCAATTTGGCTGCCTTTTTGGCGGCGTTCCGTCTCTTTTTATTGGCTCCGGCTACCTCCCAGCCCCCTGACGGGGGGCTGGAGGATTTTGCCGGAGCCAGGGCTCGGGCCGGGACTGAAGCCCGGGCCGTGGGCGGGGCTGAGGCCAGGGCTGGGGACTTCTTCCCCTTGCCCTTGCCCTTCCCCTTGCCTTGAGCGCTCTGGGCACCCCGAGCGGGACTCGGAGGACCTGGAGGAGGGCGGGGAGCCGGCACCGATGGGACCGCCGCCGCCACCGTGGAGGCAGGGCCCCCCCTCACTGCGGCGGCGTACCCGGCCTGCGTCGCGAGAGGAGGACGGCGGGCGATATCGAGGATCGCCTCCAGCCGCCGGTTGGTGCGCTCCTCCTGTGCCGCCATCTCGGCACGTATGGTTGCCATCAATTCGGCCAACGACGCCGGCTCTGCCGGTCGGGTCGGCAGCTGCACCGGTTGCGGCGGCTGCGCAGTTTGCGCTGGCCGCTCTGGCTGTACCGGCCGCTCCGGCTGCACCGGCCGCCCCGTCAGCGCCAAGTGCGCCGACTTCTCCTGCTGCGACCTCCGCATTGACCGAGTCACCACTCCCGGCAACTCGGTCAAGTTCTCCACCCTCTTCTTGAGGGCCTCCAGCTCCGCTGTGACCCTCTGGAGCTGGTGCCGGGACTCTGCCTCTCGTTGTTGGGCCTCGGCCTCCCTCCTCGCCTGTTCGGCCATCTGGTCAGCCAGACCCTCACCGGCGGCTGCTATTTGCTCGGCGATCCCGAGCATTTCTGCCTGCTCGGGAGTCGCAGACTCCGCCTGCCTTGCCACCATCCGGTTAAGGTGGTGGGCGAGGATCATGGTCCTCCTATAGATCGGCGAGTCCAGCGCCACATCTCTCTCCGTGCTGGATGGACCAACCCACGGGGAGGAGTCCCGGGCGGGGGCGGCCTTCCTACCGCTCCTCCTTGCCCTTTCGCGGCCGGTGGCCTGGACTTTGGCTGTCCGCTCCTCCTCTCCGCTGCTACTGCCACTACTGCCGCTGGCGGCCGACCCGACCCCGGGAGGGATGAAGTCCTCATCCCGCTCGTCCACCAGCGGCAGGGGAACCCGTTTGTTCCCCTTTCCCTTCCCCTTGCGCTTTTTAGCTGCAGACCTCGTCTGCAGCCCAGGCAGCGCCTGCCTCTCTACCTCGGTCGTGACGCCAGACTCCTCTGACGTCACCGCCGCCGCCAATGAGGACGACGAATCGTCCAGGGGTAGCGCGACCTTCGCGCTACTTTTTAAGTTGGGGCCGGATCTAGAGCTCGGCGCCGGGCTCAAATGATGGTTGTCCCCCCCAGAATACGAGTGGGGACTGCCGTTGCCGACTGGCAACGGGAGGGACTCCCCAGCTAGGCTGGGACCCTCCTGGGTAGATATTTTGGTATCTGTTTGTGCCATCATTGGTTTTTGAGGTTAACGTCCTCCGACGTTGACGCCCTTGGGACTGGACTCCCTCCAGCCACTCATCCCATCGCCAGGCGTCAGAGCTTGGGATTGGGGATTTTTTAAAGAGGTTAACTCCTCGCGGATCCGAAGATCCACCGGTCCTGTCAGTTCAGGATTACGGCCGGGCCGAACGGGGTCTGCACCAGACCGAGTCCGTCCGCCCCTGGGGGTAATTTTTTATAGAGGTTGTCTTCCTCGCAGCCCACTAGGGGCCACCGTTCCTGACCTAGGTCAAGCTTACGGCTTGGCCGCACGGTGGTCTGCACCAGACCTTGTTCCCCACCTCTGGACGAAGCCAAAGGTGGAGAACCTGTCCGCCCTAGAGCGCGCCCTCCACTACGCCCTCTGCAAACAGAGGGACATGTGGAGGGCCCACGAGCTGCCCCTAACAGGGCCACTCCCACCTCGATTGTCTAAGCGTCTCTCCCCTGTCCCCTCTGAAAACAGAGGGATACTGGGAGAGACGCCGACGACCACGGGCCTCGCAGACCCGTCATCCCACGACCCCACCCGAGTGAGGTCCGCCGATGGGTTATTCGTCAACGGCCAACAGAACTCCCAAAGTGGGAGTCTGTTAGCCGTTGTCCAGGGTGCACCAGCCCTCCCGCTTCCGCTCCCCAGGACCGCGGTCCAAACGGGGAAGAAACGGGAAGGCCAACGTGGAGGTTACCCAACCAGCACCCCCCCTGGCAGGTATAGCTCCACCAGATGTCAGACGAGACGTAGCTTGTTCAGTGGAGAAACAAAAACAACAAACAGACCCCCGACACCCATTTCCCAACTACGTAATCCTCCCCGTCCGTTTAAAAAGCCGCCAGAGTTTTTTGAGAACCACCTACACTACAAATAGCTCTCCCCAGCTGGCAAGAGAGCAAATGTGGAGCAACAAACACCCAGCCCCGACTGGTTTCATAAGACCCAAAGAAAACCTGCCTCCTGGACACCATCTCCCGTGGCCAACTTGGAAATCATTAAACCGCCTACGTACCCAAGTTGGCCAAGTTGGCCGCTGTAATGCAAATTTGGCAAAATGGGGCTATATAGAACACTCACAAGCACCCTGCGACTGCGGGGCCCCATCTCAGTCCATGCCACACTTGCTCTCTTGCCCACTGTGTCCTTCCACCTGTACCATCGCAGACCTGTGCAGGGCAACAGACAATGCTGTGGCTGTGGCCAGGTATTGGGCCGACAAAATTTAAGAAATTGATGAGCCATTGACACGAAGAAGAAGAAGAGATAAAAATGCAGACTAGTAATGGAATACAAAGCTGTGTGATCTAGTATTGATTCTAATGTAAAAATAATTATTTATAGAACCATCATGATTTGTAAAGAGTGTATCTAACGGATATGATTCGAATTATGAACCAAATGGAATACCAAAACCCTGTTACTTATGGCGTAAGTTATAGAATTTTTTATTTTTTTTTTATACTGGACACGTCAATTTGACTTCACCTCGCCTGATGTTAAGCTAAAGGCAAAGTCTCGGAAAGAGGGTCACCATCGTAAACATGGACATGAACGTAGAATAGACAGATAAGGTATAAGACGTAAGACATAATCAAAGTAAAATTGTACAAATCGGCGCGATTTTCCTCGGCGATAGTGTTGATGCATACGCCCTCCCGAGGAGGGCCAGACCGTAAGCAGGGTGAGCAGGGTAGCGAGGAATATGTCAAAGATAACCTCACCTCCGGCTAGCACCATGACCCTCAGCCGGCTCCGGCGGGTATCCGAGGGGATTTCCGCACGAAAAAAAAACGATGCATACGATTTTGCTTTGACTATGCTTTATGCCTTATGCAATTAACTCTACAGCTGTTTTTGATAAAAAAACAAACTACAGCATCTCTAGCAGCGGTGAAGGGTGAAAATTTTGAAAGGGTAAACCGGTGGCAAAAAAATCTTCCCTCTTATAGCAATTTTGAATAAAATTTTACCATGGTTCTCTTTGTAGAGCAAGTCGACGGGAATGGCCACTGATCCCTAGAATGCCTTGATTACCGCGGATATTGTTGGGACCATGGTAACTTAACTAAGTACATTGTATAATTTGTCATGTCTGCTAGCCCCAAAAACCCTAAACAGAAGGTTCTCTTTTTCATTACTCTATCTAAAATGTGGTTAGGCAATCCTATTTCCTTTGCAATCTGTTCAACTTCGTAGAACTTTGTTAGTAAGCTTTGAAGTAAATATCGGAAAGTTTTTCTGTCTGTGAGTAAAACCTTTCAATGGAATTGTTGAACTGGTATGACCTAAGGGATACCGTTTTGAAATTCAAATTAGATTGCGAACAATTTCTTTTTACTTGCACTGGCGATTGATGAAATGACATTATGTTCTAAATATTTTATTGTGTATTGCACCGAACAAAAATAAGTTACTTAACATATTTTATGACTTATCGCCATCTTGGTCTCCAAAACGGGTCCGGCAGAGGACAACCTATTCCCAAAATGCGTGAGACGATCTGAAGTCCAAATCATCATCGAACCAAATTGCCTAAATTTCGAATAAATTAAATTTAAACCCAAAATGATCAAATCCCAAATAAACCGAATAGCAACAAGCCATTGCTGCTGAATGGCAATTTAAACGTTGGGACCCTTATCGTTGGTTCTATATGTATATCAAAAAAGTTATGTAAAGTTATCTTTATGTAAAGTTACAAACCAATCATAATACTTAAACATATTATTTTGTTTCAGATTTCTCCCGCTGCTCTAGTGTTTGCTACGATATCATTGTAAGTTAAATCAAACATCGATTTTAGAAAGGTTACGGTTAAATTACTTAACTGTTACATGCCCTTATCACTTACTTACAGTACTTGTAAGCCTAATGTGTAACAGTTATAGGTAGATACTCTCCCAATAAAAAAACACAATACAATATTTTATAGTCAAAATGTTAGATTCTTTATTCAAAATTACAAAAACTCAAAGCGCCCCGATTGGTTGAGTGGGATCCAATGATGAGGAACCATCGGAAAACATTTTGCCTCGGGCAACAAACACTACACAAGGCAACCAATTCGAGTTCTAACTCATTTAATAATAGGTTCAGACACATAATCATATTCTGTCCTCCGTGGTGGTTCAGACCTACATATGAAATGATGTTAACAAACTAATTTTAAATTCCAACTCACTATTTGAAGTTAAGCTGTTAATCTGCATATTGATAAATTATGATGAAAAACTTAATATCTAGGATCGATTAAAATGGAAACGACAAACTGAATTGAAATGTAGGTTGATATTTCAGAAAATGGAGGCTCATAAATTTTAACTTCATGTTTTGTAAAACATACCTAATTACGAGTAAAAAAAAACAGTAGGTAGGTAAGAAAATAATCAATAGGACGAATTACTGAACGAAAACTTTAATTATTTTTAAGTTCTGTGATTCGTCCTATTGGGCCGAACCCTTATAGGACGAAACACTGAACTTGTCTATATAAAGCTTCGTTTTTTCATTGACTTTGCTCTCCATAACAAGAAGAAAAATGTGGTTCTATCAAATCACTTCTAATTTATTATTAATACGGCTCTTGCAAAGGCCAATAAAAAGTCGAGCGTCAAGAATATCATGTTATACAGTTATTACGTCTGAAGTTATTAGACTAACAGTTTTACTGACGTTCAATTTTATTTTTTTATAGCACCTCTATAAAATAATAAAACTGAACGTCAGACTGCAGATTTCGTATGGATGAATGAGAAGCCTAGCTCTAAGGCAAGATTATGGCCATATATATTCATTATCTTTAATATAACGCTGATTAATGACTTACTAATAAGTAAACGAAGTACGTACTAGCGGTTGCTAGTGGCTCCCTCTGCTTCAATCCCTATAGTCTATTTAACTCTATGCCAAATTTCATGCAGATCCGCTCAGCCGTTCTACTGAAACTTTCACATGTAAATTATAACATTTATATAAACAACACTGATCCACCACCCTGACAGGGACGACCGACCCCCAAAACTGTACTGGACTTATAAAAAGACATTTATCTAACAATCATAACATCATCCATAAAAACACACAAATAATAACTAAAACTAATGAAATCAGAATAAAAACACAAAATAAAAACACGATTTAGACTCACATACACGTATTACCATACCAAGTACCTACACAAATAAATATTATGTATCAATACGGTTAACAGAATTGAACAAATTTCCAGAATTAACAGAATTATAAGGTTTAGAACCCTATTATAGAACCTGAAAATAACAAATCATACCATAACTTTATAAAATTTAATTTGTTTCCATTGTTCCATTTTCTGTCTGTCGTCCATATTGTTTACGAGTATGACGCAATCCCTACTAGTAGCAACATGGCGTTCGTCGGTGACTCATTTACAATTATCGGGTGGGTCAATGCAAGGGTGATTTCACCCCCGATCGAAATTAAAATTCCGAGCGTGACGTCGAGATAGATGATCTAAAATTTGAATAGATAATGAATACGTACGGTTTTATTAGAAAATGTAATAAGCTCCTTTCAATATTATTTTTTTGGCTTTTTATCCCGACTTGCGTGACAGGAGCACGTTTTATTAAATTTTTATTCATCTCTCTTTGAATAATTGTGTTTTTTGCAATGACTTGGAGCTAAACGAGTAGGTTGACTCGACACATTGCAAAGTTTAGTCTTGCAATCGGTGACCTGTGTTGTGACTTTGTGACCTTTCGTACCTTGGACCTTGAAGAGCATATTGAACCTTGCCCCCGGTGCATCTATGACAGTCGTCGAGGTCGTGTACGTACCTAAAGGTGGCAGTCGCTCCACAGAAAATATCGAAGTTCGTCCGTTTTGCCGAAAGACTGAAAAGCCCACCAACAACTGTAGGATAATAAATGAGATAGGGTGTACTTAACAACAATTTTGCTGAATTTTGGAATTGTACCATAACGCAAGAACCAAACCCATTCTGTATATAGCATCCATAGAAGTTGTGCGTTATTTTTAAAAAGGCATATCTTGTTTTCGTAAGTACATTAAACTACCGCCTTGGGGTATCGACAATAGTTAGCTATGATGAATCACAGTATAAATAAGACGTGGAACTTTTTGAAACATTGCCAACACAAAAAGTTTCAGCTTGTGTGCGTGTGGCAGACATGAATGCTCTATGTTACGGGATGATTCATATGAACAATTTTAAAAACTCCTGTAAGTTTTGTATTATTGTATTGATACAACCGGTATTGGCAATTGAACGATGTCGATAATAAGAGAAAGAAGAATGAAATGTTCAATATGTCAGATAAAAGCAATAATTGATCAGTCTCATAATTTCACCACTTATATTACTCTCAATTATGAAGAATCCTCACAACAATTCACGCTCACAACAGACTTGTTGTTCACAACCTCCACTAAACTTGTGAAAAACATTAAAAAAAGAGAAACTCTGACAAGGACAAAGAATATAGTTTTTGTCCTTACAGTTTTTGTATGTTGTGTCTCGTTCATACGCGGTATTATTATTTGCGGAGCGAATCCGTTAATTCTTCATCCAAGGGACTATGTTCTTTTTATTATCTGTGTCTACGATACATCCATTCTTTTACTTAAAATTATAACTGTGATTTAAGGCTCGTTTCCACAGTCTCCAGAGTATAGTTTCATAAAAATAATGCTTTGCACAATTTAAATATCCCCAGAACATTATACGAGCACAAATTTTAACTCCATTTGTTTTAGTTGAAATAATCGCTTAAGTCATTACGCCCGGGTAGCAGGGAGTGAGTGGGTCTACAATATGGCGACTAATTGCAATGATTCACTACTACCCTCCGATCCCGACTGCGGAGACGGTCTTGATTGATTATTATTATTGTCGGTAAACGATATGGAAATCGCTTTAGCTCTACTATTACTGGAATCGAATACATTAGACTCGAAATTATTATAATTCGGACCCGTTTTGATTATAAATCACTGCGGTCTATTTTGGGTTTAAATGGTTCGGTTTCCAATTATAGTTTTTATGTGGGGTAAATTAATGATTTGTTAGATTTTAATATTCGTTTTATTGTAAAAGCCATCGAAGATGTTATGCGTGATCCTTCAAGACTATTTTTTAATGAGTGTGAATCGTCTACGAACGCATAAGTAATTGACTTCAGCATCGTTATGTAAACGGACTCCGTGCTCCTGAGTGCAAGCTTTGAATGCAATTATTCTACTCCTACATTTCCCAAAGTAACCCATTGATTTAAGACCTTTCCCACCCTCCACCTTTCTCGTTCTGTTTTAGTATTGAAACTTACCGTGACTCACAGTGACTAAGCAACATTTATTCGAACGGTATTCCGGTTTCAGCTTTCAGACTGTTGGCGCCTTTGCTTAATATGTTTCCGATAGACTAAGAAACTACAGTTTAACATTAAATTACAATTTACTACTAGGATGCATGCACGGAAACGGCGGGCTTGCATTAAATAATGTTTAATGACTGTAGACTATGTAGAGGATGGAGGATGAAACGACGCTAGCTTAATGGTTAAGGAGTCAGCCTTATGATCGGGAGGTCCCGGTTCTAATCCTGGCCATGACACTACCGACGTGAACCTACTACCGAGGGGTTAGTAGAACCGAAGAATAGAAGAATATAATTTAAGAATAGAATTAATTAGAACCGAAGTTACTAATAGGGAATATTAGTAACTTCGGTTCTAATTAATTAGAAAAAAAGGATACTCGTGAAGTATGAATGGCGGGGTTTTTGTCTTTACCTCTGAAGGGAAAATTATGTACGTTCGTAGAAATTAATTATCTAAATAGACAGTCGCAAAACTAATAAGAATTCATTTAATTGGTTAATTAATCTTCCACAAGTACAAATATTTTTACCTACAATACGGATAAAACTTGATTTTTTGAACGCGTAGTGCTTTTTTTTTGAAAATTAATACCAATCACGTCAATGCATCGCGTGCCATGAATTCGGTGCATAATTTCCAAAATTGGGGGTCGGAGGAACGTAAACGAGGGTCCATAGTGAAACAACATAAAAATAACAAAAAAATAAGAAATCGACATTGGTTCCGAGTCATTACTGTTTTTTTATTGCTTTTTTACTCAATATCTAAACACAGATATCAGTCGAAAACACATTTGAAGTTGATGAACCAGCAAAAATGCAATATTTGATAGCCAATAACAATGGATAGGTTTACTCAAAATAGGAAAAAATGGCTCTGGCATAAAATGCAAATATTTATCATCATCATTCGACCATTATTCCCGGTCGCATCTACAACTTGTTTCTTAGACCCTGAGCAAGAGTGCAAGCTTTGTTTGTGTCATAATTTGGCTCACTTGGCTTTTAGGGTAGTGACTACTGTCAAACCCCTCAACTCCGAGAGAGAAGCCTGCACCAGAATCTTGTCCGTCATACGACAGATCTGTGACCATATACAGACAAAATATTCTATCCAACTAATATTATAAACGCGAAAGTTTATGAGTATGGATGGATGTATGTATGGACGGATGTTTGTTATTCTTTCACGTAAAAACTACTGAATGGATTTTCATGAAACTTTACAATAATATAGCTTATACATCAGAATAACACATAGGCTATATATCATCACGCTACTACTCAAGGGAACGGAGCAGTGATCATTAATGTCAACAAATTCGGCCGGCATCGGCATATACGCAGAAGTGACAGTGTGGTTATTTCTGTTGCTGTTTAGATAACTATATCATTGTTTATGAGGGTGCAGCGGGAACGGGATCGGACGCCAGTTCGCCGGGTCAGCTAGTACTGTATAAATACCACCGCCTTGCTTCTCCATAAAGCAAGCTACTTTAAATTTGCCAAGACTAACGTGTGGAGTGGAGTCGTATAATATCGCATGCTCGCATACCCCGCCTCCGTGCTTCGCATGCTAAACACCCATTGTCGGGAATCTGTTCGTTAGTTATGTCCGAACGGCTTTATCGATATCACACGGTGTGAATTATTATCCACGTGAGGAAGTCTTTTTTGTACGGTCTTTAGAATAGATGCCTGTTTTTGTAGTCATAGAAATATCTGTGGTAGCTTTACGCGCATGGTATTTGGATCCTGTTCGTGTAATTGATAGGAATATAAACCCGTGAAAATAATAGCCTATGTGTTTCTCTAATAGGTATTAACTGATTGTTATAGTTATGTGGGATTAAAATAACCTGATAGAGAGCTTGAGTAATAATGAAAGACCTTGCAAATATAGCCCACTAGCTTTTGCCCGCGGCTCCGCTCGCGTGGATGTCGATTATCGCGACAAAACATAGCCTATGTCCTTTCTCAAAGTCTAACCCATCCCTATAGGTACCAAATTTCATCAAAGTCGATTCAGTGGTTTATGCGTGAAAGCGTAACATACAGACAGACAGACAGACAGACAGACAGAATTACTTTCGCATTTATAATATTAGTATGGATGATAATTCCAACTAAAGTTTTGCTGACGTTTGCTATTTATCCCGAAAAATATTCAAATTTATATCGCAAAAATATCGAGAGAATGGGTCATTGCGATTGGTCGCCTGCATACAGTGTGCATCTGTGTGAAGCCAGCCAATCGCATTGCTCCGTTCTCTCAATACGTTTGCGTTACGAATTCGAATAGTTTTCGTGCTCATCCTGTTCACGTGACCTACAGGAATGTATGCTGGCGAGTCATGTGAACATTCACAGTAAGCAGACAGACGTTTTCATTTGTGTCCACTATATCCATACTTTTTTTTTTTTTTTTTTTTCGTGCGGAAATCCCCTCGGATACCCCCCCTGCCGGAGCCGGAAGGGGAGGTTATGTCGGACTCGAACCGACTAAAACCGCACGCCGACTGTGGGTCTTGGTGCTAGGCCGGAGGTGAGGTTGTTATAGACATATCCCTCGCACCCCGGCTGACCCAGGGCCATCCCTTACGGTCTGGCCCTCCTCAGGAGTGGGGACAACGGTGTCCCCAACTCGCCCCCGGAATGGGGAGGCGCGCTATTTAGCGCGCCGCCGCCGTGGCCTGCTTCTGCTGGGGTGACAGGCGGCTCCACCCGTCACCCCCAGGCCCGCGCTCATGGGGGACGGAGGTCAGTCAGTGCCCTCCGACGCCCGAGTTGCCTGCGCGCGCGGGCGGCGCGATCCGCGAGTCTTTCTCGCTCGCGCCGCCTCTCCCGCTCCGCCGTCTCCTTCACGACCATTACCTGCTCGCTGAAGGAGACGCCGGCCGCCCACGCGTCCGCGCAGCGGACCATTGCTGTGAGCAGGGTGGCGAGGGTGAGAACTCTCACTCCCAGGGCCGCCACTAGCTCCCGCCTCGGTCCGGTCCATGCCGGACACTCGGTGAGCGTGTGCAGCCCCGTGTCCTCGCTCGCGTCGCAGTGATGGCACTCGGACGTTGGCTCCTTTTCGATCCGACACAGATACCTACCGAAGCACCCGTGCCCGGTGATAATCTGCGTCAGCCGATACGAGAGGCTGCCATGTGGCCTCTCGAGCCATTCCCCCATGATGGGCCTTACCGCCTCTATGACGGCATGCCCTGCGCGTCGTTGCTCAAGTCGTCGCTCCCACTCCGCCACCATGATCCCGTGGAGCCGGGATCTCTCGGCACGAATGTCTTCGGGCTCGGGATCGAATCCCCGCTCCCGCGCCTCCTTACGGAACCGATACAGTGCCGCAAGGGATCTCGCTTCCAGGATCCACGGTGGCGATCCGGCTAGGAGACTCGCCGCTTCAAAGGATATCGTGCGGTACCCCCTAATGGCCCTGCAGGCCATCGTCTGCTGCGGCGCATGCAGCAGTTGCACGAACCTGGCCTGCAGGGCGTCCGCCCACACGGGGCACCCGTACAGGGCCATGGACCGCACGACACCCGCGTAGAGTCTCCTGCAGGAGTCCTCTGGGCCCCTCAAGTTGGGCAGCAGCCGCATCAGCGCGTTAGCTGACACCAACAGTTTGGGGCGCAGACTTCGGAAGTGCTCTCCGAAGTCCCACCGACCGTCCAGTACGAGCCCCAGGTATTTCAACCGGGGCTTGATGTCGATGGGAGTACCTCCTACTGTCAAGCTGGATCCCGGGGGTGGCCTGCGCCGAGGACCATGAAAGAACAAGGCCTCGGATTTGTGCAGAGCCACCTCGAGACCCAGCCGCCGGATCCGATCCACGACTTGAGCAACAGCGGTCGTGGCCCTCTGGGTCGCCTCGCGGTGTGTGGCGCCACTCACCGTCACTAGCGTGTCGTCCGCGTAGCACGTGACGGTGGCACCGAACGCGAGCTCACCGCGAAGCACCCAGTCGTATCCGATGTTCCACAGGAGCGGCCCCAGGACCGATCCCTGTGGGACACCGCACGACATCTCACGCCTACCGACGCCGGTCGCACTTGGGTAGATGACGGCCCTCTCCGTCAGGTACGCCCCGACTATGCGGCGGAGGTAGAGAGGCACATCGTGGTACACGAGTGCCTCCCTGATGCAACTCCAGGGCAAGGTGTTGAACGCGTTGGAGATGTCCAAGGACACCGCCAACATCACCTCGCCCCGGGCAACCGCATCCTCCGCCACTATATCCATACTAATATTATAAATGCGAAAGTAACTATGTCTGTCTATAAATGTATGTTACGCTTTCACGCCTAAACCACTGAACCGATTTTCATGAAATTTGGTATAGGGGTAGATTAGACCTTGAGAAAGGACATAGGCTATGTTTGGACGCGATAACTGACATCCACGCGGGCCGCGTGCAAAAGCTAGTTTATTATAATTATCAGGTTTAATATACCAGTTGATACAAACAACAACGTCTGCATAACTCTATTCAGCGATAGGAGTAATTTCATCAGAGTAATTTGATGTGAAAGCGAATTAATGTCAAGCGAAGTACCTTTAATTGGTCACTAATTCCATACTAAGGTTGGCAGAGCACAACGCAATCACCCTTCAGAGCAAAGGCGGGACAGGGTATTAATTTGTATCGGTTTATGATTTGCAAACTACCGTTTGCTATCAAACTTGTTTAAATCTTTTAGTTAGGGCATTTGACATTTTCAGTCGGTTTTTTTTTGTTATTATATAGGTCATTAAAGGTAGTAAGTTTTTGAATATTATTTGAAGAGTATACCTACATTTAAAAATGTTTTGTAGTGTATCAAAAATCTATAATACCTGGCAAAACTCAACAATGCCTGGCCTGGACCAATTTGGCCAATTCTATTTTTTAAATGCTCGTTGAAGTTCAAGGATGGTTTTAACGACTAGAAAAATTCGAATAATTCCGGGATCCGACATCCACGCGGGCAGAGCCGCGGGTAAAATCGAGTTTAAAATAAACACAACTTCGTTCTAAAACTAATAAAATTCAGGCTATATACATAAACTCATACATAAACTCATACATAAACTCATACATAAACTCACGCCTGTATTCCCCGAAGGGGTAGGCAGAGGTGCTAGCGCACCCACATTTCGCCAGTTTATGTTTAGGTCCCAATGTAATAGGTGGCGAGCATTCGAATAATTCCGGGATCCGACATCCACGCGGGCAGAGCCGCGGGTAAAATCGAGTTTAAAATAAACACAACTTCGTTCTAAAACTAATAAAATTCAGGCTATATACATAAACTCATACATAAACTCACGCCTGTATTCCCCGAAGGGGTAGGCAGAGGTGCTAGCGCACCCACATTTCGCCAGTTTATGTTTAGGTCCCAATGTAATAGGTGGCGAGCATTCAGGCTATATCTGCCAACATATATTTCTAAACTATGCATACTACAGTTAAAAATTCTAATCTCAAGTTACACGTACGGTACGTATATACTAAATTAAATTTCAGACCAAACCATTAATTTTATGCTAACATTATCGTAAAACTAATCTTTACAACAGGCTTAGTCGTACTGTGAGAGGCAAGAATAATTTTGCAAGACTCTAAATAAATTGATTTAACTACAGCTTTAAAATCTATGCGGTGCTTAGAACTAGGAAACAATTTCACTTTTGTATTACTTACTTGCGTTTCTATTTGCAATAAAAAATATGAAATACGCTTTTGTGTGTGTAAGTACAAAATATGAGAATCATTATAATCACCGCTTTAGGCTGCCTTTCCACCAGAGATGTGCACTATCAATCATATTCGTTGGTTCATATTACGTAGTTCGATGGCAACGGATTCAGCTAAGCTCACCATAGCTTAGTTTTAACATTCTTGTAGCATAGCTGTATTGTACAGTCGACAAAGGAGATAAGGTTCCACTTTTTCATATAAAGTTGTATGTCAAGGTGGAACCATATCTCCTTTGTTGACCGTACATCTCTGGTGCACTTTGGAGCCCTGGGTTTCAATTCCACTGCTACCTCCCACATTGTTGTTTTGGTTTTTACGGCAGCAACTGCTATCTAACCTCAAAACTTCTAGAGGACAGTTTGCGCATGCGCTTCTTCCTTCAATCGGGAGATGTACCGGGAGATCGGAAGATATATATTTTTTATATTGGCCTACGTATCTACAAAAAAAATTTATTCCGATTCTAGAAAGTACATTATAAGCTATGCTTAGAATATATAGCGCTAGTCCTCACATACTTACCTTTTACATGAATCTTATCGAGTTTCCACTATGTACGTTCACTTAGCCACCGTAGCTGGTGGCAATTACTTCAAGATGAAATCTCCAACGCCTTCGTGAAAGGTGTCAAAGGTCGAATAGGGAGTTTTAATAGGGAAGCAAATCCTGTCCTAATCCAGTATTAACTCGAGGAAGGAAATATTCGCCGAGGAAGTGTGAGACTGGGAGCTTGTTTGGATCTAATCGCTAACGAATAAGGGTACGTTTCTGCTGGTCAGATAGGAAATAGTAATTGGGTATTCTACTGACTAGTCAAATTAAATACTTTTTACTAAACGTCAAAACGATAAGTTAGTAGGAAACTTGTATAAAAAAAAGATTTAGTGACGTCATAAAATTTAATAGTCAAATCAGTTACTATTACTATAGTTGTTTTACTATAGGTTGGGTTGGATGGATGATTAAAAATAAGTAAAAACCATAAAATAAGAACCGCCAATTTTTTTACAACTATTTTACCATTTTTAATTTAATAAGCTCGGTTAGATAATTTATTTAAACTATAGGATGATACCCAATTAATACGTGCTTAAATAGTTCCAATCAAAAGGTAGAATAACAATATCTAGATATTCCAAAAAAAACTTGAATTTTACTGCATCCGTAAACGATGGGAAGCTTAGGTGAAGTACAAAAAGCCATTTCGAAACCTAAACGAATAAATGAAATTGAAATGTGTATTTGTAATATTAAGATTATAACTTTTTAATAAATGCACATGAATGTAGTGTTTGCATCTCTTTGCACTATTAGGGCCGGATAATCTTCGAAATTGTTGGGCTGATTTTGATTGGATTTTTACTGATAGCTGATTTTACAAGGGTTATTTATATAATGTAGGTAGGTACTTTATGTTTTTTTATTTTAGAAAAAGTGTAAGGGTTCGGTAGAATGACCACGAGCCACGACGTTTAAAACCCTTTCGTATTTTTTTACTATTATAATCTTAAATCAGTAGTAAGTACGACTACCTTAGTGGCGTATCTACATAGTGCCTGTGTGAAAAGACCCTTACACTTTAATTAGAAGTCAGACTTGTTGTTGCTTCGCCTGAGACGATATATTTTTATACTTTTTCCTTGACAAACTAACAATATGAGTACATGTGAATGTTCCAAATTGCTTACGGATTAGAAGACGAAGATACGCTTTTATCGATAGCTAGCTGATCCCGTACCCACTGCACCCTCTACTATATTAAGCGTCCATTTAACATGTAAACCTTCCTCTTGAATCACTATCTATTAAAAAACCGCTTCAACGTCCGTCCGTTGCATAGTTTTAAAGATTTAAGCATACATAGGATCAGACAGGCAGCGACAGCGACTTTGTTTTATAGTATGTAGTGAAGCTCATGATGAGTAACTTATTTAGCAGTTTGTTTATGAAGGCAACACCAGGCCGCAAAAAAATAAATGTACAATGTTTTTAATTTTTTTTTTATTAAGGACACGTCAAAGGCTAATTCTCGGGAGGCTCGGGAGAGACCGTCACCCTTACAAACTCGTACCATATGTATTAATACGATACGAACTATAAATATGGGGCCCACACTAACAACCAACTGGACCATAAATGGACGAGATTTCCTCGGTGGTAGTAAGGCTTGGAGGTGTAAGGTTTCCTATCGGAGCTGGAGGATCTTTTTTTTCGTGCGGAAGTCCCCTCGGATACCTCCTCTACCGGAGCTGAAAGGGGTGGTTATGTCGGACTCGAACCGACTAAAACCGCACGCCGACTGAGGGTCGTGGTGCTAGGCCGGAGGTGACTTTGTCTTCGAAATATCCCTTGCACCCCGGCTGATCCAGTGAGCTGGAGGATCAGATGGCAACCAGAAAGCCCATGGTCCGTTCTTATATACCTACGTCTTCTCTTGCTTTAGCTTATCTTGCTTTTCACAGGAAACCGGTTTACCCTGATTCAAGATCGCCAAGAATGCGCCAGAGCCTCGTCTATTAATCAACAGATGGATCGCCTTCTAGGTGCGATTAGCTCGGGCCCTAAATACCTTGATGGGACTTTATAACCCTTATTAATGAGTATACGAACCCACTGGTCCCTTAAAAGAACCCTGCGCCTACTCGTCTCCTCAAATATTTGAAGCTCCCACTGGTCTCTTAATGAATCTAATATTGATGTATTTAGTTTATCAATATGCCTTCATAATTAACTGGTCAGACTGTAACAATTGAATATTCTCGAATAGGCTGGAGTTGAAACGACCTCGTAAAGTGCAGAAAGGATTACCTACCTAGTATAATAGTGATCTCAATTTGTGTGTTTAGTTTACGCGTAAACTGTATTGTTACGTACTATTGCTAAGCTCAGTTTGTTAATATACTACTGTAAGGTTGTTTCACTTGCAAGATTATGATATAATACGTTACTCGGTAAGATGAGGTAATTTCAGTGATGCTTAAAAGGGAAATAGCTTCATTAGCAGTATTAATATACACCGCTTTCGTGCATAGGACAAAGTAAAACATATTTGTAAGTACTTTTTTTTTACATTTTTTTTACCAATGTCATTGGTACCTAACTGGTAAATCCATTATAATTAAAAGAAGAAGAAACTTCTAATTACGCAAGGTAGGACAATAAGTATAGCACTTACAAAAGTTTTTTTTATATAAAAAGAATATATTAGAACCGAATTTACTAATATTCCCTCTAATCCCTTCAACTAAGCTAAATTGTTTGTACTCGAAGTGGGCAGTGTAATGACCAGGATTGGAACCCGGGAGCTCTCGATCGTAAGGCCGACTCCTTAACCACTAAGCTACCGATGCTTCGCGCATTGGGTTTATTAAATTAATATCTACCTACGATTTTATTTACAAAATCAGGCTGCGCATTATCGGGTCACACACACAAACTAATTAAAACAATAAATGCTTGCACTAAATACGCAAAACCACAACTCACTATAGAGAAATCACAACTTTGAGTGAAGTGAGGCGTGCATTTTTGACCGAAACTAGGACTGACGGGAAGCCGAAAGCCGAAAGGCTTTAATTAATGGCCAGTTAAACGAATGTACGTATCTCACTGTGCATTTTATTTACGGTCAGTTGGAGGATTTAATTTGATATACGCTTTAGCGGTGGACTGGTGCGTTTATGCTCTTTGTTTCAGTTATTACTTATCATCTATTGATGCATATTGATTTTAGTTTATAGCGTCTTTTGTCAATAGTCTTTAAGACTAGCTTATGCCCGGGACCCCGCCTATTTGGATGTTGGAGTCAACTTTTGGCTATGTCGCCTGTTCTACTTGTGATCAAACTTATGTAACATTTTAAGTCTGACCAAGAATTTTCCAAGAAAATATTGCATCAACAACCGTTCAAGTACTTTTAAATAAAGTAGGTAGGTTTCCCGTCCATTGCTGACAAGTAGACAAGATAATTTTGTGTTCAGTCTCCAATGTAGACATACGACTGTATACACTTGGTTTATCTTGTAACTACGGTGCCACGGAACTTTTGTGGGTCAAGTCGCACATGAACTCTATTTTTGCTGAGTTCTCTTTCAAACTATTTATAATAGTTGTAAATAAGGGGTAAACATTAACACATAATACGTACCTAAATAAGTGAAGCACTGTACCTACTATGCCAATAGACGCGTAGACTAACATCTGGGTTGTCAGTGTCACGCCTCTGGCGCTCATTAGCACATGCTCGTCTGGCTTCTAACTTCATTTAGCTGCTAAAAAATATTTATTACGTACGCGTACACAGGTTTACACCCTCGTAGATCTAAAGGCTGCTTTTTCGATCTGTCTACGAGGGTGAACACTCTAATAGAAATCTATATAAAGTGGAGATACTTACCTAACGTTTTGATTTTATGAGTAATGAATTTCAATAGCTATTTTGTAAAGATAATAAATAAAATACATTCTAGGGTTTTGGTTAAATATGTAACGTCCAAATGATGAAAATCAATTTTAATAGTAGATTGCATAGCAGCATCTGAAATGGTAAGTAATGTTTTAATATTCAACAAATTTCACCATAGTTACCTAATATAATAATCTACTAATTAGGTATGTACTTATCTAATAAATAAACATTACAGGCCTACAGCCGGAAGTAATTCAAAATCTCACGCTGTCACTCGCATAATCACATCATCATAGGAAAAGCTGCCTTGCCTAAATCGGTTTCCATACTCGTATCAACGAACTGTCTATATTTAAAAGTACTACGCTTTGTAACGAGAATATCCTTTAAAAAGCCCCTAATATCGAAATCTTTAATTTATTACTATTTGAATAAATGCCTCCTTAAGGAATGCTCTGTCATCTCAATGTTCCCAAAAACGCGGATCCTGAAGTCTGTAAAGAATTTGGAATGAGTTAATGAGCCTTTGACGCATTACGTCAACAAAGCCCCGCTAGGCTGGTTTATGAAGCCCTTGGCTGATTTGTGACGTCATGAATACAGCTTATATAAAAGCGGCGGAAACACGTCGAAGATAAATCATTTACGGTAAAGGATTTTTAAGAATTTCTTCACAAGTACAAGATTGAAAAGAATATTATTTCGTCTATGGTGGCTGATGGCGGTAGTGATTTTGTGATTTACCGCTTTTATATCCATTAAAAAGATACACATGTATTATACTTAAATGTATCTGTATCTATTTATAATGTGTATGGTCTTTTGATTGGTCACAGAGACTTCGGTTTTGTAGATCGTTCTGTCTGACGTAGGTTTGACTGTTTGATACTTTCATACTCTTCATTGAGTAGCTTAAATCTAAGTTGTAGCCCTACTTGATTTACCTTTATCTAGCTAGAGCCACATTCACGAAATATTTTCGTGACACTTCATTATGAGAACATCGAAAAAGTAAAACTCCCTGCTTGAATCAGTGTTATCTTCTCAATCTTCAAGTTTCGAGTGAATAAGTTCCTTCTGGGACAGCATATTTCATCATTTGACATGATACCCACAGCTACATTCTATCATCGCACCGCTCGCCGTAGGCAGGGAATTCATCCTCACACATTGCATTCGAAATCGGTGCGCACCGTGCGGTATGAAAAGAACTTCATCTCACGTACGCTCAAACTGTGGAATGAACTCCCTGCCGTGGTTTTCCCAAGCGATTACAATATGAGGTTCTTCAAGAAGGGCATTAAGTTTCTTCAGGGTAGGCACTAGTGTAACGCCCTTGGTGTTGCATACGTCCATAGGCCGCGGTAAACTCTTTCCATCAAGTGGGCCGTGTGCTTGTCTGCCACCTAAGTGGTATAAACTTCTATATAATAACTATCACTTCTCAGCAGATGAGATAGAAGTCCAACATGATATATCAATGATAAAAAAATTAATAAGAATAACAAGACGTATCACCATTCCTACGTGATAAAAATGTAGATTATATAATTATGTTGGAGTTCCCGCGAGTGGCGAGGGTCGCGAGGTTCCCAGGCGACAGACCGCGACGGGCGCCCACCATTGTATGTGGTATCGAACTCAACGAGACCGGCGGGGTATCTCCTGTTACGATATAAGAGTTATTGAACTTTGTAGGCAGATTAGACAGTTATAGGTATATTTAAGTTTAAGGCAGTTAACAACAAACTACAGTTCTATACAAATCGAATACATAGCGAAAAATAAGAATCATCTCGGGCGGGCCTCGAACCCGCAGTCTTTCCCTTACAGGAGGATTGCCTTGACGAATTCGGCTACCGAGACACGCCCGATGTGATTCAAATTTCCCATCTTATACATCTTTACGGTGGAGTCATCTACCTATGTATTCGATTTGTATAGTTAGCATACTTAATGCTGTAAAAATTCATACAGTTCTATAGTCCCTGATTATCAAAGCGGGGTGTGAGTTGAGGACTCCGTGGTGCCCCTTCCAGAGGAGGGCCAGGCCATTGGGGATGGCCCTGGGTCCGCCGAGATGCAAGGGTCATGTCCAACAATCTCACCTTCGGCTTTGCAATTCGATCCACAGACGGCGTGCGTTTTAGTTGGTTCGAGTCCGACATAACCTCCCCCACCGGCTCCGGTAGGGAGGGTGTCCGCGGGGATTTTCCGCACATAAAAAGGCGGGTCGTGAAAAAGCATTTGATGAGGCAGACAAGCTAACGATCTCCATGGTAACATTGTTGGCTTAGGATAGAGAGTCACCATATCAATAATGATGACTCTCTTTCCTAAGACTTCGTCTTGGTGTCCTATATAAAAAACACTGAAAGAGTCACTGAGAAAAGATAAGAAAACAAAAGAAAGATTAGAAGTGGACCTCAAATTACAATCCAACCTAGACTGATATTTTGGTGAAGATAACTCTGGTTTTAAAAACTGAATTTCATAGGTATCTTTTCCTTCCATCTGAAAGCCTACCCCGAATACAATCATCTTTCTTTCTCTTTCCATGATTGGAAAAAGGTGGCATTTACGGGACCGATTGCCATCTAGGCGCTCACTCTAACTAAGAGGAAAATCAGCACCAATAACATCAAGTGGTGTATCGTTTTGCAGCTCAAGTTGGTTTTGGGCCCCGAAAATTTTGGTGGGACCCCAAACACCTCATCTCAACTAAACTATCCTCAGTTCAGTTGTCGTTTACATCCATACTAATATTATAAATGCGAATGTAACTCTGTCTGTTTGTCTGTCTGTCTGTATGTTACGCTTTCACGCCTAAAGCGCTGAACCAATTTTGATGAAATTTGGTATAAGGGTAGATTAGACCTTGAGAAAGACTTTGTTTGGTCACGATAACCGACATCCATGCGGGTGGAGAAGCTGGCAAAAGCTGGTTTTTCGATAAATCTGTACTTACTGACAAAAGTAAAACCTTTTTTATGTCATGCATCATTGCTGTAATATGTTTAAGATGTAAAATATATACGTGAATAAACCTGGATGGAATCCCTAATACCGGTTTTATTTCAAATGTGTACATCGTTGTACTTTTACCGTTTATGTTTACTTGCCGAGTAATGACTATGCCACACAAGCTACTTTGGGAGCCTACGATACAGTGCTGCATTAAAATCGCACAATTTCAGGTAGCAATTATTTACTCCTTACACTTTAACACCTTAGTTAAGCTCGCCTTTGTACATACTATTTCTTTTCTTTGATTAAGTTCCATGTAAGTGTACAATAAAGTATAAATAAATAAATACTTTACTTCCAGCAGGGACGCCGTTGGCCGGACGCGTAAAACAGGTCAATAATTGAACTGCTGTCATACTTACTGACTGCAAATGTAACTTTGTAATCCTATACTATATTCATATGGGATTACAAATTTATTTATGCATTTAGGAAATAATAGCCGTTCAATTATTGAACGGTAACGGTAACGAGCTTCATGGTAAGCCTGCATGGCGTTTAAATCACCAATTCTAAAAGTAGCATGTGTGCTCAAGCCCTAAAACTTTATCTGAAAGCATTTTTATCATAAACAGGGATTATGGTTGAAAATGTTAACACTGTCTGACTGGTTAATGGCTTTTTGTTTTACGTGATGTACCTACCTATATTTACCTCTTTGGTCTAATGTATAAGTACATTAGACCAAAGAGTTGCGTGCGAACTTGAGCTGCTGGATTTAATTCTCAAGCGTGGCATTGCTAGCAGCATGGAATCTGTAATCCTGCGATATGTGCCTATTTACCCATTAATCACGATGGAAAAAGAACTTCATACTTTTGTTCTTGACGCGTGAAATGTCCGAAATAAAAGTTGGTTATTATACTTAAACAACTATACCGTGCCAGAATAGAACTAAAAAATAGTTGTATTTTTATTACTACATTATATAGATACTTAGGTGAAAAAAATCTCAATCACTTAGGTTTCAGATAATAAATTTCATCTTTATTAAATCGTTTAAAGAAAACCAACTTAGTAATCAAATTATTCACCTAATTTGGATCACTTCAGTCTCAGTTGGAGAGCTTTAATTGAAAAATTCAAATTTATTTTCAACTTAACATTCCAAGTGTTTCAATCAAGTCAAATTGCCGGATAATTGTCGTCTGCTGTCACTTCGGGCCTCTTCGAGCCACTTCGTGAGACTTCGAGATGTTTTATAATGATGCATAATAAATTGGTAGGACTTACTGACCTGGCACTGAAGGAGGTATTTTTAATACTATTGAGTTTGCCAAACCAAAAGTTCTTTAAAATATTTTGTGTCGATTTTACGAAGACTAAAAAGGTGTCTCGGTAGTGGGTATGTGAAGTATTGTTCATATAACACACAATAGTCACAATAATATGTATGCTCTATAGTCTAAGCCAAAGTCAAAAATTATTTATTCTGTATAGACCATTAAAACGGCACTTCGAAAAATTACAAAATTTAAAAAAATAAAGTCTAGCAAATGGCGAAACACCGAAACGCGGTCCCAACCTGAAAAAACTCTGACAAGAAAAAAATTACACAATTTTAAAAGATAAAGTCTAGCAAATGGCAAAACGCCGAAACGCGGTCCAAACCTGAAAAAACCCCGACAAAAAAAAATTACAAAATTAAAAAAAATATAGTCTAGCAAATGGCGAAACGCCGAAACGTGGTCCTAAACTGAAAAAACTCCGACAAGAAAAAGATGACAAATTAAAGAAAATATAGTCTAGCAAATGGTGAAACGCCGAAACGTGGTCCTACCCTGAAAAAACTCCGACAAGAAAAAGGTGACAAATTAAAAAAAATATAGTCTAGCAAATGGCGAAACGCCGAAACGCAGTCCCAACCTGAAAAAACTCCGACAAGAAACTCAGCGGGCATATATGCGAAGTTACCTACTACGGCTAGAGCCAGTGGGGACGCCGTTTGATCGGATGGGTGATGAGCCCTTCTATGTGGAGCCATTCCACCCAATTCCGGAACCGTCAGCTTAACGTGCTCTCCGAGGCACGACCACACCAATGCAAATACTCCTTTCATGCATCAAATATTTGCAATGAGCGGGGATCGAACCCGCGCCTCCTGCGTAGCGACCGCGTTCACTACCGCCACACCACTTAGTACTACCTAACTATACTGGCACAGAATAGGTACTAGATACTAGGTTGATTCCTAGGTTAGACATTTCGAGATGGTATAGAGAAATTCCCAAGTATGCTAATTTGAGGACATATAATACTGTACCAATGGCAATGTTTTAGAAAGTGCAGCAAAACAGAGTGTAAAACCTAGTAACAAACGTGTGCGACACGACAACAGCGACATTTATGTGTTTTGTACAAAGACTGTTGTTTCATTATAACGAGAATAACCGGTTTCTCTCGTATATCCATTACTTCTTCGTAGAATTTTATACAACACTAGTTGTTAGCCGCGGTTTTGTGCCCATACCAATGCTATAGTTCGATTCACATATCATGGATTCTAAATCGCGAGGTATAAAAGACTTTGGAGCGCGCAGATTGTTTTATAATCACTACATAGTATAAAGCAAAGTCGCTTTCAGCGTCCCTATGTCCCTATGTATGCTTATATCTTCAAAACTACGCTACAGATTTTGATGCGGTTTGTTTTAATAGATAGAGTAATTCAAGAAGAAGGTTTATATGTATAATACATGCTTAATATAGCAGAGGGTGCAGCGGGAACGGAATCGGATGCCACGCGAGCGGTAAAAAATTGGCGGTATGAAGTTCGACGGGTTCATACTTCCATACTAACATTATAAATGCGAAAGTAACTCTGTCTGTCTGTCTGTATGTTACGCTTTCATGCCTAAACCACTGAACCGATTTTTATGAAATTTGGTACAGGGGTAGATTAAGACCATGAGAAAGGACATAGGCTATGTTTGGTCCCGATAACCGACATCTACGCGGGTGGAGCCGTGGGCAAAAGCTAGTAATCTATAAGTGGTGAATTTGAGCTCGTCCACTGCAGTAGCACTCCGTGATATCCTCAAAATACACCCAAGAAGTGTGAACTGAGCGTATAGAGCACATGTTAAGTACTTTTTAGGTCTAAGATATATGAATCGAGCAATATTAGATAAATATTTGCTTTGAGCGAGCATCGAATCCAAATAAATAAAGATACGTATACTCTCACAGAGGGGATCTTTTCGACGGTCTCTGTGGCTTAGCGGCAGATAGTTCGCCTGCTACACAGGGGGCGCAGCTTCGTTTCCTGCTCAGTGCAAATATTTGCACGCATTAATATGTATATACTTAGTTGAAATGGGTGTTAAAGATATGTACATATTCACAAAAAAAGTAAGTATGTTTATTTGTATTCTAGATCCTATAACACAAGCTAGGTCAATTATTAAACTTACTTTGGGGTCTAAATAGTGATGTGTAGAAGGGCATATGATATTTCCTCATTAAAATAATTAATACAGTAGATATCTAATTAAATATAGTTAATAATAAGCTTGAATGCAAAACGTTCCGGTTCAATAGTTTTTATGTCGTCTGGTTGTGAGACAGACAGACAATAGCAACTTTATAATACTTAGGATGTAAGTATTCCTCTCAGATAATTTGCATACGCTACTAAAACTTACTTTGTTATTTAACTTTAAATTTAAATGCAAACGTTACTTTGTGAGCTAACTGATAAAAACCTGTACAATACTGACCATAGATGTAAAGTGAGCTAGATCCGGCAAGCGGTTCGTCCTAGCTTAGATACACGTAGGCCCGTATTCTAGAATGACACTCAGAATTTTGAAATAACTGAGATCGGATTCCATATGTAGACAGATTGACAACTTTGACAGATCGTCTATACAATCTAGATTCGGAATTGAGTAAGAACCTACCATGAATACGGACCATGGGCAGTTGGATTGGCATACTACCCTGTATCACGCAGCGTAGCGCCGAGCGCGGAAGTGTAAGTTCTTACGTTGCCTCTAAGTATATCTCTTCATATTGAAAACATACGTACTTAGAGCAACACACTAAAGATACTCACGCATTTTTTCATAGCGGTGTACCTACCGCCCTAATGATCTGTGGTTCGAACTTCCAAACCTAATGTTTAAGCTGGAATTGAAAAGTCTGTTTTATTATTCTGAGTTTCTACGTAGTCAGCACCGTCATACGCAGTAGCTACGGATTCCCCATAGTGCTATTAACCTACATTTAACTTTGCCGGTCACTTGACGGTCGGCTCACGTAACGCGATCAGTGATGACAAAAAGTGACATTCTTCTAATGCACCGCTGTATCTAGCCTACTCTATATCTGTGACATTATGTTTTTTTGGCGTTAGTAAATCGTTTACGTCATTTTTTTTATTGTGCAGTGAAGCGAGAATTTATCAGTTACTTGTCTAGTCTACTAGAGTGCCAAACAAATTCTCCAATGGTTTAAATGTAAAGAAAATCAATAACTAGACATCTTATGAAAGTTGAATAAAGCAAAAGAAATTTGCCAGAATGGTAGCAAGTGGAAATATGTTATCTTATCCCATAGGAATAAGGCATGATTTTATTTATATTTAAAAACTAGCTTTTGCCCGCGGCTCCGCACGCGTGGATGTCGGTTATCGCGACCAAACATAGCCTACGTCCTTTCTCATGGTCTAAGCTACCTCTATACCAAATTTCATCAAAATCGGTTCAGTGGTTTAGGCGTGAAAGCGTAACATACAGACAGACAGACAGAGTTACTTTGACATTTATAATATTAGTATGGAGTATGGATGTATGGTGCACTCCTATACTAATATCCGTGATTGTAGGTATGATTAAAGATTTATGGTGACATTTGGTACCCTCAGACTAAAAGAATAATGCAAACGGAGCATATAGAATTAGCAAGTGAAGCCGCAAAAAGGAATACTAAAGTAGTGCTATCTTGTTCTCGCTCATTGTGAGCACGCACCAGTGCGAGCTAGATGACACTACTTATAGTATGTCCTTTTTGTGGCTACACTTGCTACTTCTATACGATCCGTCTATTTTATTTTATTAGTCTGAGGTTATACCTAATAAGATTTTTTGCGGATGTTTTTTTTTGGTACTTCCTCTCACAAAAGTAGATAATAACCTTGTATACTTAAATTTAAAGTTTATTGAACTGTTACTATAAAAAAATAGAATAAATAATACATTATAATATAACAATGGCTACTTGTAAACCGCTGTTCAAATAACTTGAATCGTTTGTAATTATCCCGTTCGCAAAAGCATAAAAAGTGTAATGGAAATTCTCAGGACCAAGCTTTTGCGGTCGAGGGCGTTCGTTCAGCCAAAATCTAGACTTTTTATAACATTTTAATGCTGGCCGGCGAGAAGATCTTTTATTTATCGCCTTTTTTCGCGTTCTTAGACAAACGGTAAATGGTATGCTAAATTAACTTTTGGTTTGGACGATTATCCGGCGTTTCGCTTGAATGGAAACGTAGATAAAAACATTATAAAATGGTAAAGACTGTGCTATCAGAAGCACTTCTTTGTAAGTATAATAGGGGCATATGTAAGTATGGTTGTGGTACGGCCAAAGAAATAGCTGTACAGGTTTAAAGTTTATTTGCTATTGGTCCTTTCCAGCTTAAAGGCAGACCCTAATCAGTAACATTAACGTTTTCAAAACGAGAGAATGCAATTCGATTAGAAATAAAAATCTAAAAATACTCGTAAATACCTACTTTGTTATTCCGTATGTTCTGTCAAAACAAAAATTATGTTTCAGTTTGGGGGTGAATGAGGTGTGTCAAGACTTGGTGATTGAATTAGATAGGTACCTATACATAAATACATGAAAAAGTATTACTTACCTAACCCAAAGGAGTTATTCGTTCTTGTGCTAAAATAGAGCACACTATCTAGAAACGAAAGAATTTGATTTTTTCCACTAAGTATCCAATAAATTTTCAAATAATTATTTTATCACTCTTCGCACACATTACGGATATTGATTATCTAATTTTCGCGCCATCACCGATGTCAAATGAACCGAAGATCAATGACCACGACGCACTTGATTTTTTTAATACCATAGACAACATGAAGTTCCAAATCCAAATGTTCTCTGTGTATTTAGAGTTAGCTAGCAAAAAACACACGACATTTGGCCATTAAGATAATGAAGGGCGTCCCTTGTGTCACTTGTCAACTTCTAATTTGCTCAGCTACATCAGAGCAGGCTTTATATTTGTTCAAATGTTTGCCTACACCATACTACCTCCTCATGGGGTTCCTTATACGCACATTCGCACTTGAAAACAGTATCTCATTCCATATACTTACCCACTTCTTGGTAATGGATGCGGAAAATTTTGTGCCATAAATTGTAAATAAGACTAAATTTTATGGGTGATAATCAATCAATTATATGAACACTCAATGAAATTAATCGATGTGTAGTTTAAATTGAATAACCCTGTTATTTGCATCTGTAAACCTCAGGCTTGTGTGATCGTTCAAGTCAAGTCAGTTTAAATTATATGAAAGTTAATAAGTAATAATACATAGCAAATTTTGTCCTTATACTCCGCTGTTGTCAATACCTATATTATGTGATTAAAAAAATTAAAACGATAAAATAAGAACGGACGTAATTTTACAGCTCTTTTGTTATTCTTTATTCAAATAATCCAGATAAATAATTTAACTATAGCTTCTCCTACCTAATTAAATGGCCTGTTTGAGGAATGGGTTTAGGTACTCGTACTTTGAAACGTGGGTAGAAAGTGGTTTAAAGTTTCGTATCCGCAACCTCTTAATTAGAAGCTTGAGGCCATAGTTTACACTGCCGCCACTGCCGCCGCCGGTAATATTTTTTTCTACAATTTCAGAAGTGAAAACTTTATGCGCGTTATTATTTCTGTGTTATAATTCTGGGTTAACACACGTAAAAGGCTTTTCTTTATTTATGTTTATAAATAAAGAAAAACCTAGCGTAAGCCTAACCTAGCGTAGCGTATATTTTTACAATGAAATGTAACTATAATCAGTTCGGTTAATTTAAAATCATACAATTTTAGTGGTCCGTGTTGTGTTAAATTATATTCGTCCCGCCATTACTGACATGGCTGTCTGCGTACATATTTCATGAGTAATCATGAGTGAATTGCGACCGTATTCCTTTGATAAACAGATGCACCCGTTAGTTAATGAATGTGGCGTTTGAGAGATAGTGTTAGGATCAATATTTATGGGTAGTATTCGGTCCGTCAGAGATTGTGTGTGCTGAAAAGCAAATGAAACGTCGGGAATGTGTAGGTAGATAGAAACACCTTTTATGTGACTACTGATAATGTGATAATAATTGTATGCGTAGGCCATTATTTTTTGTAGATTTAAATAATTTTTACCTGTTTATTGGATATTCGAGATGTCAAAATCTATGAAAATAGAAAAATAATATCAAAGTAAAAGTTAATCAAGGAAGAGAATCATCAATAACAGAAAGTGAGATTAACGAAACTGCTATCTTACATCTTACTTAATTAGTAGTTTAGTTGAACCAATTTTTACTATAACAATTTAACTATTTTCACTGGTAAAATTCAACCATTTGCACTGGTAATATTCAACCGTTTCCACTGGTAAAATTCAACCAACGTATTCTAATTTCAAAATATTTTCCCCTTAAAAAGTTATTCATAACATAACAAACATAACATAAACTCACGCCTGTATTCCCCGAAGGGGTAGGCAGAGGTGCAAGCACCCACATTTCGCCAGTTTATATTTAGGTCCCAATGTAATAGGTGGCGAGCCTATTGCCATTAACCGGGCACTTATAAACCTGCGATAAATACACACATAACTTCGAAAAGCATCGACAAGTCATTGGTGTGTGCCATGGTAAACCTGGGATCGAACCCGAGACCTCGTCTCAGCAGTCCATTACCCATACCACTAGGCTACCTATATATACACTATTCAAAAACGTATCGCACGTCTGATGACGTTCATTATACAAAGTTAAATTCAGAATTGTCAACGCGATAGACGTCGTTGTCTGTACGGCGACACACGTTGCATACAAATGTACCATTCTGTATAATATCGGCGTAATGGTGCTGGCAGTACGGCCGTTGCAATGTTCGTACCTTCATTTGTGCATAACTGCGGTATGTTCAGATAGATTTGAGGGTGTTTTACAGACATTCGTATATTTATATTTGAATAAATATGTCGTTTCTTGAGAGTAAGATATTGTTTTTATTTACATTTTTCTTGCTTCTCATTAGAAATAAAGACAAAGCTGAAAAATACTTTTTAATATAAGAAAAGAAAATAGTTTTAACGGAAACCACATCTTCATTTAATATCTAATTTTAATAGCAATATGCTGGTTTTCATATAGCACGAAACAAAATCTGCAACTCTGACCCACGCTGAAAATAAATTCAGGACAGTATTTTTAATCAACTATGCTATTCATACTCGTACCACTTAACCTGAACATTTCAGCGCAAAGTTGCATAATTTTTGAATGTCCTTGTCAACTGGGAGTAACTTTAATTTGTTTTAGATGAAGTAAGTAGGAAACTACTTAACGAATTAAGCTGAAGACTGAAGAGTTCATTCAAGATACCCACAAGGTCATAGTTCAACTGGACATGACCTTGACCCTTTCTTTTCGTAGAGAATCTATCCAGGCGAAAAATTAGGGCTCAGTCTGTTAGTCACATGGGATCGATAAATCAGGGTCCGAAGTAGATTAAAACCAAACAATCGGATCCGAACGGTCCGAATTTGGACAGCAAGTGATATATCAATCAGTATTCGGGGCGTGAAGTGCGCTGAATCTATAGGCTTGACCATTTTTTTACGTCGGGATTTTAACCTCACTGGAGCTAACGGTGAGGTAGGTATATGGGATTCGTACCGACTAAAACTACTCGGTGTATCGCATCAACTTACCTGTGGTATGGGGAACCAGCCGAACCAGGTAAGCTAAAGTAAATATACCTGACGGCCAAGGCCAGTCAGCCTTGGCCGCCAACTTTTCGTTGGTAATCTAATCAGAGATTTGCCTCCTAAGAGGCATAAATCACCATCTTAATAAAATTACCGTGTACCGTCATCGTCACAAATAAGTTTTTTATAATATAAAGAATATTAGTGTAATGTCCAGGATTCGAACTTACGACCTCTCGAACGTAAGGACTTATTAACCACTAAGCTCGGAAGCTTAGATTTTCGTCTCTATAGTTAGTATTACAACCAATCTCATCTTCCATCCACTAAGTCATGTCATTCATGAAACAAACTTAAATACGAGACGAACAAACTTGTTTCATATCCGCCCCAAACTATACCAAACATGGACTTTCAAGCCACAAACAAGCTTAATCTTGCGGAGATGCTCAAGTTCGTGCAGTTCGCGAAATGCATAACTTAATGAACAGGCTGGCTGACAAAACTAGTGCAGATAGATACTGGCTGAAGTGGGTCAAACGACGGGCCGAGTTACTTGTGTCCGCTACACTAGTTGTTGTTACCGATAAGTTGAATACACTGATCTTCATTCACTTTGTAGAATGACTTCTATTATGACTGTATGGAACATAAAGGAGACGAAAATTATTACATACACTCATAGGCCAGAATGTAAAGAAATAAAAATGCAAACCTTTGAGAATGCTGTAAGGCGAAACCGGTCAGGTTATTATATAATAAATACTGTGGAAAAAGTACAAGTGTTCTCAATATGTGTAAAAATGAATTCCACCAAGTGCCATCAATCAACTGCAGTACTAGATAAAAATGATATCAAATAATAGATTTAGATTTATCAGTACCTCTCTGAAAATTTCGTAAGTTTTGAAAATTCGAGTTATAAGAGGTATAGTAAAAGTGGAGTTATATTACGAAAAGATAACAATAAAAAAAACTTATGCCTTTTTTTAAGCCATCTTAGCTTCTTACAATTCCTTTGTTCCTTCAATCTCCTTTGTTAACAAAACAGAAAATGATCTAAATAGCCCGTCTATATATTTATACCGCAATCCAAAAATATAGACAGGTATCTGATTTTCCCTGTGCCTTTTATCAACTCTGATGGAGTGATGGAGTCGGTTTTTAGTCCAAGACGCTGAACTGAGGCTGAACTTCGATATTTTTCGTGAAGAAATAGTTCTTCTGCACATCAATATTGTGTCAATATTATGAATTAATATCTTAAAATATGCAGTATCGTGATTGTCTCCACGCGTCCTTAAAAGATATTAGTGCATTCACAGAACTGGATAAGGGCAACACTTACTAAATCGTGTGGTCCAAAGAGATTAATAATGATAGAGTTGGTACTGAATCTAATGATTTAGTTATTCATTAATCTTAGAATAATGGTGTTAGAACTTCATTTGTTGATGTTCGGACTTCGGACGTAAAGCTATTAATGTTCGGACTCATCAAGTACTTTGTAGATGCTTTTAGATGCGTTTCATTGTTTATTGGTCTTGGTGGAATTGTTCTAAATGCATTTGTCGAGATTCCCAGGTTCCATTTATTATAGGTAAATAATACTAATAAGTCCTATAACTTTGTTCAGGACTCTGTTTAGTCTTTAGAATGTATTGGTTTCGGGAGCTTTAATCAGAATATTGTTGCAAAAGGCACAAGATATCAAAAATATGCGATAGATAGAATACAAGTTATTTAATTTTTTTCATAACTTTGAAAATTTTTGTTGTATTGTAAAAAAGAACAATAAATTCAAATACTCCCCTAGGACAATTTCATTCGACATTGGAAAAAATAAATCAATATTCTCTATTTGTGATCATAGCGTAAATCTCTCGCAAGGGTTGCCATATCGCAACAAACTTGTGAACAATCAATATTCCTTCATGATTTGCCGAATATGCTTCTAATCATTCTTGTTCCATTTTCAAATTTCGCGCGTATTCCGATATCACTTTTTAATTACCCACGATGGAACGGAGACGGTATACCTATGAATTTGGGATGAGCGGTTGTTTGTGTGTTTGTTTCTGGAAATCCATGTTGTCATTTGTTCCGAAACTACCTATCCAATTTTTTGACCTATCAGTGACAAAACAGTTCAGTTCAGTACTTACTAGGTTCGAAAGGTTAAACACCAGTCATTTCAGTAAACTTTCTTGAGCTAGGGTTCAATAAAATTGCCTTCAGTTAGAAGTGTCGAGTCGCTTTGGTTTTGTTTTTGATTTTCCGTATTTTAGCTAGATTTGGTACAGAAAATGAACTTCTATTTTTTTCAGCTTGTATCCTTTTTTTAAGTGGCAACCCTTGTCCCGATACACAACACAATGTTGATGGACTTAACTTGTTTGAACTCGAAACAGAGTTGTACGAGACAAGGCACTAGTGACATCTGGACAAGTTTGTTTGTAATTCTGTCGACAGCAGCTACTATTGAGACGGAGATACAAATAAAACTATTGTTGAAAATGTTTGGACCTTTTCGACGGAATGAGGTTTATAGGTTTTTATAGTAAAATGTTTCTTTACATTTACAGATATCGCCGATAATGTTTCTATACAAATCAATGATAGAAGGAACTTTTAATAGGATTTTACTTACTTATCTAAACATCGATGTTTAGATTGTACTTACTAGGGTGTTAACTCGGGAACCGCCATCCTGGTGTTTTATAGATAGATAAGTTTTTTAAATCACTTATATGGCAGAAAAGCACACGGCCCACCTGATGGAAAGTGGTTACCGCGGCCTATGGACGTATACAACACTAGGGGCGTTACACTCGCGCTGCCTACCCTGAAGAAACCTTCTAATACCCTTCTTGAAGAACCCCATATTGTAACCGCTTGGGAAAACCGCGTCAGGTAGTTCATTCCACAGCTTGAGCGTGCGTGGGATGAAGTACCTTTCATACCGCACGGTGCGCACCGTTTTCGGATGCAATGTGTGGGGATGAATTCCCTGCCTATAGCGAGCGTTGCGATGATAGAATGTAGCTGTGCATCATGTCAAATAAATTCATCTTAAGTATTTATTATATAAAAAAATTATATACTTAGGTACATAACATTTATATAACTTGGACCTAAAATGTTCTCAAAATGTGCTTCATACACACAGTACAGGTTTCTTGGATGTATTTAGAATATAGCACGGGGTAAGTACTTCATACCGTGTGGTGGACGAGCTCAAATTCACCAAGCATAGATTATTACAAAACAATCTGCGCGCGCCAGGGTCTCTTATATCTTGCAATTTAGGTTCAAGATATATGAATCGAGCTATACTACAGACTTTATCATCAGATCCGCGGAATATAAAATTTTGTACCTATGGGGAAAAATCCAGTGTTGCCAACGGTAGTCACGTGATGCACCCTGAACAATGAAGACTCTAGCGCCTGTTTCCCAAGGCGGGACTGATGCTGCTGCCTACGGTAAATTTCGATCAAGGTGCAAGTAATCCAATAGAGGTTTGTTCGAAGACTTTCCACGTACTTATCTTTCTGGCTAGCAGAGGGAACGGTGGGGAGCAGGCAAGGGACAGACATCTTCGCGATTCATTATTGGATGTCTTGAGAATTATAATTATGTGTACACAAATAAATTAAAGTCGTGAAGGTGTTGGTAATAAAATTGTGGAGGTCTGGGAACAAGTCTCTCTTTTGTCGTTCTAAATCAAATGCTGCATACTGTACCTACCTATATTCATAAAATTAGAACGAGAGAAGCAAACTCAATTGAAGATTTGAATTTAGATTTTAGAACAACAACGGTAAAGGCTCTACCACACGGCACAGGTTATTATAACGGTCGATATTATCTTATGCGTTATTCCAATATTCATTCTCAGAACACAGAATAACGATGCAATTAAGTAGAACGCACAATTTGTGTTCTAAACAAGGAAATAACGGTAATCTTTGTGTATGGATAGTGTTTGTGATATTAATGTATCGTACGTTTCTTCTTTATGAAAGCATGGCAGTAATCGTAGAAGCCTAAATTAGCAACATCAAGAGGAGCAACATCAAAATTGGTTTAAAAAAAATATCAAAAAATTACTTATAAATTACAATAATTATGCAAAACTAAATTAGATGTATAAAATGTAAGTTGAGACTCACCCGATCCTGCAGACAGTGTGAACAGTTTTGCAGAAACATTTACTATTTTGTATATTAATTGTAATGTGTAATAAATTAAAAAAGAGGGAATATTAGTAAATTCGGTTACTAATATTCTTTAGCGTAACAGGACGATGCTCTACTTGTAAGTGTTAACGCTATCCATGGCGAACCATCACAGATCGGTCTTTATGTAGTGTGTGGCAAGGACTTAAAATGCATTGCTTATTATACTAGCTGATCGATTTCAGCTTTGCCCGGGAATATATTCATAAAGTATCCTATAACCCGAATCCAGCTTCATCTACCGACCCGAAAAAGAACCACCTCTGAAGCGAATTGTAGCTATATCATCAAAATTTAAAAGTCAATAGATGCAGTACATTTGAGTATTTGAAGCATACAATAGATTAGGATAACAACGCAAGCAATTACAATAACAGTTATGTTACACATATTACGTTTATGTGAAGAACCTTTAACGTTATCACAGATTCACAACGAAATAATCTTGTCGAAGTTCGCACCTGCCCAAGGTCAAGTGTACGGCCATTGATTCACAAGATCATTGACCAAACATTATGACGTCACTAACCGCTATAAATGTTTACAATACATAATTTAACAAACACGTTTGAAACCACATTTAAAGTATACCTAAGACTCATTAAAACAAGCCAAATAAGCTCCAATTTCAGATTTTTTCTGTTAGATGTTGGAAGAGTTATATTATACACTTCCTGGCTTTGATAGATAGATAGATAAATTCTTTATTGTAGTCAATAAAACTGTAGGTAGACTACAGACTATATCATTAGATCCACGATATGATTATAAAATTTAGAGTGAATGAAAACTAGTGTCGCAAACGGTAAACAATCTCGTTAATTAATAATGTTTTATGTCTCAAAAGGAGCTAATTAAAGCCAAAACAAGCCAAATCAAAGAAGGAAAGTAGAATTTCCTCTCTGGATTGGCGGCCAGAAGGCAATCGTTACCGTAAAAATTGATTTTAATGGAAGAGTGAATTTTGATTACTGTCATGTCTTTAGTGACACTCGCAAGGTTAAGACGAATCAATTGACGTAAGAATTATCTAAATCGGCCTAGGCATTTGGTCTCTAGAACGCCACATAGAAACAAACATACATACATAGATACATACAATAGACTGATAAACACATTACCCTCCCTTGCGTCGCGCAGTCGATTAAAAAAGGAGTGTCGAATATGTTATGTTTGGCGATGTCTTAACCATCTGGGCACATGAACTATACCCATATCATACCTGTCAAATTGTAATAGGATGTTTCATTCGCCATTGATTTATCGCGACGCAAAAATATTTACTTTTATACGGGCACAAAAACTGCCGAAATAACGGGTTGTTTTGTTTGTCTGCGATGTCAGATGTCGTGGATTTGATTTCCGGTCCATGCAAATATTGGTTGGCTTGGATATTTTTATTAGCAATGGTCCCGTGGTTGTGCAGTATGTATGACGTATGTACTAGCTGTTTCTCGCAGTTCTACCCGCGTATTCCGTTCTACGACATACACAGACTATACCCAATCTATCTCTTTGCAAAATTTTAGCTAGATTTATTCAGCCGTTTTATTTCGTTTTATTTTGACGTGATTATGCAACAAGATTATTAAAAAGCTACATTTTTATCAAAAGGGTACGTTTTTTCACTTCCTGGAAACTGGAATGTACAATCAAAGGCAATAGCCCCAAATTATAATAATTATTATTAACTAAATAACTACAACAAACAAAGACTGCCATTAAAAAAAATAACGTTGAACAATTAATTTATAATTACATATTATATTACACTAATTACACCATATATTATGTAGTTGAGAAATTTGAAAAGCTTTTACACTTAATTTATAATTGTATTAAATTATTCCCGCATCTTACTTGATGAGAAAGAGCAAACTTAAGATTTTATTGCTAGATATTTTCCCACAGATGCGCATAATTATAGTTATGTGTCAAAGCAGTAAATCTGGACTTATACGGGTGTTATTGCTGTACGAACAAATTTCCATCCCTTTTACGAACGTAGCTTAGCAATAAGTACCGTACAACAGATATGTGATGAAACTGGTGAAGATACAAACGTCAAGATTATGATGAAGAATTGGTAATAACCTATAGTTTAAAAAAATGATCTAACCGTGCTTATTAAATTAAGAATGGTAAAAGAGCGGTAGAAATTGCGTCGGTTCTCATTTTTTAGTATTTATTTACTTTTAATAATAATAATAATAACTGGCGCAGGCCTACAATAGTTAGCACTGACAGCCGCAGGGAGGTATGGCAGAGTAAGGAGCTACATGGCAGGTTCTATCGGGCCCTACACAGGCCCGAAGTAGATCTACTAGCGTCCGTGGCCTGGCTACGTTTCAGTGACCTTTTTGGGGAAACTGAAGGTTTTGTCTGTGCAATTGCAGATGAAGTTATTAAGACGAATAACTACCGGAAGTATATCATGAGGGATGGCACAATTGACATTTGTCGAGCGTGTCACCAACCTGGTGAATCCCTCAGGCATATTACTTCCGGTTGTTCTCGTCTTGCTAACGGCGAGTACTTGCACAGACATAATCAAGTAGCCAGGATAATCCATCAGCGACTTGCTTTGAAATACAACCTTGTGGAAGTTGAGGTGCCGTACTATAGGTATGTTCCTGAGCCAGTTCTAGAAAATAGCCATATCACATTGTACTGGGATCGATCTATCATCACTGATAGGACTGTTATAGCTAACAAGCCTGACATTGTGGTGATAGACCGATCCGAACGCCGAGCATTGATTGTTGATGTCACCATTCCTCATGACGAGAATCTCGTGAAAGCTGAGAAAGATAAACAAGTTAAATACTTGGACTTGGCCCACGAGGTTGTCGACATGTGGAATGTTGACTCAGCAATCATTGTACCGATAGTCGTATCAGTCAACGGATTGATAGCAAAGAGCCTCGACCAACATCTAAAGAGGCTCGGGTTGGATGGTTGGGTCAAGGGCCAGATGCAGAAGGCAGTACTCCTTGATACGGCGCGCATCGTGAGGAAGTTCCTCTCTCTGGAGCCCTGACCACCGGTAGCTTGGTCCCTGTACTCGATGCCGATGGGATACTATTTTTTATATTTTTAAATATATGTTTTTTTTTTAAGTATATGTATTTAAAAATATAATTTATAAGTTTTTTAAAATGAATAAAGAGGATAATAATAATAATATATTTTTATTTCAGAATTTCTTCCATAAATTTGTTAGTAAAAAACTTACAACTAATGTTAGTAGATAATAAAACAAAACAATCTATAATAGTAACTGATTTGACTATTAAATTGTATGACGTCACTAAATGTTTTTTCATACAAGTTACCTTATAACTTATCGTTTTGACGTTTAGTAAAAAGTAACTAATTTGACTAGTCAGTATAATACCTAATTAATAAAATTAGAAATTCAAATAATACGAATATTTCAATAATGTGAATATTATCGGAAGTTTAGAGACATGTTACTAACGTGAAATAATGTACTTAGATATTATATTGTGATTTATTTCAAGCACACAGCCCAACTGATGGAAAGTGGTTACCGTGGCCTATGGACGTGCGCAAGAGGGAGTCACACTCCGTGCTGCCGACCCTGTAAGTACAGTCAGTTTCAGAACGATGTTGACGAAAAATGTGCTCAAAATGATCTTAATTTCGTTTTTTTACCCCCTTCCAGTTGACTGATTGTTCTGATATTTGGTACACACCTGTAGTTCGGACAATAATCCATACTAATATTATAAATGCGAAAGTAACTCTGTCTGTCTGTCTGTCTTTCTGTCTGTCTGTATGTACTGTATGTTTTGATGAAATTTGGTATAGGGGTAGATTAGACCATGAGAAAGGACATAGGCTATGTTTGGTCGCGATAACCGACATCCACGCGGGCGGAGCCGCGGGCAAAAGCTAGTACTATATAAATCAATAAAACAGTTTGATTTGCTGTTAATACAAGAATTTTAGAATCATTTTAGATGAGAGAAAAATGTCGTAATGACAGATGTTAGTGCAGAAGACATAGCAGGACAAACCTTTGGCGTTCCCGCTGACATCGAGTCTGACTCACTCTTGACCAGTTTTTTCTGTATAGTACAAGAGCTTACACTCATAATATAGTAGGTAATTTTTTTATTTACTTGTTTGCGTTTGCGGTAATATTCTATGTGGCAGCGAGGCACCTTTTATCAGTGTTTATTTATTTAAAGATTGCGTTCAATATTCTAACTTTCCGGTTTTATTTTTGTGTTGCGTTTGCAGCTGTCTTGATTATAGAATTGAATAAAAAGGAGCTTTGAGTTGGAGTTTTGAAACTTATCTACAACTTTCTTAGGCTTGCTTGCACCGATTACCGGGTGACAGACGTCGATTTGGGGATTAAAATGGGTGCTGATAGGCTAAAAAACATACTGGAATTTTAAAGCATTTAGTATAACAACTATTCAAAATGCTAATCTAAAAATTTAATCAGCTCAGGTGGGATCCCAAGACGGATGTATAGGAAAGTTTGCATAGTTTTACACGCGGCTCGGTGACTCAGTGGTCAGAGCGTCGTCTTGTAAGGGAAAGATCGCGGGTTCCAGTCCCACCTGAGCTGATTAAATTTAAAAAGAAAAAAAAAAGAATTTTAAAGCTGATTAATCGAAAAAAATAAAAGTAGGTACTGAGTAAAGAACTAAGTATAGCAGATCCAAAAAAATGGTTATCTTAGAATTCAGTTACAAATACGTTGTGGTTATTAATAACAACCACGATAGCTATTTATACCTACTACATATTACTAATTATACTCACACCTGAGCTGCGTTACTAACTCAATACTCGTTCTGCTTTTCTCGACACCATGACAAAGGCACACCGTTTGTGGTCGACGCGACGGTTCGCCGGCATTCATCGGAGGTTGACCTTGACCCGGCCCGCTACCTTAAACTGGCAACATTAGTTCTCGGCTACAGATTTATTTTTCGAATACATAGTTAAAAAGAAATCTAGATGACTCCACCATCGCCGCCGTAAGAACGGATAAATAAAAGGGAAATTTGAATCACTTCGGGCGTGTCTCGGTAGCCGAATTGCTCAAGGCATTCCCCCTGTAAGGGAAAGACTGTGGGTTCGAGTCCCGCCCGAGAAGATTTATTTTTCCCTATGTATTTGATTTGTATAGTTAGCATACTTAATGCTGTAAAATTCATTCAAAGATTTATTTTTGTATTAAAATTGTATTTATATTTGTGGATGTACGGCATACGTACTTGCCTAGGTACCCATATCTTTTATAAATAAGTTAATATACTCATAAACAGTTTCTTTTAGAATAAGTTACTGTTCTAAACGTGAACCCAGTGTGCCTCACGTATTTACGCGTTACGTGACTGTCTAGTTATAACCTCCAACGTTTCAGGTGGAAAAAATACGGTCCGCTATTAAGAATTTCATGCATTTTAATTCCAGTACGAACTAACGAGAAACTTTTAATGGACTGTTCGAGAACTCTGATAGTTTTATCTTTGCACCGTTATTATGCTAAGGACTATGTCCCGCGTGTTTTATAAATTGTTTAACAAGTATTTTTAATCGGTTGACACATTGTTTAACATTCACTTATACTTTAGAGCTGAATATAAAAATAATAAAGTTGAAAATATTAGAAAAATAAATTATAATATTTTACGATAGTATAATAATTATATAATCGCGTTGATGCCCGTTATCATTGAATGATATTATCTAATCGTGTTAATACACGTTAACGTTATTTTATAACCGCATTCACTAATATTAACGCGCGTTATACCTACTACCCGTGTGAGTTGTATTATGGAAAAACCTTAAAAGTTTCCAAGTGTAGGTAGTAGATATACTTACCAATATTTAAACATGTACAGAAAATGCAATGAAAATAAAAAAGTAAAATTATCAAATAATTAAAAAAATTGATGTAAACTTACCTACTGCTAATTTTACGCACTATTGACCGGTTCGACCAAACGCTAGTAAAGTTTATTCCTAGAAGAAACAGCCAATATTTGGTTGATATTGGCTGTTTTTTCTAGGAATAAAATTTTCTAGCGTTTGGTCGAATGTACCATTAGTATTTTAAAAAGTCATCTAGAACAGAACCTTTTTAGGGGAATACTCTGACCAATTAAGCAACTGAACACGTCCTGACAATCCTAAATTCTTAAGAAAACCCTGGAATAACGCCTTATCTAACCTGATTTTAGAATCACTATAAAAAAGTGAACTGAACTGAATAAATTCAGATTTCCTTGCGAGTAAAACGGAATCTTGGTACAAAGTTCTTTGTAACTTATATTCAGTTGATTTTACTGAAACGTATTGTTGAATAAAAGATAAAGCAGGCACGTTTCTAGCTTACAGTGCTTAGTTCACACCCCGGCCCGTATCACAATATAGCGAACAGCGTCGAACGAAACCGGTCGGTAACTGTATTGCACGATAAATCTGAATTAGTGATGTGACCATATTGTTTTGATCCTAAGAATTATCGATCTTTTTAGTTTACAAATGCGTCGAAACATAATAATTTAATTTTACTAGCATTTGCTGATTGTTATTGTAACAATCACATATTAATTATAATTATTAAATAAAATTTCGGGAAAAAGTTAAGCAAGTTTAGGTAAATAAATAGATACTCTCCCATTATTTTTCGTTGAAAATATTAAAACTCTTCAATAGTTATTAGACAAAAAATATAAAAACCGGTGGAATAATAAGGGACAAAATCATATTCCCTATAGATTTAGGTTAACGTATTTGAAAATAGATATAGCTAGTAAATAGTGTAACGACTGTATTCATTTGACAATTGAGACAATTCCGCTCCTCTTCAAACTCAATTACAAAGATAAATCTTAACTAACTGGGCTTACTTCTAAATTCCACCAACTTAGTACTAAACTCTTCCTTATCTCAGTAGGTACGTTTCCAGGCTACACGATTGTTGAAAGTTAGCGAAGTCTACCTTTACTAGGCTTAAGCCGCTTGACTGACTCACAGTCTCAGACGTAATCCGATTCTACCTACTCCACAAGAATAACTACGATCAAGCAACTCATCGCATGAACGAACCCTCTAGTGAACTGATTCATTGACAGACAAAAAGTTTTAATGTTTTTTAACTGTGTAAGTTTTATCACGTTATTAGGCTTAGTTTAAGAAAACAAGGGTATAACTGTTACATAGAAGATTTAAAAACAGAAATAAGATACTTTGTTTAATGAAAACAACTTGAATTGGGTTTCTTTTGCTTTTAAAAAGTAATTGCTTGTTTGTTTTATTCGTTTACTTAAAGCTTAGTTCTAAGTTGTTGTATACTTTTAATTAGGTTTTTCTATTAGAAATTTCTCGAAAACAATTTGGACTTAAGAAGTAGATCTCGGTTGATGACAATATTCCATTTCGATATCGATAATAATTACAAAAATAATTCTCCTCACTATTAAACTCTGCGTAAACAACTACGAAAATGTTTAGCTTGTATATTTACAATGAAATGCAAAGCAATGAATGGATTTGCTACACCACAATTTTTAGTTTTTTTTACACTTTTCAAATACAAACCCATCTGCTTGTAAAAATTGCGTGATCAAACAAGTTTTATGGAGAATTATAGCACAAATTGATTGAAAGACCTAAAAAGTTTAAATAAATGAATGTATGCATGGGTATATAGGACGAACAATCCGTCTTCGACCTTTTTTTTTTTTTTTTTCTTATACGGGACACGTCAATTTGACTTCACCTCGCCTGATGTTAAGCTAAAGGCAAAGTCTCGGAAAGAGGGTCACCATCGTAAACATTTACCATGTTAACAGTGGTGGCACTCAGCTTGACGGCCTCATTAGATGCCTTTTCACGCCCCGCTTAAAGGACCCGGGACTGTAGGAAGAAGGAAACACGTGAGCTGGCAGGGAATTCCAGGTCTTAGTGGTGCGGCATAGGAATGAATCACTGAAACGCTTGACATCTTAGCCCTGCACGTGTCGTCCTGTGAAGGAAAGGGGAGGGTGGGACTAATTGGAAGAGCTCGTCAGAACATTCACCATGGTAGAGACGGTAGAAAACTGCCAAAGACGCAACATCTCTACGCATCTGCAAAGGCTCGAGGGTGTTCGTGACCTCAGGATCCCCAATTATGCGGACCGCACGTCGCTGCAACCTGTCGAGAGCATCTAATAAGTACTTTGCGGAGCCGTCCCAGAGATGTGAGCAGTATTCCACGCAGGAACGAATTTGGGTCTTGTATAGAAGACACCGCTGCTCCGGCGTGAAAAAACGTCTCACTCTGTTCAGGACTCCGAGTTTACGCGAGGCTGATTTGATGATATTCTCGATATAGTTTTTGTTATTCAGTTTGCAGCGAACATCCATACCGAGGATAGTGAGGTGATCCTGCAGTGGCAGTGGTGTGCTCTGAAGAGTGGGAAGGGGAAGGAAAGGAGATACCTTTGCTGTAAACGCACATGCCTGGGTCTTCTTGGCATTGAACTCGACCAGGTTCCTAGCGCCCCATTGAGAAATGTGGTCCAGGATCCGGTCCAACTCTGTGACAAGAAGCTGCCTTTTTTCCGCGATATCAGACTGCTTGGCCGCAGGATGTGCGTAATAACTCCCGTGTAAGGTGCTATCGTCTGCATAGCAGTGAATGTTTCCGTTACAGAGCATGTCATTGATATGCAGAAGAAAGAGAGTGGGAGATAAAACGGAACCCTGCGGCACGCCAGCATTTACCTGCAAGAACTCCGAAGCTCGTCCATCACAAAGGACGCGAATACGGCGCCCCTGCAGGAAGCTTGCAACCCAGTTACACAGTCTAGGAGGCAGGCCGAAGGCTGGTAGCTTGGAAAGAAGCGATTTGTGCCATACCCTATCGAAAGCTTTGGCGATGTCAAGACTAATTGCCAGTGACTCACCGTGCTTCTCCATAGCCTCACCCCAAAGGTGGGTCATGTACGCCAGAAGATCACCCGTTGACCGTTTCGGTCTGAAACCGTATTGCCGGTCACTAAGCAAGGAGTGATCCTCTAGGTGGCGCATGAGCTGTGTGTTAATTATGTGCTCGAACACCTTGCACAGCACTGAGGTGACGGCTATGGGTCGATAGTTGGCTGGGTCCGAGCGATCCCCCTTCTTGGGGATCGGCTGGACATTCGCCTCCTTCCAAGCCGAAGGCACTGTACCCGAACTGTAGGACAGTCGGTACAGCCGCGTTAGCATAGGAGATAACTCCGCTGCACATTTTTTAAGTACAACCGCTGGAATACCATCAGGACCACTGGCTTTCCGGACATCGAGTGATTGCAGTACTGCACGGACATCGCGTTGCCTGATACGTATATCAGGCATTGCGTGGTCACCAGTGGGCATTGTCCGTGGTTGCATACCACAATCATCGACTCGGGAGTTGGCCGCGAAGAGATTGACCAGCAAATTTGCTTTCTCTTGCGGCTCATGGGCCAGAGATCCATCGGGATTGCTCAGCGGGGGCAGCGAGGGCTGGCAGAAGTTGGCTTGCACGGCTTTGGCCAGTTGCCAGTAGCCACGGCTACCCGTGGGATGCGCCACTAGCTCTTGGCCCAGCCGTGCTATGCGCTGGGCATCCGCCCTGACGCATGCCCTCTTGCAGACCTTTGTGGCTCTGTTGTACGCCGCCTTGAAGTGACCCACGTTGGGATCGCGCGTGGCGCGCGCCCGCACCCAGGCGCGGTACGCAAACTGTTTATGCTCAACAGCCTCCGCGCACTCGCGCCCGAACCACGGACGCGCTCCGCGGACTCCGGTGACATCGGTGTATGGGATATAGTATTCCATACCTAGACCGATCTCACCGGCGACGGCAGTAGCGCACTCAGATGGGTTCTTACCCTCAAAGCAGCGTTCAACCCACGGGATGGACGCATAATAGTCGCGCAATCCATCCCAGTCCGCTGACGAGTAGTGCCATAGCCGCCTCTTCCCCTGCACGGGTCGTGGGGGCGCTACAATGGGCACGGTGGAGCGGACCAGACAGTGGTCGGAGTTACCTAAAGCAGCAATCACCGAGACACTGTACTGGGCCGGGTGACTCGTCAACAGAAGGTCTAGCAGAGAGGGCTCTAGGCCGGACTCTCTTGGTATCCTCGTGACCTTGTGCACCATTTGAGTCAAGTCATGCGCCAGGGCAAATGCGTGAGTGGCTCTTCCCGCATGGTCTGTTATGGCGGAGCCCAACCAGATCTTGTGGTGGGCGTTAAAATCCCCCAAAAACACCAATTCGGCGTTCGGAAACCGCTCCTGCGCATCATCTGCCGCCTGACTCAGGTATTCGAATAGTCGAGTTATCTCTGCATCTCCTGTATGGGAACGGTAAAGGCACACATAGATCTGACTCGTGGAGCCATGGTCTACGTGTACCCAAAGGATGGAAAAGGATGGGTCCTCTAGACAGCGCAAACGGCGACAACAAATATCCGCCCTAACAAACACGCACACCCCGACTTTTGCTCGGAAATTTTCCTCGATAACATAGCCGGGGTAAAGCAGGTAGGTCGTGTCGTCTGGGCGGCGTATTTGTGTCTCCGTTAGAAACAGCATAGCTGGTTTCGCCGTCTCCAGGTGTTGGTGGACGGCGTTGAGGTTCTTATGGAGCCCACAGATGTTCGTGGACTCCACCTCAAATAGAGTTTTTGTGGGAGAGTCCCTAGCCGCTGTTTCAACAGTTTTTGTTTTGTGCGCTGCCATGAGGTGAAGGGTAAGGCAAGGCGTGAAAAAGAGGTGATTGTCGCCGCAGCACCGCGTGACAAAACATGGGAGATTGGTTTTATCTAATAATGTGAGGCGTGACGAGAGCCGACGCGCCGAACGGAAGGGCCCCCGTACCCTCCCGAATATGGTCGCCGGGCTCCCGTCCGGTCGCCAACCGGCACGACGAGCCATATCGGGATTATGCGCGACCTGGTGGGGCAGCCTCCCAGGGTGGTTAGTCCCAGTTGGGCCCCTGTACTATGCCGCGGGCGGCCAGCGGCACCACCGTTTCTACGGGTCTCCCTGCCCGGCGCGGCGCCCCGCGCCACACCCCACTAGACTACGCCAAAACCCACCGGTCCCACTAGTGCTGCGACTACCATCACCTAAAATGTGCATGCTCTATACGCGCAGTTCACGTTTCTTGGATGCATTTTGGAGATAGTACAGGTGCTACTGCAGTAGACGATCTCAAATTCACCCAGCATACCTAGATTATTACAAAACAATCTGCGCGCGCCAGGGCCTTTCATATTTGGGTCAGCCGGAGTGCGAGGGATATGTCGATGACAACCTCACCTCCGGCCTAGCACCACGACCACGACCCACAGTCGGCGTGCGGTTTTAGTCGGTTCGAGTCCGACATAACCTCCCCTTCCGGCTCCGGTAGGGGAGGTATCCGAGGGGATTACCGCACGGAAAAAAAGGGCCTTTCATATTTCGCTATTTAGGTCCATGATTATGTTTCGAGCTATATGTATGTATGGATGACTAGGTATAGGTATATATAGGGTATTAGATATTACCTTTTTACGCAAAAATCTATGCATGCTGGAAGATTTTCATGCCCCCTGAAGTACTCGAAATACTGTAGATTGAGAATTTTACTCAAAGGAAACATTCCTTTATTTTTTTAAAGAAACAATACTGCATTCAAAGGTTTTCGAAAACAGGTTTGACACACCCGGGAATCGAATTGCCACTATCGGCTGTCTTAAAAAGTCTTTTTCTTCTTTATCTGAGCCGTTTGCGAACTCAGTTGGGGTCGACTTTCCAGTCTGATTTGCGACTGAACTTGTATATTTTCCGTGAAGTTACTAGATTAGGCTAACTATATTTTGGAATTTTGGAATTTGGCGGACCCTGAGCTCCGAGGACACCGTGGCCTCTGATGCAATCAGGACTAACATCTTTATGTGGATGATGATGATATTTTGGAATGGAATATTGAGCTGTGTCGTGGGAACGGGATCAGTTGACTACGCGGGTGGGGCCGCGGGCTACAGCTAATTTAGTGATATGTTAACGAACGTATGCATGACTAATGTGCTGTCGAATAATAGAATAGAATACTCGTTCGGTGAGGTATGAGTACTAACGGTAAGTAACTGTTCCTCAATAATCTTATTTCACGCTTGTTTTTCACAGTCTTGAATTCCTCGACAAGTGTTTTATAATAGATACATATACTCAGGCCTGTAAATGCCTGAAGAGGTAGGCAGAGATGTATTAACACCCACTTTTCGCCAACTATGATTTTGATTTTGACATGGTCATTTACATTGATAGTAAAACACTCGCCGAGATTATAACATACCTAATATAAAAATAAGCGTCGGTAGCTTAGTGGTTAAGGAGTCGGCCTTACGAGCGAGAGGTCCCGGGTTCGAATCTTGGCCATTACACTACTCCTAACGTAAGCAATTTATCTTAGCTGGAGGGGTTAGAGAGAATATTAGTAATATCGGTTCCAATATTCTTTAAAAAAAACAATCATGGTATATATCCCGGCGAGTGTTTTACTATCAATATGTTATGCACTATTTGGTACAGGTGGTAGGAAGACTGCTTACCGTGAGAACCCTGGGACGGGCCAGGTTGAATTCTTGTTACAGAATAACAATAACAACAGAGAAATAGGAAAAAATGCAGTTAGCAACAGGTAACATCGGCCTGAGGATATAGCAGAATAGTCATCTGCCTAAGCGTTCAAAGGGGAATTTAAAAAAAATACTGCTGGTTAACTGGTGATTTTACTTGTAATACAATTTTTTTTCAGAATATCGTTCATTTGCCTTATATTAGATACTAGTTGACCCGGCGAACTTCGTACCGCTAAGTTATTTCCGCCCGCGTGGCGTCCGATCCCGTTCCCGCTGCACCCTCTACTATATTAAGCATGTATTATATACATATAAACCTTCTTTTTAAATTACTCTATTATAAGAAACCGCATCAAAATCTATAGCGTAGTTTTGAAGATATAAGTATACAAAGATACGTACAGACGCGAAAACTAGTGATTATTTATGTATCACTTTCGTGAAAGGTAAAAAACAAAAACATCGTATGATATGTTTAACCTAGAGATCTTCATAATATTCTTGAAAGAAAGAATGTGAAATGACAGACTTCATAATTCTTAGAGATCACAAGACCACAAATCTTCCACGCACTTTTGTGATAACTTAGAATGCGAGCATAGCTTTCCTTGAATGTCTAACTTGAAAATTAGTTAATCGGAAAAGACCTTAACTCGTTATGCAAGAATAAATCTAAAGTAGTCTTTAAATAAAGTATACTAGCTTTTACCCGCGGCTCCCCCCGCGTGGATGTCGGTTATCGCGACCAAACATAGCCTATGTCCTTTGTCAAGGTCTAACCTATCCCTATACCAAATTTCATCCAAATCGATTCAGTGGCTTAGGCGTGAAAGCGTAACATACAGACAGACAGACAGACAGACAGACAGACAGAGTTACTTTCGCATTTATAATATTAGTATGGATTTAGGTCTCTTCTTACAAGTTCTTATCGCCAAGCGCTTCTACTAGGTACTGAATCATCAAAATTATTTACAATTTCAATAACGTAAACGTAACGTGTAAAGAAGAGTGAAGGGAAAATTGTTCCATACGAAAATGCTTAGTAATTTGAACTCTGTGTATCTCACAAAAAAGGTTATTGTGTTACTTTAAAACGGAATGATTTACATGTTAGCTTTTCACACTACCCAAAAAAAGGTTACGCAATTAAAACCAGATCCTACGAATTTATGTTCCGAAACACCCTTTAAAAAAAAGAAATAATCGTTTTCAACATTTGAACATGGAACGTTCCATTTACAAAAATGGCGGGAGTCTAGCATCCTAACGGTGAGTGTATCGGAGTAGATGGTAGGTAGCTTGTTCTTGTATAATTTATTTTATTCACTTTGCTACGCAGACTATACTTTAGCTAGGTAAATCTTGCGAACTGGAATACTCACAGGTAATTTATAACCCGTTCAGTAACGTCGACTCGATGTGCAAAATAGGATAAAGGAACGTTCGGAAGTGTTTCACAATCGTTAGATAAGGGCGCATTTACACGAGAGGGTTACTCGCCGGGGAAACCGTGCCCGATCTTCAGTATTGTCATCATTCCGATTACAGTTTGTAGTTAGGCCGGGGTCCGTTTTCTTATTTTTTCTCGTCCAGAGATGGCTTGCATTTTTTTTACCCGACTACGGCGAAGCCAAAAGGAGGGTTATGATTTTGACAGGCTATGTATGTATGTATGTATGTATGTATGTATGTTCATTTGTTCCCTCATAGCTCCTCAACTACTAATTAAAACGGGACAAATGAGGTATCGTTACAAGCGGCTTGATCGTCCGATGGTTATAGGCTATATGACGTGTCACTCTATCTTGTGTGGCGCCCTCTGGCGCTCATAAGGTACAGTGTTAAAAAATAAAATTGAGATAAATATACCGTGTTTGGTATCAAATGAAAGTGCTTAATGAGCACATTTCAAATATGTATAAATTATTGTACCTTGCCCCAAAATAATTTGAATAAAAAATAAAGTTTAAAACTAAAACCCGACTACCGAAAAATCACGCTCTAAAAAGTGACAAACAAGAAAATATCAAGGATAGCCGTGGTCGTATGCGAGTTACTTTAACAAAACAATATATTCTAGGGAAAAGTGGCATACGACCACGGCTATCCTTGATATTTTCTTGTTTGTCACTTTTTAGAGCGTGATTTTTCGGTAGTCGGGTTTTAGTTTTTTAAAGAATATTAGAACCGAAGTTACTAATATTCCCTCTAAACCCTCAAACTAAGCTAAATTGCTTGTGCTAGGAGCGGGACCTCTCGATCGTAAGGCCGACTCTTTAACCCCTTAGCTACCGACTCTTCAATCCGATTACAGCTTGTAATTTGGAGGCCGCAGTCCGTTTTCTTACATTTTCTCGTCCAGAGATGGCTTGTTGACTGTCATGTTACCTTACAACCATGAAGAAAGCCTGGACTAGAAGCTCATTCGTTAATCAGCAAGTATACCAGCGCGAACCAAGTCATGCAACTTGGCTTGGGTCTCAAAGATCTTGGGCCCTTATAATTATCTCGTGATGTCTATAATGGAATTTTGTTTCGCTCCGTTTTACTGTGGTGCGTTCTGAAACCGGACCGAAACCGTACCATATGAATGCGGCCTAAGGCGAAATTGCCAATATATCAATCACTTGGGATGCGAATTTGTTTAGCGATTTATTCGTATTTTGTGAATTTGGAAAAGGGATTATTCGAGCGATTAATTTATTTAAGTACTAGTTCTCTTTGGAATAAATTTTATTCGTCTAATTCTAGTAAAAGATCGATTCTAGTTGTAATACAAGAATCGATATATTTTTTTTATTCAAATCATTGAGGTTTTTACCCGACTGCCGGAGGAAGGAGGGATGGATGTTTAAATTATTATCGCTGAAATCATAAAATTATAATGCGTTATAAGCACTGATCGGAGTAGGTAGAGCTATTTAGGTTCATTGATCGCAAACATTGATGTTAGTATGGATATTCCAACTGATACTCCGGGATTTTAATTAATATAAATCTTTTTGTCGATATGTATACTAAAATGTATATGTACGCCATTGTAAAACCGACATTGTATGACATTGCCAAACATCACCAACACGTTGCCAAACTTTTTTTGACAAACGTGCGAAATTGCCGTTTTGTTAAAACTCGTGATATCGCTGCATTACGGAAACAAACGAAAACAATTACCATGGTCTTTCTATCGTTAAAGTGACGCGCCTGTTTTTGTCTCTTTCTGCACTACTAGAATTCAATGGTTTACTGACAGCAACTTGTTGTAAAATGTTGTCTCACTCGATTACTTCCATTTCAAAAGTGGATACGTGAATATTTTGAGCTGATTTTTGGCGCGGCTCTTTGCGACTAACTGTAGGCACTATTTAGTGCACCAAGTAAAAGCCATTTATCGGAAATTGGTCTAATATCAATCTACATATTGAAGTAAGTAAATTAATATATGCAGTTTAATCAATCAAGTTTCTTTCTATTTATTATACTACCCTTAAACCCGCCATTGTACTTATTTAGCTTAAATTATAAATATGTAGATACATAAATAGCTTTTTATTATATTTCTACTTAAAAAGCAAATGGAAGCAAAAGGAATATCCATATTATGTTGGACATATGGCAAGTACATAAAATAGCTCTACCTACTCCGATCATTGGTTATAAGTCTATAGCTGATATTACTTTCTGATTTGGATTAAAATCTGTGCTTTGATGAGGCTTCTCCTTTTAATCTTGAATCTGACAAAAAAAACTTGCTTTTACACAGTATATTTGATCATAAAACGCCATGTCGTAAATCTTTCCATTGTTGTTTTTAAAAACAAAAAATCCGATCGAAGCTCAAAACACAGGTTTTAATTAATTAGAGACGCAACTTAAATGTAACGTTAATTTAATTTAACTAACTAACTTAACATCCGACCAATTAATTTGATACACGGAACGAAACTAAGCGGCCCTTCATTTTCAAATATTACAGCGTAAACATTCTAATACAATAACAACACCGTAATTTGTTCAGTAAACTAATCAAATACAATAATCAAAGTAGTTTTAAAAACATTGTACTCGCTTGTACCACAGTACATACATACATAAACTCACGCCTATATTCCCCGAAGGGGTAGGCAGAGGTGCTAGCACCCACATTTCGCCAGTTTATGTTTAGGTCCCAATGTAATAGGTGGCGAGCCTATTGCCATTAAGCGGGCACTTATAAATCTGCGATAAATACACACATAACTTCGAAAAGCATCGAAAAGTCATTGGTGTGTGCCATGGTAAACCTGGGATCGAACCCGAAACCTCGACTCAGCAGTCCATTACCCATACCACTAGGCCACCGCAGATTATAGTTAAACACTGTATAGGTACTGTTACTGTTGTAGTATGGACCAGTACTATACCTATTCTGTGATAGACTGTATAGCACAGTATAGATTTAGGACTGACATTACTATAGCACAGCTCAGTAGTACAAGGTGTTGTATTTGTTCACAAACTATGGAGATAATTTTAAAAGTACCTATGTAAAAAAATGCATTCGACAAACATGCAAATAAATTAGCGGAAGTTTAGTTTTTCGCGTATTTGTTTCATTAAAGCAAAATTTATTAATAAGCGATACCGTCGAACATCTACGAAAGACAATACAATCTTAAAGAAACTGTCTTCATTCTGTTAACTACGCCTGTTTTTAGGGTACCACATTATTCATACCTTTCGACACCTTACAAAATACATGCAAGAGTACAATTTTGTCTAAGTACTCAATCAAAACACTAGACCCGCGCATGAAGACCCGTTCTAATAATATAAAAAGGGATCGCAGTAGTATCTGCACTGGTAAAGCAAGGCAAGGAATCAAAATCGTTTTCCCGCTGGCTACAAAGGCAAGAAACAAGAACAGCCCGAGATATAAAATCAGCAATAGGGAGGCGATAACTACCTATGTACATACCTCTAGTAAAACTGTACACACGACAAAACACAACGCACAAAACGATAATTATTTTATTGTATTTAAATTGTATTGTATTTAAATTGAATGTAATTGGTAGCAATGCAATTGAAGCTGATGTAAATGATCTGGATAATTATTGCGGATAATTATTCAGTTTGTTCTAAAGTGGAACAATATGTAAGGGTAGTATTTTTGTTTTGTTCTCTTCTACAATAAAAACTAAAGGGCGAGCAATACAAATTTTTATGAATATTAACGGATTGAAGGAGATTTTACGATTAGATTAATTTATCAACATAGGTACAGTTGCTTACCAAAAGGACTAAATAAATGGACACACTTATGGTTAGATTTAAAAATAAATATTAAAAACTAATTTGTGTTCTCATACAACATGCTGTAGTTAAGTTTTATTTATTTTTTAACACAATAACGTACGTATTTTTGGAACGTGACATACTGCGTTCCAATAACCCTCACCAATTTGTTACATTTTATTTGAAACATCGTTCCATAATTCTTTTTTCAAACGACATGTACACAAAAAGGCTAATAAAATGTAGCTAGAATTACTTTATCCACCCTCTACCATTTCGAATTAAAGTCATTGCATCCGACTGTACTAAGGTTTCTTTTATTTTCGTCGCGGCTTCACTTTAATTAACCGATACTCAACACTTTTCAACCGACCTGTACTCCTAAAGAAACAGTCTGCGGTCTCTTTGCTTCTTGTTTTAAACCCTAATTTAATATTGTAGAGTATAAAATACCTCGGGGATGAATTAGGAAAGGCTGGAGTCAATTTGCATACGAGTAAACCAGTTTTGTTTGTTTCCGTTACGTCACGGTTTATTGGAATTGGTATTATTGGTAATATATTATAAAGTTCAAAATTCAAATCTAATTGCATAGCAATAATTTATATATTAGTACCTGTTACCGTAGGTCCCGTCTTTGTGGCACCCGGGCCCTATATCGTACAAGAAGTTTTTGTAATAAGCGCGAATTTGAACTTGAAGTGCTATTTCTGTGCCTAACTTGGAGAAAATTGGCTAAGCTAAGGTAACATACAGACATAGAGATAGGGTGACTTTAGCGTGGATGATGGTGGTACATCAAAATCAATCAATACAGGTGTGACTCCTCTGGTGTTTCACACGTCCATAGATCATGGTAATCTCTTTCCATCAGGTTGACCCTGTGCTTGTCTGCAACCTAAGAGGTATAAAAAGAAACCTAATATTCAAACTTGAATATGAGAAAATGAACTAATAAAAATATAAAAGGATACCTACATAAATTTGAATGAAATTATTATGCTAACTTTTAAATTCGAAATATATCGAGAAAAAGAATATAAATAGAAGGGAAATTTAAAGTGATTCAGGTGTGTGACTCAATAGCTCAGTTGGAAGGACATTCCCCCTGTACGGGAAAGGTCCGGGTTCAGGTCCCTCTTGAGTTCTTCTTTTTCCCGATGTATTTCGAAGGCTACATCCATACTAATATTATAAATGCGAAAGTAACTCTGTCTGTCTGTCTGTCTGTCTGTCTGTCTGTATGTTACGCTTTCACGCCTAAACCACTGAACCGATTTTGATGAAAACCATGAGAAAGGACATAGGCTATGTTTGATCGCGATAACCGACATCCAGGCGGGCGGAGCCGCGGGCAAAAGCTAGTAAATATATAAGTTAATGACTAAAATGACTAGTCATAGTCATAGACTAAAAATGACTATGACTATGACTATGACTATGACTATGACTATGAAAGAATGAGGTATTATACAATATGGATACGACATATAGGCATTAATTGAAACCATATACTTGGTACCCCCATAGCTTCAAATAGGAAAAATTTGAACAAAATCGGCCCAGTATTAAGGGCAGAAACTAGGGTTTTAATATTACAAAATTTTGAACAACTTTAAACACTCCGTAGAATCGCAGTTATCAATGAACTCTAAATTGCACGAAAATACTACCATTAGGGTTACCATCCGTCCGAGTTTCCCCGGATTTGTAGCCACGTAGCACCCGAGAGCACTATACCCACTCCGACATGCCCATGTGGTGCATGTGAGACCATCACCAGGTAGATGTCCCCAATGAGCTTAGAGTAACAGCCGCCGGCCGTCACGGCCACCGTCCGCCTGGAAAGTACATACGGCGTGCCGATGTTCCACGTTACCTCCACTTGCCTACTTGGTTCTTCTTTAGCCATGTCCGGCTCCGGTACACTAGTGAACGAGCGAACCTCTTGGGAAAGTGGGGTATGCATGCACGAAATCCCGGATACGATTTCTTATCGTATCTGGTGGTTTAGACTTTTCCGGAGATGACTTGCGTCCGACGTTTTTACAGGCTCGGCAGCCCAACTGTAACACCCCTGGGGTGGCATACGTCCATAGGCCACATTAACCACTTTCCATCATGTGTGCCGTATGCTTATCTGCCACCTTAGTAGTATAAAAAAAACTTCTTGTCCTGGTTTACGGATTTTGCAGATGGAAACCCTTATTACTATTAAAATTGCACGATGCGGCGTTGCCGTTCTGTGTATTCATTCATTTTTCCATTCATCAATTTCGTAAAAATACGATTGTAATGTTATTAACCTATAGCTCGTGCGAGTTAACATGGCACCTGCCTCGAAGACACCCTCCTCCCGCTTCCCCGCGCGCGACCCCGCTCTCGCCGTGCGAGGCTAGTAGCGTCGGCGTACACGCCTCCCGCTCCCCCGCGCAAAGCCCCGAGCCAGGTGCCATGTTAACTCGCACGAGTTGTAGGTACAATTTTATGTTTCGATAATTTCTGGAATGTTGTCAGTAACCGCGACGTCATTGGGGACCGCGTGTCGTTCTTTGATCCTCTCGGTTTATTTTCTCGTTTTAATTTGTTTTTAAAGTGAAATTGACACTAATCTATTATTTTTGTGTTTGTGAATTGTGTTTATTTTTTGTTTAGCTATTCTATCCTTAATTTTAACGGTGAAAATGAGTCTAAATACCTACCTAGTAAATTTGTTGTGCGAATTTTGTTACGTATTCTTTTTTTGAAAAAACAACAAGTGTATAGTGTACCTAACGTGTTTCTGAAAGTGACTCGCAGCCGTATTATTGAGGCATTTGATAAATTGAAAGCAAGGTAGGTACCTAACCGAAATCTGTTGAACAGTTAGTTTGGCGATATCATTTTATGTTTTCAAGTTAGTGGCGGGCATTTCTAAAATTTAGATTCACATTTTTAAGCACTGCCGTGAAAAAGTGGTGTTTATAAAGTTAAGTGAACTTTCGTGATAGGTGCCTAATCTTACCTCAGTAGGTAGGTCACGAGCGCGCGTCAGCTGGCGGCACGTTGCCGCTTTGAGCTGTACCTATAGTATGTATTGTGCAAATTCTAAGCGTGTGTATTTTTGTGAATGAATCAATGACTTATAAAAGTGGTTACATTTTCTACATTTATTTTAATAATTACTTTGTTAGGAAATTTAGTTTTTTTTAAATCTGCGAATTTGAGTTTAAATTTAATTTTGTTTCATTCCTATGGACCAGGACGCTTCACTGTTTCCGTAAATGCCTATATGTCGTATCCATACTGTATAGGTACTTATAATTAAAGTTATTGAGTCTTGAATTTTAAGTCAATTACAAGTTATAAGTCTTAAAACATGCCAGAATCTACTAAATACGAAAACCAACACAATCTCTTACTTCGAGTTAAATACGGATAATATCGTCACGATAATCTCGCAGTACAGTGGAAACAGTGTGTGCAGTGGCCGGCTGGTTCACGTTCCCTTTGCTTTTGTACGACTACTCCCCCTTTGTTGTCAGTCCTGTACTCTTTACTGGACATTCCACTCGTTAGTATTCGTTTCTGACCGAACTTCGACTATTACCCTATTGCGAATCTTATTTAGCCTATTTTTCGTGTCGTTGGACTGTACTGTTACTGTATTTCTGGTGGCCTTTTAACGTATTGGAATATTTCAATTTTGAGCTTTGAGCTTCGCTTTTTGTTGGGCGTCAAAGATGTTAGTCCCAATTTAAAAGAAATTTTTATCGCATTTCTTATGCTAACTTTTTAAGTTCGAAATACAGCGGGAAAAAGCCCTTAAAGCCGGATATAAAGGCAAATTTGAAGTGATTCAGGTGTGGCTCAATAGCTCAGTTGGAAGAGCTTTCCCCACTGTAAGGGTAAGGTCGTGGGTTCAAGTCCCAATTGAGTGGGTTCAATTCTTTTCCCGATGTATTTCGAACAAATAGTTAATCATATTTCTCAGACTGGACGAATTGAAACAAAAATGTGGTCAAAAACCGATGTGGTCGAAACAATTTTTTACTTTACCAATCTTCCCTAAATAATATTTTACTAGCTGTTTCCCGCTTCTGATCGCTTTACATGAAAGCCTTTTTCAGGAAAAGAAAATCTATAGGTTATTCCAGACTATAAATTTATCTCTGTACCAAATTTTATCAAAATCCGTTCAGCCGTTTGAGCGTAATTGAATAACAACCATCTTCACAAACTTTCACATTGAAAATAATAGTAGGATATGTTATATATATATATATATAAAAGTTCGAATACATCGGGAAAAATTAAATGCTCAAGTGGGACTTGAACCCACGACCTTTCCCTTACTGGTGGAATGTTCTTCCAACTGAGCTATTGAGCCACACCTAAGTCACTTCATTTATAAGTATAATAACCTAAATAATAAACCTTTATATTTATAAGTATAATATTCACTCCACGCTACAGTTTAATAAGGTTGATTATGCTCCAGCTAAAATTCCATACATATTCAACGCAATACTCCATTTTAAATTCACAATTTTCCTGGCGTGTAATAAAACTCTAAATATTAGATTTGATATTACAGAAAGGTCTGTTTCTACCCAACTTTGTTCTATAGCCCGGTCTTACCTGGATTTCCACTTTAATGCATAAAATAAAAGCTGCCAGATTAATTTACTGGTTTTGAGAGAACCGCAAAGTACAGTGATACAAAGGATTCTAGAGACTTTTCATGTCGAATATACAAAATTGCGATTTAGCTTATTATATTAAAAACTAGCTTTCACGCCGTAAAAAACCATCCTTGTGTAATAAAACAGCAGAGTATGTTGTCAGTTCATATATTAGGTACTATGTCAATTACAATTAATTTTCTGTGGGTACACTTATTGAAAACTAATTATCATCTCATTTTTACCATCGACGCACGGCTCAATCCCCAATTCCCGCCAAAAACCGTCCACCGAGCCTATATCTACTTTTTTTTTAAGCCGGCTCCACCGACAACTCTGTTGTCAGTGTTTCCGGCCAGCACAATAAAATACATTTTACAAAATGTCACAATTACACTATTTTTATAATTCTATTTATTTATTTTTATTATGCCTAATAACCAAACCTTACACTTGAACTTCAACGAACATTTAAAAAAAAGAGTTGGCCAAATTGGTCGAGGCGTTTCTTGAGTTATGCGCTTACCAACTAACCAACACATTTAGCGATCCATTTTCATATTATATTTTAATAAATTAAATTATAAAAAATCCCTTTATTAAGTTTTCTACATATTTAATAAATTTAAAGCTAAAAACTATAATTAGGTACTTAAAGAAACTAAAGCAAATAAATAAAATATTTTTACTCACATAAAAAATGCGCCGTGGAATTCCTCTGCATCATCACCGACCGGTACCGTTTCCAGAAGGTTGACAGCATTGCTAAGTTGAATTGGGTATTCTACCGACTAATTAGTCAAATTAGTAACTTTTTACTAAACGTCAAAACGATAAGTTAAAACTTAATAGGTAATTTGTATGAAAAAAGATTTTGTGACGTCATAAAATTTAATAGTCAAATCAGTTACTTTTATAAGTTGGGTGGATGATTAAAAATCAATAAAAACTATAAAATAAGAACCATCGTAATTTTTACCGCTCTTTTACCATTCTTAATTTAATAAGCTCGGTTAAATACATTATTTTAACTATAGGATAATACCCAATTGTAATGCTTATCCTCTGTGCAATAAAAACCAGCCTTCTGGTCACGCGCAGCGTCATTCTGCCGCTAAATAAATATTAAAAAAAAATAGTATACTAACTTCACTTAATTTGTTACCTTCATGAATAAAGATTGTTTTTAAGAAAACATCCATCCCAGATCCTAGGTCTACTTTTGTTTACTTTCCTAAACATATTTGCTGACCGTACAGCCGAGTACCGCCAGGGTAATGAGAAGGTGTGGTATATTTGCAGATAATTATACGGCGGAGGTATTCAGGCTCCTGTTGGCACAGCCGCACAGGGTCTAGCAATGCGTACAGTAGTTAGCAATTTGCTACGCCTGCGTTGGACATTCCTGTTCCAGGAATAGAGCAGGCTCTGTAATAGGTTTTAAATCATGTAGCTTAAAGTTACAGGCAGTATTTTTGAACGACTCAATTTTCTTGTTTTAAAGTGAAATGGTCCTTTTCTTTTTTACCCAACGGCTGAAGGAAGGTGGGTAATGTTTTTAGAGACGGTACCCATTAAGTTTTTTCCGGTTTATGATTTGCAAATGGGTACCGCCTGCTAACAAACTTGTTGTCTTCTCAGCATCAGTCGAGTTTCTCATTTTTATGTTTCTTTTTCTTTTTTTTCTTTTTCAGTTGTATTTTTGTGTTTGTGGTACTGCTAATGCATACTGCCGTCCTTATCAAAAACAACGCAATCGACATTTTTTACGAAATTGAGTTATTAGTATATTCGGAATCACGGAAACGAGATCTACCAGGATCAATTACTAGTTTTTTAATATCTTTCATAGTTTTCGTTTTTTTGTTAGTTATAAACAGCGTATTAGATCCATTCTAAACCTATTACTAGTCATAAGCATCGTAATAAACATTGCGGTGAACGATTATAACCTAATATTCTTTAAATACTAGTCATAAGCATCGTAAGCAAATTATGCGTTGTTCTTGACTAGTTTAGTCAGAATTTAGATGTTCGCCATAAATAATATAAATAACGCATTCGGTACAAGTGACGTTTATAATTAGCAGCATAAAATATTTTTTAATAATGTGAACAAGTCATAAACATTACAAAATCATATATGATATTTATACCTAATAATAGATTTCATTCCAATCTATACTTTATTTCTCACAAACATTTTAACTGCCACTTGTGTTATATATGATAAGTATTTAATATGAATTTAAACTAGATAGCAATAAGACGAGTAACGCAATTGTTACATTTCCGATTATTATGATTAGTAAAGTGTCTCAGTATAGACTACTCGTTTCCTCACCAAGTCGAACAAGCCTTAAGAAAGATGGGCAAGGTGTTCGATTTTTCTGATTTTGTGGAGTGTGTTCGTGCTTATAAATTCAAATAAGAATAATGTCAAGATAATGGAGGTATCGGATTTTTTTAGTTTTCGATATCACGCTTCCCAGCATAAATTAAAAAAAAACGTGCCACGGGTATACATACACACATACAAAAAAAGTTTGCGATCAATGGCATAAGCTCCTAGAATTCTTTAAATTTAACTTTATCAAGAAAAAATCTATGTTATATGCTTTCTTTAAATAGGAAAACCCTGTTTGAAATTAAAATATAAAACTATTTTTTATTATTTATTTAAAAAAATTGAGCCATTAATCATAATGCAATTGTGATAGAAATTTAATAGAAAGAAAAAGACTGTTTAATTAAACTTAAACTACAATTTATTATTAAAAGGTGTAAATCCATACTAATATTATAAATGCGAAAGTAACTCTGTCTGTCTGTCTGTCTGTCTGTATGTTACGCTTTCACGCCTAAACCACTGAACCGATTTTGATGAAATTTGGTATAGGGATAGATTGGACCTTGAGAAAGGACATAGGCTATGTTTGATCGCGATAACCGACTTCCACGCGGGCGGAGCCGCGGGCAAAAGCTAGTTCAATATAAAATAACTCCTCCCCTGGCTATCCCATTCTTAAATAGCAGCTTCCCTGAGCTCTGGAACTGTCTTGGGATGTGGCTCACGGTTCCATACAGCTCGTTTAAGAGCATCCCACGCGTGCTCTATTGGGTTTAAGTCGGGCGAGCCGGCAGGCCAGTCTAATCGTGTGATATCGTATTCTTGAAGAGCAGCATTGACTCGTTGAGCTCGATGTGCGGGCGCATTATCATCGACCAGTACAAATTGGTGCCCATGGTTTACTCGGAATGGTTTGACGATATCATCAATAGCAACTGCTTTGTACATGTCTGCTGTCATGAAGCCCCGATACGGGATCAAAGGCTTTCTAGCTCCAATCATAATGCCACCCCAAAAAGACACCGATTTTCCGCCTTGCTGAACTGTTCCAGTGGCAGTTCTTTGTCTTTCACGGTCGCCTGGTCTTCTCCAGACACGGACACGTCGGTTATCTGGATGAGTGGAGATTCGGGATTCGTCAACGAAGAGACAGTTTTGCCAAATGTTTTCTTCCTCACCTTCTTCATTTTGCCGAAGTCTAGCCCACTGCAATCTTCGTTGTTGACGTTGCCGGGAATTGAGCGGAGCTCGCCATGACCTCCGTGCTCGTAATCCAGCCTGGTGCAAGCAATTGCGAACGGTCTGCGTGCTTACTTCAAGCCCAGAGGCGGCCCTGACTTCTGCTTTTATTTTAGTGGCGTTGATTGTGGGATCACGGGCTGCCAGCAATGTAATATAGCGCTTTTGGGCAGCTGTCAAAACAGTTAGGCGACCGCTGCAAGGTCGGTCAGCTAAATTCTCCATTCGTACCTCTGCAACGTAGCCACGACACGGGATTGGGATATAGCAAGTCTGCGTGCTATTACTCTCGTGGTGTATCCTTCTTCCCTCGAAGTTACTATTTAAGCTCGTAAAACCTCTGATAATCCTCTTGGCATTTTTTCAATCACTACTTTCCGCGAAAAATATCTTGAATCGGTTATAATTCACTAAATCAGATTTCTGAATGAGCGTAAGCTAGGACTGAAAGCCTTTAGTAAGAAAAAACAATTGAACGGTGTCATTCTTTTGTGTTCTAATTCTTTATTTTTAAATAAAGAATCTAACAAGAAGAAAAAATCATAATATAATCTACAGTAACAAAAAAGATTTCAGTTTTTCAAAGTGATCGCAAACTTTTTTTGATGTGTGTATAATGGCAGTAAGGTTGGAGAGGGCTCTACAAAATTAAATATAAAAGGAGTCATTCTGATGACGAGTTTCAGTATCTTGATTTTTTGCAAGCTAGAGTGATAAAATCACAGGAATTCCCTACAGTCTCTGCAAAGGTACAACCGAGAGGGATTACTGAAGAGCGAAAAAAGGGCATTATTTCAAAGCTTGTTCCTCTAATGCCAGAAAATCGAAAACATTTTTGGTATAATCTATTTGTTTCTGATGCCAAGGATTTAACTCAAAATGACTGATTTTTTTCTATTAAGTAGCTACCTTACAACTTATTTTTTTTTTATTTCTAGCTTATAAGAAAAGCATTTTTTTTAGTTTCCAAGGGACTATATTTTCAATTCCCACTAGCCTAATTTGTTATTTAGGTGAGAGAGAGATCCGGTTCTCAGCATTCCATGGATTCACCGTGCGGTCGCCGGGTCCATGGCGTGGTACAGAGAGGAACACTGTGACGGCACCTGGGACTTGCGACCCAGGTGTAGGTTTAGGGTGGCCACCTTGTGATGCATCAGCGCTCACCTCCACCGTCAGTCGTGTTCCCCCCTCTACCTATCCAAATTTGGTAAGATCCTATCAACGCCGTTTCAGATATTCGTTTGAGTAAAGAGCTTACTGAAGCTCTTGGCAATCCGAGGTCTTTAAATAAATTATACAGGGATTTAGCTGAAATTCCCCTTGCTCCTACTTCCACGGCGTAGAGTTTAACCACGTAGCCGTTAGAAATATGACGAGGCACAAACATCCTCCGGTATTTTATAGTGTTTCTCATACGAATCTGCGAGTAATGTCCAATCAGCGGCTGCTATCAAAATTGAGTACGGCTTTTGATTTGTCTTTTTTGAGCAGCCGTCCTTTACAAACGCTACGTTATTTCTTTGGTTTGTGATAAACTAAGTATAACTAAATTAATAACTTACCGTCGATTTAAGATTGAGCTACCCACCTACTTTAAGCATTTATTTCATTTTAATTTTTAAAATAAATATTGGGTATGATACCTTGAAAGTAGTTTTATTTTTTGTTTAGTTGCATAAAACTAAACGCATGTGAGCTGCTCTTACCATTCTTTGCTAATCATAATAAACGTATTTGCAACATATACGTTATAAAAGGTGAACTTACATGTAAGTAATTCCATTGTCTTTGCTAGAAATAAACATCATAAATGCATTTTCTAGACATGAACCACGCACTTGCCATACATGAGTTGCTTATGCCTGGTAAATTAATATTATTGCAGTCCATGTTCTCTAGTCTTAAACAATTTTTCGTCTTTAAAAATATTTAAATTAACTAAATATATAAATATAGGATCGCATATGCAAAGTTCACATATTAAAGGCACGAAACAAAACAAAAATATTTGTAATATCCGTGTTACTTTTATAGGGACAACAAAAAAAAGAAAAAAAACTTTAGGCGCCATTTACTCGAAAGTTACCGCCAAGCAAGTGCGTTGTTTTTGATAAGGACGGCAGCATAGGCGATCGGGCTTTGCTTATTTATTTTTCATTTTTGAAGTCACCTCATAGGTTTTGATCTAGAAAGACGAGATGGTATAATAATATGTGTGATAGTTTTTTAATTTTTTTTTAGTATGTATAAAGACGTGTATTTATCCTGTAGATAAGGTATGGTATCACGGGCTGTTATCCGCAACTCCACGACAAGGCGCGGTTTTTGCGTGAGGGTGGGCATTCTATTTGATCCACCCCATAACATGTAGTATAATATACAATATAAAACTCTATCTATGTAAAAATACACCAAATTGGTAGCACAGAGAGTTGTAAAAAACTCAAGTCTTTTAGTCTTCATTTCGTGACTTGAGTCTTTTTTCAAGACTAAGACTCGTTAGTCACATGAGTTCCGAGTCCTTTGAGTCTTTTGAGTCTTCAGAGTCCTTTCGAGTCTTAAGTTCTTTGAACTAGACTGAGTCATGAACTTGAGTTGGTGTATCACATTATTTATTTATTTTATATTTATTTATAAAACTTTATGCACAAGTACATAGGCGGACTTAATGCCATAGGCATTCTCTACCAGTCAACCGAAGGTGGTGCAGAGAAAGACTCAGTAGGTGCATTATTAGCAACATTGTATGAAGAGAGCGTACCGAATAAATTTTAGGGATTGACACTATAGGTACACACCTGCCATGAGGCATGTATTGTATATATTATCCAATAGATAGGTACATAATAGGTAATAGGTGATATCAATCTGAGCGAATTGTTTTTCTTATGATTAAACACATTAAATGAGTACATTGATAATGTTGACGGAAAGATGGTAGGCAAATAATTGTGTTATACAAACGAGAATAATGTTGTCAGTGTCACTAGAATTATCTATTAATAGCTTGTTTCCCGTATTCAAATAATATAAATAAATCACTATGTCTAGCCAAGAGGATAAAGTACGTCTATCTTCTCCCAGTATATTAAATTATACACCCCCGCGTGCAAAAAAAGTGAAATCTTCAACAGAAGTTAACGAGTATTCCAAAACATACGCTGATCCATACTAATATTATAAATGCGAAAGTAACTCTGTCTGTCTGTCTGTCTGTCTGTATGTCACGCTTTCACGCGTTAACCACTGAACCGATTTTTATGAAATTTGGTATAAGGGTGGATTAGACCATGAGAAAGGACATAGGCTATATTTGGTCGCGATAACCGACATCCACGCGGGCGGAGCCGTGGGCAAAAGCTAGTAAGGAAATAAATAAAATTCAAATTGTAACGTGCGTGTATTCGAACGCGTTCGGAGAACGCGCGCCTCCGCTCGCCCTCTGGTGAGCAGAGAAAGAGAGTGAGGAAGAGAGACCGCGAATTCATATTGTAATATTGTTGTCCGACTTGTTGCACTGTCCATTTATACAAAGTGTTTGTGTAATAAATATAGTTTTGATCGTGTGCCGAACTTTAATTCACACCCTGAAGACTGAAACCAACTAAGTACTACTAAAAAATTATATTCATTGTGATTTTAATGCTAAACTATACAACCATGGATTTAGAGGACTCAGTCATGAGTTCTTTTAAAAGACTCAGTCTTTGAGTTCTTTTTAGTAGGACTCAAGTCTTTTTACAAAAGACTCAAATTTCTGAAGGACTTGAGTTCCTAGTTTTATTTATAAGACTCGAGTCTTCAAAAATAGCTCAAGTTCTATTAAATGAGACTCCAAGACTCGAGTCTTACTTAGCACTACATTTGTTTTCATTTATTAAATAGTTTGTACCATTTTATTAATAAAACTTTTAACCGTTTTATAAATGTACATACAAACATATGCTCACCCCCATTTCGCCAACTGCCTATGAGTTTCGGTCTCACGTAATAGGGGGCGAACCTATTGCCGTCATGCGAGCACTTACCTATGGGCTGTATGTTTATTGTCATAGGGATGGCCCTGCGTTAGCCGAAGTGCGCGAAAAATAATTTACTACTTACTAATTTAAAAAATTAGTAGGCTGGCAGCAAACCCTTCCATTTAATACCCATCATGGAGATGGATTTCAAACAGCCAGTCTGCCATCTTGGGGAGGCCGCCATATTGGATTTATAATGACGTTTCATAGCTTGTCATGTATTGTCATCAGAACTCAGAGCGTGTGCAAAATTTCATCCTAATCGAAGACCGAGAAGTAGTCAAATTAAGATTCCAAGATTTTCTTACATACATAGTTACAAGTGAAGCTAATAAAAGCGTGTTAAAAAGAGCTATGTTTACTGTCGGATGGAGAACAACCCTATCCCTTATATGTCCCATAAATGTTAGAACAGATTAACAATAAATATACATTTATTCACTGTTTTGTAACAGCACTTAAAAGTTATGATCAAACCTCAACTAATTACAAACTTCTGATATAATTGTGCTGAATTACCAGCTAAAGTTTTATGGCACAGGAATTAGTGGGAAGCTAAAGTAATGTTGTTTGCAACTGTATCCATCCGAACTTTAATCAACACACCAGCAAATTGCGTCCATATGGGTAAACGCGGCGTATTAGTACCTAAACGAGAATACGCACTGCAAAGGCATGATGTCTAACGTAACGAATACATTCCGTTTTGAACGAGAATGTTCATTTCTGAACGGGAATTTGAACGAAAATGTCCAGTTCTCCGTACCGGAGTCCCGAAAAGGGAAAGGGGAAAAGGTACGAGGTGAATGTAATCAAGATCTGCTTCTGTCTTTACGCATTTCACTAGCTACCTCTATTTTTTATGTAGGGCACGTCAATTTGACTTCACCTCGCCTGATGGTAAGCTGAAGGCAAAGTTTCAGGAAAGAGGTTCACCAAACACGTACTATGTTGACAATGGTGGCACTCAGCTTAAAGGCCTCATCAGATGCTTTTTCACGCACCGCTTAAAGTACTCAGGACTGTAGGAAAAAGGAAACACATGAGCTTGTAAGGAGTTCCAGGTCGTAATGGTGCGGCAAAGGAAAATGTCACCAAACTTGCCTTGCACGTGTTATCCTGTGTATGAAAAAGGGGTCATCAATGTTTTAAGCAAGTCTGTCGCTTTCAAGAGCTTTTAATCTGCCTTCTAAATCCATACTAATATTATAAATGCGAAAGTAACTCTGTCTGTCTGTCTGTCTGTCTGTATGTTACGCTTTCACGCCTCAACTACTGAACCGATTTTGATGAAATTTGGTATAGGGGTAGATTAGACCATGAGAAAGGACATAGGCTATGTTTGGTCGCGATAACCAACATCCACGCGGGCGGAGCCGCAGGCAAAAGCTAGTATTATAAATGCGAAAGTAACTCTGTCTGTCTGTCTGTATGTTACGCTTTCACGCCTCAACTACTGAACCGATTTTGATGAAATTTGGTATAGGGGTAGATTAGACCATGAGAAAGGACATAGGCTATGTTTGGTCGCGATAACCAACATCCACGCGGGCGGAGCCGCGGGCAAAAGCTAGTAATCTCTATTTGTACATAGTTTAAAACAGTTCATTGGTTCCTTTTTATCTATGTAATAAACATGTTCCTTTACGTAACTGGCACATTATTATACAGACGTGTGTAGCCGCGGGCAACTGTTCATACAACAAAAATACTTTATCGTCCACATATTAAAACCTGGCAATAATCAAAAGTCCATCCGTCTCCCATTAACTCCTCAAAACAAACCCTTCCTCATCCTTATTAACGAGTTGGGAGCTATAACAATTATAACTATTACCATATACTCTTATGAAGGACGGTCTCGCACCCATAAGCTCGCGTAACTTACCTCCACTTGGGTTTGCCCACCCGACTGTGAAATACACTTTCCTCCGTGTTTCGTTCCATTCATTCATTCATGCATTCATTATTGTGTCTGCGTTTCAAATATGGCAATAACATATTGCTATGTTTTATAAAGTGCAATCAGGTTGAATCTTTATACATTTGAAATTTTAAATATCATGTTCGATTGATGATAACTTTGATTGCATCAAAGAACGTGAAATAAAACTAAAAAAAAAACAAATTTATTTGATATTGCCGGAAGTTTTGTTTTAGTCCTTTCTTTTTTGAGATACATTTAAAAAATCTTAGCAGTTGTGCTGTAGCATAAAATGTGATTTCATATCGTCACTCATAAAAGAGAACCGTTGTAGTGCCATATCTTTCTTATAACTTTACGCATTTAGAGCGTCCATGTTTATTTATTTTTAATATTTCAACTTACCCCTATAACGTTTAACCCCGTTCTCCCACCTACAAATCTGCGATGGAAGCAAAAATTCTATATACATACATATACTCACGCCTGTCAATCCCCGAAGGGGTAAGCAGAGGTGTATTAACATCCACGTTTCGCCAACTATGATTTCCGGTGCCACGTGATAAGAACAAGCTATTGCCGTATAGCGGGCCTTTTATCTTGGGTTGTATGTTTACTGTCCGATGGTGAACAGCCCTGACCCTTAGTTACCTTTTACTACACCCACAGGAAGAGCTGGGTTGGTCCTATTCTACTCCACTGGGTACAATCGACAAAAATCTAATCTTATAATAAAAGTCGAATTGTAGGTACAGTCAGTAAGTTTTTTAGGTCACTTCAGCTTTTAAAAAGCAGGTAATAAGGAATATACTTACTGTCTACTGTTCCCTTGACTTTCATTTCTTTTTTATGTCTGTAGCAGAAATGGCAAAGTATTCATATTAAGCTAGATTACAAAAAAGTTGTCAAGTGTGAGTCTTATTAAAATGATAGTTCCGTGGGTACAGCGTATAATTCTGTGCATTGGACTTCTAAGATAGATGGGTTTTACAGACTCTTGAGCTCCTATCGAAAGCTATACTTCTATACTAATATTATAAATGCGTAAGTAACTCTGTCTGTCTGTCTGTATGTTATGTTTTCACGCCTCAAGCACTGAACTGATTTTCATGAAATTTGGTATAGGGATAGATTAGACCATGAGAAAGGACTTGAGCTATATTGGTCGCGATAACGGACATCCACACGGGCGGAGCCGCGCACCAAAGCTAGTCAAGATTAAATTTGAAAAATCTTATATTACGTGCACTGATAATGAATAGTGTCAAGTTACCTTCTATTTATATTTGGTCTTTATTAGAACCTTAGAAATTAGGCGGCAAAGCAATGACGTTTTAACTGTGTCATCTGTAAAACTAAATTTTAAAGACATTAGAATTCCGATCTAATATTTAAAAAGACTACGAATCTACGACGTCCACACTCCACTGCCCACAAGCAGCATTATTATTAGACCTTATACGGAACCCTGAAATTCTAATACATCGAAATTGAGTCTTCAAGAAATGTTATTATGTAAACGAAACTGTGCTTTTCGCTGGCCCGTGTTTTCATATTCAATCGGAGAGAGTTTCTAACTTAATGAAAGAACATACGTTACATCTGAATAAGTAAAACCAATATCGTTCTAACTTATTTCAGTTCTGTTTTATTTATCTTTCTGCTAGAAATTTTCTTGTTAAGGCTTTCTCGTACGTAGTATGAGGACAGATCTGCTTTTCTACAGTTCCCTTCTGGCTTCTTGTGATTTTTTTAATTTGCAGCCAGTATTTAATGGATAGTTCTATTCTCAAGGAAGCCGTCGATGGCCCTGGGTCAGCTATGGTGCAAGCGATATGCCAGAGGCTACCTCACCTTCATTAACTGATACATAGTCTAAAACGGCCGCGGTTTTAATTGGTTGGATTTCTATATAACCATCCTAACTGGCTCCGGCGGGAGGTATCCATGGGGACTGCACGTAAAACAGGTAGTTACATATTGGAGTTAGTTGAAGCTAGAATCAGAGAATCTTCAACTGTTGAACAATATGTAGCTAGAACGAATGAACGATGATGAACGAATTGTTTTAATTCATTCAACATAAGTATGTGTACACATAAGTATGTTGAACTAGCTGGTGCCCGCAACTTCGTCTGCGCAGGATTAGTATTTCAAGCAGCTTAGATTAGAGTGGCGTAGAAAAACACAACAATGCCGGCCGAATTTGTTGATATTAATTATCACTGCTCCGTTCGCTTGAGTAGTAGCGTGATGATATATAGCCTATGTGTTATTCTGATGTATAAGCTACATTATTGTAATGTTTCATGAAAATCCATTCAGTAGTTTTTACGTGAAAGAGTAACAAACATCCATCCATACATACATCCATTCATACTCACAAAATTTCGCGTTCATAATATTAGTGGGATAAATTGTTTTCCCAATGAAATATAAGGTAATAAAACATTATGTTTAAAACACATGAGTAAAAAGTAGCTCGCTTCCTTCCCTTAGCTTTGTTCAATCCGTAGGTAATGAAAACTAATCTCTTGCCGAAGTTCCTTTCAACTTTTGCTTCGAAGCAACACCACTCGAAAGTCAACAGATCTCGACTTGTAAACAACGTTTGTAAATTTAGTTTGCCTTTGAATTTAAAGTTCAATTTCGTAGAACCTCTTTTCTTTTTACACGACACACAAAAAGGAGTATAAAGTTTTGAGTATGTATGTGAGTTTCTTTATTTCAGCATAAGGCATCATTCAGCGTTGTACTACAAATTTTATTGAAGAAAATGAGCTTTGATAGTATTTTTTTATCAAGTAGGTTTTACAAATATGAATATTTTGAGTAACACTCTTAGAAAAAAAATACAATGTCCTGTCAAAATAGACTATTGGAGGAATAATTTTAGCAAATATGTATAAAGATTTGTTTACGAGCGGAAATACCACGGCAAAATGTCCACGGATACCAGTCCAGCCGGAACAAGAGGCAGCGGGGGTGATTATGTCGGACTCGAACCGACCAAAACCACATGGCCGTATCGGGCCATCAGTTGAGGTAGCCTCTGGCTGGCAGTGGCATATCCCACACGCACCCCAGGCAAAAGGAATAATGTATGGGGGTTGTAAAAATTTTTTTTTCTTTCACCTAAATACTTCCAGATGATTTTGCTATCGAAACTGTGTGTTTATACTAGATAGATAGATAGATAGATAGATAGATAGATAAATCTTTATTGTACACCAGTAATACAGAAAATGTATGGACAATACATGACATTATGTACAAATGGCGGCCTTATCCGATCTCTTACAGGCAACCTTTGGATGGACATGTTTTAAATATTAACAGTAATAACAATAATAATAGTAATAATAGTAATAGTAACAATAATAATAGTAATAGCAGGGCCTGCTAGTATAAACATACTGATATACGAATGTAAATTATAATATACTGAGTGATTTTATAGTCGTTACGGAAAAAATATATTTGAGCACAGTTTCGGTAGCAATATCATCTGGAACTATTACTTTGATAAAAGAAAAGCATTATTTTACAACCCCCATACATTATTCCTTTTGCCTTAACATTATTCCCATACATAACATAACATAATGTTACGGGAGACGGGTAACGGGATTGGAAGTAAACAACTTCGTATGTGAGACCGCTTTATTTTCACCCCAACAGCCAAACCTTGAACGCGACACTTCACGACGCGACTGTACCACACGTTGCACTACTGCACTTCAGTCTTACACTCATAGCGCGACTGTTCTGCACGGTCACTGCACTTTCACGACACTCACAGCGTGACTGCACAATTACTGCACTTTACTTGTACTTTTCACTATTTTCTCACTTTTCCTCCTTTTTCCTTCTTCTTCTTCTGTTCACTTTGAACTCCCAAACTTAATTGTCCTTTCACGGCTCTGACAGCTCCTTTTATACCCTGAATTTCGATCGTCTTTTCGATATTCATTTTATTATTTCTCCAGAATTTTCTATGATCTCCCTGAAGAGCTAAACTATAATTTCGATCTTCATTTCGTTTCTCATTTTCATTCTTCCAGAATGTTCTGCTAATAACTAGAAGATTTTAAATATAGAATCTTCTGTTACTTTTATCAAATAAAGATTTAAATAAATTAGAAAATCACAAAAACCACATATCGTGACACCGGGATTCGATCCGTCGATCTTCGTTTTGGCAGGTGTTGTCTAAACCGCTCAGTCGCAGTAGACAATAAGTTCGAATTTATCGTTCCGATGCTGTGACATGTTACGTCACATTTGTAACAATAACATAAACTCACGCCCGAAGGGGTAGGCAGAGGTGCTAGCACCCACATTTCGCCAGTTTATGTTTAGGTCCCAATGTAATAGGTGGCGAGCCTATTGCCATCAACCATACAACACATAACTTCGAAAAGCATTGAAAAGTTATTGGTGTGTGCCATGGTAAACCTGGGATCGAACCCGAGACCTCGTCTCAGCAGTCCATTACTACTACCGTCTAATCCCATACATTATCAAAAAAAAAGTATTTTCTTTCGCCAAATTTATTCTTCCAGATGATTTTGCTATCGAAATTGAGCCCAATTCTTTTTTTCCAAAACGACTATAAAATCACCCAGTATATTATCTATCACTTAGTAATATTTATTATTCATTCTCGCCGTGACGTCACATACGTCCTTCGTATCTGCCGACTCGACACGTCACGCGTCACGCTCTGGCGTCGAGAGCGAGTGGACTCGGTCCACTGGCCAACCATACACCACGATATGTTTAACACACTGCCCGATTTGTAATTGTTCAACACTTGTGTTGCTGTTATCTGAGACTATTAACTATTACACGAACAATGGGCTTTAAAATTACGTAAAGCTTTTCATTTTTATACTACCAAAGGTTTATAACGCCTGCTAGTCGCCACCCTAGCTAAAGTATGACCAACAACAGGTTGGGGTTGCCCTATATTGGTCGGTCGGGATGTCAGTGATACATATTTGCTTGAACCCGACAGGCTAAGGATTACGTAGGATCTAGGTAATCCTCAGCTAGGATATGTCCTAGGTATATCTAGCTAGTGCGATATTAGTTCATTCGAGTTGGACACTTGGACCTCATGCCCCGTGATGACAAGTTCAGTGTTTCATCCTACAGGGGTTCGGAGATTCGTCCATATTGGGCCGAACGAATCACAGAAATTAAAAATAATTAAAGTTTTCCTTCAGTGATTCGTCCTGGTTTTTTTCTTATGAAGTAACGTCAGCAAGGAAAATGCTTATAATGTGAAGAAGGCCGAAAGGGTTTATGCATGTAGTGAAAAAGGATACTGGGGAAAAGGGTAATTAGGTTAACTTCAGCGGTCTCACAAATGTAACTTAATACAACATTTCACTACTTACTTAAAGTCTAAGGCTCGTATTCTAGAATGCCTGAATCTCGATTTGTCTGAGGACAGATTGTACAGGCCATATGTCAAACTATTAATCTAACTATACAATCTGTCGTCAGATAAATCGGGATCAATGAGTGTCATTCTAGAATAAGGGGTCTAAATCAAGTGAAAGGGTGGTACTTCCCCGGACGTGCTGACTCATTCGTGTAGGAACTGTAGGAAAACAGCCTTTAAAAAGCCGCTGGCGTCGAAATTATGTAAGTTTCAGGATTTTACGACAGTTTTCTCGTTCTAAATTATAACTTGTTTTTATAACTTTCGGGTGAGTTATTATTTTGTATGTGGTTTAACTTTTATATTGCTACCACTTTATGGATTGGTGATATTATAATATCACTAGCTTTTACCCGCGGCTCCGCCTGCGTGGATGTCGGTTATCGCGACTAAACATAGCCTACGTCCTTACTCAAGGTCTAATCTACCCCCATTCCAAATTTCATCAAAATCGGTTCTGTGGTTTAGGCGTGAAAGCGTAACATACACACAGACAGACAGACGGCCAGACAGACCGAGTTACTTTCGCATTTATAATATTAGTATGGATAGATTCTGTAATATATTCACGCTCTGTATATCTATAACTTGAAGGTTGTATATTGAGATCTAGAGTAGAGTAGATTAGAGAGTATCTAGTAGAGTAATAGTAACGATTCCGTAAAATGGTTAAATGTGGTTTTGCTATACATATTTGTTAGCCTATTGTCATCAATGGGTTATGTTTCCTGATTCCAAATGGTTACTTAGTAACATTTAAAGGGTGGTCAGCATTTGATCCCACCATATGATTAATTGATTATACACCAACATGAAAACGTAGGGACACCCCAATATTCTTAAAGATATCCATTTCTTTTCCATTCAAAGCTTTAATAAGTACAAAAGTCTCATTTCTTTTAACTTATAAAGATACCCGATACCTCTACCAAAACAAATTTGTATGAAGTGGCTTTACATTTGACCCGAGGCAGTTGTTAAATTGATTTCTTGGTGGATTCGTTCACAAAAATGATTTAACTTTGCCCAAAGTTACAATGTAAACGGTGAGTGACAGACAGCAGCGGTTAAATTATACCAATAGGTATAAGTAAGAACCTACGGTCAGCAAAAAAACTTGATTCTTTTAAGTGACCAGAAAGCCGATGCTCCTGGAAAATCAATTTTTATTATTCATACTTTTATTTACCTAGGTATCACTTGTTGCTCTTAGTTGATTTTTGTTAATCCGCACGGTCAGAAAACAGAAGTTTATTACCATGTAGGTATTACTGCACATAATCTCTGTGTAAGTATCTAAATATCTACAATTCCTTTACAATTCCAATACAAAGAAAAATTGGTTTGAACGAGATTTAGTGAGTAGTTTTTTTTAATACGTCATAAGGCGCAATTTTCGTCTTTCATTCAATTAACTCAAAAATAATAAAAAAAAACATTTAATGAACTACAATAACTTGTATATTATGTAACTTGCTGCGGCGGAACCCTTCATGGGCGAGTCGGACTCGCACTTGACCGGTTTTTTTGTTTATAGAATTGTTTTTTAAAATACTTAAATGAATTGCTTAACAATAGAGATCCGGTTCTTAGCATTCCATGGATTCACCGTGCGGTCGCCGGGTCCATGGCGTGGTACAGAGAGGAACACTGTGACGGCGCCTGGGACTTGCGACCCAGGTGTAGGTTTAGGGTGGCCACCTTGTGATGCATCAGCGCTCACCTCCACCGTCGGTCGTGTTCCCCCCTCTACCTATCCAAATTTGGTAAGATCCTATCAACGCCGTTTTAGATATTTAAATATATGTATTTGTTACCGGAAATGTATGAAATCAAGGAATTGTATACAAATCCTAGGAAATGTGTGTTAATACATAGAATTCCTGCCGTTCCACCGGAAATGTGTGAAATAAACGGGTTATTGTCTATATTTGCGGATGATTTTGTAGAAAATTTATATTTTTGAATGAATAAAAAAAAATAACCACGAAGATTAATGCGGGAGCTTCGCTCCGCTCCGCTCCCGCATTAATCTTCTAACCTAATCTATCCAAGTTAAATTGCGTGGTGTGAACACTGCGCCCCGACCTGGATATATTATAGAAGACTGAAGCGAAAGCGAGGCTCCAGCATTAGCCAAGTGGTTGCATTTTTTATAACCACCATCAATATTCTTTGATACCATTTCATACATTTCCTGCTGCGCACTCGGCATTGTATACAATGCCTAGGCGTTGTATAGAATTCCGGATTATACACATTTCCGGTAACATATTCATTATGCGGCTGGTGTTAAAAAGGTGAATCTGTGATATAAGCAACAACAACCTTCTAGTTGTTTGGCTTTTATTTGGCAAGGTATATTTATGTTTCAAACAGCAGACTGCACACTTTTTCTGACGGTACCAGTACCATAGATAAATAACCATAATAACTTCAAAGCAGGAAGTCAGAAGGGGAGAGTTTACAGAACCCCACAAATCCCGTGAAGAATTGTCTATATAAAAATATAAACAGAAAGAAATATTAATTTCGCACGCGCTAGTAACGGAAATATAGCAATTATACAATACTAGCTTTTGCCTGCGGCTCCGCCCACGTAGATGTCGGTTATCGCGACCAAACATAGCCTATGTCCTTTCTCAAGGTATAACCTATCCCTATACCAAATTTCATCAAAATCGGTTCAGTGGTTTGGACGTGAAAGCGTAACATACAGACAGACAGACAGAGTTACTTTCGCATTTATGATATTAGTATGGAAGTATGGATTATAATGGGAATTAACGCGATCATGGTATAGGTACATACCTTTGATTTACCTGACGTTTCGACCAGGTTACTGACTGACTCAGTGAGGTAGTAGGTTCTTCATCTACCCGCACATCCTGGATATTTTGTTTTCGCCATGTACCGTCACATACCACACTCAAAGTGTCACTATCTATCCTATCTATTCTATTCCTATGCTATCATGGAACGCGAGAGTTTAAAAGTTAACATACTTAGCAATTATTTCAGACAAATGTCTATTAGTCATACTATTCATTGTTGTTGACATTTATGAGCTAGACTGACTGAATTTCGAACAGCTTTTTTAGGTGAATAAACCTTTTGAGCGTCAATCCCGGTTGCATCCATCTTACTGTAAAATCGTTCCTCATTCTGCAGGTGTAACGGCTTTGCCTAGATTAGAATAGAATAAGATGGATTAGAATAGATGGAATGGCATTGCATTCCATTCTATTCTAATTTAGGCAAAGCCGTTACACCTGCAGAATGAGGAATGAAATATGTAAAGAGGACTAGCTGTTGCCCGCGGCTCCGCCCGCGTGAATGTCGGTTGTCGCGACCAAACATAGCCTATGCCCTTTCTCAAGGCCTAACCTACAGTTCATCACAATCGGTTCAGTGGTTTAGGCGTGAAAGCGTAACATACAGACAGACAGACAGAGAGTTACTTTCGCATTTATAATATTAGTATGGATATGTGCATAATAGAAAGTTGTACAATGGGCGGCCTATTATGTCTCGAAGATATAGGTGATCATATTTCTAGCCATTTACACATGTCGACATTGACAATTTATCTATAATATTAACACTACAAGTAAATATCGTCAAAACCAAGGGGAAATGGACGAATGCCGACCACAGTGTGATCCTAGTAATAGTTAATAGAGTTCAGAGTTTGACTCCCGCCTGAATATGTATGAAGTATACACAATCAGGTAGTACTCGAAGCAACTAGTGTATGTAGCGTAATATATATTTCAAAATGAAATAATTGGATTAAACCCAAATCAAACTGTTACCAAAAGGCAAATTACAGTCCTCAGTTGATTACATATTCTCTTTCCACGTCTACTAGTCATCGAACTTGGCTCAAACATTACACTGTAAACTTAGAACTTAGTCTGCTGTGAACTTTACTTACGCAGAGGTTACCCAACTAATTACGAAGTACATATTGATTATGACACTTGTGCATTTCCACAGTATTTTTTTTTACCTGACTTATTTCACCTCACGGTATATTTAAGGGTTTCTAAATATAGTTTAGTTCTTAGGGACACGTATCTTGGACCTAAATCGCAATACAAACGAGGCCCGGATTGTTTCATAGGTAATAATCTAAAGTAAAGCCAACGAGACGAGAGAAAAAAGGTAAACAAAGCGACCATTACTGAATTATATTGCGATAACTAGCGATTATTTTATCTGTCGTCGTCGCACTTGTCACACGTACGCGACAATGGCCGAGCGACAGCTGTCGTTGCGTGTTTCGTAGTACAGGAAAGCTGTCAGCACAGCGGTTCTAAACTGTCAGCTCCGTCATCTTAGCAATTTAATTCCTGTCTGGAATGAGTTTGAAGTGATACGAAATAATTTCAACTAAAAATGTTTGGAACCGCTGAAACTTTGTTTACCTTTTTTCTCTCGCTTCGTTGGTTTTACTCTATGCTTCGTGAATTTGAGCTCGTCCGTTGCAGTATCACCCCGTGCTATCCTAAAAAAACGCCCAAGGAACGTGTACTGCGCGTATAGAGCACATTTAAGGTCCAAGATATATTATGTCTCGATTATTACTTTTTTTTTTCGTGCGGAAATCCCCTCGGGTACCCCCCCTGCCGGAGCCGGAAGGTGGGGTTATGTCGGACTCGAACCGACTAAAACCGCACGCCGACTGTGGGTCTTGGTGCTAGGCCGGAGGTGAGGTTGTCATCGACATATCCCTCGCACCCCGGCTGACCCAGGGCCAACGGTGTCCCCAACTCGCCCCCGGAGTCTCGATTAATTTGATCCCATTCCCCCTACCTACCTAGAAAATCTATTTAATTTTTGTATATTCAGGCTTGAAGCCTTCTAAATAGAGACCATGTTTAACCCTTTCTTTTATATTACAGGTAGTATCCACACAAAACGGGGCGAATATAAAGGTAAGAGTATCCTTTAATCTACAAATTAATAAGGGAAAGTGCTTCTTTGAGACTAGAAAAAGAGAGCAAATGTGTGATATTGAATATTTCAATCAACCTCTGACTCTAAACTATTTTATTTATCAAATAAATTAGGTATTTGACTCTTTTTTGTTCACTTTCGAAAAATGACCGCAAGTTCTTAGTTGCGAGTAGTGCAACTGTATGGAGTGCAAGAGAATATCGCATTTATCTCGGTCTACGTACGTTGCGTTTATATAGTTCGTAATAAAATTAATTTAAAATTTAATGAGGAATCTAAAAAGTTATAAACTTGAACTTAATTTGATTGAATGAATATTTTATAGCATTTATTATGCTAACTTTTAAGTTCGAAAAACATTGGAATAAATTCACCGTTGCCCTTATAGACGAGAAGGAAAATTTGGAATGATTCAAGTGGTGCTCAATAGCTGTCAGTTGACAGAGCAGTCCCCCTGTAAGGGAAAGGTCGTGAGTTCGAGTCTCACTTGAGCATTTCATTTTTTCCAATGTTTTTCGAACTTAATTTGATTGTTTATATTTTGACAATTTCAAATAATGAAATGTCATATTTTCAGTTTAGAAATATTTTATTTTGCAAGGCATATTTTTTCAAAACAACTCATCATATTAATGGTATTGGGAAGAATCGACGACTTAGTCAAATAGCCAATTATTGATAAAATAATCTTTAAAAAGGTAGATAGCCATAGGCCATAGCCCGTAAAGTTTGTCTTCACCCTAGCTTCTTACCATTCAACGGGGCCAAATACTCAATTGAAAATATTACATCAGATAACAGATTCAGAAACTAATTGTGAAAAAACTACTTTAAGACCTAAATACTTTTTTGGGCTGCAAAAGCTTGTAAAGAACGGCAATATCAAGACACTCAAAAAGCGCTGAACTGGCAGTTTTACGTTTAGGATCCATCAGAAAAAGTACCTACATATGCTATTCAAATGAGGGAAATAAAATATGTAGGAAAGGGCATCCGCACTTGTTGAACAGAGCACATTAATAAAAACCTCTGCCACTATTTTAATGTAGATAGGTTATTAACCAACTTAGCTACAAAACTATAATGCTGAATAATATATGTTAAATTGAAAAGTAAAGAAAGAAAATATTAAAATTACTATAGGAGGACTGTGCCTGTAAATTTCAGAAGTTCTCTCAATTCTCTATGGATATCATGGAATCAGAACTCAATTTTAATAAAACTTTAGCGGAAAAGAAAACAGAAAAATAAAGACAAGGCGAATTGTCTTGTGTACAAATCATAAAACGTGAATTCGAATAACATTGGAAAAAATGAAATGCTCAAGTGAGACTCGAACTCACGACCTTTCCCTTACAGGGGGATTGCTCTTCCAACTGAGCTATTGAGCCACACTTGAATCATTCTTAATTTTTTCCTTCTCTTTATATCCGTCTATAAGGGTCCCTTATAGACGGATATAAAGAGAAGGAAAATTTGGAATTTAATTTTTTCCAATGTTTTTCGAACTTAAAAGTTAGCATAATAAATGCTATAAAAAATTATTTCAAATATTTGGGCGCAGTCATCAAAATTCAATGTTTAAAAATGGTTGAAAAATCATTCATTGTTTCCAACAGTTCGTAAGAATGTTGGTAGATGGCTGCACCGTCGCCCTTATAGACGGATTTAAAGAGAAGGAAAATTTGGAATGATTCAAGTGTGGCTCAATAGCTCAGTTGGAAGAGCAGTCCCCCTGTAAGGGAAAGGTCGTGAGTTCGAGTCTCACTTGAGCATTTCATTTTTTCCAATGTTTTTCGAACTTATATGTTAGCATAATAAATGCTATAAAAAATTCACATAAAACGTGAAATTAATGTAAAGCAAATCAGTTTTAACTAAGTAGATATAAATGAATAATGCTACTAAATTTGTTGAAACAATTCTAACATAACAATTTTGATACAGACTGTAAATTATTCTCATCAACTACTAACAACATACATTATAAACTATACAGTAAGGTACTTTGCCCGGCAATGTTACCCTCTTGGATCAAACTTACCGAATAATAAGATTACTTTAAGCATCCAAACATACGTATTTAGCCTTCAAAACAACTGAAGACATGGAAACTTGTAACAAAGCACGAGGTACAGTTGTTGCCACAACTTTTGAAATCCCAGTTTACAATTTATTACATGAACAATTTAACAAACTTTGCCGAGACATTTCTAAGATCTTCATATCAGTACAATTGCACGGGAATTACGACGTTTTCTGTAAAGTATATAACTGTATTAAAAGTTTTGTACTCAGTTTTAAATGTAATGTTTAATTGAAACTTTGCGATGAAAACTGTGACGTATTTAATTATAGATATATGTAGATATTCTTGTCGTTATAATTGGAACACTTTTTAATTATTTTACAAAGAGCGCTGTAATGTTACAGCTTGATTGATTACCGCATTCGCAATGTGCAGTAATTATTCGGCGAATGCAATAATAATGGTTTAAATTCATCAAACAATTGTTATTTTAACGTTGCAAAGATCCTCTAGTTTTATTTTATTTTTTGTATAGATAAAACATGGCATTAAACCAGGTAAATATTATTTTTAAATATTATTTTTCAAAGTTCAATTCATATTATTAATTTATTCATTTAATTACGCTTCCCAACATTGCCTTACAGCCGTATAAAATAAACCATATAAAATTAAATCTGTGATTGTTTATTTTATGTGTTATTTTATTTCAATCTGTTTTATTTTATCTTTATTTTGTATCACAAAAAATAACTTTGCCCATTCTGTCTCCAATTATACGATGTATAACAAAGAAAATTGGGACATTATCCGATAATGTTAGGGAAATCCAATCCCCGTTAACTGATATGTGACTAATAAACCGGGCACGGCTGGTTATCCAGGCATATGGCCGGATATACGGATATCCTGCAAAGTAGATTATCCCCATTCCCTCCCTTAAGGATAAGTGTGCGTTTGATGAATATCGTGTTTCCCCTTTCTTCAAGGTGTTTGATTTCTCTAATGCGATTTTGTTGTTAGGACAAACATTGTATCGCTACATCTAATTCTTATCGAAGGGTATTAAGTTTATATTTCTAGAATATCATTGAATTGGCTCAATTTCGATATGAAAGGGCTTAGAATGTTTGGAATTTGTATTATTGTTTGTGGATTTAGAGATAAAATAGAATCCTATTTCACTAGCCTCTGTACTACCCCTTTATATATTGATATGGTTCTACCGATAAGGGTCTTCCAAGTACTTTTCTTTTGTATTAAACATAATTCGGTATTCTATTGACTAGTCAAATTAGTTACTTTTTACTAAACGGGAAAACGATAAGTTATAATAAGGCTTGTGTGAAAAACAAACGTCATACAATTTTATAGTCAAATCAGTTACTATTATAGGTTGGGTGGATGATTCAAATAAATAAAACCGACCCAATTTTTACCACTCTTTTATCATTCTTAATTTAATAAGCTCGGTTAGATTATTTATTTTAACTATAGGATAATAACCATTTGACTTTGTAATCTATATGTAATGAAAGCCTACAGTTGTATCTACGTATTTATTTGGATAGTTACTTACTAAAAACGAACTTAGTAAAAATGTGTGATAAATTTATACAATATTCGTTTTTATCTAAACTTTATTAATAAATCATCCATTCAATTCGACAATAGCATAGTATGACGTCATACTCCATCAATTTACATAAGTTTCCAAATGATTTACCGTTTTGACGTTTAATAAATAGAAGCTGATTTGATTGTCTAGTCAAATCAGTTGTCTATTGACGGTAACCTCTTGTTTCATAACAAGATTGGCGATAAGAATTTCGATTTTATGTGAGTTTTTGGAAACACGAAGCAGCGCCCAATAATATTATTCAAACACAAATAAAGCTCACAAACTCATTTTCAATAATGTGTTTTCCAAACTTTGAGAATGTGGATCTAATAATCCAATCAAATCCTTTGCGCCAATTGTTTCCAACATGTGAAGGAAGACGAACCGATTTATAAACTTTATCTGACTAGGCTTTGAAAAACTTTGCCCAGTTTAATTCGGAATTAAACTCTTCATGTGGGCAAAGTTTTTATTGAAAGCTGATATTAAGTTGTCGTTTCACGGTGGGCGAAATTGGGCGGGTGCAACCGATGTCGTACCGCTACTAGACCGGTTTCTGCAGAATTTAATAAAGTCTTCACATTTTACGATATCAATCGTAAAAGTTTTGTAACTGTACACTACCGGTAAAATGTTTCGGTTTTTATGATACAACTCGTTCTTGAAACGACTTAAACTTTATTACATTGTCACAATATTTTTGATGAAGTTATTATACGCATTAAGATGTTAATCGGTGAATTTATACTCGTATACGTTTGTAATGAGTATAACTCAAATTATTCATAATTTTCTTCACGGCATGATGTCTTTTTTAAAATGATGCTTAACTTAATGGACCGGTCAGTTCATGTATTTATTATTGAAATTGCCACGTATTTCTTTGTGCTAGGGCACAAAGAAATACGTGGCAATTTCAATAATAGTGTGAAAGTCATATTGATGATGTAGGCATCATCAATATGACTTCCACACTAAGATATATTTATTGGAAGAAGGGTGAACTTTTTTATCAATATCGTCCACGTTTTTAGAGAGAGGGGTGAGCGTGAGTTTTGTACACAGTCGTCTGTCCCGACATAATTCAAATTAAGCCTCATGACAGGAGGGTCGCGGCCAAAAGTACCAGGAAGGTAGAAAGCGTTCGGAGGTGCCGCAACGTTTGTACAATTTATGTTTTTTAACGTAATGCCTTCGTAGAATTCAAGTGCAGTCGTTGCAACTTCCGTAATTATGTTGTTCTTTGTGCATAAAAAAATCGAATAATGTAGATTGTTTTAGAGCGGTGTGGATTTGATTTTCTGCATAATATTTTGTAATTTTCCTGTGTCACGTGGTTTACGTTTGAGTTTTTTTTTCTTGCGAGATAAAAACCTACTATTCTAATTCGTACTCGTAGTATAAATGCGAAAGTTCATAAAAAATGTTCAGATGTTTGTTACTTAATCATGGCCAAACGGCTGTAAGAAAATGGCTGAAGGTTCTAGTCTAGAATAAAACATACCTAGGCTAGGTTGCTTTTGCCTTGAAGTAGATTGCAGGAACAGAATTAAAAGTCCTGCTATTAATAATATAGTTACTTGAATAAAACAAAACATCCCTCCATGTCCGGCGCTACGATACGGTCGCTTTCGTCCCTATAAAAACGGTACGAAAACGGGAAATTTGGGCTCACAACTTTACACCCCATCCGTCTTATTCCTTGGGGAACTCTTTTAGGAGATTACGTGCGTGGCCGCGCAATGTATTTGCATTGTAATTGTCTTTGTAAAACATCTATAAATGTTTAATATAAAGATTTCCAAATGATTTTCCTGTATTCCTTTTTTTTATAGTATTTTCCATATTATTATACACTTGCAACACAGTGGTACCTAGATCCTAACTAAACTTTGCTTATAATTATGAAATTTACATTTTTAATTGAAATAAGTACGCGCAATTATTAGGAGGACGCTCTAAGGTACAAAAAATGTCTCTAAAAAAAGAAAAGTTCAATAAAACAATAATTGTGTCTGTGTCTGCAAATTTAATAATAAATATGTCAGTAATAATACACGTGCCTTTTCAGAACAGGTCCACAAATCCAAAGAAGTAAAATAATAAATCAAACGTGGCCATTTTTTGTTCCGTACTAGTTGGACGGTCTATATTCCACTTACATACCAGTTTTTGGTCTCGCTATCCTAGTACAAAACACATGCTAAATGAAAAGGATGAAAATAAAAGATCAGATGAGTAAAAAGTTTAGTAAAGTAAGTATCTAAGTAATTTGTAAAACAGTAGCCAAATTATAATTGTGAACTCATATTTTTGTTAAAACTACACCATAAAAAGTGAGTTTATAAAATGTAGAGAAAGTAGATTAACGGTAACTGTACCTACTTACGATTATCGAGCTATCAAACTTACTTCCAAAATTAAAAGTGGCGGCAAATCTGGTTTGTGATTTGTGAGTGAACTCTTATTTTGATAAACTTTTTATCCTAATTTGAAATGAGGTTTTTATAAAAAAAATTAATGAAATAAAATAAAATGAAGTAGATTTAAAAAAAGTTTGGTAAAAGTTATTTAAAAAAGAGAAGTTTTAATTTTTTTATTAGTAGTAAAAAATCGTAGGTACTCGTCCTGCCTAATAAATTTATCTGTACCAATAAACACTTGCTATGAACTTTCAAAGGCCCAGTAGCCATGTCAATAGTAAAAAAAAGTCAATTTGAACTCCCCAGTTCGAATTTAGAACCAGAATCCAATAGAACATCAATAAAAAAAACTAAAGGCCGTCATACACGAGACAACAACAGCCAGTATTGGAACAAGACATGATAGTGGTGGCGTATATCCACGGTATATCTTTAAAAGCTTTTATCTAATGACACAACCTCTTATATCTCCGGCTATATCCCCAAGTAATGAAATTAATGCCCCGAGCACTTTACCCGTCGGTGCTCGCTCATTTCATTATTCCATGTCTCGCAACCGATACTGATCGAGAATGCATCTGTCTTCTCGTAAACGGAATAGATTATCAGGTCTAATGTTGGTTTACTGTAGTCTTTACATAGATGTTTATGTTGATAATTAGTTTTGGATGCTTCTGGGAGGTTGGAAGTGTTTTCATTTGTTTTACTTGAGTGTTTCAACTTGTATTCATGATGTTGTGATCGTGTTTGTGCACCAATGATCTATATAGACTAGACAAGCTATTCAGAGAACACATTGGGTCATTTTACCATTGGGGGTGAGGCGGGAATAATACCTAAGATACGAAAGTAACTCTGTCTGTCTACGTGTAAAGATGCCTACACCCAGCGACCATACAGCTAATAAATACCGCATTACAGGCGACACACTTCGGCAATGGGTATGGCGAATACATGAAATATAAGCCTGCGTTACATAGAAGTCATTCAGCCAGAGCTACCCACGTACGTGATCCGCGAACACGTCCGTGTTTGTGGTCCATATATTTAAAAAGGTTGGCTGTATGGTGGCTGCCTAGACCTATGAACCGATTTTGCAAAAAAGTATAGCTTACAATAAAACTGAAAAAGGACATACCTAGTAGGTACCTATACTTTTTACTTCATAAATTCGTTTTTTTTTTCGCAATAAAAGATTTCCACGGAGGGCGCAATGGCAGGCAGTAGCTAGTGGAATATAAATATGCAATAACTTCATAGGAAATTGTAAAACGGAATGAAATTCCTGTTCAAGTTACGTGACTGCTGGTTAAGTACAAAACTTGAAGTTGTTGAAGTTAAACTACAGTTAAGTACCTGTTTCTTGTAAATTGTTTCTTTACTTGTTAAATGAATTAGGTACCTACTTCGTATTTTTTTTTGCAGAATATTAGAACCGAAATTACTAATGTTCCCTCTAACCCCCCCAGCTAAGCTAAGTTGCTTGTTTGAATGTAATTTTTAAAGTTCAAGTCTCACTTGAGCGCTTCATTTTTCCCGATGTATTTCGAATTAAATTGCTTGTGTTAGGAGTGGGTACACGTCGGTAGTGTAATGGCCAGGATTCGAACCCGGGACTCGATCGTAATGCCGATGACCCCTTAACCGCTAAGCCTCTTGCATATCGTGACCACTCACGTCATACAAAAGAATGACGAAATTGATACAACAGAGAAAATCTTAAATATATTATATAAAAAGAAGGAAAATTTGAAGTGATTCAGGTGTGGCTCAATAGCTCAGTTGGAAGAGCATTCCCCCTGTAAGGGAAAGGTCGTGAGTTCAGTTTCACTTAAGCATTTCATTTTTTTCGATGTTTTTCAAACTTTAAAGTTAGCATAATAAATGCTTTAAAAAATTCAAGCATTAATATCAGTTTGAGCACTATGGTCATCAAAATACATCTGTTGCCGACTATGGGTAGGTACAATAGTTCACACAAATCTTTTAAAACTGGCCAGTAAGTAGGTAAAGATGCCAATAAAAAAAACATTTAAATTTCAAATAAAGAATCTTTGGAATGCGCAACGAAGCTGTTAATTAATTCATTTGTCATTCTGTTTTTACAAATTGCGGCCATTTAAAAGCTCGTGTCGTGTGTCGAATACGCTCCATGATTTATTTTGACTTTCGTTGAGGTTACAACGCCTAACATTATAAAAGCGAAAGTAAATCGGTCTATCTGTTACCTGTCACCAACCTGACACGGTTAAACTACAGAACCGATGGAAAAATTCGGTCCCTAAGATGTTACCCGCGCCGCGGTGTGGAAACCTTTTACCGCGGTCGGGGTGTAAAGGATTTCCTTTCTAGGACCCATCTGATTCCCTGACCACATAGGAACATCGTAAAGTTGTAGGTAGTCGGTTTAATAGTATAGGTTAAATAGTAATAATAATTTTGTAATAAGAATATGGGATGTTGAATGCCTGAAATAAATGATTATTTATTATTATTATTAAGTCAAAATGAAATCACAGAACCTATATATGTGGTTGTCAGTCTGTCTGTCTACAATGGTCTACAATTGGGTTGTATTCTACTGACTAGTCAAATTAGTTCATTTTTACTAAACGTCAAAACGATAAGTTATAAGGTAACTTATATGAAAAAAGATTTAGTGACGTCATAAAATTTAATAGTCAAATCAGTTACTATTATAGGTTGGGTGGTTGATTAAAAATAAAAACTATAAAATAAGAACCGACGTAACTTTTACCACTCTTTTTAATAAGCTCGATATATATTTTATTTTATCTAAGTAAAGGATAATCCCTATTCTAATAATTCTTACATTTTTTAGTAAAATCATGACATCTAAACAAAAATGTATGTTCCGTAATAGCCCATTGTCTGGCGGTATAATAACATTATTAATAATGAAAAAAGCAATTTCGGACATCCAGATAAAATAAAATGGAGGTAATCATTTAGACAGATGATATAGGTAGCCCCAGACAGCAGGTTTAATCCAGGCAATTTTATTATACCCGATTATAAGTCTGCGTACCCGTTGTACAATAGGACAATGTCGCAGATTATACTCTGTATTCGGGGGTAATATTGATGGTATATTTTGTACGGCTATTGTTCACGTTAATATTATATTTTCTTTTTTCATACATCTTAGAGGCGAAGAAGCCGGCACCGGCGCACCTGATGGGAAGCTGTCACCTTCGCGCAAGGGCAAGTGCAAGCAATGAACAGCGTGATATTGAAAGTACATTCAACTAAATCGATAATGGTGAAAAGCACAGACGTGGATTGATAAAGTTATGATATTATTCTCTGCACCACCTATTAGGTTGACTGGTAGAGAATGCCTACGGTATTAAGTCCGCCTTTGTAAATTTGTGCATGAAGTTTAAATGAAAAAATAAAATAAAATAAAGGACATAACCTACGTTTTATCGCGAAAAAGAGGTTGAAGAGGTTCAAATAAGGGATGAAAGTTCGAAAATTATGAAATTAAAATAAAATTATTAAAAGTATGAAAATTCGTCATTTTTTAAGACAACCTGATAAAACGATACACAGATAGTTTATGGAGATTGACATCTACGATGAGAGATTTTGTAGAACAAAATATGATACAAATACCGAATACAAATACTTCGCACCCTCTCATATTTTTATCTTTCAATCTTTCACACATTTAATGACCCTACATCCAATTTTATCCAACGCCAAATCCAATCATGTTACAAATCGGGCATCCAATTAAATCGTTTGATGACAAATCATTAATGCGCCCTCCTAAATAAGAGTACAAGACATGACAATGGCGACTTTGAATTATGCATGAAGGGTACGCTTCGGTCTGCAGAAGTAGATCTCAGTTTCAGAGCCGGCAGAGAATTTTAGGATCCACTCACAGTTGTTTTTTTTTCCTTGTGTAGGATACGAAGAAGATGGTGAACGAAATATTGTCCAAACAGATTTATGAAAGGTCAACCTAGGCATATAGTAGTTAATCAGACTGAGGACATTTTAAAGAAAGACCAGGGTCGGCCGAAGCAAGGAATGCCGGGCCAGATGGGGGTTCTCAGAGGGGGTACCATACAGGTGGCAGCACACTGGGGAAAGATAATTTGAGGGCCGAGGTGCCATCGACACGGTAGAAGAAGATCTGCGATTACTTAAAAGCAAACTTGGAAAATCGTTTAAAACGATCAGATTTAAGATGTTTATATCAAACGCGCAGAGAAAACTTTGTAAAAAAATCAGAGGATATCTTAAATAAAGGTCAGCTCAGCTACGAATAGTTCGTCCGAAATGGCGTAAACCATTCGTACTTCGTACCCCTATTTACAAGATGACGGTCGCGGGACAAGGTCTGCGGCCTCACATACTTGTATTTTACTTACCATGCACCTCCTCCAAAAAAAAAAATCGTTATTTGAATGGTATACTTACTGTTCGTAAAATTAAAAAAAAATGCAACATTTTAATAATAGAGTGGTCTAAAAATAGAACATAGAAGATGGATACAAAAATGACAGATAAATAATATGTTTACATATGAAAATCCCGTTGGCAATACCAAACCGCAGCGTTTTTACGCTTGTCACATTCCGGAGTGGTTCGTTGACGGAATGATTTTAATTAACGGATTGCAAACTGGTGTCCAAACTCAAGTATTTTCGTATTTTTCCTGTGGCGGAGGTAAATATTCTCTTTCGACTGGAGTGTGATTTTTTTTTGATGACGTAGCATTTTTAGGTGAGTACGGTAGATTGAAATGTTCTCTAAATTAAGTTATTCTTACTGACGTATTCTTTCCTACGTAAAGTTGCATTTTTTACTAAACGAAGTAAATTTACAGCAGCTAATGTCACTTTATGAAATAATGATACCATATATTCAATGTAATAGTGATGCATTCAGTTCTCATTCACTCATGGCGCAGCAACGCCACCTTCAAATTATCATGACTTTCTGGGCGGATTAAAGAAGAATCAAATAATGATTTTAATAGGATTTGACACATCATTATTTTTATGTCATCAAAAACTAACAACCTAGTCAACGTCAGCTAACTTCGTCTATTTTTAAATTTGACTTCCAAAGTGTTTTGAATTTTACGGGCGCGCGTACCGTCTGAACTGTTCGGAGGAAAGCCTGCATCAGAGTTCGTCAATTCGCAAGTCTGCCCCGAAAATCTTGGCAAGGCCCCATGTACTCTTTATTATATCTACCTTCATTATATCTATATAACACTAGCCCTAAAAATATTAATGATCGCGGGAAGATCTGACGTCATTTCATGGTAGGTATACGTAACTAATCAGGACCCTTTTCATCTGTAAGATCGCTCTATCTCTGTCACACGTGTGATATGGAGCGGAGCAGTTAACAATTGGATTCAATTTATTATGTGCACCTTTGAGAATTGAGGAACTTATCTGGGATGTGATTGAGGTTCTGCTTTGTTCAAGAGATGGGTTTTGTAGATATTATTTCTCTTTCGAACCCATTTTTAAAGAAGGAGACATTCCACATGTGTGAACAATATGCCGATAAATTGGAGAATCTCCTTCTTGAAACTCAGTTAAAGTAGTCAAGTTATATAAGTAGCAGTTGTAGTCAAATCGGCTTATGTGTGTCGTAGTAGAATGTTTAGCAAATTCTTTAGAACTTAACCTAATTTATTGATTCTTCGTACTTCAAGTACGAGTGCAATAGGATCAGGACTAATAATTATAGTTTTCAAACTATCGTGGCGTATACTCATTGTTTATAATAGTTCGGGACTTCACGCGATAAATTTTGGAAAACTTACTCATGTCGACGTTTCGGGTGCCTTACAGCACCTGTGGTCACGACTTGACTCCAGCAGGGCTATTGTGTATCTCTATTGACAGCTAGAGTGTTTAGCACTTTATCAAAGTGCTCATCTCGTGGCCAGGAGGGAAGTGTAACACACCAGAAACTTTGGCAAAAGTAAATTTATCGCGTGAAGTCCCGCACAATTATAAAACATAACATAACATAAACTCACGCAAGTATTCCCCGAAGGGGTAGGCAGAGGTGCTAGCACCCACATTTCACCAGTTTATGTTTAGGTCCCAATGTAATAGGTGGCGAGCCTATTGCCATTAACCCGATTAACATTAAGTGCCCGAACAATTATAAACTGGACTAATAAGTCCGAGCGAGAACAAAGCAAGCTTCTGTCTACACCTTAGTACACTTTTAGCAAACGACTAAATACTGCTTAGACCTAGTCCTCCATCTTCCATAGCCCTCCAGATATGCCACACTAAAGTACAGAGCAGATCGTTCCAACCTGATTGGATACTACATCGAATAAGACGGTTACTTTACTATACAACTTATACCCACCATTATTAAGTATAGTACATTATTATCGGAAGATTACGATGTTGGCTCGGCGATATTTCAGACTTTATCTACAATTTGTGACTTCACAATAACGTGGTACGATAGTTTCACAATAGACTGGAGACCGCAAGCTGTCTGTCTCAACGTTGTTAAGGAGGGAAGCGAATTTATTGAATCTAACAGTAATACCTCCAATCTAGGTACTTATTAATTGGGTATTCTACTGACTAGTCAAAATTACTTTTTACGAAACGTCAATACGATAAGTTTAAGGAACTTGTATGAAAAAAAATTAGTGACGTCAAAAAATCAATAGTCGAATCAGTTACTATTTATATGTTGGGTGGATGAATGAAAATATATAAAAACTATAAAATAAGAACTGATGCAATTTTTTACAGCTCTTTTACCATTTTTAATTTAATAAAGTGCAGTATTTTTTATTATAATTCTTTAAACGGCGATACTTTTATTTTGTTAGATCCAGAATATACAAAACGTTATTAAAAATGATAATACGCATTGCATAATATATTATATTCATAAGTGACGTCAGGAAAATATTTGCTCGAACCGTTTTCCTCAATATACGCCCCGAATTTTGTAGAAAATCATCAAGCCTCATATTCTGAATCTTCCCGTATCCTGGATTCCTGCATATTTTATAACATCTATGTAATAATAAAGAAACAGAAGAGTTTGTTTGTTTGAACGCGCTATATAGAACACCATGTATAGTAGACAAAGGATATACGGTTGCACTTTTTCATATAAAGTTGTATATAAAGTGCAACCCTATCTCCTTTGTCAATTGTTCGTACTATTAAATGATTTTTTTTATCTTAATTAATAAAGGACACAGACACAGCTAACCCAGAATTAGAAACTGCTTTAAAACTTTTCTCTAACGAAAGATATTCTAAGTAAACATTATCTTAAATGTCCTTCATATTTAAAATTTAATCACGTTGGACCTACGCAGTGGTTCCTTTCACCACAGATTAAGACATTCGAACGAATCCGTATCTTTATTATAATCTGTGGACTCGACCAGCCCTTTAATGGTAATACTGGTAATACAGTCGAGTATCAAGTTGACACTATTTAATACATACTACGTTCGAAATACCACGCGTTCTAGAACATAGATGTAATAATGCATAGATATGTCTTTCTTTTCTTTTACACTTTTTCTCATTTATAGAGATCGCACCTAAATATTTTCTTGCAAAATAATGATGATGATAGATGAAGAGCAGATTCATATTGCTGGCACTGAAAAATTTATACATATCTATGGAGAGTCAAGTAGCAACTAGAGTAAGAAACTACACGTAGTCTAGTCTTATCATAGCGTTTAGAGTTCTGCGTGAACTCTAGTCGTTAAGTTCTCTCATGAACCCTATACCTAGGATTTTCATTTAAAACAAGCAGCCAACTTCCATTGTCTTTAAATACTCCGTCTATTTCCAAACATAAACCTAAGTAAAATATTCACTATTCGGTCAATATTACTCTACAAAGACCACAAAACCATTCTATTTCTTTCTCAAATCTGTGGTTCTACAATCTAAAATACCACATACTATGGAGTGCTGGCGACGGCAGCGTTTATATGCAAAGACCTGTCTACATCGCACTAGCAGTGCTCGTTGGCGCGGGTGCGGCTAAACAATTCTCGCTGGCCATTAGGCGGGTGGCCAAAATGTCTTCGTCAGGATTAGTGAACTTTTGCCATACTGTCTATTATCGTGCTGTTTAAAAGTTTAAAAAGTTCAGCGCGAAAATTGCTTTTAAACGTACGTTTTTATGTGTTTTTAGATTGGGTGTTAGGTTCGAGGTCGACATATTTAAGTAGTTTTAGCTGGATTCAAAAGAGGGTTTCCTTTTTTGCATATTTTACCCATTATTTTGTTTTCAGAATGTGTATAAGACTTCAGGGTTATCTGCTAGCCGTTATACTACTGATTAACAAATGAGCTCTTGTAGGCCTTCTTCTCGTTGGTTGGCTTGACTATACTCCTATAAAAGCTAAGATGACCCAAAGATAGTGCAAGACAGGTGGAAAAAAGTAGGAGAGCGCAACCCCGAACTTCTAAAATGCAGATTAAACATACTCAGATACTTTTTTTTGTAATTACATGAGTTGATTTATATCTAAGAAACACCCAGACGAATGTAATTCTTATTTTAATCGATACGGTACGCTCTCTAAAATAGTATCGATTGAATTATCGTAATGAATTATCGATTGAATGATTGTTCCACTTGTATACGATTCATAAGACTTCAAAGTGATAAATCATAAACACAATAAGGTTCATCACATTCATCAAACTTGACTCGTCAGTGTTGTTGCTTCATTGGACAAACAGACATTACAGTGCCACAATCACGGAATATAATAGATCATTTTAATGGTTCCCATAGTCCCATAGTATGTTATTGTGCAATAGAAAGTTTTTCAGCACTTTTAATACCTATTCTCAAATTCATACATATCCTTCTTAAATTAGGATGTATAGGACGTCTTTTTACCCAACCTTCACCGAAGTACATTTTTTTTTTTTCACAACATTCTACACAACGCTATCTGGACCCATGGTAAGCTTAACTGGCTTGTGTTATGGAATCTAGAATACGGATAAACATACTTAGATACTTTTTTTGTAAATCCTACCTAAATATTATACATAGAAATAGATCAATGCAAACAGCTATATTCATGCATACAAATATGTGAGAGCTTTGAATACACAACGCTAAGATGATGATGATGATAGAAATCAAACCATATATGGAATCTTTGAGATTGATATTAGTCGCGTAGTTCCCGGCAGAGAGGAATTTGGACCACCCATCTCTTCCTATGTGGTGTCGTACAAGGCGACTAAGGGATAGGGCTGTTTAACATCAGACAGATATATACAGCACAGACTCGGCCTCTGATATAGGCTCGAGTCGACAATAGTGCCCGGAATATTATGGCAATAGGCTCACGTACCCCCTATTACATGGGACCGATACAATTATTGGGCGGGTGTTAATTCATCTCTGCCTAGCCCTCCGGGGATAAAGGCGTGATTATAATGTATCTATGTATGTATGAGATTGGTATATTCTAATCCATGGATATAACAACAATGTTGTACTAGTATGCCAACATGTGGTACGACAAACAATACGCAATCAGCAACAATGGCCACAAAATGACTGATGTCTCGTTGCATATCATTAGCTTAGCTACGTCCTCTGCCATTAGTTGGATTCACTGGCTCGATACATGTCAGAATGACGTCATAGTTTAGGTATATGAGCATAGACGCCTTGTGATTCAACTGATATTTTAAGTTTTATTCAATCGAATAAAATAAAATGTAATATCAATACTAAATACCGCTATAAACTTTTTTATTTTATATTTGGTCTGTCAGTTGACTGCACCCCGCTAGATGGCAATAAAGCTGATGTGCAGTCCAGAAGATACAGACCACCATTCTCGGTGCTATTGGATGTAAAATGGTGGTAGGGACTTGACGGCCTTGATAGATGCCCTTTCACGCCCCGCTTAATGAACCCGGGACTGTAAGAGGAGGGAAACACGTATGCGGGCAGAGCATTACTCTTTATCGTGCGGCAGAGAAAAGACCCCTTAAAACCGTTTAGTGCGACATGGTAAGGATTCCACCGTGTGTGGATGGCACCGCAGGCCAGCACGAGTTGTTCTAGACAGGAAGGGCGACTAAAATGAAACTATGTACCTACTACTAAAATTAATTGAAATGTACTGATATTTTGGTAAAAATTTGGTTAAGAGCATTTTTTTGCGGTTAAACCCATATTATTCGCACCTATCAACAAATTAAATAGTGAGGATTTCATGGGTTTCTTTTTATACGATATTATTTTTTACGATTTTAGCCAAGCCGTTTTCGAAAGTCATCAAAGGCAGATCAGTTTATTTTTAAAAACAACCGAAAATCTTTGTTGACGACATGTGGATGTGTTAATACCGCTCTGCCTACCCCCTCGAGGATTTACAGACGTGTATGTATGAACAAAGAAATTTTTCCATTGAGCAAATTTTACTATCCAGTAAATACTAAGATCAAGTACTTCTCAATGTTAATTTCCGTTCTATTAAAACTTTCTACCACTTATTTGAAAGCTATAAAACTCTTATAAAAATATAACATTTCCAAGTTTTCTGATAATAACTTATTCTCTCTCTCTCTCCGGCTTGAGAGCTGCACTTTCAGACTTCCATTGCTGAGGAGGAAATTACCTCCGCCAATACTAAATTTATTACCGTACTAACTTTTACGGGTGCTTGGTAAAGCTATTTTTTATGATTTTAATGTAAATGCTCGTTAAGTTTGCAGATTTATGTGCAACGAAATATGTAGTTAATATTAAAAAAAAATTTTTGTTTGTTTGTCCATGTTTTATGCGCCTAGATACAGTCAGCATCAGAAAAATGTTGACGAATAGAGTGCTCAAAATGATCCTAATTTCGTTTTTTGACCCCCTTCCCGTTGACCGATTGTTCTGATATTTGGTACACACCTGTAGTTCGGACAATGATACCATATAAAGGAATAAAAATGTTTAGTTTGCTCTTAATACGAGAGTTTTAAGATAATTTTGCGACTTCGTCGTCCAAATATTTTTGACGCTGACTGTACTTAAGTGCTGGTAATTCGATTATGAGGTGTGAGAAATATATTTTTTAATAAAACTACTCGTAGTAACAACTCTTTGCTCTTAGTTTTGTATACTTGTTTCAAGAATAGATATACCTATGCTTTCATGGTAAAATGCGTGGAACCTTGTGATCTGTACACCAAGAAAATAAGTATACACTTTTATAGACACTTTCACATGTGTAAAAATGTGTCGAAACCTTAACTTCTGAATCAATTCTCTCACAATCACACTTAGCCATTAATTCATTAATTGGTAATGCTCCCTCATAAAATTTTCACCAAAAACTCACACAGTACCATAACTGTCAATAAAGTTTGTACAACTTCACAAAGCGTGTAATCCCGCTTCTAATATTAAGTCTTACAAGTTGTCCGACTGACACTCAAGTTATCTCTAAGTTGCCGCTAAGTTACCCTCTCTTATCCAAGTACCTGATGGCTGCGATAACGCTCGACTTCCTACTCCGTAATGAAGGAAAAATATAAGGAGTTTAACTGGAAAGTGATAATTAATTTAAGCTTCTGTGAAGTGATGTTTAAGTTAACGTAAAACTTTTTATTTAAAAAAAAAGTTATTAAAGGAAGTTGTTTGTGTTAGGAGGGGGTTCACGTTAGCCAGTAGTATCCAGGATTTGAAACCGGGACCTCTCGATCGTACGGTTAATCTTTAGCCACTAAGTTACGACGCTTTTTCTAATTCGCCAAACTGTAGAAGGAAGCGTCGGTAGCTTAGTGGTTTAGGAGACGGCCTTACGATCGAGAGGACCCGGGTTCGAATCCTGGCCATTACACTACCGATGTGAACCCACTTCTAGCACAAGCAATTTAGCTTAGTTGGAGGGGTTAGAGGGAATATTAGTAACTTCGGTTATAATATTAAAAAAAAAAAAGATTGCTTGGTCTATGAGAGGTCGTGGATTCCATTCAATGCGAATGTACGTGAAGTGATCAAAATAGATAATTTACTGAAATCAAACGTCCATTAAGTGCTATAAATTTTCAATAACACGTTTATTATTCGTTTTATGTTCGATGTTCGCTCTGTACAAATTATCGTTTGCAGAATTTGTTTTCAATGTGCTGGCAAAATTGCAAAACTAATGACAATTATTAGAAAATAGCGTTCCATTTTAGAATTTTGAATTTGAGTTTATCCTGTCGTTTAGAAGTTAATATGCACTACTCGTATAAAGTCGTAGAACTTTTAATAACATTATTATGTTATGTTATTAAAAGTTGTGCGACTCAACTCACGCCTGTATTCCCCGAAGGGGTAGGCAGAGGTGCTAGCACCCACATTTCGCCAGTTTACGTTTAGGTCCCAATGTAATAGGTGGCAAGCCTATTGCCATTAACCGGGCACTTATAAACCTGCGATAAATACACACATAACTTCGAAAAGCATCGAAAAGTGGTAAACCTGGGATCGAACCCGCCTGAGGAGGGCCAGACCGTAAGGGATGGCCCTGGGTCAGCCGGGGTGCGAGGGATATGTCTATGACAACCTCACCTCCGGCCTAGCACCAAGACCCACATTCGGCGTGCGGTTTTAGTCGGTTCGAGTCCGACATAACCTCCCCTTCCGGCTCCGGCAGGGGGGTATCCGAGGGGATTTCCGCACGAAAAAAAAAAAAATAGGGATCGAACCCGAGACCTCGTCTCAGCAGTCCATTACCCATACCACTAGGCTACCGCATTTAAATTAAATTTCATTTGCAAGTGTACGTGGTATATTATAGTTCTAGAAATAGTATAAATAAAAGAATTACCCATTTTTTTCTTAAACTGCACCGTCCGCTGTTACCAAGACTAGGTTAGGTATGACCAGGTAGGTTGTATTTACAAGAACTACGTATCTGACAATGAGTCAGATTCTGAAAACCTTTTTATTACGAGAATTGGCTTTCAGTTCTTTATCCTATTTTAACCTTTTTTAATGTACCAACTACCTACTTTACGATGATTAAAACTCGTTCCCAAGAACATTCTCCAGAAGTTTATCTTCATACAATTTAACAACAAAACAATCCACCGCACAACCCTAATTAATAAACTTACGCTCTCGTGAAATATATGGCGTCAATTAGCAGAACAGAACAAACAACAGCGATGAATTTTAATCGGCTTAGTTTACTTTTGTATATTTTAATATAAGATCATGTTATACTTAACTGTTCTAATCTTTTTGATACTTACTTCGAATTTCATTAAGGAAGAATTCTTATGCTGGCTGTATTTGTTGGGACAATATTGGGCCAACGTCAGCCAATGTACCTATACTACTAACACATGATATTAAATATGCTGTTTGGAATAAAAATTGTGCCACTATTCCTGGCGGAAATGAATTTCGAATTTGGAAGAAGACGTAGACCCTATACCTCGTGTCAAATGGATTGAGAATAAAGTTTGTTGACCGAGATGACCTGGCGACCAGTTTGGACCGGTTAGTCGGGGGTTGTAAAAATTTTTCACGCTGCGCGCTGTAGCGAAATCGTGATGTTATACAAATCAAAAATCACTATTCTTTCGCTGGTTCGGTAGGTTGGTTCTACTGAGAAGATACCAGCAAGAAACTCAGTGAACTCGATTATTTTCCTTTGTTTAAATAATTATGCTTATATTTATAACAAACTAGCTTTTGCCCGCGGCTCCGCTCGCGTGGATGTCGGTTCCCGGCAATTATTCGAATTTTTCTCAACGTACAAACCTTCCCTGGACTTCCACAAATAATTCAAGACCAAAATTAGCCAAATCGGTTCGTGCGTTCTGAAGTTATAGCGTCAGGATGGAAAACCCGACTTATTTTTATATAGTAGACTAGATTTTGCCCGCGGCTCTGCCCGCGTGGATGTCGGTTCCCGGCAATTATTCGAATTTTTCTCGCCGTAAAAAACTTCCCTGGACACACCCATCTTGGCAATTTTAAAACAATATTACTAGTGCAACTATATCTACATGAGTATAATTCTTAGGATATAATTCTTTATTATTGAAACATAAAATGTAATCGGCGAGTATCCCTATAAAGTAGAAAGATATACCAATTCCGTTTAAGTCGGTACACTATTACTTCGGCTTTTACGATCGGTAAACTTCGAATTACAATCGTAAAGCGAAAGAAAAAGACGGACTGCAGTTTACCGCTACCAACCCAATATTTGTATTCAAGGTACGTAAGGGTTCGCTTGCACGGGGTTGTGACTTCTAAGCAGTGTTGCTAGGACTATGGTTTACTCAATTTTGTTGGTAGATTTGTATTAGCAGACAAGATAATAAGTAGAAATCTTACCTGCACAATGTTTTTTGGAAGTGTTTGCCATCGTCAGACCTTTCAATACCACCGGTTTGGAGTCATCTAACTAAAGCCTGAGTGAAAACCTTGTGTTAAGACAAATACCTGGTTCGATCAGTTCTTAAATCAGTAGCTGTACCTTGCAGATAAGATTGGCTTGGGTTCTGGGATCTTGGTGGGGTCCCATAAATCCTTGTTAAAACACCCATTATGATGAAAAAGCAAACATTTAGGTATAATTATATTGTATGAATTGATTTGTGTACCTACCTTTGTGGAAGAAAAAAAAAATAAAAAAAAAAGAAAAAAGAAAAAATATCTATCTATTTATTTGTAAATTAATTCCGAAGTTGGGACCAATTGGTATAGGTACCTCCTACTATTTTTTTTAAATATACGAGTATAAGCCACTTTGACGGTTGATACATCTATTAAGGTACCTACTTATGTGAAATAAATCTCTATTGAGTCTCTTTGAAACGATATTAGGCTCTATATATAGCTAAAATAATATTCATTACCTACACTCGTTTCTGCTTTATTAAATCAAAATACAATAAATCGCAAAACGGAAATTTATTCCTGTTTCGTTGGAATTGGATTTCTTATTTTAGTATGTATTGTATTACGTTGTTCCGCGGAAAATGGGAACACCTGGCAAAATTTTAGAATTAGTTGACTATTTTGCTGAATTTAAAAAAGATACTTCACAATATATACCTATAGGATTGGGCTCGGCCTAAGAGAAGTTTGTTTAGGTGTATTTTTGGTTAAATCTCCGGTTCTACTCAACCGATTAGAATGAAACATATCAATCAGGCAGTTTTTAAATAAGACCAACTTTTCTAATAATAAGAACTGTATGAAAATTTGTTTAGTAATTTTAGCGTCCATCGCTAACAAATAAACAAATTTTTTTACGTCGTCGTTCGTCGTACATTTAACTCGACTTATTAATTTCTTAGTATGCGAAAATAGATTAAAATGTTGGTAACAGATGTTCGCATTCAAAAATAAAATGGCGTTCTCCAGACTCTCGCCACCCTTTATGTAACTTTTTAATGGACTAACCGTAGCAAACGTTTATAAGAGTTGTCACTCACTGTACTATTTATACTCGTAGTTTAAATTTACTTTCAACTCTCTCAAAAACTGCGACAAGTAGGTATTCAGCGAGAAAATAACTTAGTGCGAGAGAACTTTTAGTGATGCATTTTCATACAAGTTGGTGTCCATTTTCATTTACAAGTTGCAGCGGAACCAACACGACACCTAGAATAAATTGTCGCTTACCGCCTTTATGCTGTCAGAGAAATTGCACCGGGAAAAAGGATGGGTGTTATTTTTAACACCTGTTTCCAACTATGTGGTGTGTGTTCCAATTATTTTCAAGTAAATTGTTTTGTGAGTGAATGTACTTCGTATATAAAATGATATGTTTGTGTCAATATGATATTGTTGGAAGTTGACTTGAATAATGCACATTGAAATAAAACCATTTTAATGCATTCTGTTGCAATTTATTTTGTACTAGCTGACCCGGAAAACTTTGTTTTGCCTTAGAAATTAGATTTTTTTTTATACAGGACGCGTCAATTTGACTTCATCTCGCCTGATGTTAAGCTAAAGGCAAAGTCTCGGCAAAAGGGGCACCATCGTAAACATTTATCATGTTAACAGTGGTAGCACTCAGCTTGACGGCCTATTAGATGCCTTTTCACGCCCCGCTTAAAGGACCCGGGACTGTAGGAAGAAGGAAACACGTGAGCTGGCAGGGAGTTACAGGTCTTAGTGGTGCGGCAAAGGATCAATTTTGTTATACATATTAAGAACACTTGTACTTTTTCCACTGTATTTATTCTATTACACCTGACCGGTTTCGCCTTACGGTGTTTATATGGTGGTTAAGTATTCTTGAAGTTTCTAATTTTCAGCGGAATTTGTTTCTTTTCTAAGAACCTTCTCCTGACAATAACGAACACGACTTAAAAAACTTAGCGACATTGGTCCAGCTGTTCACGCGTCATTTCGTGACCAAGGGAAATAGGGATTCATTTTTATATACAGGATGTAATCGTTAAGTGTGTCCAGGCGATTATTCCGTTACTATTACAGATATCAAAAAACTGTAAACTGATATCGAAAGTACGTTACCTAATGAGTAAAATGACACCAATAACTTTTTAAAAATCAAACGAGAGGTATCTAAAATTTTAACATTAAACCCTCCCATACATTTAGTATGAGATTAGTAGAAAGGTTTTAGTGTCCTTATTTTAAAAGAATATTTTAGCTTAGTACTGATATAAAGGAAACTGTTTATTAACCTAGCAGAGTAATAAAATTAAAAATAATAATATTTATTTATTAGTAAGTACAATTTTTTTTTGTAGTGTGTTCCTTTTCAGTCTGCTCAAATTAATGCGATATTGAAACACGGTTTATTACTAATTTGAAGTGGTAAGATAATTAAAAAACTTTTAAATTTAAAAGCGTCGGTAGCTTAGTGGTTAAGGAGTCGGCCTTACGATCGAGAGGTTCCGGCTTCGATCCTGGCCATTACACTACCGGCGTGAACCCACTCCTAGCACAAGCATTTTAGCTTAGTTGGAGGGGTTAGAGGGAATATTAGTAACTTCGGTTCTAATATTCTTAAAAAAAAAATCTCATGTATCTACTTGAAAATCATCATTATCATCATTGGGTTTAATGTCAAAATTTTAGATACATCTCGTTTGATTTTTAAAAAGTTATTGATGTCATTTTACTCATTAGGTAACGTACTTTCGATATCAGTATACAGTTTTTTGATATCTGTAATAGTTACGGAATAATCGCCTGGACACACTTAACGATTACACCCTGTATATAGATTAATTACACTGATTCTGACGTTTCAGGTGCTTCTAAGCAACCATCGTCACGAGGAGACACTTTTTTTTATCGTGCGATAAATCCCCCGGATACCACCCCCACGGAGCCGGTGGACGTGGTTATGTCGGACTCGAACCGACTAAAACGCACGCCGTCTTGGATCCTTGGTTGCCGGAGGTGAGATTGCCAAAAGCATATCTCTCGCACCCCGGCAGACCCAGGATCATCTCTTTCGAGATGGCCCCCTTCGGTCACGAGGATACACTGCTAAAAACCAACCGAATCCTCCTGAGGGTAGTTATAATTCGTAATGTATTGTTAGTAATAGTTTTATTTCAAAGAAAACATCAATTTTGAGAAGTAAACAACATCTTGCAACAGCATCTTGAACATGATCGCAAGAAGACTGGACAGTTGCTACATAAACCATTGCTGTGCCACGGCGAGAGGATGGCGCAGGAATGCCCTTTGTAAAATTTTTACTAACATAGACTAAGTAATGCTTACAAATTATTGAGCCTTTGTTGCTTGTAAATAAAGAAATTCAATTCAATTCATATCTAATTCAATTTTAATGAAGTCGGTATCAAATTGAGAGACTTAACGACATACGTGTAGGAGCCAGTCCTAAATATCTTCTCCAATACCTTCATTATACAGTACCAGAGGGAAACTGTATGAAATATAGCTACGAAGGGGAAAACTGAATCTGCGAGCGACGATAACGAGAATACGTAGGGATGAGAAGGTTGGACGACAAGTTGGCCTGTGATGTTGGCAATGTTGGGAATATAGGCACGTAAACTTAAACCATGGCTAAATGTAAACCTTTGAGAATGCCGTAAGGCGAAACCGGTCAGGTTTAATAGAATAAATACTGTGGAAAAAGTGCAAGTGTTCTCAATATATGTAACAATGAATTCCACCGTATAGACATTAATAATGAACCATATTGGCCCTCAACATCCATGTTTAATATTATAATTGCGAAAGTAACTCTGTCTGTTTGTCTATATGTTTCGCTTTCACGCCCAACTGCCACTAAGAAATTAAACTTTGGAGAAACGACATAGGCTATGTTTGGTCGCAAAAACCGAGACATCCACGCGGGCGCAGCCGCGGGAAATATCTAGTAATTCATATTGTTTATTGTTATTTTATTTTATTTGATTCCTAAAACTGAATACATCTAGTGATCATTTTATCTCTATTCACCCATTGATCCCTGTTCGCCTCGTTATATTTCGGTGATTATAGCAGGATTCTCCTTTGGTCAAGAGTACATTATACAAATTATAAGTAGAAGAAGCGAAAATCAAACGGCATGCCAGTATCGTAACAAGTGGAAAGATATTATTTCTACCTATAAATAAAAAGTCATTACACAATGCACAATCGCTACTAATATTATAAATGCGAAAGTAACTCTGTCTGTCTGTATGTTACGCTTTCACACCTAAACCACTGAACTGATTTTTATGGAATCTGGTACAGGGGTAGATTAGACCATGAGAAAGGACATAGGCTATGTTTGGTCATGATAACCGACATCCACGCGGGCGGAGCCGCGGGAAAAAGCTAGTACTCTATAATTTGCATATTCATCTTTTCTATAATTCAATTACATAGTCAACTACTAAGAAATTATCCCTTCAACTCTCGCCTAATAATTATCAAATGAACGATAATTATCAAGATGTCTGTCAATTTAGACAGCAGTGTGTCCGCCAGTGATGTCCCGTTGCGATTACGACATGAACAACTTGATAAAGGCATTAAAATATGCAAGTAACTGCCTTCGAAGCTCCTTATAACCAAGCGTCTAATTAGCGGCAAAATGGCTGACGGCATAACACAACCCCTTTGCATTTACGTTGTAAATAACAGCATTTTGTTATGAAAGGTATGATACCTGCTATGAAATTCTGTATAAGTAAATATTTTCGGAATAACAAACGTCTCGGTACTTACCGGCTTATGCAAATTTTGTAAATGCCTTTATTTTGGTGTTTTGTTTTAGTTTATGTTTGGCCATAAAACATGATCATAAAATTAACATTTCTCCTGACCATGCTTATAAGGGTAACATTTTAGTTAGTTTTTATTCTGATAATGCATTCTACAAATGAATAAGCCAACCAGTTAAATGACGTGTCATAGAATATTATGGAATGCGGCAACATTATTGTAACTTTTCAGACAAAATTTTAATCATTTAAAGATAGGCAGGAACTGTGGATTTCAACAGTAAATTGTTTAGCAAAGCAAGAATGTGAACGTACCAAGAGAGAATATTGTGGACTTTAAAGCAATTTTCGGAATTCAGACATTTAAATCATATTCTCGCAATCCAAGTTAAAACTAATACAGAAACGTTGAAGTCTGCGCCGCCGCCAGTATTTTAGGAATCCTGCTCAATACCTACTGAAAGTTTTATACAAGGATACTTCACAGTAAATGGAAATATTATGGTCTCAACCTAATCCAATGAGAAATAACCGTGACAGTATTATATATTCAAACAAAATATAATAACAAAAATTATGGAATACCTGCTAGAACCAAGCGTTTCAGTGACTCATTCTTATGCCGCACCACTAAGACCTGGAACTCCCTGCCAACTCACGTGTTTCCTTCTTCCTACAGTCCCGGGTCCTTTAAGCGGGGCGTGAAAAGGCATCTGATGAGGTCGTCAAGCTGAGTGCCACCACTGTTAACATGGTACATGTTTTCGATGGTGACCCTCTTTCCGAGACTTTGCCTTTAGCTTAACATCAGGCGAGGTGAAGTCAAATTGACGTGTCCCTTATAAAAAAAAAGTCTCACTTAAGTATAGCACTTTAAACAATTAACAACTCATGTCCAACGATTACAAATTACACACACATAATAAGGACAGACGTTGACTAACGACATCTCCATCAGATGTCCCACCCTAGGGGTGTGGGTTCGAGTCCCAGCTGCGCACAGATGCCCGGCTAATTGCTCGATCAGTGTTATAAATGACTATTAGACACGTAAACTGATTACAGCAATCACTTAAATGTTTGTGTTTTTAATGGAATTGAATTTGTTGATTCGATTTGTTGTTGATTAAAATTTAAATTATGATGGAGTTCCTTCATTTTGTATGATACATTCATTTTGTAACTTTAAAATTCGAATATATCGGGAAAAATGAAATGCTCAAGTGGGACTTGAACCCACGACCTTTCCCTTACAGGGGAAATGCTCTTCCAACTGAGCTATTAACTATTTGTTTTTATTTATTATTACTATTTGTTGTTTAGTATGTAAGGTAGGTGCTTTTTATGACTAAGGCTATTCTGGATATTGAGGGGCTATTGTGTTAGATTAAACAGTAATAGGTATTGAGTAAAACACTTTGTACTTTTCCTATATTTTATTTTTCACCTGAAAGGTTTCGCCTCACGGCATTCTTAAAAAAAAAATAGTGGAAAAGTATAAAGTGGATTACTCAATATGTGTAGCAGATTCCACCATGTGCCATCAATCAACCGTATAAACAGTAATAGATATATTAGCCTTAGAAGAATCAGAATCAGAAAAGAAAAGGCAACTATTCTTAACAAAGTCATATCACCATAATAAGTACAAATAATAAAAAAGTACAGTGGTATTCAAACCAGAAACAAACTCTTTTAAACAAAATGTCAAGCAAAAATCTCCGCTAATAAAATTAGCCCACTCAAAAAGTCCCGAAAAGGTAAAAAATACCACTTCATTCGAGGCATTTCGTTAAAAATCAGCGGGAACTTTGATTATAGAGGAGCAGGGAAAGCCCACGCTCGCCACAAATATAATAAACTCTCCAATTTTTGCTCGCCACCCCTCCACAGAAGCATCAACGTTAAGTGCTATGCATACTGTATCGTACCGGACCCGGTACTGTCACTTTCAGGAGTTGCTGAACACTTTATGAACTAAAAACGAAAAGTTTAAAAATATCCAGCTATTTTTTTGGCCTTACAGTTTTTCTGCAGAGGCAACAGGGCAACAGTCATCACAGCCACAGACTAACTATGGTCTAGTATTACCATGTCACCGCTTTCTAGTATCGAACGATATTTCCATCAGATAAAAAGTATTTTGTGAGCGAAGTTCATAATTGTACCACTAATCGGAGCACCGGGCTCTAACCGAATTCTAATATAATGGTGAATGTTCTGACGAGCTCTTCCAATTAGTCCCACCCTCCCCTTTCCTTCACAGGACGACACGTGCAGGGCTAAGATGTCATCCATTTACGGTGCAGAGTATACCTGCTAGAACCAAGCGTTTCAGTGATTCATTCCTATGCCGCACCACTAAGACCTGGAATTCCCTGCCAGCTCACGTGTTTCCTTCTTCCTACAGTCCCGGGTCCTTTAAGCGGGGCGTGAAAAGGCATCTAATGAGGCCGTCAAGCTGAGTGCCACCACTGTTAACATGGTAAATGTTTACGATGGTGACCCTCTTTCCGAGACTTTGCCTTTAGCTTAACATCAGGCGAGGTGAAGTCAAATTGACGTGTCCTGTGTAAAAAAAAAAAAAAAAAAAAATACTTTACGTCCCAACGCGAAACAATCTGTATACTCCTTTAGCCTCCAGAGTTGCCATTCTCGCATCTCGTGTATTCTCCGAAAGTTTATCTAGGTGCATATACTTCGCTACTTTTAGTTATTTCACCGGTGGCAACAGGTTATGCGGATTGTTTTACACAAAGTATGCTTTCCATTTTTTAAATTTTATTCCTATATTGTTGTTTTATGTTGTGGATACTCGAAGCTACGGACGTAGAGTAGAATTGTTAAATCATTCAAATGCATTATATAGGAAAAAAAATTAAGAAGGGGAGTGCCACTTATTCCTTCCCATCGTCGACTTTCTCCTGTGGGCTCTTGTTGGAGAATAAGATCTTCATGTTATAACATGCGTGTCAATAATCTCACTGCCAGGGCTACCGAAGACCGTGCGAAATGAAAGTCCGTCAACAAGAAGACTTAACGCTGAAATGACCATAGCTTTTTCAACGTTTTTCTTAACAATGGAATCGAAATCACGCGTCTTTAAAACGTGGCGTTACTAGGTCTCCTATACTAGTATTGCGTCACACTGGGACGGAAAACTATCTAGGCTACACTAAAACTGTGCTCAGAGGAAAACAATGGGGTGCTTGGTTCTTACAGCCTCTTAGAACAACCCAACCAATCTCTCCGCGGGCGGTATCTATACCCATCATTTATAATACTTAAATAACAGTTTCTCGTACACAATTCAACACTCGATATTAAAATGAATAGACTGTTAAGTCCTCTATTTTCGTAAAGGGAATCTTTGGTGAAGTGTTCGGGAATTTCGATATTCTAGGCAAAGGGATGTTTTGGATTGTTGAAATACTTGGATCGAGCTTTGCCTATATATAAATCAGCTATGATTAAATTATCTACAACCAGTCTATACCCACGGCTCCGCCCGCGTGCTTATAGATTTTCGCGTTTTTGGCCATATTTATTGGTAAGTCATTGCGATCAAGCATGCGTAAGATTTGAAATCAGACCTAGATTTTTTTTAAAAAAAGCTGCATTTAAATTTGTTCAATAGTTTTTACGTCTACTTATAGGAGAATACTATATAGGTATATACTAATATATACTAAGACGTTGATGACGAACGAGTACTCTTACTGTCTGTACCCAATAAGTATTAGGTACATAGTACAAAAATTTGCATTTCGCGAGACAGGTAAATAAATTCGCGAGGGTAGCAACACTGTTAACATCGCCTTCCTAATTAAGAATAGGCCACAGCAGCAGCACTTACAACGTGAGGTCTCTGGGAATGGGAATCTCCATATTATGTAAATTTCATAGATGGCGTTGTTACTAATTTATTAAGGTACTAATTCTACGCGATGAAACGTACCTCCGAGAGAATTAATCACCTTTACAGATTAAGTTTGCGCCTAGTTGAAAGATTAAAGTCTTGATGTTTGCATAATTTTACGTTAGGTATGACGTGAATTGTTAAATATCTACGTTGATATAGTCATGCTTGTTAACCTAGTAGGGTTAAGCAGAGGTGAACAAATACCTACATTTCACCAATTTCTGCATTCAGTTTCCTGGCGGTTTCCTAATGAAAAAAAAAAGACGTATGTAGGTGAATGACAAACTAGATTGATGAAAGGATGTTTAACCGGCTTCACCCTTCGCCTCTGGCATTCAGTCCCACGTCTCTTATTAAGTGGGACTGTGGCATGTATGGAGATTATCATCCTTATTTTTGATTGGTATGTCAGGTTTTCCGGAAGCGATGGCCATCCAACCTCCAACCGCCTAGGTACCTAAAAAAGAATGCCGCTGAGTTTCTTACCAGGCGAAATCTTCTCAGATCGGAGCCGCGTTACGAACCAGCGCAGTGGTCTACATGCTAAACTAGTCTTTATTTTTTTTATTGTGGCGATTGTAAGTTCCGTTTTAATTGTCCGTACAGAATAAATTATTTTTAATTTGACCTTGAGAGGAATGTGCCCGATCCTTGTCATTTGGTAAGCAAATGCCATCGACTTGCCTGCAAGTGAGGTTTACTTGACCCTCAAAATTGTTGAATTATAAGCCAATTTAAAAGAAAATTTAGGCCTGGGTTCCAAAGAGGCTACTTGGATGCAACTGGGAAAGAGCTACAACAAAGGTGATAATCGGGGCTGGACGTGCGCAACTCGAGGAGCGTCTTATTCGGGGTGTAGACCCTGTAGAAACCTTCCAATGCCCTTCTGGAAGAACCACATACTTTGGTAGCTTAGAAAAATCACAGCAGGGATTTGATGACAAGGGTAGAGGAAGACTTCACTGTGTTTACGTAACCCTTAAAACGCACCAACAGTAAACAGAAACTTTATTATTATCTTAGAATATTGCTTTCAAGTTTTCGGTATTGTAAAGTCGATAAGCTCCTAACAATCTCTTAGAACTTAACTAGTAAATGCCCCCAAGTTAAAATGAAAACAGTGAATCGAAACCTTCGCATGGAGTAAGTACAGTAGCCCAAACAAACAATACCGCCGTGTTGGCTAATTGTCCGCCCATGAAATTGAATATAAACATGGGGTTGGATGGTGGTGCGTCGCGTCTACTTTTCGATATAATGTTGCCAGTTTCGGGTAAATTATTGACAAAAGTAGGTACGCGCTATAATTTACCATGGTGGTGATCAAAAACATAAAATGAAAATGAATTTTGCATGGATTTTTTAGTATTCGATTTGTAATTCGTTAAGTACCTACTAGGTTTTTAACCCCCGACGCAAAAACGACGGGGTGTTATAAGTTTGACGTGTCTGTGTGTGTGTGTGTGTGTGTGTGTGTGTGTGTGTGTGTGTGTGTGTGTGTGTGTGTGTGTGTGTGTGTGTGTGTGTGTGTGTGTGTGTGTGTGTGTGTGTGTGTGTGTGTGTGTGTGTGTCTGTCTGTCTGTCTGTCTGTGCCATCGTAGCACCCAAACGGATGAACCGATTTGGATTTAGTTTTTTTCGTTTGAAAGGTATATTAGTCGGGAGTGTTCTTAGCTGTTTGAAAAAAAATCGGTCCAAGATGGCCGCCGCCACAACATGTTGGAATACAAATTTCTTTATAATTCCCTCAATATGGGTATCAAATGAAAGAGCTTGACTAGTAGATCAATTTAAAAAGTATAAAATAAAAATTAAATTAAAAATTTAAAAAACCCCCGTCACAAAAAACACCAAAAATTTGAAAATAAATGAATAAATATTAATTCAACGGTTGACATGTCGGGGGACCTTACGATATAGAGGAGTACTTAACCAGTTACGGTCCCCCGACATGGCAACCGTTGAATTGAAATTTATTCATTTATTTTCAAATTTTTGGTGTTTTTTGTGACGGGGGTTTTTTAATCTTTGTTATTGATAACGGACGAATGTTAGGTACTTAATAAGTAGGTATAGTTGAGTAAGAGAAGGCTGTTATAAATAATACATTATGTAGCGGATATAGGTGTTCTTGAAATAAAACATTCTTATTACATTATGAAATATTTTAATTAATTTATAAAGGTACTACTTATATGAAAAATTTGATTCCACTAGTTGTGACATTTATAAGGAGCTAAGAATCACAGTCTGAAATTATGAACCGGTACCAGGAAGTGATTACAGATTTCGTTCAGTAGGTTCGGGCCTAACGAAGTCACTTGCTGCCTTCGGGCCCGATAGCAGGCTAAATATTTCATATTACCAGTTGACCGAAACTTCGGTCCGTAAATTCGGCTGTATGTATATTTCATGGTAGTTCTACTATTCTTTATTGAATGCCCTCATCTGACAGTGAAAATGTACAATTTATTTAAACCATGGGCAACTATCCAATTATATTTGCCTACTAGAGCATACGTATCATCCTATATTAATAACTCGTACAGTCTATTAGATCCATTCCCAAACGACCGTGCAGGGACCTATTCCATTTCCTAATGTAGCATACGAATAATTTATTCGATGCGAAATCAGTTGGCTGATTCGATAGAATTATTCTCTCTGTAGGGTTGTATCATTCAATTATTACCTATTAAAAATTGTACCGCGAAGGCCATAAACCGACCGTCAAACGCAACTTTATAAACTGTCATTTAAATGACAGCACAAAAGGTGTATTTTGTACATTTCCATTCCTATGCCGCACCATTAACACCTGGAACTCCCTGTCAGCTCACGTGTTTCCTTCTTCCTACAATCCCGGGTCCTTTAAGCGGGGTATGAAAAGGCTTCTGATGAAGCCGCCAAGCTGAGTGCCATGGTCAACATGGTACATGTTTACGATGGTGACTCTCTTTCCGAGACTTTACTTTTAGCTTACCACTAGGCGAGGTAAATCGACGTGTCCTTTTTATAAAAACCTTAAAAAATCAGGAGGAATCGGTAATAGGCCGTATGTACTATGCCTGTACAAATTCCTTTATCGTGTAACTGTATAGGACTATTGCATGATGTCTTTGTCTTATTTACCTTCTTAATTAAATAGGTACTTAATCATAAATAGGTACTTAATCACTTACTTAACATATTTTTCTTCTTTTCCAGATTTCACCGGCAGAAGATTGGCGTTTATAAAGGTATTTACATAGTTGTTTTAAAAATATATACAGCGAAGAACTATTTGTTAATCTTCCATTTATTTACCGGGCGAGTTCCGCGTCCATCGTATGTTAGGTAGGGGGAACCGCGGACTGATTGGTATTCGCGTCTCAGACCTCGATTCCTTGCGCCATTTCACTGCTCACCAGCACTTTTAGCTGTGTTCTCTTCTTTACATCACCAGATTTCATAGAATCCTAACAATGCCAGCCTCCACAGACAAGTGCAAATTTGTTGGTCGGCGTTTGGTAGAATAGAACGACGAATGTATGGGATTTGACGTTTATGACATGCGATGACTATTCCACAACATTCTATACAAGTGGTAACCTAGACCCATGGTAAGCATAGTAACTAGCTTGTGTTATGGAATCTAGAATGCGGATAAACATACTTACATACATTTTTTTTCTAAAATACATACATATTATACATAGAAAACACCCAGACCAATGCAAATACCCATATTCATGCCTACAAATATTTGCACTGAGCTGGGATCGAACCCGCACCTCCTGCGTAGCAGTCGCTTTCACTACCGCCACGCCACATCTTATTCATAATTATATAGTTCCGGAGCCCGTGGTTTACTTTCCTACTGGTTATTTTTTTGATAACTGCATATCATAAACGTCAAACTCCATACATTCGTTAGTTTGGTAGAATAGAACGACAAATGTATGGGATTTGACGTTTATGAAATGCGATGACAGTCGTTAACGGCATGTCATAAACGTCAAATTCCATTCGTCATTCTATTCTATCAAACGCCGGTCAACGAAATGCCACATGTTCATTGGTGCTGTTTTGATATTCGTTCAAAAATAAAGCTCACAGAAACTCTGAGCAATTAAAGGTATAGGTTGTAGCACAGATAATATAATATAGTTCTTATAGTTGTGTAGAGATTTTGCTGGTAGAAAATGAAAATGATTCATTACCTCGATAGTCAGATCGTAGTCTTTATTTAACTTCAATGTGACCACACACTGAAGTACCTACATAATCACAACAATATGAGTTCTACGAGGTAAATGTACATTCGTCCATATTTAGTCTTAAGAAATCACTTTTTTTAAATTGACGTCTGTAAAATGCCATAGTGGAGTTTGTTGCGCCGTTTCTTCTCCACTGGTGCCTAGAAAGCGTTGGTAAACTTAGTTTTAAGCAGAATTTGACGCCAAAAGCTGAAGTACTGCTACACAATTTTGAATAAATACTTTGACATTGACTACTACTACACACTATACCTATAGATTTCACATAAAGGAATACGTCCGATCTGGACGCCATACGTAGAATTATTCCCTCTCCTTTGAATACGCGAAACGACGCTTATAAATGCAACCCTTTAGGATCTCCTATATTATTCATATCGAAGCTACAGGCTCTAGATATTACGTTGTATGATATATTCACGAAACCAATGAAGGTTTGTTATTTATCATTGCTGTAAATATAAAATAAAACCATCAATTTACTTTCTTGTTATTTATACAACAAGAATATGCACAGCTTGCTAACATGTGCTATACAGATAGACAGTATATAGACTGTTAAGTATTTCTAATATACTAGTTGTTGCCCGCGACTCCGCCCGCGTGGATGTCACTTATCGCTAAATTAAGATGTAAGCTATCCTATCTTTCAAGTTGGTTCAAACTGCATACAGTGTGCAAATTTGATTAAAATCGGTTGAGTAGTTTAGGAGTCTATCGCGGACAAACAACGTGACACGTAATTGATATATATTGAGATTGCATAAAAAACATTCATCCATTCCTTTCATTTTATATGATCGATCCAGTCAACTTTTGTGATTAATAAATAGTACATAATTTATTCATAAAACTGAATCTAATTTCAATTGTACGCTAAAGATTGATTAATAAAGTCAAGTTTACAATTTTAATAATTTCTAGAAGACTTCCAGGCAGAAATAACTTTATAAATTAAACATTGCCAGCACTGGAAATAAAAATGCAATTCGTGGGAATTAAAAGTTACGCTTCAGAGGTCGAAATTGAAATGTATAAAAGGTCTGAGGCTGGCAACCGCGGCCGCATTAAACTGTAAAAGATATTCTTGAAGAAATAGTATTTATCCTGAACCTTTTCTTTCCCAATTTTAATATTTAATGAATATAGAACGTCAGCTTTCTGAACGATGGTTTATTTATGCATCATATTTTAGCTTTAGTTAAGATACTGGCTGTATAAGTTTTCCCAAATTTTAGAAAAAAAAAGTGTTCAACATGGAACATTGTAATGTTATTATTTTGAATTCTGTTTGAAAGTGCAACAATATATTCTGCTAAAACGTAATTGCACTGATATTGTAATGAGAAAGGAATGTTATTCGTATTTCTTTCCTTTTTTATTCGTCAACTTTAGCTTATTATATGTTAATTTGTAGTTCAATCTCAATTCAATCACTTTTAATTTTGTAATAGTTTCAGATTACGAATATTTTTCTTCAAATTGTATTCTCCATACCGCGTAGTAGTATAATCTTTGTTATTTTTATTATTATTTATAAATCATATACAAATTTCACGCCTGAGCAGCGGTGTCTTCTATACAAGACCCAAATTGACGTGTCCTATATAAAAAAAAAATAATGTGCTTACATAATCTGACCGCGATTTATTTATTATGATACTAAACTGACTGATAGAAATGTATGGTAAAATTATACGCGTTTTAGGATGCACAATATTGTTTCAAGTGAACAAATTAACCATGAAATGCATAAACATTGGATAATACTGCTATAATCAAATAACTACTGCTATAAAATTTACGGGTAACATGGCATTGATTGGTCAAACGAACGAATAGTCACCTTTTCAAAAGTCACCGAATCATGAACTCTCTCATTCATTCACTCAGTGAGTCCGTTTGTTTCGTGCTCTTTTACAGTTTGTATAAAAAGTGTTCAACTGGTGAAATTCGTTTGTGGATATACGTTTAATGTGTCGGAACTTTTTGTTTTATGGGAATAAATCCATACTAATATTATAAATGCGAAAGTAACTCTGTCTATCTGTCTGTCTGTATGTTACGCTTTCACGCCTAAACACTGAACCGATTTTGATGAAATTTGGTATAGGGGTAGATTAGACCATGAGGACTTAGGCTATGTTTGGTCGCGATAATCGACATCCACGCGGGTGGAGCCACGGGCAAAAGCTAGTTGATAATAAACCGAATAAACGGTTACCATGAAACATCGCATAAAAGTTTCCACTTGACGTGTAAAAGCTATTTGTGTAACCAAAAAATGGCGTCAATATACCACTGCTTACTCCACCAGAAATATACAGGTATGAGTAAACATATGCGATATAATTATAATCTCCGTGTCCGTGACAGTCACACCGGCGTCATTTAACATTGTTAATGGAGGGTAAATCGCATTCATCTGTCAATATTTCTGTCTCACGCGTATTAGCATACCAGATACGATCAGTCATGCGTTATGAAGTGACATTTAAATATAAGCTTTATTACCTACTCAATTATGTCACTTTCTTTTTTTATTCTTATGACTGTATGAGTCGTGTAGTAATAGCAAAGAAAAACTGGTCTGGTGCGAGTCGGACTCGCGCATGTTCCGTACCATCGTACAAGATTGTAACCACCATGTAGGTACATTTTAAATATATAGTTTTTTTACTAAACCCTTTTTAATAATTAGTATTATATAAAATTATTACTTATTACAAAATAAAATTAAGGTAACCAATTAAAAATTAAAACAGATTAATATTAAAACGCGTTGTAGAATTCCTCCGCATCGCATGCCTCTTGTGGCAAAAGATGGGCAGGACTGCCACGTTGTATGGCAATGCTTATTTTCTGACCTAAAAATAGGCCAGCCCTCGGCAGCACCGGTATTCAAGTATTCACTAATAAGTTTCTGCCTACCACTTTGAAGATAAGCGTGAATTTATTATATAGTCATACACATACTTTGACAGAAAGTACTAACCCTGTGATGAATTCGACAAGATTGTGCTGATGCTGTGATGATGATGACTTTGACAAGGAAGCGCTAATGGTATGATGATGATGACGACACTGAAAATAATAGCGCAAATTGCTTTCTCGCCAAATTATTTTTCGCACAGTGATAGATTATCACAGTCGTAAATAGCATAATATAGACAATATGTGCAATATATTCCCACGATCGACCGCTTACAGGGAGAATGCTCTGACCAACTGAACAATTTGGGCAAGTCTTGGGTTTCCCGACGTATTTCGAATTTAAAAGTTAGCATTAAATGCTATAAAAATTTCATTCCAATATTCGAAATCCATACTAATATTATAAATGCGAAAGTAACTCTGTCTGGCTGTCTGTCTGTCTGTATGTTACGCTTTCACGCCTGAACCACTGAACCGATTTTGATACAATTTGGTATAGGGGTTGATTAGACCATGAGAAAGGAGATAGGCTATGTTTGGTCGCGATAACCGACTTCCAGGTGGGCAGAGCCGCGGGCAAAAGCTAGTTCTTTTATATATTCGTCTTGGGGTGACGTGACGGGTGGATGTTTCGAGTCCCGCCCTTCTTAGATATTCACTATTTCGATCTAAATCTTAGTTAAATTAGCATGCTACTAATAATTGCTTTCAAATTTCATTCAAAAGGGTCAATTTAAAAAAAAAAATAGAACCGTAATTATTAATATTCCCTCTAAGCCCTCCAGCTAAGCTAAATTGCTTGTGGTAGGAGTGGGTTCACGTCGGTAGTGCAGTGGCCAGGATTGAACCCGGGACCCGGGAATTTCATCCCGTGATTAGGGTCCTCTTGATTACAGGATCAATATTCCAAGCGTCCGGACCCATGGACAACAGCCAACATCAAACAACTACTTGAGAATCTGTTCGAATGAATTGTTACACCCAATGTTAGATGTAGATGCTAATTGAACAAGATTTGGGATACGCTAACTTTGGTCCCGTTACACATGCAAATTAGTTGTACTATCCCCATTATCTGTGGTACGATGTGGACGATATTGCCTTGAACATATTGTGCGACTAGGATAGAGCTTTGTGTACATCGGATTTACGTTTACTAGCGAATTAGCATTACGTTAGAATTATACATCATGGAACTCCACGACCTCGTGTGGGGCTGGGGTACAACGCGATGATGATGGGTATACAGAACGACATAAAATAAATACTATTCGAGATATTGGGATATTTACCATGTATTGTTTTGATTTGGAGTTTCCGATATGCCCTCCTAATTTTTCGACCGTTAACCGGCAGTGCTTCAGTTCCTCCGTGATTCCACTTGCAAGAATGCCGAAATATCGGAAAGTCAAAATCGAAACGGATTGTTTGAAAAAATTAGGAGAGATACGAGTATCGGAAACTCCAAATAAATACAGTACCACGGTAAATATTTCGATATCTCGAATAGTAACATGAGTGACCATGAAAGTTTAAAGATATAATAAAACTAATTCGATCACTATTTTAATTGATAAGTATGCCTATAAACGTTTACCTTAGCTCGCAATATATTTTATATTTCGAATACATAGGGAAAAAGAATCATCTCGGGCGGGACTCGAACCCGCGATCTTTCCCTTACAGGGGGAATGCCTAGACCAACTCGGCTACCGAGACACGCTCCGAAAGATGGCGGGTTCGAGTCCCGCCCGAGAAGATTATTTTTCCCTATGTATTCGATTTGTATAGTTAGTATACTTAATGCTGTAAAATTCATTCGATTAAACGATAATACCTAATTATGGTAAACTAGCTTTTGCCCGCCGCTCCGCCCGCGTGGATGTCGGTTATCGCGACAAAACATAGCCTATGTCCTTTCTCAAGGTATAATCTATCCCTATACCAAATTTCATCAAAATCGGTTCAGTGGTATAGGCGTGAAAGCGTAACATACAGACAGACAGACAGACAGAGTTACTTTCGCATTTATAATATTAGTATGGATTAGGAAAACTATAGAGGATGTAAAACCAGACAAACGATTCTCTAGAATAAGCGGATGCTACTAAACAAAGTGTCCTTAAGTTTAGTGTCATATCAATATAGGTACTAGAACATTCATCTCACATGCGGGCTCCCAGACTCATATTGCATAATTGCAGGATATGCTAATAATTGGCTAAAGAGTCTAAAATTGACTAAATTCCTCGTTATGTAGTGAGTCCAAGGGCCTTAGGATGCCTTCCCACTAGATCTGCTATGCTACGTTGCTTTGGATGTTTTTGATATCCACCAATCATATTCATTAGTCCACATAGCGTGGACTAGTGAAAACGGATTCAGCTAAGCTATGTTTTTTCTATAGAACTAGCTGACCCGGCGAACATCTCCGGCACCCTCTACTATATTAAGCATGTATTATACATATAAACCTTCTTCTTCAATTACTATGTAATAAAACCGATCAAAATCTGTGTCGTAGTTTTGAAGATATAAGCATACATAGGGACATAGGGACGCAGGACGCGACTTTGCTTTATACTATGTAGTGTAGTGATGAAGATACTTGCTGTAGATGTGTGCTGTGTATGTGTATCTACTGTGGATTATGCAGAATATTCATAGTGTGAGGTGTGCATAATTATAGCACACATCTTACTCGCTTAGATGCATAGTATAGCACAGTGGAAACGCTCACATAGTCTCATAGTTTTTTTTTATCGTGCGAAATCCCCACGGATACCACCCCCTGGAGCCGGTGGAGGTGGTAATGTCGGACTTGAATCAACTGAAACGCACGGCGTCTTCGGGTCTTTGGTTACCGGAGGTGATATTGCAGGAAACATATCTCTCGCACCCGGCAGACCCAGGACCATCTCTTTCGGGATGGCCCCCTTCAGGTTGAGGACCATAATGTCCCCATCTAGCCCCACTTAGCACTTTGCGCCGCCGCTTAGCTTCATAGTTTAGCTTTTACATCCTCGTAGCATAGCTATATAGCACATGTCTAGTGGAAAGGCAGCCTTAGTTTATAAATAGCTGTCTTGTATAAAGTGCGGTCGACAACTTAGAATAATAATATAATTGTAAGGCATGTGTAACTGTGTGAGCAAGCTGGAGTTATGCTAATAGACTAATTAACGGTTTTTAGACGTAATATTCACAGTTGTAATGTTGCATCATAGTTAAGTACCGTTATGTTTATGAACTTTGTCTAAACTTGAGGTTATTGAATAATTTTACTCGTTCGATCGTTTTTGTTCAGTTGGTATGATAGCATTATTGAACGTCAGTTAAAGTTATACTCTTAATTATTTTTCGTGTGGCTTGAAATAGGACAATTACAATTTAAAAATATAAATTCTGTAGCATCATAGTCAATACTGTACCTATTTTGTACTCATAGATAACGTATAGATATTAGCCATCTTTTTTGCTGTTTAACTGATTGACTTGAAATTTTGAGAGGTCGTTCCATTTTTGCCCATTTTTTTTTAAATTGATAACATAAAGCCAGCTCTGGGTCAGTTGGCCTACGATAATATTATTCAGTCAATTTTTTTTTTCACTAGCAGCTAGATTCGAGAATAATGTTAACCTAGCGAAGACTAATATTATGTTAGGCAAAAAACACAACCTAACCGAAAGCTAGTTTCAATTCAGCCATGTTTTGATAGTAAGACACACGATCTATGGCAAAATGCACATCCCATCCCATCCCAGTGCGATTCAAACATCTGCTAAATTCATGTTCTCGCCATCCAGCCGTATTTACGATGCAATAAAGTGATAACTTTAGAGTTTAGGGCCTCCACCGATACACACGCGACTAATACATGCAAATGGTAGTCCGTAAACTCATTATTGTATGTTCGCGTATGAGTTTGAATGTGTGTTTTGTAACTGAGACAAACCCATAAGAGATATTTGAGCAGTTAATGCATACTCTGTGGTGTACATTGTTGTATAAGCGATATAAATGCGAAAGTTACTCAGTCTGTCTGTATGTTACGCTATCACGCCTAAACCACTGAACCGATTTGATGAAATTTGGTATAGGGGTAGATTAAACCTTGAGAAAGGGCATGGCTATGTTTGGTCGCGATAACCGACATCCACGCGGGCGGAGCCGCGGGCAAAGCTAGTGATCTTATATTACTTTCAATTCATGGTAATAATATCTACTTCGTTTAATTTAAGACTAGCAGTAGCCCGCGGATCTGCCCGCATGGAATACTGATCCCGTTTTCGCATCCCATTGTTGGAACCCATTCCTAGGATAAAAAGTAATAAACTTATTTGTTACTGAAACTCAGGCAGCCCTTCTAGACAAGTGGCAATTCGCTGTATCGTGGAATAGAATGACAAAATATGTGTTGGATTTGACGTATATGACAGACGTCAACGAATGCCATATACCTACGTCAAATCTACCCAAATCGGTTTGTTCCCTTTATGTCGAGTCCCGTTATGTCTGGGAGTCTATTGTTCTCCAAAGTATTAATATTTTACGCTTCCTATTACCGTCATGTCGAGTACAGTCAGAATATAAATTAAAAGCCAATCTATATAAAAATGAACCCCTATTTCCCTTGGTCACGAGATTGCGCCTGAACGGCTGGACCGATTTCGCTTATTCTTTTTTTGTTGTGTTCGTTATTGTTAGGAGAAGGTTCTCCTATAGGTACATTCGTCATTCTGTTCTATAATACGCCGGCCAGTGAGTTGCCACTCGTCTAAAGGGACAGATCCGTTTACCAGCCAGTGAGATTGAGTAACAAACACATTAATAGGTAACTTTAACTATGTGAGATCTAATAGCAATCTAATAGCAGCATGAAGTTTATTTCATTACGTATGTCCTTCTTCCTACAGTCCCGGGTTTGTGCCCGGGTCCTTTAAGCGGGTCGTGAAAGGGCATCTGATTAGCCCGTCAAGCTGAGTGCCACCACTGTTAATATGGTACATGTTTGCGATGGTGGCCCTCTTTCCGAGACTTTTTCTTTAGCTTACCATCAGGCGAGGTGAAGTCAAAGTGAGGGGTCCTTTATAAAAAAAAAATTGTAAATTTTTCCCTTTTATAGAAAAGAAACGCTGTAAAACGAAACACACAGAAACGAGGCGCTAATGAGAATCGTGTTCCGCATGTTTTATAAAAGTATATTACTAATAAATGGATTCCACGTTCAAGTCTAGTCAGAATGTGTAAGACTCGTATATTATATAATATATAATAAGTATACGAGTCTTACACTATATATTATAATAACCTTAAAATACTGTATTAGAAGATAGAAAACTGCAACGAACTATGCAGCTTACTGAGGAGCAAAAACATGCTAGTCTAGTGTATTCCATTAAAAAGGAAACAAGGCAAATATGCAGTCGGTCTTTATAGACTGATACGCGGGAATAATTGAGACTAAAAGAATAACATATTATTCTTATAATCTGAGGGTATTGGTATTACTTCGATTATATCGAAGCAGGTATATTGTTTATGTTCATAAATAATTTTCTCTCATAAATAATTTCATAATAATTCTCAAACAAACAAGTCATAATGATAAACAAGCAAAATCCTTCATTATTCTGAAAGCATTTATTCACGGTTCAGAAACGGTGCAAAGATGCAAATAAACCTTTATTTCCGAACGATTTGCTTCGTTCGAGAGCCGCGACGGACGCCTGCAGCTCCGCGTTCGGAAATTAAAAAATACCATCTGTTCAGCCATCAAAACTGTTTTGCAGATAAATATTGAAATAACAACGTTTCTTTTTTTCATTTAAATTGATTGTTTTTTGGGACAGGTAAGATTGACACGGGCTGTTGTTAAAGTTCGTTCTGAAATATGAGAACAATGAATTAAAATAAATCGAGGCGCTTCACAAAATACAAGAAAACTTAATCAGGTGTAAAGATTTCTCGAGGTTGCTCGCACAATAATGTGGGGAGTTTACTTCGTTGGAGTAGCAGGTGCGATTGTTGTTTGTGGGGTTCTGGATTCGTTAATCGGACCGAGCAATTTTTTTTTCAGTTACCTAAGTTAAGTTTTTATAACAACAATATCAGCACCCATATCAATTTAATAGTTCTATTACATCTGAAAAAAATAATCTGTTAGGCGGCGCTTGAACCGGCGACCTTTGCCTTACTGGAGGAATGCTCTAACCAACAGATTCACTGAGCCACCAACATTCTTACGAACTTTCGTCTTACGAATTGAATAGTTAGCATACTAGATGCTTTAAAATTTCATTCAAATGTATTAGTTTATACATATATTACTTCATTCTCACCCCTATTCACTATCGTATATTTAGAACAGTCAAATTCGACGTAGGTACAGATTATCTGAAGTGGATTTGAACAAGCCTGCCAAATGTCATGTCGGAACAACACTTGTGCCAGCGGCGGGGGAGGCTTCCATTGTTTATGTTAGACGTTCGACTCACTGAGTGTATGTATATCTAGATAGGCACTTAGATTCTACTAATATTATAAACAAGAAAATTTGTGAGTATGGATGGATGTTTGTTACTTTTTCACGTAAAAACTACAGATTTGATTTACATGAAATATTACCATAATATAGCTTATACATCAGAATAACACATAGGCTATATATTATTACGCTACTACTCAAGGGAACGGAGCAGTGATTATTAATGTCAACAAATTCGACTGACATTGGCATATATACGCAGATGTGACAGTGCGGTTATTTTTGTTGCTGTTTAGATAACTATATCATTGTATAAGAGGGTGCAGCGGGAACGGGATCGGACGCCACGCGGGTGGAAAATAATTGGCGGTACAAAGTTCGCCGTGTCAGCTAATCCATACTTCCATATCCATACTAATATTATAAATGCGAAAGTAACTCTGTCTGTCTGTCTCTCTGTCTGTATGTTACGCTTTCACGTCTCAACTATAGGGGTAGATTAGACCTTGAGAAAGGACATAGGCTATGTTTTGTCGCGATAACCGACATCCACGCGGGCGGAGCCGCGGGCAAAAGCTAGTACTATTGTAAATGCGAAAGTAACTCTGTCTGTTTGTCTTTAAGTTACGCTTTCACGCCTAAAACGCTGAACCGATTTTGATGAAATTTGGTATAGGGGTAGATTAGACCATGAGAAAGGACATAGGCTATGTTTGGTCGCGATAACTGACATCCACGCGGGCAGAGCCGCGGCCAAAAGCTAGTATTATATAAATTGAGTGTGTTGGAAATGAACTATACTTATAACCTAAAGAACCTATTTTAGCAGTTTCACACCCACAATGCAGTACGATTTAGTATCTAAAAAGTTTGATAAAAAGTCTTCATTAGCTATTAGTATAAATTTCAATTTAAAAAATTGCTATAATAATATTATAGAAAGTCATGAAAATTTTATAACGTAAAAGACGCTATCAAAATTATTTCAAGAAACTTGCTTCAATCATTTTTATATGATATTTTATGGGACTCCTCTCGTCACGATGCGTATCTAGCCTTACTTGATTTGAAGCTTAAACCTGCTCATAACTTACCTATGAATAGATATTTGAATGAATTTTTATAGCATTTATTATGCTAACTTTAAAATTCGAATACATCGGAAAAAATGAAATGCTCAATCGGTACCTGAACCGACGACCTTTTCCTTCATTGGTTCCAACCAAACTGCAAGAACGTTGGTAGATGGCTCCACCGTCGCCCTCAAAGACGGATATAAAGAGAAGGGAAATTTCAAGTGATTCAGGCGTGGCTCAATAGCTCAGTTGGATGAGCATTCCCCCTGTAAGGAGAAGGTCGTAAGTTCAGGTCCCGCTTGATCATTTCTTTTTTCCCGATGTATTCGAATATGAATAGATACCTAACGGTTTGAGTGAATTGGATCTCACTACGATTTTCGAGGCCCAAGCTATCCTCATCTGCATCTGGTAGGTACATCTGCAGATTTAGCCTTCAAGATTGGGAGTCTTATCAAGGTATAGAAGGCAACCAAACCGATTAATAAAAAGAAGTAGGTGAGCTGATTCTGGGCTTCAAAATGTAAGCTTTGGCTCCTATTGTATGAAATAGAATGGGGACCGCTGGAGAATGGAGAATGTAGTGCACTCATGTGTTCGATCATTCAGTTTGTCAGACAATGAGGACCCCAACTCGCCCCCGGAATGGGGAGGCGCGCTATTCAGCGCGCCGCCGCCGTGGCCTGCTTCTGCTGGGGTGATAGGCGGCTCCACCCGTCACCCCCAGGCCCGCGCTCATGGGGGACGGAGGTCAGTCAGTGCCCTCCGACGCCCGAGTTGCCTGCGCGCGCGGGCGGCGCGATCCGCGAGTCTTTCTCGCTCGCGCTGCCTCTCCCGCTCCGCCGTCTCCTTCACGACCATTACCTGCTCGCTGAAGGAGACGCCGCGCCGGCCGTAGGTCTGATGTCAGAGACATCGTGAGGTTCAAGTCATTCTGAATCCAATCACTACATAGTATAAAGCAAAGTCGCTTTCCGCGTCTGTCCGTCCCTATATACCTATGCTTGTATCTTTTAAACCATGGTACTGAATTTGATGCGGGTTTTTTTAATAGATAGAATAAATAAATAAATAAATATTTCCCAACATTCTACACACAACGCTATCTAGACCCATGGTAAGCATAGCTTAACTAGCTTGTGTTATGGAATCTAGAATGCGGATAAACATACTTAAATACATTTTTTTTTGTAAATACATACATATTATACATAGAATCATTCAAGAGGAAGGTTTATGTGTATAATACATGCTTAATATAGTAGAGTAGAGCGTGTAGCGGGAACGGGATCTGACGCCGAAATAATAGGAGTAGTATTCGGAATTATCCAACACAAAAAAAAATATTGCGTTGCCCAAGGTAGAGATTTCCAGGCTATACTAATTAAAATATGTTGTTAATGACATCTAATTTGCCTTCAAACACAATTCTACGTTAATCGTGTGTTTTCAATAATTTTATACGCCAATTATAATTAATAATAGTAATTACACTAATTACACTTATTAATCATGATCGTTTTTTAATTTAAGAAATCCTAGCGGATCTATTTACTGATCGAATTGAAGATAACACATTTATTTAGTTTACTAGCTTTTGCCCGCGGCTCCGCCCGCGTGGATGTCGGTTATCGCGACCAAACATAGGCTATGTTCTTTCTCAAGGTCTACTCTACCACTATACCAAATTTTAGGCATGAAAACGTAATATCAGACAGACTGACAGACAGAGTTACTTTCACATTTATAATATTAGTATGGATTATGTTATCGTTGGTGCTGCAACATTTTGCTGATGAGGATTTGGAATATTTTCTCTAACCGAATTCTCCGAATAAATCTAGATCAAGATCTAGATTAAAATAGTAATGTGAATGTGCTATTGTATTTTTACAGCAACTTTTTTACTCACCAATTTGTCGTCGGCATTCCCTAACCTAGGCCGAGGCCTTGTACAGTCAGCATCAGAAATATGTTGACGAACAAAGTGCTCAAAATGATCTTAATTTAGTTTTTTACCCGACTACGGCGAAGCCAAAAGGAGGGTTATGATTTTGACAGGCTATGTATGTATGTATGTATGTATGTTCATTTGTTCCCTCATAGCTCCTCAAATACTTATTAGAACTGGACAAATGAGGTATCGTTACAAGCGGCTTGATCGTTCGATGGTTATAGGCTATATGACGTGTCACCCAATCTTGTGTGGCGCCCTCTAGCGCTCATAAGGTACGGTATTAAAAAATAAATTTGAGATAAATATGCCGTGTTTGGTATCAAATGAAAGTGCTTAATAAGCACATTTCAAATATGTATAAATTATTAGCTTTACCTTGCCTAAAAATAATTTAAATAAAAAATAAAGTTTAAACTAAAACACGACTACCGAAAAATCACGCTTTAAAAAGTGACAAACAAGAAAATATCAAGGATAGCCGTGGTCGTATGCCACTTAGGGCCTCGTTCACCATCCATAAGTAAAGCGTTGATTAGTAACTTCTCAGTTAACGTTAACTGGTAATTAAAAGTTCTTTTGCCAGTTTCACAATCGAAACCGATCCTTTGAGTAACAACTTAGGAGTTAACTGAATGACATAGCAAAATCATACGCTCATTCGTTCAATTCTACGTCATTTATGTCACTTGTCTTGTCAAACATAAACTTAAACCGCAGTCTTACCATAAAAAAGTTTAACATCTGCTGAACATGTGTTTTACAAAATTTGAGTACAAAAGAGCGCCTAACGGTGATTTCCTATTTAGAAACGCCTATAGGAATTCCCATCTTATTTTTGTATCAATAATTTGTTGCAATTTAATTACAACTGGTGGTTTTTGGATATTGAAAAGAATTCGATACATTACCAAACATTTAAAAATGTTTAGTTCCAAATATCACTAATCTTTATGTTTTAGAGGCTATTTTATTTTTCATCAAATTATGCACTATGTTCACAGCGTGCTTTCATAAACGAAATCTACTCCAAAATTCTGTTTCTTCAAGGTCATCAAAAATATTCACGAAAAAACACACGAATTATTGGTAATCGCCGCATCATAGAATATTCTAGATCTATTTCATCTAATTGCTGATCAATTAACTCGAGCAAATACATTATTTTGTTTATTTTTACAAATATTATGTTGCTACCCGAACACAGAACAATATAACAACAGAACTCGTAAATGGCAAACAGATGTGGTGATCTCTTACTCGTCAGTTAAAGTCCCTAATCAGCAGAAGGAGTAGTGAGTAAGTTAATCGTAGGTTTAACCGTTGAGTAGTGCTACTCGGACATTGTGAAATGCGAATACTCAGTTACCGGGGACTTTAAGTTACGATTAGCCTACTTGACACTTTAATCAGAGATGGTGAACGAGGCCCTTACTCTAACAAAACAATATATCTAGGGAAAAGTTCACATCATTCAATTAATGAATGATGTGTCCGTATTCAGAAAATGGAAGCGATGGTTAAAGGCGATTAATATATATTGTGATGCACCTCTTATGGACCAGACTACAACAGAACATATCCAAAATACTCTTTTCGATAGGGTCGGTTTTAGTCTGGTTTATTACCACGAGAGTTCATATCGTCATTCATTCACACGATCGAGACGTTACGATATTGAACCGATATAACACGTGATTTAACGCTCCGACTGGCTTACCGACAATAATTCCTAATTCCTCAGAAATATTGTTGTACCTCGAAACGTTGGTGTTGTTGACCGTATAATCGATTACGAGCGATACGTCTTTGTTATGTAATTCTCGCGTGATATTGTCCGGTTAATATCGATAGGTCTAATACATGTTGTTGAAGTTTTACGGCTGTAATATAATGACTCATCGTACGTATAATTGCTTTCATTACTATAAATATACCCTGGAGGGAAAAAAGCTAGAGTATAATGTATATGTATATTATATGTATAAATATAGACCACTAACTGCTATCTATGATGCCGTCTGCGTGAATTTTTTTTTTTGTTAAACATGGCAATTTTTTTTTATCGTGCGCCAAATCCCCGCGGATACCACCCCCACGGAGCAGGTGGAGGCGGTTATGTCGGACTCGAACCGACTAAAACGCACGCCGTCTTGGATCCCTGGTTGCCGGAGGTGAGATTGCCAAAAGCATATCTCTCATTATGTTGAACATGGCATGAATACGAAGGAATTGAATATCAATTATATCTCTCTTTTAAATTATGGAGACGAAAGATACTCCATAAAAACTCTTAGAATTTAAATGTACCAACCTTCACTCGGGAGTCTCAATGAAAATCTAGTTATCATAAAATCTGAAAAATGTTGTAATTTCAAATTATATCCCCTTTTTTGCGAATTAAATAATATGAAATATGAGAAAATAATATGAGAAATACCTAAACTAAAATCAAACTTCTTGTCCTGCCTGCCTGCTTCTTTAATTGCCATCCTGAGTCATTGTTTTATATTTTTAATAAAACCTGCCACTTGTCTAAAGATTTTATATTACAAAACAAAAACATAACATTCTTTTAAAAAGTCTTGTTACACAAAATAACTAACAAGTGGCTCATTATTTTCTCGTTCTTCAGAATAACCGCAGGGCCTACACACATTTGCTAAGCTACTTAATTATAGAGCCAATTATAGGATGAAGGCTTTCGTCTAATTCCAGCAGATCTGTCCGCTGCGCACCGGGTCCAATGTAATAGAGCTCTGTAGGCCTACCATGAAATATTCACAATTGCGGATCGAAGTTTCGGGCAATTAGTTCCATGGAACATGTATATCGAAGTCGCATTCGGAGACGGTGTGCGACACTTTGATTCGGCTTCAACCCTACTGGAGGAAAACCGAAATAATTTCATGATCGGCAGCACCAGTATACTCCTGGTGTTGCACACGTGCATAGGCCACGGTAACCACTTTGCATCAGGTCTGCCACGTCACTACATAGTATAAAATAAAGTAGCTGTCGCTGTCTATCCGTCCCTATGTATGCTTTAATCTTTAAAACTACGAAACGGATTTTGAAGCGGTTTTTTTACTAGGCAGAGTGATTCAAGAGGAAGTTTTATATATACACACTTAATGTAGTAGAGGATGCAGCGGGAACAGGATTTGATGCCACGCGGGCGGAAAATAATTGGCGGTATGAAGTTCGCCGGGTCAGCTAGTAATGGTATAAAAAAGCCGGCCAAGTGCGAGTCAGACTCGCGAACCGAGGGTTCAATAACTTAAGCTACATAAACTACAATATATTTTGATTGCATTGACTCAGAAGTTTGATTTTTGCACAGCTTCAAGACGTTATAGACCTGAATATGTGGTACGAGTTTCAACTTGATAACTCCACGCATTCCTGAGGAAAAGGTCTTGACAGACAAACGGACAGACAGACAGACGGACAACGAAGTAATTCCGTTCCGTTTTTTCCCTTTTGAAGTAGGAACCCCAAAATAATACCTTATTCCGCATTTTTATCTCATTTCATAATATAATTTATGTATTATAGGTACCTGCCGTAACTAAATGCTACGTCTTTAGTTCGTGTTTCGTACGGGTTCGAAGTTTCGTACATTTCATAGTAGCTCCCGTGGAATCCTGTGTTCAAGGTGGAACGACGAAATTTTATCGTAAACTCTGGGCTACTGGTTGATGCCAAAATTTTAAGTTAGCGTTTGGTTTATGGTGTGCTTTGAGCTGGTGAGTTTTTTAATTACATTGAGGAAGTTTACGGACTGGATGGTTGGTTGGTTTAATATAAAATCATATATTATAAAGACTACTGAGGAATTATGGCTAGTTTGTATTAATAGGTGAAATTAGATGTATTTATATCTACGAAAAAAACAGCGGTTATCTAATCCATACGTTGATATCATAAATGCGAAAGTAACGTCTGTCTGTTACGCTTTCACGCCTAAACCAATGAACTGATTTTGATGTAATTTGGTATAGGGGTAGATTAGACCTCGAGAAAGAACATAAGTAGGCTATGTTTGGTCGCGATAACCGACATCCACGCGAGCAGAGCCGTGGGCAAAAGCTTTTTTAAAATAAATAAATAAATAAATACTACATTATCAATCTATAGTGATTTTAGATTCTTAAACCACTATAGGAAGAACTTACATTAACTTTTCTCCGCATAGTTTTCTCTACAAAACTTCAAATCATGTAATAAGAAAGCGGGTACACCATATCGGTATGGAATTGAAACATAAATAACAGCTAATAAGCGAAGTAACAGCAATTCCTACTACTGGTTATACCAATTAGTAGATATCTTACGAAGGAATCATTTTATTTAGTGGTGGGTTCAACAGTAGCGTTCACTCCCACACTTTTTTTTTAAAGAGTATTTAGGCACGTATTCCAGAACAATAGGTAGGTTAGAATAGAGACTTAGAACTGAATCTTAATACTATCTGTATCTAATGAATGAAGTTATTACTAGATCTGACGATATACTTATTTTATTCTAGACTAGCTGACCTGGCGAATAGGTAAATAGGGGATTGGGGTGAAATGGCCCACACAAAAGGGCAGATCACCCGTCCGGTCAAGCTGACCCGGCGAACTTCGTACCGCCAATTTTCAGCCGCCCGCGTGGCATCCGATCCCGTTCCCGCTGCACCCTTTACTATACTCGTATTAAGCACGTATTATACATGTAAACCTTCCTCTTGAATCATTCTATCTATAAGGCTGGTTTTATCGTCACGCCGCTAGGCGCGCCGTTGAGGAGCGCGCTGTTAACAGCACGCGTTTGAACAGCGGTGCACTATAAAACGAGATTAGTAGCACGCGTTTCGCGGCGCTGCCCAAGCGCGCGACACAAAAACGCAACTTCTACTCCCATATATCTCTGAACACGCGCGCTCCAACGACGCTGCCGAAACGCGTAACGATAAAACCAGCCTAAAACGCACACTGGCCGTAGAAGCGAATGAGCAGCGCGCGTTTGGACAGCGCTGTCGAACATCGCGCGTTTATTAAACGGCGCTGCCCAAGCGCGCGACACTAAAACGCAACTTCTACTCCCATATATCTCTGAACGCGCGCGCTCCAACGGCGCTGCCGAAACGCGTAACGATAAAACCAGCCTTAAAAAAACACTTCAAAATCCGTTGCGTAGTTTTAAACATTTAAGCATGCATAGGGACGGACAGACAGCGACAGCGACTTTATACTATGTTCAGACAGTTCTAATGTCATTGTGACATATTAATGATTTTTTTGTTTTTAAAATGTGTTTGAAAATGATTGTAAAATCATTCATTGGTTTGTCCTCTTTGTACTCCACCGTCACCTTAAAGATGGATAAATATACAAGGGAAATTTGAATTGCTTCAGGCTCGGTGGCTCAGTGGTTAGAGCATTCCCCCGATAAAGGAAAGATTGCAGGTTCGAGTCCCGCAAGAGCGATTCACTTTTTCCTGATGTATTCGAGTCTTTGTGAAGTCGATTCACAACTGAGCGTGTGTTGGAAATACTATAGGTGTGATTTATGTACTGTTTTAGCCGGTTCGAGTCCTCCGCCAGGGAAATTGGTATCCGAAGGGATATTTGCACTATGACAGAAAAGAGTTAACCAGGTTGGTCGTGTTCTATGGGATTTAAAAAGAAGTTAATTTCACGAACCCGGATATCGTAGAAAAACCATGTTTTTTCCCAAGCGGCTATCTTCACTGTGTATAGGGTTCTTCAAAAAAGGTATAAAACAGCCATTCCCGATAGATACCGTGTAACGATGCTGATAAATAATGTGATTTTACCGTCGTTTACAGGACATAATCCCATGGGCTACCCACGATTTTGTATCCCTTTTACATGTACTCACGCATACCTATTTCCGAAGACAGCCCCTGTTATACCTACACCAGAATTTTACACATTATATACCTACCATATACAATACTTATACATACCTACCTGACTCTTATTCAGATTCTGGCCTACTACTATTGTACTTATTAATTAAATACTAAAGATACGAGTCCAGACTTCGCCTGGGAATATATAAGAAAGATCCTATAGTCATAGTCATTTATTTTCAATGTTGAACAATAAAATTGTTTCTTGTTGACTGCCAATAAACCGGTTGCAGCGATATCTAGGCTTAGGTATATCTTTGAAGCGGGTTTAAAGTATATCGTGTCATTGAGTTTTATTTGATGCCCAACGTTTGCAATTTTCGACGCATATCCAAACATTTTCATATATAGACTAGTTTATTTTCGTGCGGAAATCCTTTCGGATACTTCCCCCGCCGGAGCCGGAAGAGGAGGTTTAGTCGGACTCGGAAAACCGCACACCGACTGAGGGTCGTGGTGCTAGGCCGGAGGTGAGGTTGTCTTCGACATATCCCTCGCACCCCGGCTGACCCAGGGCCATCCCTTACGGTCCTTCTCGGGCATATGTAGACTAGCTGTGCTTCCAATCCTGTTCACGCTGCACCTTCCGATCGTTTTTTATTATTTTAAACAAACTATCCTGATAATACCAGTTGTGCAGTCTATCGAAAGTTAAACCGCCATATTTGTTTATTCGTCAGTAGGTACTTTACGGGCCATAGGGATAGATGGTACACCATTTGTTCTAATTTTCGTCCCCAGTACCACATAAAACCAATGGTCCCATGCATGTTGATTACACGTCTTGTTTATGGACCATGTAACGGACTAACAGCCGTTCACCCTTCAATGATATAAGGATACCTTCTTGGCAAGCAAACAGTTTGCAGCTAACTGTCTGTACCTTGAGACAATTGAGTATGGATGGCAAATTAACTTTATTAATCGTTAGTTTAGTTTACTGACACTTATCTATAAAAAGAAGACGAGGAAATATTAGATTATTTGTGTGTTTGTAGGGTATAGGCTCCGAAACTCCTGTTTCTATTTCATAATTCCTTTACCAACAGAAATCCTTATTATTTGTGAGTAACATAACGCTATTTACGTAATAATCACGCTACTTAGTGCGCAATTTTATAATTACATTAATGATCTTTCGCGATACTTAATTTTATTGCAGTAAAACCATTCATTGTGCTTATTGTACAGTACTCTCAAGTTAGATGGCATAAGTTAGTTTGCCAGCCATTTCCTTTAAAAAAATATTATTTAAACTAAAATTAATGTCTTTTTGATTGAATAATAGATACATAAATTATATTAAATTAACACGACAACTTTGAGCAACTGGTTTGACGCTTGTATATTGTACCTATATTTAATTATCTATGTGCTTGAGGTCACTCGCTCTATGATAACCGGATTCTTTTTCTCCGTAGCCCGTGCAGTCGGTATCTCGACAGACCATAATTAAGTGTCGTAATCATCCAGACATTATGCCACAGCTTACAGATATATCAACTATGGCCATACTATCGCTTATGTCCCGAAGACATAAACTATTGGTCTTTGCAATATAAATTTCATTTTTATCAGGAGATCAAATAATAAATTAACTGTAACCACGGCCAGTGTAACCTGCACTGCAATTCACTAAGCGAGCACAACGATGCGAGTCACAACGTTGTGCTCGATAGAGATTGTCATTGGTCGGATTGTATCACGTCACAGGAGATCGACCAATGACAATCTCTATCGAGCACAACGTTGCGACGCGCATCGTTGTGCTCGCTTAGTGAATTGCACAGCTGGTTGAAACGTCAAGCAGTTCGTAATGTACCCATACCGTGAACGCTTTTATTCCCTTTAACATTATTGTATATTATGGAACACGAAATTTAAAATTTGATCCTTGCATTGATAAAAAAATGACTGTTAAAACATATTTTTTGTGGTATATGCTATGTTAGATGAGAACGAATCCTAATTTTCAAACAGCTGCGTGGAGGCTTTGCTTTCGGTCATTTCGTACTAAAGTCTCGTAGAGCCTAACTTTGATTAAGTTAGCCAAGTTTTACGGCGCAACTTGTACAAGTCTATACAGAGACGATACTAATAAAGTTGTTCTTCGTATTTGTTTGGGGCGATAATTTGGTGGGATTAGAGCGACTGATCCTGTAAAGTACCTATTTGATTAAAACAGGACTATTGTTTTTAAATCCGTATCTTTTATTGTTCTTTATGTAATGGATATCTTATCTTTTTAGATAAACATCGAAATTTATATACTCACGTGCATAACCTTCGAACGACTGCACTGCAAATTGGATAATCCTTTTTTATTGTGTTTATTATTTTTTTGAGGAAATTTTTATTAAAAAAAAAATAAGTTTATGGAAACAGGAGAATAATTCCACTCGGGTGCAGCCGCGGGCAACTGCTAGTGCTATATACGATAAATGAATTGAGAGCCTCCCCTCTATTTTCAGTTTATAAAACTGGAAATTTAAGTTTGCAAATTAATAACTACGGAACCCTAATAATGCACTGTTCGAATTTAACTAAGAACTAGAATAAAAATTGTTAAGGGGTCTACTTCGTTACAAATAGGAAGTTTGCAATAAACTTATATTGAGAATTAAGCTATTTAGAATATATACCTAGGTCGTAAAAAGTTTTACGATCTATCTAATTAATCTAATTAATTTGATCGTCAAAGTGTAAGAAAAAATAATTGGTTATTAGGTAGGTACTTAAATAATCTAATTATTAATTGGTAGCTTAATGGTTATAGAGTCGGCTTTACGATCGGGATGTCACAGGTTCCAATCCTGAATATCACACTATTTACGTGCAACAACTCTTAACACAAACAATTCAGCTTAACTTGTTATCAGGAATACTAGTAATTTCTATTACAAGTTCCCTTTTAAAAAAATACTACCATTTCTCTTTTTAATCGATTGGTACGAAAAACAATATCCATAATCCATACTAATATTATAAATGCGAAAGTAACTCTGTCTGTCTGTCTGTCTGTCTGTCTGTATGTATGTATGTTACGCTTTCACGCCTCAACCACTGAACCGATTTTGATGAAATTTTGTATAGGGGTAGATTAGACCATGAGAAAGGACATAGGCCATGTTTGGTCGCGATAACCGACATCCACGCAGGCGGAGCCGCGGGCAAAAGCTAGTTGTGTATATTGCTTGTTGGTACTTGGTGGAATCTGCTACACATATTGAGTGAGACACTTTGTACTTTTCCACTATATTTTATTTTTCACCTGACCTGTTTCGCCTCACGGCATTTTCAAAGGCATGAGGTAAATCAAATTGGGATTTGTAAAGTAAAAGATTAGGAGAGTAAAATAGGATTAGGAAATTCAATTCAACAGCCAAATAATCCAGGCTTTAAATATCTATAATGCCCTCAATGCTAAATTAAAACTAGCTTACAATTAAACCTTTTTTTTTTTTTTTTTTTTTTTTTTTTTTTTTTTTTACGTGGTGGAATGCTTTTAAGCACTTCGCTCACCCCCCACGGGGGCAGGGAGCGGGCTTCGTGTGGGACTCCTAGCCTCGAAGGAGGCCAGACTACCCACTAAACCACCACGGTGTCCGTCGTCACCACATATCGACGATGGCGGGAACAACATCTTCCGCCATCGTCGTGTGGGTCGCCCGCCGCTGATCTACGGCAGGCCCATCTCTGGTGCGGCAGAAGAGGAGTCCTTCTGCCACCCGCCTAGGCAAGGCACACGCGACACGACGTGCGCCTTCAACCTCGAGGCCTATGTAAGGGCAGCAGACGCCCCCGCGTCTACTGCCCGGCCCGGTTAGGGGGGGAGGAGTTGGTGGTACCGCCTCCTCCGAGCCCCGGTTCTCTTGCGGCGCTGTGGGAGGGAAAGGGGGTCACATTCCCTCTCCCTCTCCGCCGCCTCCTTCTGCGAGATAACCGTCTCGCAGAAGGTCTGAACCGCTGCCCACGCCTCATCGCCGCCGTCGACCATAGACAGAACTACGGCCGGCAGCGAGAGGTCCGTCCCCACTTCGGCGATCAGAGCACGGCGCTCCCCAGCCCACGCGGGGCACTCCTCTAGGGTGTGCTGCGCCGTGTCATCATCGCCGCCACAGTGGTGGCACCCACTGGTCGGCTCTCGTCCCACCCGGCACAGGTAGCTTCCGAAGCATCCATGCCCCGAAAGGACCTGCGCCATGCGGAACGTTACCGACCCCCGCGATCTGTCCATCCAGTCTCTGAGGACAGGACGGATCGCCTCGACGGTCCTTCTGCCAGCCGTGGGATTGGCCAGCCGCCGCTCCCACTCCAGGAGCATGGACCGTCTCACCAAGAGCCTCCGCTCTCCCACCTCCGAAGGTGCCGGGAACTCGCCCCGGCTCCGGGCCTCCTCGCGCCAATGATACACTAGCGCGAGGACTCCGGCCTCCAGCTCCCACGGAGGAGAGCCCGCCATTGCGCAAGCCGCCTCGAATGAGATGGTGCGGTATCCTCTTACCGCCCCGACGGCCATCACCCTCTGCGGACGTCGCAAGAGGGCAATGTTGCGTACCGTCAGGGCGTCGACCCACACAGGGGCCCCGTATAGGGCCATCGACCGCACCACTCCCAAATAAAGGAGGCGGCTGCTCGTCTGGGGTCCCCCTAGGTTCGGCATCAGCCGCCGAAGGGCAGCAGCCGTGCTGATCAGACGGGGGACCAGGCGGTTAAAATGAGCGCGGAAGCTCCATCGTGGATCGAGGACAAGCCCAAGGTACCTCATTTCAGACTTGACCTCGATCCGGGTGCCACTCACTACGATGTGGGAGTCCGCCGGTGGCGCTCGCCGAGGGCCATGGAAACAAATGGCCTCCGACTTGTTGAGCGCCACCCCGAGTCCCAGCATCGTTATTCGCCGCACGACCATGGCCACCGACGCTGTGGCGAGGCGCGCGGCGTCCCCATAGGTCGCCCCCCGGGCAGTAACCAACGTGTCGTCTGCGTAGCAGGTCACGTTGACGCCCGGGAGGCGAGCTCCTCGGAGTACCCAGTCGTACCCGATGTTCCACAAGAGGGGCCCTAACACTGACCCCTGCGGAACACCGCGGCACATGGCCCACCTGTGAAGGCTGCCATCCTCTCCTGGGTACTCCACGTACCGCTCAGATAGGTAGGCGCCAACGACCCTGTAGAGGTAGGGAGGCACGTCATGGTATTTGAGCGCCTCCCGTATGCACTCCCAGGGCAGGGTATTGAACGCATTGGCGATGTCCAGCGACACCGCCAATAACACCCCGCCCTTACGGACCTCCTCTTGCGCCAGCGCCTTCACCCGAAGGACGGCGTCGACGGTCGAGCGACGTGGCCGAAAACCATATTGGTAGTCGGACAGGCCGCGACCTCCATCCTCGAGGTGCCGGACGATGCGAGCGAACAACACTCTCTCAAAGAGCTTGCCCGCCTCGTCCAGCAGCACTATCGGTCGGTACGCCGAGGGCGATTCCGCGGGTCGTCCCTCCTTCTTGATGAGTACGAGTCTGCCCGTCTTCCACCGGACCGGGTATTGCCCAGTTTGCAGGCACGCACTCATCAGCCCGCAGAACCGCTCCTCGAGCTCCCGGAGTGCGACCACCAAAACGCGTCCGGGAACTCCATCGGGTCCAGGAGCCTTCGCACCTTTCTCCTGGACCCGTCTGACGGCCACGGCCAACTCCGCCGTTGTGACCTGCGGCACCTCCGTCGTGACCTCCTCTCTGCGTGCCGGAGCCATCACTGGGGGAACGAACCCCTCCTCCCTCTGTGGAAATAGAGAGGAGATAACCTCCCCCAGCACTCTCGGCTCCAGGCACTCCGTGATCGGAGGTGCCCATGGGCGGAGCTTAGCCCTGACCATCTTGTAGGGCCGCCCCCAGGGGTCCCGGTCAAGGGTGGCTAAAAGAGACGCCCTCGAAGCTTCCTTCGCGTCCCCTATTGCCACCCCGAGGGACTGAGCGCACGACCGGTAGTCGGCGTACAGCTGCGCCTCCTCCTCCGGCACCCGCCGCGCTCTGCGGCGGTACCGGGTGTACCGGCGACGTTTTGCGACGCACAGAGATCGCAGTTCAGCGATCTCCGGCGTCCACCAGTACACCTTCCGGTTGGGGAGTCGAGGCTTGGCCCGAGGCATGCACGCGTCACAGATTTGCGACGCGGCGCTCGCGAACCATTCGGCCTCCTCCTCGACTCCTACTTCCACCGAAGGAGTCGCCCACGACTGGACGATCGACGCCAGCTCCAACGCCTCCCGGTCTATGCGCCCCAGGACCCACCTCTTGGCGGACGGCCCCTCGCGTCTGGGACTCACCACGTGTTGGCCCGTGGAGATATCGTAACGGATGTACCGATGATCCGTTAGATTCTCCACGTCATCCAGGACTCGCCAGTCCCGGACTGCCAGTGCGACGGCAGGGGTCGTGAACGTGATGTCCACGATGGACTTCCCCTGCTGTGTCACAAACGTGTCGACCGACCCACGATTACTGATCGTCAGGCCGGTCGTCGTGGCCCACTCCTCCAGCAACTGGCCGCGCTCTTCGACAGCGGCCGCGGGGCAACCCCAAGCCGTGGATTTGGCATTGAAGTCCCCGGCGACCACCGCCAGACGGGGTGAGATTTGCCCCAGCAGGGCACCCATCACGTCCAGCGCCGTCTCGAACTCGGCCAGTCTCATGCTGGGAGGGAAGTACACCGCAATAATGATGTACCTCCCCCACCCACAGGCCACGAAGCCCCTCCCCCTGGAAATGAGGGAGGGAGGTGCCACTCGCTGTGTCCCAGACGCGATAACACACACCGACCCGTCCGTATCCCCCAGCCACAGACTGTGAGGAGGGACAAAGTACGGGTCGGATACTATCGCCACATCAATGGACCACTCTGCCATGGACTGCAGGAGGAGGTCCTGCGCGCGGGCAGAGTGGTTCAGATTCGCCTGGAGGAAGCGATGGGGGAGACCGTCCATTACGGTTCCATCGCTTCCTCTCGCCCTTGCGGGGGCGTCGCTGCCACGGGAACTGGGGCAGCCGGGGTCCTTCCGGCCGCCTTTTTACCCTTACTGGGCTTTGTCCCGCGGCATGCTTTGCCGCCTAGAATGTGGTTGCTCGGTCCACCGCCCATTGCTGCGCAGATGACGCAGTTGGGGTCGGCCGAGCAAGCCGCGGCTTTGTGGCCAGGACGACCGCAGCGGTAGCAGATTTCACTGCGGTCGTCCTGTGAGGTGCACTGTGACCTGACGTGTCCTGACATCAGGCACCGGAAGCACCTCATGGGTCTCCGCTCAAGCAGAGTTACTTGGGCAGAGACCCAGCCCACTATCAGGCGCCCAGAGGTCACTTTTTTGGCCGCTTCCACGGGGCAGCTTACCACCACCGTACCGCTCCCTCTAAACGTCCGGCGAATCTCGCCGACCTTGACGTTCAAGGGAGGGCAGCAGCCACGGCGCACAACAGCGTCAGCCACCTCCTCCCTCGTGACAGAGTCGTCCAGACCGGTAATGCGCAAGTCTGCGCACTTGACCGGCCTGGACACGTTCGCCGTCTCGGAACCGAGCACCTCACGGAGACGCGCCGCTAGCCTGTCGGCCCTCTCCCCGCTGGAGTCATCGACCACCTCCAAAATGGTGGCACCGGTCTGCGCCCTTTTGAAATTCATGCGGGGGATGTTAAAGTCTTGCAGGTCAACCTGCGACTTCAATCCCCGCATGACGTCCGCGTATGTGGCGCCCCTTTCTGAGGCTTCCGGCAGCAGCGTTATCACTACTGCCGAAGAGCGGGGCACACGCGGTCCCTTCCTCCTGCGTGTACGCCTCTTCTTCTTAGAGGAAGAGGGTGCAGAGGAAGCTGCAGTCCGGGCCAACGTGCTGGCCTCTTGGACAGCAGCCGTCGCTCGAGGCTTCTTTGTTTTCGGCCTCTTGGCTACCGTCGTCCACCCCTCGTCCATTGACGACGCTGCAGGTGGTAGCGGCCTGGGCTCGCTCTCCTTAGGGGTGCTCCTCTTCCCCTTTCCCTTTCCCTTCGATGACCCCGCTTGCGGGGGAAGGGGCGGCGGTGACGGCTTAGAGGGAGCCGATGGTGGTGGCTGCGAGAGAGCCGATGGACCGGGCTTCGGGTTGGCCTTGCGCCTGGCATCAGAAGCTAGGGGCGGGCGAAGGCGTGGCTCCGGCAGGAGTCTGGGCTCCAAGCCCGCCCACCTCGCATCCACCGCGGACAGCACGCGGTCCATAATGGTCCGCGACATCTCCTCCAGTGGAGCCACAGCGGCTTGTTTCGCCGCTGCCTTCTCCTCCCGGAGGAAACGGACCTCTATCCGGAGCCTCTCCACCTCCGCCCGAAGGGTGGCCACCTCGTCATTGACGTTACGGCCCTCAAGCACGGCTACGACATCAATGACGTCAAATGCCGCGTCCCTGAGGGCCTTTATGAAGCCACCCTTCAGGTTTTTGGATTTGCTGGCAACCTCCAGCACAATGTCCATATTGCTGCGGACCTTAGCTGCCAGCTCATCCGTGGGCAGTTTCTGCCATGCAGGGTCCGCTGCCATCCTCCTAGAGGATCGCGATGCCACAGAAGACGATCGCGACCCTGCCACCGAGCCCGGAAATTGGAATACTTCCAACTCCTCGACGGCCAAACGTTTTGCGCGGGGTGACCGCGCGGATGCGGTCGGCACAGCCGAACCCTGGAGGACCGGGGACTCGGTCTCCTCCTCGCCGCGCTGTCTCTTGCGAGCAGCGCTGCTTTCGCGCGACGATGGCGCACCGACATCCATGTCGGATCCCGCCATGGAAGGCGCAGGTGTGGGAGGCCTCGACAACCTCGTCAGCCTCACCGAGCATCGACGGGTCTGTCCTGCGGGAACTTGGTCCCGGCACGATACTGCCGTCTTCTCCTTGCGCTCACGCGCCTGTCGCTCGGGAGCTTGGTCCCGGCACGACTCATCCTCTCTGCCAGTGCTCGACATCGTCCTAAAAAGGACAGTGCCGATACGGACAGAGGACACCAATAAACAGTATTACTGCTTGCCGCAAGATTCGCTGTTCCAGATTCGGTCACCCAACGTGCCACTCCGTTACGGTGGTCACGTTGGGGTCCAGGGCACACGACGGGGACGTACTGGAAAGCTCTTGGGGCGTGCCCCAGCTTACAATTAAACCTAGTTTAACTTTACGAGCCGGGCTTAGTGCTCCGGTATTCGAAATAGATTACAGGTCAACAGGCGGGGTTAACTAAAGGTCACATAGTGCTTTACTAAATTATTTCTATATCTCTTACTGCGATATTTTATTATAAACTAGCTTTTGCCCGCGGCTCCGCCCGCGTGCATGTCGGTTCCCGGCAATTATTCGAACTTTTCTCGCCGTAAAAACCATCTTTGAACTTCCACGTACATTAAAAAAAAGACTTGGCCAAATTAGTCCCGGCGTTGTTGAGTTATGCGCTTACCAACACATTTAGCGATTGATTTTTATACTATACACTAGCTTTTGCCCGCGGCTCCGCCCGCGTAGAAGTCGGTTCCCGGCATATATTCGATTTTTTCTCGACTTAAAAACCATCCTCGAACTTCAACGAACATTTAAAAAAAGAATTGGCCTAATTGGTCCAGGTGTTGTTGAGTTATGCGCTTACCAACACATTTAGCGATTCATTTTTATATTATAGAAGATAGAATAGATTATTAGAAATTTTATTTTTTTATTTAAAACTAACGTCTTTTTATACAGCTTTCGACAGCCTCTGTGGCGTGGCGGTAGTGCACGTAGCTGCCATGATTCCCGCTCAGTGCATATATTTGTATGCATGAATATGGCTATTTGCATTGGTCTTGGTGTTTTTATGTGTATATGTATGTATTTACAAAAAAAAACGTATCTAACTATGTTTATCCGCATTCTAGATTCCATAACACAAGCTAATTAAGCTTAACATGGGTCTATATAACGTTGTGTAGAATGTTGTGGAATATTCAGCCTCCGTGGCGTGGCGGTAGTGCACGCAACTGCCACGCAGGAGGCGCGGGTTTGATTCCCGCTCAGTGCAAATATTTTTATGCATGAATATGGCTATTTGCATTGGTCTGGGTGTTTCTATATATAATATGTATGAATTTACAAAAAAAGTAAATAAGTATGTTTATCCGCATTCTAGATTCCATAACACAAGCTATAAAAGCCATGGGTCTAGATAGCGTGGTCCAGAATGTTGTGGAACTTTATTTATTTATACACGCAGAACCTATAGTCAGCCATCGATATAAACTTACCATCAGATGGTTTTCAAGCTTGTTAGTAACTCTGGAAATGGTACGAACTTGTCTCTTATCAAGTCTATTACCCAGTTATAATAATCATAATCATTATTGTTAAGACTCAGATGCCACCATTACTATTTAAGAATGTTTTTATTGTCTGAGAATTTGTTGATAACCGACATTGTACGAGGCAACTAACATTCCAACCAACAATATTATACTTATTATACTAAAATTTAAGTACGAATTTGCAGCTCATTGCAGAGTACTTTCCAGTAGTAATTAGGCTAGATGGGTAACCATTATATATACGGTAATTGCCTAATTTTCTTTTATCTATTTACCTAGAACATCTTCGTGTATCTTATAATGTCTGACAAACAGACGTATATTGTCTTTCGCTTTTGTGTGTTTGAAATCAAATCAAGGTAACCTACTAAACTCTACTGGTGCAGAGGATGGCCGTTGCAATCCAGCGTGGAAATGCTGCTAGTGTGATGGGCACCTTTGCACCGGGAGCGATCAGGGGCGGGTTACTCGATTAATACTGTGTATTATTTATTTAGTATTAAGGTGACATGATTTATATATAAGTACTATTAATACGTAGCGGTAGCCTAGTGGTATGGGTAATGGACTGCTGAGATGAGGTCTCGGGTTCGATCCCAGGTTTACCATGGCACACACCAATGACTTTTCGATGCTTTTCGAAGTTATGTGTGTATTTATCGCAGGTTTATAAGTGCCCGGTTAATGGCAATAGGCTCGCCACCTATTACATTGGGACCTAAACATAAACTGGCGAAATGTGGGTGCTAGCACCTCTGCCTACCCCTTCGGGGAATACAGGCGTGAGTTTATGTTATGTTATGTTACTATTAATACATTAAAATAACCTACTAAAATAATGTACTGATTATTATGATGTAGGTACTGCATAATTAATATGGGTCTAAATGGCCTGAAAAAAATGTTTTTTTATATTAAGTAAATAATTTCTTTCTACGTACATACATACATATAATCACGCCTTTATCCCCGGAGGGTTAAATAGAGGTGAATTAACACCCACTTTTCACCAATCATTGTATTCGGTCCCACATAATAGGGGTGAGCCTATTAGCCGTATTCCAGGGACTATTATTGACTCGAGTCATGCATCTGAAGCTGAGTGTGGGCTGTATATATCTGTCCGATGTTAAACAGCCCTATCCCTTCGTAGTCTTGCATTACACCGCATGGGAAGACATGGGGTGACCTAAATTATACTGTACCAGGAACCACCTTCTTTGAAAAAGTAAATTACAGAAAAAAGAATTGGAAAATAGTATCAGTTCTTGAAACTAAAAATGTCAACAATATATGATATTTTCTGAAGTTTACGCGAATGTCACTCATTGAAATAAAACCGTACCACCAGCTTGGGACCCAGTCATCCACTTAATCAAACCCAGTAAGCAGCAAAATCCAGCAAGACTTAACAACACAGTGAGCTCATTCTGCGTAAATACGAACACCAATAATTCACCATGATTCGGGTATTTTGAGATAACTTATACTTCAAACTATGTGACAACTACCATCGTGAGTCACACCGCGAAAATGGCTGCTGCAAAGCAGCCGAAACGTCGGGTTTAAAAGTAATAATAACAAATATATCGCGATAGAATCCGTAAAAAGTGGTTTTATTTCAATGGTCAACAATATACTTTTAACCTATATCATCGAAAATAGTGATAGATGAGCCTCTATCCGACCTTTTTGTGAACACTTTGGCTCGTCTTCAACAGTTTAGTCCGTCCGTCCGTCGTTAGCAAGGGATCAGGGGTATTATCTAAAAAATGCAGGGTCAATATTAATGGTAGGCCAGATGGAAATTTAATAGGAATGGTATGGAAACGCCTTGTGAAAGAAAAAACGTAATATCTTTTTTATATTATTAACTAACCCGGCAAATGTTGAAAAAAGGTGTCTGAATGCGCATGGCGGAGCATTAGGTGCCATGGTACACAGTGTGAGAGAAGTGCAATATCGATTACATCAGGAAAAATGAATTACTCAGGTGGGGCTTGAACCCACGACCTTTCCCTTACAGGGAGAATGCTTTTCTAACTGCTCTTCCCGATGTAATGAAATTGTAAGCATAATAAATGCTATAAAAATTTAATTTAAAAAAAGGAGTGCAATATGTTAATTGATTTATTGATATATACCTAAGTGATGCTATATTTCATGGAAATGATTTCACACCAATGAACGATAATTAAATTATATTGTCATACGCCGTACCTTCTGGACTTCACCCTAGCTTCTTACTACCCAGCGAGGTGCAGAAGATCCACACTCCTATAATATAAAAATATACAGCGAAAATTAATTATTATATCATCTGCATCTTAAGTCGAAATTACCACTGCATCTTGGTCGAAACGACCACTGCAACTTGATGGACATACCTTTTTTTTTTTTTTTTTCTTGCGGATATCCCCTCGGATACCCCCTGCCGGAGCCGGAAGGGGAGGTTATGTCGGACTCGAACCGACTAAAACCGCACGCCGACTGTGGGTCTTGGTGCTAGGCTGGAGGTGAGGTTGTCATAGACATATCCCTCGCACCCCGGCTGACCCAGGGCCATTCCTTACGGTCTGGCCCTCCTCAGGAGGGGGACAACGGTGTCCCCAACTCGCCCCCGGAATGGGGAGGCGCGCTATTCAGCGTGCCGCCGCCGTGGCCTGCTTCTGCTGGGGTGACAGGCGGCTCCACCCGTCACCCCCAGGCCCGCATTCACCCCCCGTTACCACGTTTGCGTTAATTCCGGTAGACATAATTGTATATTGTAGAGCCACATAAGCTTAAATCCGTTAAGAGATTGCGTTCCAGAGTTAGTGTTCTGCAGGGATTTGAATGTTCTGTAATTGTCTATATCTTGTTATATAGCCGTTTCAGATTTCTTAATTGAAGCTGTTGTATCACCACGTGAAAGCATCTTCTATCGAATCTCCCATCTCCTGTCTCCTCCTCCATTCAATATGTGTTGTAGATGCCATCAATCTCCAGTATCAACTTCTGTTTAGCATTCATTCAGCTTGGTTAGACACGCGACATAAAAAAATGCCACAGTAAAAAAATCTACTAAATTCGCCACTGTCTTATTTTCATTATAGCTAACTCGCGAAAAAATACCACACATAAGTAGATGACACAGTGTAAAAACATACAGTAGTTGTAAATTTGAGAACATAACAAACAAAATAAAACTGTAAATCCAATAAAAGCACAGGAGCTTTAATTCAGCATCCTCCTGTATAATCACATCCCATTAGTTCATACAACAATCACTCGATAAACATCTCACAGCTAATCGATATTGAAAACCGACGCAATCGAAATGTATTCGAATCGAAACCGCAGTTCAAAAAAAGTAATACAAGTCGGTAACTAGCTCACGTCCAGTAAACCAAATAAACCAGAATGATCCAATGAGATGTTTACTAAAAGGAAAGAAAAGATGGAGAGAGCGTGCAGGTAAACGCAAGCGCAACTGGCCATAGCCGCCATTAAAACCACCTTACAAAATTGTCTTATTCAAACTACAAAGCAAATTGTAACTTACGTCTATTACGTTAAGTTTTAAATTAGATTGCAACGGAATATCCTGGAGGATTCGCGTGCGTCAGTTGCCATATTTCGGATGATAATTTTAATGGAATCCAACATTCATATTATGATGTTGCGTGGTAAACCTGTTAATATCCCTCAGGACTTCCATGAGTTGCGACTCTAGCTGAAATATTTAAAACAGGGTGTGAGGTGAGTGATTTCAAAGGATCATGTATTATTCGGTTCGTTCATTTAATAATTTCGTTGACTTCGGCGCTAGATGACGAAATATTATAATTAAACAGTAACTTGATTCAATATTTGAAACATAAATGTATTCCGTTTAATCTGTCAGACGTTATGCGTATCCGTGACCAATCCAAATTCAGAGTAAATTGCTTACTCTGCCCTGATTGGCCAATGCATCATCATACATTTTTACACCTACTAAAAATACTTCACTGTAAAATCCTGAGTTAATTTAACTTGATTTTTCTGCTATTTGTACATTAAAGCAAATTAGATAATGGTCCCAGTCGACCGATTCAAAAATTTTATCAGGCAACTGACACCGCGGTTCCAGTTATGTAGTGGTCCCAGTCGCCTGAAACCTCGACGCTGATACTAGAGCATCACATAATCCCGCCTATCTTCAAATTTCGAATAACGCATAAACGTGGTGTGAATGAAGAATGATAGTTAAGATTGCGACTGACCCCGGCCTGACAGGACCCTACCAACATTAAGGAGTCACAAAGTCCACGCATCATTTCCTGTGGGACCCTATCCGTGGCCTTTCGTTGCCCATTTTTATACAAACGACATGTCGTCTGTATTAAGATGGTTTAAAGCATAAGATGAAGCGAGAAAATATTGTATTTGCAGGTTAAAATTTGCATTGCGAACTACTCTGGACCACCATAAGTTTGTGAAAAATCGCGCGAAAATAATACACTCAAGCGGATTTTTAATCTTTTAAAAGCTTATTTTTTTTGTTATACCTGCCTGTGCCTGTGACCATGGCCGGTGTAACCTGGTCGAAACGCCAGGCAAATCAAAGGTATGTATGTACCTATACCATGATCGCGTTGAATTATTATTGTATAATCTTTTATTAGCTTTTACGTCGTGCCTCGTACTCTTTAGCGACTACAATCGTAATCTAAAAACGCTCTTCGCTCATAACTTACAAAAAAAACTTTTATTCACTCGTTCCTCACATTTATTTTGGAAATTCCATTTTCCGGGGTAACACTTCGAAAAATTGTGGGTCATTTTTGAATTACGACATATTATCACTATTACACTTACAATATGCATTAAAGTAGTTAGTATGTTTTCATATTTTCATATCGCAACTGAATCGCTGTGTTGTGAAGGGTTACACCTTGCAGATATGCCATAGCGCGCATAAAGCGCTTTGATTGCCTTCCCAATAATATACATACAGTTAGAGCGCCTTCACACTAGCGTTTATCAAGCGTAGGCGATCGATGAACGTACGCGCAGCGTAGACGCTGCGACAACGCAACGGCGCGTCTCTGCTAGAACATACGAGTACGCTGCACGGCCGTCGCGCGAGCGCCATGTATGCGCCGCGTTTCCGCGGCGTTCAATTAACTCCAGAGGAAACGTCGCCACAGAATAGATAAGGACAGAAGTTGCACTCCTTTGATGTTGAAGAAAGCCGCCGTTATAATAACCTACAAAATTTCGTAGGTATCGCCCTTTGTTCGGAACAAACAACGCCGCCAACTTGAGAGTTAGGGTTGTTATTTAGTCAATGAAAATAAAACGTGAATTACTATTCATTTTTAAACCCCGACACTAAAAAGACGGTGTATTATAATAATAATAATAGGTATATATTTGTATATTATCACTTAAAACAAGCTCTGTGTACATTATTTGACTTTTGACGCTGACTGTACTAACAAGTAATATTATAATTAAATAAACTGGGTAGCCACAAAAATAACAGCCCGACCACGACCACGACATAATTACATAGGTACTCGTTTCAAAATAAGTAGGTGCAGAACAAATTTTAGTTCTCTCTATTCTCATTGTAGGTATCTATGTCACATGTTCACTACAATTAGGTAGGTTTTTTATAATGCGAAGATGTCAAGTGGCGACCAGTACCTAATGGTTTGTTACTAAGTGAACAAGATATATTCTGCGTTTGTATATAGTAAAATCTTACGTTTCACACTCTGTTGTTAATGTAAAAAAAAGACAACTTGGAATTCTTTAATGTATTTTGACATTCTTCCCCGCAACAGTAATGATTTCTGCGATTCATTATTTTATTTCCATATTAGGTGGCTAACCCAGTGTATCTGCACACATAAACAATGGTAACTACTGATCTCACAAGATCGGCCACAATATTGTTTAGGTATACCTACGTAAGTCGCGTCACGCGTGCGCTCGCAAGCGCGGGCCGGCCCCGACTGCGCCCCGCAGTGCCAGTAGTACTACTAAGAAGTAAAACTAGTAGTACAAATGACACACCTTTGTATCTCTAGTACTACCAGTAGTACAAATGACATACCTTTGTATCTCTAGTTCTACCAGTAGTACAAATGACACACCTTTGTATCCCTAGTACTACCAGTAGTACAAATGACACACTCTTGTATCTCTTGTACTACCAATAATACTAGAAACCTTACACGGCATGCATTGGTAGTACAACTGCACATTTATTTGGGTGATTCTTGCGATTTGGGTCCTTGAGTTGGCAATTTTTATTTATGGTTATTTTTTGCAAAAAAAAATCAAATAGGCATAATTTTCGTACCTAATTCGTATTTCGTAAAACTTATAGCAATTTGAATTTTTGAGGACCACGGGAAAATAATGCGGCAGAGGAATCAATTTTCAGTGAAACCAAACCAAGGGAATCAGATGTTTACCTTCGTAATTTCAACTACGAGCAAAGTGATGCACGTGCTTCCACCGCAGTCTTTGAATCGTAACTGGCGCTCGCTAAATAAAGTAGTTTCGGAGTTTCCCAATAATAATTTGCAAAATTTCACATGTGGAAAATTAAGAATTAGGAAATAATCGCTGACACCAACTTTTTAACTAGAGATGATAAGTGTGTATTATGATGATAAGTGAGATATAAGTTTGTACCATGTGTACTACTAGTTGCACTTAAGAATTAAAAAGTCGGATTAATTTACATGTACCGGTCATTTTGGAACTCTAGACGAGTTGCTAGTAATAGAGATACAAAGGTGTGTCATTTGTACTACTAGTTGTACATCTTAGTAGTACTACTGGCACTGCGGGCATAAGAGATATAAGTTTGTACCATAAGTACTACTAGTTGCACTTAAGAATTAAAAAGTCGGGTGAATTTACATGTATTTTTTATAGTAGTACTAGAGATACAAAGGTGTGTCATTTGTACTACTAGTTGTACATCTTAGTAGTACTACTGGTACTGCGGGCATAAGAGATATAAGTTTGTACCATAAGTACTACTAGTTGCACTTAAGAATTAAAAAGTCGGGTGAATTTACATGTATTTTTTATAGTAGTACTAGAGATACAAAGGTGTGTCATTTGTACTACTAGTTGTACTTCTTAGTAGTACTACTGGCACTGCGGGGACTGCGCTAGCAGCCTGCGGGTGAGGCGCACGGTAGGTACTTATCGCCGTAGTTTGAGCGAGTGACGGACGCCTGACGTCGCGACAACGCGACGCGTGCGTTGCGTTGTCGCGGCGACTGCGCTGCGCGTACGTTCATTGAACGCCTACGCTGGATGATCGCTAGTGTGAAGGCGCTCTAACTGTAGATCGCACCTCCAGATAAACAATCAAGATTAAAGTGACTGCTGTCTCAATATTATAATTACCAACCTCTATCTGTTTCATGGGACAGGCCCTAAAATCTATAGGCAGTAGGATTACAGACCAATTGTAGAAATATTGGGACACTAAAAGCAGAGATTGATAACGTTTTCTATCTTTAGTATCCCGTAACTGACACTAGATACGTTATTGGGAACGGCCGTAAGTGTTATGTAAAAGTGCTCTTACTGGAAAAATACTTGGGTACAAGTAATTTACCGCATTGAAAGGATAATCCTGGGACTCCAATTTGTCAAGCTTGGCCCGGACGTTTCATGCACTATGTGTCTCGCTTATGATGTTATATCCTTGCTGTAATTTTGTTACATTTCTCTTCTGTAATGGGGCGATTCTTTTTCTCTGTCACTTTTTTCTAAGATGTTATATACGACTTGGTTTTGAACACATTTTGAGGTTATTAGTACAGCGTCTTAGACAAGTGGCAAATGGCAATTCTGTGACTGGTTATTGTAGAATATAAAGATGAATGTATGGAAATAATATTATCTGCGGTAGCCTAGTGGTAGGGGTAATGGACTGCTGAGACGAGGTCTCGGGTTCGATCCCAGGTTTACCATGGCACACACCAATGACTTTTCGAAGTTATGCGTGTATTTATCGCCGGTTTATAAGTGCCCGGTTATTGGCAATAGGCTCGCCACCTATTACATTGGGGCCTAAACATAAAACTGGTGAAATGTGGGTGCTAGCACCTCTGCCTACCCCTTCGGGGAATACAGGCGTGAGTTTATGTTATGTATGTGTGTGGAAATAACACGTATCTTGACGTTTATGACCCACTAGCTTTTGCCCGCGGCTCCGAACATAGCCTGTGTTAATCCAGTGTGTCATCTAACTCCATACCAAATTTTATTAAAATCGCTTTAACCGTTTAGACGTGAAAGAGTAACAAACGTTCATCCATCCAGCCGTCCATCCATACTTACAAACTTTCGCGTTTATAATATTAGTAGGATAGTAGTTTATCAATCACGACACAGTATTCTGTGAGGTAGGTAATAAATGCGGTAGCCTCGGGTTCGATCCCAGGTTTACCATGACACACACCAATGACTTTTCGATGCTTTTCGAAGTTATGTGCATTATAAGTAGGTAAAGTATTTATCGCAGCAGTGAAGGATAATTTTAATTATTTTTAATTTCTGTGATTCGTCCCATTGGGCCGAATGTTTATGGGACGAAACAACGAACTTGTCCCCCGGTTGACAAATGGCAATAGGCTCGCCACCTATTACATTGGAACCTAAACATAAACTGGCGAAATGTGGGTGCTAACACCTCTGCCTACCCCTTCGGGGAATACAGGCGTGAGTTTATGTTATGTAGATAATAAATAAGAGTTCCCATACTACAAAATCTCGTTACTAGAGTAAGGCCACTTCCTCATTATTCCATGTTGCTTCGTCGTAAAGAAAGGGAGTCTTAACCTACATTTCGTATTTACGTTTAGTTGACTCCATAGTTTCGTCTTACGCAAGAAACCCTAGTGATGTACCTACAGCTTCAATTACAAAACAAAAAAGTATTATCACATTACCTGACTTCCTGGGATATTAAATAACCAAAGATATTATTGACTTAGGAACCACTTCCTTCGGTTTGGTTACCGATAATCGAGAGCAAATACGTGCTACTTTGTAGAATGAACACCTTTAAAAAAAGTTAAGAACGGAAGCGCTTAATGTACTACTAAACTAAAAACCGGATTCGAATTAAGTTTTTTTTAAATTAAGGTGAACATGTAAACGTTCTAATTAGTTGTTTATAAATGACTGAATGATGTGTTTCCTTTGCGTACTACAAAATAATGATAAGATATGAAATATATTTTGCACTGTAAAAATCTCTACAGTTTTAAATGAATTTTTATCTAGTATTTCAATCTTGTATCGAATACTTATCTCAATCCATTACTTAACTTAATTCCATTTACTTTTTATAATAAGAGATAACTTATAATATATGAAAATTATACTTATACTTATATACTCGTAAATCACATGTGGCTACTGCTCCTATTTTGATCATCTGTACTTCGGAATAAGATTGACTTGGAGGGAACATTCTTACCGGAAATTCACGAAATAAGTTAGGACTGTTCCTGCCTTTTGTCGAAGTTTTGTAAGCAGTGTAATTTGATAATCCGTGCAGAACATATGGAGCTCATCAAGACATTCCATTTGCGAACAAATTTTCATACCACAACGACCGACGTGGGTTGATTTTAGGGTTGCCAATTCGAAAATCCTGAAAAAAATAAAAACAAAATTTGGGTATGGTAATTGTCTTGGGTGAAAATAAATATCATAGTAACAATATATATATATATATTATGTTAGTGGTGAAGTATGAAATTGTTTTTAAAGGGAAGCCGGTAGAAAATATATTGCACTTCGATCTAGTTTGTTACGTCGATTACGCGTCATGCGACTCATTTATTAGAAAGCTGACAGAAATCGGGCTATATACCCTTCGCCGCCACTGGTAGGTAATTAAATATTTTGAATCTTAATGGTAACTGGAAGAAAGAAAATACTTTTAGTATTTAAGTAGATTGTACTTCAGCTTAGAAAAATAAAATAAAAACTCCCATGAAATTTTACGTTTCTTGGGAGTATACAAATGCAGGAAAAGGAGTTGCCAACCTGGCAACCCTTTGGCAAGTACAAAAATATACAAGAGACCGGTTATTTTTTTTACTCCATACCTCTGAGGCATTGAGCTTACTTGTTCCCTGCTCCTGGTTTTGGTATTGCTGGGAAAAGGTTTTAATAGTACAATTAGCCACCTGTTGTTTTTTTTTATTACTTATTGTACTAAGGCAGCTCAGACTCATACGGCCATGTCCTGTAAAGCGGTAATTGTTACCTATGTAAACGTGAGATGTGTCTTAAACGTAACAAAATATATTCATACCCTAATGAAATGTAGGGTACTAGAATTTCGGTCGCATCTAAAGCCTGTCATTTGGAGCCCGATGTTCGTTCTCCTGCGCCACTCGGAAAACCTGCCCAACTGGTAAAAGGGTATATTTTTGTATGGGGTACATATGAAATGCAGCATTTTTACAATTTACCTACTCGCCTGAAGTGTTTATTACTTGTTAAAATACTAGCGGACCTGGCGAACTTCGTACCGCCAATTTTTTACCGCCCGCGTGGCGTCCGATACCATTCCCACTGCATCCTCTATTATATTAACATAACATAACATAAACTCACGCCTGTATTCCCCGAAGGGATAGGCAGAGGTGCTAGCACCCACATTTCGCCAGTTTATGTTTAGGTCCCAATGTAATAGGTGGCGAGCCTATTGCCATTCTTGCCATTGACTTATTCGTCAGCTCGCCACTCGAAATCTCGCCACTCGTACACACATCACTTCGAAAAGCATCGAAAAGTTATTGGTGTGTGCCATGGTAAACCTGGGATCGAACCCGAGACCTCGTCTCAGCAGTCCATTACCCATACCACTAGGCTACCGCATGTATTATACATATAAACCTTCTTCTTGAATTACTCTATCTATTTAAAGAAACCGCATCAAAATCTGTAGCGCAGTTTGAAGATATAAGCATACATAGGGACGCGGAAAGCGACTTTGCTTTATCCTATGTAGTGATTACAGTATGATAATATGACAAAATTTTGATTCGTTCAACGAAGCCGCAAAATTTTTGTCTTTTTCTGAGAAAAAATCTAATTTGCAATAACGAGCAAGATGTAGGTAAGCATTACAAGTGAGTACTTACCTACTTATTAAAGTAAAATGTGACATTGAAATGAACTTCCAATAAGTGAAAAAACTTTTCAGACAGACTTATCGCGCGCTTTGTTCAAATTAGGTACGCATCAATTTCGTGGAATATTTCGAAGATACTTTTCACCGACGAGAGCTAAATGAAAACGAGTTTTATAGAATCAATCATTACTAAATTAGCAAATGAGAAAGCCAGACTTGAACCTGGACCATCTGACAATTGAGTTCCCCAATCCAATCCACTAATTAGGTTCCACCTACGATGCATGCTCGAAGTAACTCTTTTCACCATTGATGATAAGTAGATAGTTTTGAAAATGGTGTTTTAGAAGTCTTCTAATTTTGTTTTATCGTTTACAGTTCTGTGGAATCGAGTTTTTTTTTTTTAAGTTCGGTACCACAGAAAAAAAACAGTTAAAACGAAACGGTCCAGCTGCTGTTCTAGCAGATACTTACCACATCGTAAAGAAATCGTGGTAGATGTACAACTTTATTACCACTTTGCGATCTATAAAAGTGATGATGCTAAGGACGCAATAAAGGTTGACATTCAAGACAACATCAGCATTCGTAAATTCAAAATACAAATTCGTAGCACTCATCTGTCAGAAACAAATATAACGTAATGAAATACCGATTTAATATTCCAGGAACGTTCGAACCTTCGCTCTTTGACGAATGACTTCCATCGATGACAGGCGTTCCAATTTCAAATATTCACGGAATCTTATTTTGAAAAATAGCTGCCTACTGATTGTTTGCTCTGAAATTATTTTACAACAAAAGGGAACTCCAAATAAGCAATCAAATTGATATTTGTTCAGTTTCAAACGGCGAGCATTAAATTAAGAACATAGGGTCACACATGGTGTTCTTTTGATCCTCTTCTATTTATCTAGCTAGGTAGGTAGATTTGATTTTTGACATATCTGAAAGGAAGGTCTGTGCCAGTCTCACTTGTTAATAAGCAGGTATACTGGCTGGCCTCGAAGATCTAGTAGCATCATTTACACCCGTCTCCTCACTGTAACCAAACTTTTAAAACATTATAAAACAAAATAAAATGAAATTACAATAGAAATGAAATTTCGCAGCGTATTATTAGCATAGGACAACTTGGCAGAGTGTTTCAACGTCGGTTTTACAAAGTATCTCAGCTACTCGAGTCTAAAGGACGCCGAGTATTGAGAGGCCCTTGTGATGTCAAGTGTGGGTTCACCCTCCTCAGGCCTGCGCAATCCCCTGCACCGAGGGCAGAACAAGTGTCTATTGAGAAAGTTAACATTTGCAATGTAGACACTTCGGACTTATGATCTGGCACGTTGAAGCTTTCTTTGTAAACACGCTTAGGGGAGAACATTTTTGTTGTACAAAGAGATTCAAAAATATTTTTGTATTTAGAACTTTGCTTTTTTTAGAACTAAACGCTAGTGACGTGTTTATTCAAAAATTAAATTAAGAAATTATCGTATTTCAAAATTAACCCTTCCACCGCATCATATTTACATAAGGTTCATCTTGCTTCCATCAATGGAGGATTGACTGAAAAAGTAGTGTATGCTGTCTGTAGTGGAAAAGTGTTCCAAACTTAAATAATCGTGTATTTAAATTTGGAAAAGTTTGCATAGTACCAGCACGAAATGGTGTCAAGTGGTCCGGGCTTACTGCCTTTGATCCACCCCTAGCGCTTCCGGAACTTGCACGTACACTCTTTCAATAAAACAGAACATTTTGAACCCTTATTATTTTTCTTTTACATGCATAATACTCTCGACTTTCACCTCACCAGAGCCAAAGGTGAGGTTGGGTATGTTGTATTCAACCGACTAAAACCGCACGTTATCTCCTCATTCGTCACCTCAACCTGTGGCTGAAGAATCTGGTGTGCCTTAACGAGGTGGAGAGCTTGTCAGAATTTATCGGCGCTTTTGTACTCGAATTTAGATTAGACTGTTGCAAATTTTAAAAAAGCAAGTAATATATCAATATTCATTTTTGAATTTTCACCTTTAAAACATTCCGACATTAGAACAAGTAACTATACAACATTTTCACGAAACATTCCGTGTCATATAAATATTACATCCAGAATTCACTGTTATATTAATAAAGTAGAGATATGAGATCACAAAATTCCATTCAATTCGTACAATAGGAAATGGCCGTTAGAAATTCTGAAGTCCTCTAATATTTTTCATTTTGCCGCCGTGGGCCGTGCTTCTTAACTTAGTCTTATTTTATAAAACAGTATGAATAGAAATTTCAACCTTATTGCAGTATTTCAAGATACATATTCATAGAAATATATTTTCTTGTCTTAGCTGTGTATTTTCGCAACGCGTCCGGTGTTGCAAGATTCTTTGGCTCTCGGTTTGAATTTCGAATCATATTTTTTAAATCTTGAACGTTTTATAGCACTCGCGGCAACGGTAGGTAGCACTCGGAGAACAAATCAATAAGGCCATTACGATATTGTCCTGATATTTCACGTCATTATTTGGCACCATAACCTAAAAGATATTTTTTATGTTTTGTTGTTCTAAAAACTCGAAGCCCTCGAAGGGTAGTTTATGATAAGAGGATATTGAGGGCGTTCTCTGAAATTGCGGTGTCGTACAAGGTGACTATGGGATAGGGCTGTTTAACATCAGACAGATATTATTATATACAGCCCAGACTCAGCCTCAGATGCATGGCTTGGGTCAACTATAGTCCGCGGAATACGGCAATAGGCTCAATTGCTACCGAATCCAATGATCGGTGAAATGTGGGTGTTAATTCACCTCTGCGTAACCCTCCGGGGGTGGCGCCTAATGGCGTGATTATATGTATGTATGTCTCGGAAATTCCAAACTGCTTTAATGGTGGTCTTGCTTTAGTTACTTTAAGTACCTAAGTAATCTCAATATTTGAAAGATGTGTGATTATGATTTTAATAGAAAGGTATCCCAAAATACAATTAGGTCGGTAAGTACCACTTCATGGTTACAAAAGAAGATAACAACATAAATCAATTTAAAACCAGCTTTGAACAATAATTGAATCCACACAAAAGTGAGAGTAAAACTCATCCTTACATGTAATTTGAGAACACTCTGGGCCACCAAGCGCCACCTATATATTAATTAATGAGGTGTGGTGGTAGAATACATTCGACTCATTAATTTAAAAAAACAATACCTAACTCAAAACTGGGCGGAGACCACCTTCAGAGTATATGAATATGCATTATTTTTCAAGCTTTGTAGTGGGATTATTCAAAGCTCTTTAGTTTTTTTTTCTTTTTTTTTCGTTTCTATTATTTCGATTCGTATTGTAGGGGAGATTTTTTTAAGACTTCCGTCTTAGATATGATCCCACAGACTATTTGACCAGAAAATATCTTAAAGGATAAGTAAGGTTAAGGATCTTCAAAAAGATTGCAAAATAATGAACTGCTACTGTTTCTGCAGTTGTTTAAAGACTTATAGGTACAAACAGTTACAAAACGAACAAAATGTTTGTAGTCATAAACTTTCCTTTGTTAAAGTTTGTTCATACTTTTCCCTGAAGTAAAATACTTACTTAGTAATTTGTCTGCGTTACTTATTTTTCCTCTTTGACTTCCGTACATTCTTGTTAAATGGAAAATAAGTTCGTAAGAAACTTTAAAAGCAACTCCAGAGCAATAAAACATCAGTCTAACATATGAGTTTATAGAACCTTAGAAAACATTTTCAAAGTTTTTCTTCACCTAGATTCCAAATTGCGTTACTATTGCAATAAAATATTATAACATTATACCTAATGTTCATTACTTTAAGGTTAAAATTTGAATAATTTACTACCGTTCGTTAGGACACTTATTTATAACTAGAATCCAAACCAATCATAGTAGACACGCAAGCTCTAACTTGTTTAGTGGTATGGTAGCTCAATGTTATTTTGACTTGTAAACATATCTAGGATTCTTTATTCGCCCTTCTGGTCATTATTTTAACATTTTATGTTTTTGTTTGCGCAGTATAATAAACTTGGTGTAGCCAGAGTGCATAGAATGTTGTTTGTTTTAGCTTTTGAACGTACGTCGAGGATTTTTAAATTTTATAATTCTGTACGATGAAAACACTCGGATTTTAGCTTCAAACAGATTGGTTTTACAGAATATGAATTACGTTTAGTTTATTGCGATTTCAACACTTGCCAGTTAAATAAATAGGGTTGAAATAGTGGCTGGCGAATTGGGTATTCTACTGACTAGTCAAAATATTTACTTTTTACTCAACGGCAAAACGGTAATTGACAAGGTAACTTGTATGAAAAAAGATTTAGTGACGTCATAAAATTTAATAGTCAAATCAGTTACTATTATAGGTTGGGTGAATGATTAAAAATAAATAAAAACCATAAAATGAGGACCGACGTAATTTTTACCGCACTTTTACCATTCTCGGTTAGCTATTAAATAGCTAATAGCTAATAAGCTCGGTTAGATAATTTATTTTAACTATAGGATAATACCCAATCGTGGATACATGTCTGATGAAGACTTTAACCTATCATTTGCACTTTATAACTCAAGGTCCACTTTCCCACTCCATAATTTAGTTTAGGTGACTTTTACGGAAGCGATTGTCCTCTGATACCTCTAGGTACCATAAAAGGAAAGCCTGATATGATGGATCTGATGTTTTGGCGCGATAGTGTTCATAGAAACCCTTTTCTGTCAATCAATCAAGAAATTAGCCTGGAAAATTTGCCTTGAAGATGCTTGGCGTGCTCAATAGACCGAGACATCATTTCACTCCGGCTACGGCACCGCAAACAACTTTATAAGGCGCAAGTACGGTATATTAACATGGTAAATGTTTACGATGGTGACCCTCTTTTCGAGACTTTGCCTTTAGCTTAACATCAGGCGAGGTGAAGTCAAATTGACGTGTCCTATATAAAAAATAAAAAAAAAATATGGAATACTGTTCTCATCTCTGGGCAGGAGTACCTCAGTGCCAACTCCCTCTGGAGCGCATCCAACGGAGAGCGACTCGAAACGTCAACTGCCAGGATGTTTCAAATCGGCTAGACTCTTTGGCACTGCGTAGAGATGTGGCTTCACTCTGCATCTTCTATCGCCTATACTATGGGGAGTGCTCCGAGGAATTGTTCGCATTGATCCCTGCCGCCTCTTTCCGCCATCGTTCCACGCGACAGCAGTTCCACACTCACATCTGGACAGCTAGCGGTCCACAACTGTGCGTTTCTCGAGAAACTTTCTGCCTCACACAGCTAAACTGTGGATTGAACTGTCACCAGCGGTATTTCCGAACCAATACGACATTCAAACCTTCAAGAAAAGAGCGTACTCTCTTTTAAAAGGAAAGCAACGCACTTGTCACCTCTCCCAATGTCCACCATGTGGTCAATGCACTAAGACTGACAATATCTTCAAAGAAGTGTTAGCTAAAATATATCTGAAAGCACTTTGTGGATTTCACCTATTGTGTATAAGGCCCCATTGAGCGTATTGTCCGTTCCTGAATGCCGGCAAATCGTATTGCCACCAGTATCGTTGATCTCCCCTTCCCCGCTGACACAACAAGAATACTATACAAAGATAAGAAAATAGACGTTGTACAGGGGTTCTAGTTATGCTGGCTATGTGATATGGCCATGTAATTTGTCCTATCATTGCGGATCGAGGTGCAAAAGATTTATATGCGTGTGTTGTTCCTTTGTTCGTGTAACTGTTGTTATTAGGATATAGATTTTATTGCGACAAAATATTTGACGTAAGTATTACGTGAATTTTTATATTATTAGTTACTAGCTTTTGCCCGCGGCTCCGGCCGCGTGGGTGTCGGTTATCGCAACCAAACATAGCCTATGTCCTTTCTGTTGTAATCTACCCCTGTACCAAATTTCATCAAAATTGGTTCGGTGGCTTAGGCATGAAAGCGTAACAGACAGAGTTACTTTCGCATTGATAATATTGGTGTATAGGTGTAATATTTGGGTTTTGATGAGGAGTAAATTAAAACGAAGTGATCGGTCTTACTGTGCTTTTAATACTAAAGATGAACATGCAAATTTTGATAATCCTAATTGATGCAATTATTAGCACAGCATATACTGTGCTATGGCGAAAATGATAGGCGCTCGCGAACATGCCCCCGGGCGTTGAAAGCTTGCCTTTCAACCGACTTCAGGGAGAAACTTCTGGGAGCAGACATATTTTACTGAAGGCTCTTCTGACGATGCCACTGCTCGTTCTGATGTCGGCAACTCGAGGTATCCCGTCGGATCCGGGATGAACGGCGACAACTTGGCCCAGACGCCACTTTAATGGTGGTAGGTTGTCTTCCTTCAATACAACAAGGGAATTCACCTTCAAGGGGTCGTTATTTGTACGCCACTTAGTTCTATGTTGTAACTCGACAACATACTCCTTGCTCCAACGGTCCCAAAAATGCTCACGAAGCTGCTGGATGCGATGAAAACGTGCAATGTGATTGTACGAACCGTCTTGGTAGCTTCTTTCAGGCAAACTGGTAATTGGTCGACCAATTAAGAAGTGGCCAGGAGTGAGAGGAGTTAAATCTTCTGGGTCTGGTGAAATGGCAGTTAGTGGTCGAGAGTTTAAAATAGCCTCGATTTGAACTAGCACCGTATTCAATTCCTCAAAAGTGAGGTTACAACAGCCCAACACTCTTGCTAAATGATATTTCGTCGATTTAACACCTGCCTCCCAGAGTCCACCAAAATGTGGAGCATATGCAGGAATGAAGTGAAAATTTATTCCCTCATTGGACATGCTGTCACCCAAGGAGTTGCAATTACTCAATAAAAATTTAGACAATTCACGATAAGCACCCACGAAAGCCGTCCCATTGTCAGAATAAATATTCTGTGGTTTTCCTCGGCGAGACATGAACCGACGTAAGGCTGAAATAAAGCATTGACTCGTCAAGTCACCAACCAGTTCCAAGTGGACAGCCTTAGTAGTAAAACATACAAAAATGGCTATATACACTTTGGTAATCCTAGACCCACGCCCTTGTCTACTGACAGCTGATATTGGACCAGCATAGTCCACACCTACATTGTCGAAGGGATAACCTCCCGGTGTGACACGGGTCTGAGGTAAACTGCCCATTAGAGGAGCTTGTACCTGTCCCTTTAACCGACTGCAGCGAATGCATTGACGAAAACAAGCCTTTGCCAAATTACGGCCGCCTATAGGCCAATAACGATCCCTAATAGACGATAGAAGTAGCTGGGGACCAGCATGCATTAATTTTAAATGTTCATATAAAAATAATAATTTCGTAAATCGATGAGCGGACTGTAAAATAATAGGATATTTTTTATCATAATTAAAGGGTGAATTTCCCAACCGTCCTCCAACACGCATTAGTTTGTTTTCATCAAGGAAAAGATTATATTTAATTAATGGACTCTTTTTTGGCAAACTTTGCCCTTTTAACAACAAACAATATTCACTAAAGGACTCTGATTGAGATGTCTTAATAATTACATTCAATGCATTCTGCAGCTCATCACTGGTTAAATGTGACTCATCTACCGGTAACCGTTTACATTTAGTAACGAATCGCAGTACATATGCTACAGAACGCTTCAAGCGTGTAAGATTGGAGAAACGATTAAAATCAATAAATAATAATTGGCTATCAGTATCTAATAAGTGCGCTTGTAACGCAACATTCCGCGTCTCAGGCAATATTTCTTCTTCTTTATAGAAGTTAGCAGGCCAACATGATGGATCCTGTTTTAAAAATTCGGGACCTGACCACCACATCTCGAGAGAATGCATTTGAGTAAATTCTATTCCGCGTGTTAGATAGTCAGCGGGATTACTATTGGTGCGGATATGTCGCCAAGTGTAACTACTGGTTTTTTCCAGTATTTCTGCGACTCGGTTACGCACAAAGGGCTGTAACTTACTTGGTAGCATCCGTAGCCATCCTAACACTACGGTGGAGTCAGTCCAGAAAACAACGTTATCAATTTTAAGCCTAAGAGAACTGAAAGCCTTTTCGAAAATACGTACACCAACCAACGCACCGCAAAGTTCTAACCTGGGTACAGTGGTCGGTTTCACGGGAGCCACGCGACTCTTTGCGAGTAATAATCTTACCAAACAAGTCCCATTGTGACTGATGCTGCGTATATAAACACAAGGGCCGTAAGCACGCTCTGAGGCATCAGTGAAAACATGCATTTCAACAAATTTATATGTGTCACAGATAACATGACGTGGAATGCGAATAGTCTTCAACACTGGTAAACTCTTAATAACATTAGACCAAAGATCACTAAGTTCTGGTGATAATTGTTCATCCCAAGACAATTTTTCTAACCAAAGCTTCTGTAAGATTAATTTCATTCTGATTACACACGGTTATAATAAACCTAGCGGATCAAATATTTGAGCAATAACTGAAAGTATGCCGCGTTTTGTGTTACAAATGTCATTCGTACAACCAATCGGGAAATAAAATTGATCGAGTTCAGCTATCCAACCGAGACCTAAGGTTTTACTAGGTTCCACAGTTCCGATATTTAAATCTAGGCACGGTGGAACGCTCTCACTCACTAGCTGAGAGTTGTTCGATCTCCACTTTCTCAGTGGCATACAAGCAGCAGCTAACGCACTAGTTACCTTCTGCCGTATGTCCAGGACTTCCTCAATATTCGAACCCCCCGTAAGCAAATCGTCGACATAGAAGTCGTGTATAATGACTTCTGCTATTTTTAAGTCCTTGCAATCAAGGCCGATTTGTTTTAAACACCTTGTTGCGAGGAAAGGCGCACTAGAGGTACCATAGGTTATGGTATTTAATTTATAAGACCTCAGCTCATCAGTTGAATTGAAGCGCCATAATATATTCTGTAAATACCTATCATCTGAATGTACCATAACCTGCCGATACATTTTCTCAACCGCGTCGGCGGTAATAACATATTTATGTTGCCTAAAACGAATGAGGATTGATAAAAGATCGTCTTGAACTGGCGGTCCCACCATCTGAATGTCGTTCAGGGAGACACCAGATGTGTTCCGGCTACTGGCATTGAACACCGCTCTCAGCTTAGTGGTGGAGCTACTCTCACGCAGTACACCATGATGGGGAATAAATTGTGAGTTGACAGTATCCAATTCAGTAGATTCTGACATGTGACCAAGTAATGAATACTCTAACATAAATTGTTTGTACATTTGATTTAAAGTAGGTTTTGCATTATTTCTGCGTTCTAAAGAAAGAAAACAGTGTTTAGCCCGTTGATAAGAATCCCCTAAAACAATAGGACTTTCCTTCAAAGGTATTCTTACACAGAAACGCCCGTCTGCCAGACGAGTCGTATTTTTCACAAAATGATCCTCACATGCCCGCTCTTCCTTAGAATAATGAGATGATGACTGAGGGCTGACTTCCTCGAGCTGCCAAAAACGCATAAGTTGGTTTTGTATGTCATCATTACAGGAAAACTCGGACGAATCAATATTTGAAAAGTTACATTTTATATTATAATTCGATTGAGACACAAAACTACTGTGTATAGGGCCGGAGACTATCCAGCCTAATTTTGTTTCAAACAACATTGGCTTTCCATGACCTAACACTACTCTTTGGGTGCCTATCAAGTCCCAAAAAATATCCGCGCCGATAATTAAGTCTATATCGGCGGGTGTGTGAAAGTTAGGATCCGCTAAACTGATGTTAGACGGAAGATTTAAACCTGTCAGATTTATACTAGTGCTTGGAACACTATCAGTAATCGACGGCAGAATGAAACAGCGAATGTTGTATGTGAACTGTTCATTCAACGATTTAAAACGTAAATGACACAATTTTTCGATGTGGGAGATCGCATTATTTATACCTAAAATAGATTTATTTATCTTGGTATAAGGTAAATTTAATTTGGAGAACATATTCTCAGTGATTAAGCACGACGTACTGCCACTATCCAATACGGCGCGTGCGATATATTCACGACCATTTACATCACATAATCTTATTAAAGCTGTTGACAACAAAACATAACTAGACGCATCTCTGGCGCAGTGATCCGACTGAGCTGCACTCACAGAAAGCGTTAGGTTAGACTGAGGAATAGACGTCGACGCAGTGCTATGCGCTCCCGACGTACTTACGTTCTTATCTGTTAATTGCATCGGAGCATTGTTAATAACAGGTTTTTTATACGACGACGGTTTAGATACGTGGATCATTGTGTTATGTTTGCGTTTACATATCTTACACCCTTGTTTTTTGCACCGATTAGCGAAGTGTCCACTGTCGAAGCAATTAAAACACACTTTAAATGTAGGTATTAACTCCATACGTGATTCATTGTTAAGTGCTAAAAATTGTGGACATGAAGTTAAGTTGTGTTCATTTTTACACATCGGACATAACCTAGCTTGAGTGAAAGATAAATTATTCGCAGTATCCTGTACGGAAACCATTGTTTTATGCTTTACAGGTTTACCAGTGTGCTTAATAGTGACACTTGCGGAATTACTAGAATGACGTGCTAATTCTATCGTCTCAACAAAATCAGCGCGGTCACGCAAAAAAGTAGTGAATGATTTTAACGAGACACGTTCATTCTTATTTAAGTGACTTTTATGTTGTTCCCATACGTGAAAACTTTTAGTGTCTAACTTTTTTGTGAAACAGTGGATAAGAGGAGTATCCCAGTTATCAACTGGTTCTCCTAGGGATTCTAAAGCACACAGATTACGGTTTATATGGTCAATTAAATGCTTTAAGCTAACGGATGATTCTTTAACAATTGGTTCTAAATCGAATAGTGATGAAATGTGATTTTGTATTAACATTCGCTTGTTGTCGAATCTATCGCATAGTAGATTCCATGCCACCTCATAATTTTTGGCTGAGAATCTAACTGTGTTTACTACCAATGCCGCTGACCCCTCTAATGAAGACCTTAAATAATGAAATTTGTTTATGTCGTCTATGTCGTTATTTGAATTGATTAGACTGATGAACTTATCACGGAACTCTAACCAATTGTCGTATGATCCACTAAATTTGGGTAAGTCAATGGTTGGTAAATTTACGAGTTGGTGCTTATCAGAACTAGTACTACTGGAACCCTTATTACTACCATCACCAGAATGTTCACTAACAATGCCTTGAGCTTTTGCAAGTAGCTTATAATAAATAGATTCAAAGGTATTTCTCTCGGCTAATTGGGTGTCTAAAGAATCGGAAGCTATCTCGAGTTGTAATTGCACTTCACTGTATAGTTCGAATATAATTATAATTTTGTCAATACGATTTTGCAACTCCCTGATGTCATCAGAGGTCAATAACGAAACATTCAACCCATTTAAATACGTACCAAATGCTGTTATACGTCCTTTATAACTTCCTCGCTTTTTAATCAATTCTTTTTCATCGGACATTCTGGGAGACAGGCAATAAATCGACCTGTAACGTTATACAATAAAAATAAAATATTTGTTTAACTAGGTAGGTAGTTAGATAGTAGCTCAAAGCTTTGAAGCTTGTTACAATTTTGCACTTTTACTCGTTTACTGATGAGAAATATGTTTAATTATATGCTAAAATTAACAAAGCAACTAGGTAATAATTTAATTTATGAGTATCTAAGTAGTTAAAAATACTACAGCACAATCTTTGCCTGTAATTCCAATAAAACTTAATTAAATGATTTTAACGAGTAATCCAGTTGAATTTTATTACACAAATATAAGATTCCTTGAAAAATAAGGATGATTCAACAGATTTTAAACTTTAAGCTCGCAAATCAGTGAATACCTACTATAAAAAATAAAAGTATTCAGTTAAGTTAAACAGAAAAAATAAATAAGTAGACAAAAATTACTGACCTTAATGATTAATTCGTTAATCTATGCCTAAACATTACCTGAGTGTTGGGTGGAAATCAATAAAATTAACTTTAAGAGCTTTTTCTCGAAACCACTTAACACCAGTGACCTTCTTATGACCCGATGCATAGTCTCGATGTTAATCCTTTTTTCTCCTTAAGTAATCCTTTAAATCCTTGAATGATCGCAGTGATACGTAGTTCTTATATATCCGGCTCGATCCAGGACCATGTATAGGTGTAATATTTAGGTTTTGATGAGGAGTAAATTAAACGAAGTGATCGGTCTTACTGTGCTTTTAATACTAAAGATGAACATGCAAATTTTGATAATCCTAATTGATGCAATTATTAGCACAGCATATACTGTGCTATGGCGAAAATGATAGGCGCTCGCGAACAATTGGTATGGATTGTTTAGATTAGAAAAATCAATCACCCAAGACGGGACGTGAACCCGCCACCCGTCCCTTACAGGGGAATCATCTGACCAACAGAGTTATATATGAGCATGCTTAGGTTCAAGACATGCTCATAGAACTCCGTTGGGCAGAGCATTCCCCAGTCCCCCGTTGCTCAGAGCTGAGCAAGTTTCCACTGTCCAGAGGTAAAAGAAAACATCTTTCATACTGTAGTAATTTCGAATGTATTACTAACATTTTAAGGTATCTCAGTCTACCACTAACGCTGTACAACTACCGCGTCACTAAAAATAAAACGCTTCAGAAAAGCGTTTACGATCAGAAAAGTCTTTCATGCACTATCTCCATTATTCAATATTTTCCCGCCATGGCGTCGCCCGCGCTTCTGTACCACGACACATTATCCCATTCAGTTCACCGTTCATCCTTCGCAATTAGGGTTGCCACACATAATATTCAGTATTGCACTATTTTTTTGATCGATGAGCCACACCTTAGGCCGTCAAATCAGAATGGACGCGTACGGTACGAAAATAGAATTTCCCAATTTCAAAACCAATATTTATATTTTGGGGGTAGACTAGGCAATGCACACGTGCCATGACTTGCATGGCATTAGTTCTTCAGTGACAGCTTGCCATTGCCATGTCAGGAAATATATTCCTGTTCTTCACTGTCCTGTTAGCGGCAATCGGTAATAAAACTTCTAAACACAATTTTATAGACTTTTTTACCTTGACAACCCTAGTGACAACGTTGGTTTAGCGCTAAAAGTAACTAAAGTATGAATGGGCCCCGCTAAACCCTCTTACGTCGGTATCAAAAGGAACCCCCGATATGATTTTCACACAAAATTGCTTAACACAAAAGGAATTGGACGCTTTTGTTGAAATCCCCGATTTATATCTGACGCATACGGACATACGTCAAATGCTGGGTGTACAGGGAAACAAATAGAATGCTGCGTCCCCTCTACATATTGTTAAATGATGTTCCAAAGAAAAGTTTAAAGGCTACACATGGTGCGATGTATTTCCATATTTCAAAGAAAATGTTTAGGGTTGTACGTACGTGCGATATTTGAATGAAAATATAAAGGAGTGTACACACGATGTGATAATTAATAGAGATGGATACTTTTTTCTTTTTTAATCAAGTAATAAGTTAGGAGTAGGCAAAAGTATCTATAGATATTAACATTCACATTGCACCAACAATTTATCTCTACACATAGAAAGATCTGTTGCTGTCTGTCTATCGACCCCAAATATCCTCATTTCATATTTTTTGATAAGCATTTGTCGGGTTACGGGTTGGGTGGACATAAGTATTTGCAATTTTATCTTTCAAAGCTACATACTTTGCGATTTCATAAATCATTATTCTAACGTCCATGTACCGAGACGAAACATCCGCGTCTACTTTACTTCTCATTATTATGTGCAATAATCGCAGACACGCCGCAGGCATACCGCAATCGCACCGCAGCCTCGTCTCCATCGCTCGTTTGTCACTTGATTATGTTCACGCTGCTAGCTATAGCTCGCGCCATATAACTTGGACCTAAGTCACGAGAAAATCAAGGCCCTAGTGCGGACAGGCTGTCTTGGTATTATCTAAGACTAGCTTTTGCTCGCGACTTCGTCCGCGTGAACGGCGGAATAGAAAGAGCACACTGCTCCCGCTCCCGCGACCCAGATAAACTTCCTCAAAGTTTCTGTGAGCCTGGTACTTCATGCAAAAGTACCAGAAATACTGATCCCGTGACCGCGACCCACATGAACCTATATCCGGGATAAAATAAAGGTCGAATGGGATAAAAAGTATCCTATGTCCGTCTCCTGGTACTAAACTACATCCCCACCAATTTTCAGCCAAATCGGTACAGCGTTCTCGAGTTATAAATAGTGTAACTAACACGACTTTCTTTTATAATATAGATTGATAGATTTGAGATCTTCCACTGCTGGAGAACCCTGTGCTATTCTCAAAAGACACTCAAAAACGCGCAGTGCACGTAAAAAGCACATTTTGGGTGTAAGATATATGGCGAGAGGTATATAGAGATCACATACTTATCTAATATTACAGCCGGGAAGCGATAGACCGTCCACAGTAACGGCACAGTTGTTAGCGGGGCGGAAGCGTCGCGGTGGCGGTTTGTTAAGAGGCTGTCAACGCGTCTACATAGTTAGTTAAATTTATATTAAGAAGAAGAACTTACCGGTTTCATGAGAAAATGTTTGAATGCTCTTCACATATGAGAATTCTGGTACATTTTGTGAAATTACGGAATACTTGTAGCGGATTTCTTTCTCGTTTTAATTAAGCATTCAACAAAATAGTTCACAGTGAATGTGCACCTGGACCAGACAGTTGGTTTAATTTATTCCTTTATTGCTATGTTTAACGTTTACTTGCTGGTCAGAGAGAAATCTACGCCACTGCACTTACAGTGAATTACAGTTCAACATCAAACCTTTAAAAAATAAATTTATGACACGAAAAGCATAAAAAAGTCATAGCAATTAAAAATAATTACGCTAAAATCTTCATACGGAAAACGTCTACGCGAGAAGCTCTTTGTAAAGTTAAACTCCGGTCGCACTTCAGGTGGAAACGCGAAAGCGATCCAAGAACAATAAGACCCCCTCAAAACAAACTGGGTAGTTCGGAGTGCCTAGGCATTGTACACCGCCGACGCTTTCAGACCACTCTTCGAGGCTCTTAATTAAGGGGCGATACGATGGCTCCTAGACAGCGAATGAGTCCATTCAGACGTGTACCGTCTGCGCAGAGATAACGAACCTCTCTCGGTTATTACAGCCTATTTTGTTGTTTTTTTAGGGTTCCATACTACAAGAAGAAAATGGTCTCTCTGTTAAGACCTTTTTCTCAGTAATGCGTGTAGGTATCAAGTTAAAATTCATACCACATACTGAGGTCTATAACGTCTTGAAGCTGTGCAAAAATCAAACTTCTAAGACAACGCGATTAAAACATATTGTGGTTTATATAGCTTAAGTTATAGAACCCTCGGTATGCGAGTTCGACTCGCACTTGGCCGGCTTTTTTTTTTTGGTTGGGTTGTCACGTTTCGTGTATTATTGTTATTTATTCGCTGTAACGAAAGCTCAGAGAAAGTATGCATAATATTGTAAGAAAAAACTAAGTATGAAAAGAAGAGAGGATGAAATTAGAGAAGAGGACTGCAGGTGTGAAGAAGATAGGACTGTATCAGTGAATGGCTGCAAGCAGAAATTAATGGAAAACATGTTATATCGACCCCAAACAAATATGGGATAAGGGCACGAAGACGATGATGATACTTTTGTGTAAATATCTAGAATTTTTAAGGAATCGTAACATAACATAACATAATCTCACGCCTGTATTCCCCGAAGGGGTAGGCAGAGGTGCTAGCACCCACATTTCGCCAGTTTATGTTTAGGTCCCAATGTAATAGGGCGAGCCTATTGCCATTAACCGGGCACTTATAAACCTGCGATTTAAGGAATCGATTATTAAAAAAATATCTACGGAGGAAATGATAAAGGTATATTTTCTCCAGTAACATTGACCTCGAAATGAGGATATATACATACATAATATATAATTTGTAACATGTCTCAGAATATATTATTCTCCTTCAAGAAACACCGTCCTCGTATATTCACATTTCTTCCTTCAATTAATCAGACGCCAGACACTACATAAGTATTACTAATTAATTATATTAAAATAAGAGAACCGCCTCTTTGTAAATGTGTAGGTACCAACAGAGTAACATTTTCGCTTGATTAAATAAGGAAGAGGCAGAATGAACTTACTCCGGTGCCTTCATGAAATCGCTATGAAAAAGATTATTGTAAAAAGATAACATGGTTCCCGCCATTTATCTTTCCGCATGGCGGGCTTTCTGTAAGATTAAATGTATTTTTCCTGTTTTAATCATAAGTAAGAGAAAGTGAAACATTTATTGTAACGTTATCGTGTAGTGCTTTCGTTTCCATCTCGTCGTGAATAATAAAACGTATATTTTATCCGTAGACACTTCTTGTCTAAATGATGATTGCAAACTGTAATATTTTACTTGTGTGTACAAAAACTTCTACATGTAGGCACTAGAATCTGGTTGCTTGCATCTTAATGCTTGCGCTTAGACGGGGTTTCACTCTTGTTCGTCTTTCTATAATTTAGTTTGGTTAAGTTATTCGATAGGAATCCCAAGAGAAAATTATATTGTATTTCGTAAACGCCGAAGAAAACTTATCCTAAGAAGCAATTCAGCGCCGCATGTTTCAATTTTGGTTTTAGCGCTGCTGGCGCTGCGGTGAACTTTATTCGTCGTACCGAAAATGGAGCACGAATTTTGTTTTAAAGAGGTAGGTACTCTGGTGCATATAAAAATATTTTCTCCAAATAAAAACAAATAAGAAAGTAAGTACCTAGTTATGAAAAACAGTAACGGTTTAATAGGGACGATCTGGTTGATTGTACAGTATCAAGTTCATCAAAAAAGATGATAATGATAAAAGTACAAAGGTTCATAATAGTTTAGCAAAGCAGCTCCTCTGCTAGCAAATCCAGTTGTTCTTTTTAATACCACTTTTGTTGTAAAGATTGATAGAACTCTGTCACATCTATTTTTCTCTGGGTACCGTTTTAGACGCACCATCTTCCCGTGGTACGGTGGTGCTGAAAGGTTTACTGGGTAAAGTGACTGTACCCCTCAACCGTTTCAATAAAATTACCCCTCACTCCGCCTCTCACCACGCAATTATAAAAGTATACTATGTAGCCCAATCACATAAGGAATATATTTTTGCGTTCACCAAAGATCTAAAGGTACCTATGTACGCATTTCTAAAATACTATTCTTAAACCCGTTTAATTGTTTTGCTTTAATTAAACTATTCGACCAACATATTGTGTTATACTAAACAAATTCCAAATTATCACCAAGATATAGTACTTTTTTATTCCAGTGCGCTGCAAATATCCTATTACCTAACAATAATTATTTCATTCTTCCACCAGAAATACTGATCGTGCACCAAATATTTAGGTTGGGTTAGGTTAGTTGTTTTTAAAATTAGGTGTGTTATTATTTACAAATCTACAACAATTCTTAAATACATTATGAAATATTTTAGTGAATATATTTTGGTACATATTCAGTATTGGAAAAAAGACAAAATTAGTTAAATGAAATGGGAATAAATTGAATACTTTTAAATACCATCCATCACAAATTACCAGTTCATATCTTGTCCGTCGGAGCTCCATGTACGGTTCCATCGGCCATTACGTTTCTTATAGCACTTGTTGCGCCTCAATTAAGTCCAAATTGCTTCAGCTTATTAGCTCGAATAAGTGGCAATTGATTGCCGTAGGTACTATTATGGGAATACCGTGCGAATACTGGCTAGAAACCCGTTATGCCTAGCCTTGAGAAACGGGATGCTGTTGCAATGAAATAAGATGAGCTTTCCATTATTTATAGCCTTTTCACTGTTAGTTTGTTGAAGTCGCAAACTAGTACGTATACTGTTACTGTTGATCGATGGCATTTGGTGGAACTTGCTATACATACTGTGGAAAAGTACAAATACCTTGTGTAGAATATTGTGGAATATCTATTCAATATTATTGAACACGGCGCCAATCGCGGTTGAATCCGAAGCTTGCGCTCTCCTACCTTCCTATTGGGGGATCGGCTTATCCAATACAATACATTAAGTAAAAATAAAATGTTGTCAATAAATCGTAGAATTGTGGTATTTATTTTTATGAAGGAAATCTGGGACCGCCTTCCCGGTCACGAAAGTCTCCCGTAAGACAAATGGAACGATTTCAGTTTTGCTGGTCACTTCTCTTTATTAAATATATCAATCACCTCACAGTCCTAATCCTAATTAATTTCATTTCAATCTCACAAAATTATCCTACGTTATTCTGCCCAGATGCTAATTATTTGATTAAAAATACACCATAAATTAGGCAGAATTTCTTTTATTAAATAACCTAAGTCAAGCTAGACTCGTTTTTAACCGACTTCTAATAAAGGAGAAGGTTCGCAATCTGGATGTTTATATTATTTGCTTCTAGTAAAAGCTCATCCGGAATTGCCACTCAGATGACTATGATCAATTTGTTCCATCAGACAACTGTTCAAGTGTACCTACAAACTTTGTATGTAGTTATATAAATACTTTCATTTTCAATCACATTATAGTCTAGTACTGTACCACATTACTCACCAAATGGATGGTTATTTATTGGTACCGTTATTTATAGCAAAAAACAACTTGCACAAAAACCATTTGGTATACATGATGATGATATAGATGTTTTACTCTATCCATATAATCTATATAATTATGTACAAAAAGTTGAGGTATACTATCCTCATTAAATGGTATAAAAAAGGCACTTCTTTCGTGTTTGTTTCTCCGCTAACTTCTTCTAAATCACACAATATATTTCGATACGTGTCGTCGTGGTTTTATTGTCATTTAGATTTGATTTACAGTAGGTACATTTATATATTTTTATATGGTGTTGGTCCAACTCGGTATCTCCGCTTTTATGGGGCTCGGCCTGGTGCGGGCTGGGGTCAGATCTTCTGAGTCCAAGCAAACTTCACCTTCAAGGGGAGATCCGGTTCTCGGCATTCCATCGATTCACCGTGCGGTCGCCGGGTCCATGGCGTGGTACAGAGAGGAACACTGTGACGGCGCCTGGGACTTGCGACCCAGATGTAGGTTTAGGGTGGCCACCTTGTGTTGCATCAGCGTTCACCTCCACCGTCAGTCACATCTGCCGATTGACGGACGAAACTCTATCACAGACTTACCTCTCGGGGTTAAATAGATGGCGTTGCTTCTATCAGCTAAACAAACCAAATCAAGAAGTAGGAGATAGGACCCCAGTCTCCAAAGAGCAAGCTTTGGATAAAACCGGGATTGACATTTAAATGACCTTCACGCTGCTCCATCACACGCATCTCCAAAGATAGGCAAGAGTGTATTAAATACCCACATTTACAGTTGTTTTCGGTCCCATACATTAACCTGAGGAAAACTGGACTAGAATATCACATATTCTAGTGGCGGTGCGCTGAGAAGCGCGCCTCCCCATTCCGCGGGCGAGTCGGGGACACCGTTGTCCCCCCCCCTCCCGAGAAGGGCCAGACCGTAAGGGATGGCCCTGGTTCAGCCGGGATGCGAGGAATATGTCAAAGACAACCTCACCTCCGGCCTAGCACCACGACCTTCAGTCGGCGTGCGGTTTTAGTCGGTTCGAATGTGACAATACCTCCCCTTCCGGCTCCAACGGGGGAGGTATCCTAGGGGATTACCGCACGAAAAAAAAGGTAAGCTCTTCCCTCCGCTAGAGTATTCTATAGCAATATATCAACAAATACCTTTGATCTAAAAAGTAAAAGCTATCATTATTGATTATTCATTCTTATACAAATTATATTCCCAATTATTCACGAGTCGAACCATCAAAGCTACGTATCGAAGTTATATTTAACGACAGCATCTGTCTGCCTTTAATCTAATTTAATGTTATAGATATTATTTGTACGTATATGTATATCAACAGAGGGTACAAAGGGAGGTCTCGAAATAGTCGACTAGGGAAATAATAGTGTTGTACCGTGATTTTTAATTACTTTAAGCACAGAATAGATAAGGACCTTAAGACCGTGCCTAAGACTGCCTTTCAGGAGGTCTTACTAAATTACGGTTTCGTACTAGAACAAAAAACATGTCAAAAAGAAATTCGGTCTTGACAATTTTGACGAAATCACTCAACACAGCCTTATAATCCATCAATACAACATGTCCAGTCCACTATATACCTAAACCTAAGACTAAAAGAATAATTGAATGATTTTTTTATAGCATTTATTAGGCTAACTTTTTAAAAGTCGAATACTTCGGGAAAAATTAAAAGCTCAAGTGGGACTTGAACCCAAGACTTTTCTCTTACAGGGGGAATGCTCTTCGAACTGAGCTATTGAGCTAGGCCCATTGGGTTCAAGTCCCACTTGAGCATTTCATTTTTCCCGATGTATTCGAACTAAACGGAACGTTTATGACCAGGAAGTGAAACCGCGAAAAGAAATACTAAGGTAGTATGGTCTTGCTCGCACTCTTTGTGAGCACGCACTCACTCACTAGTGCGAGCGAGATGACCCTACATTAGTATTCTTTTATGTTGCTTCACTTGCTAGTTATATACGTTCCGTTTATGTTATTCTGTTAGTCTGAGATCTATACATGCTATATTATTAAGGGGTACACCTACTTTTTAACGACAAGACTTTAACGCAGGCGTTCCTCTTGGGGGACAGACAGCATCCCATGGAGAAGGAAATGATAGCGGAGTTGTTGCAAGGCAATCGAGTCCCGTGCCATCCAAACGTCAAATGGACTCATTGGGTAGGAACGTTATACCTATGACGTCCTTCGACTTTTGACACCCCGCGCGTCTCTCTTCCCACGCGCATTCGGCGACACGTTTTTATTGGTAGAAATATGAATGGGGCATCTCCGTTACTTAATCATATTCTGTCCTCCGTGCAGCATCCGCTTGGTTCCCTCAAAAGATTAGCCAAATTAAGAGAAAGAGAAGAAAAGCAGTGGCGCTGAAGTGCAAACTTAGATATGACTGCGCTCAGATGATAATGATGGAGAAAGTCTAACCGACAGCATAAGGACACTCAACTATGTTTAAATCAATGTGTTTGAACAGTATTCGTTCGATAACAGCCAAAGTTTCGAAGAACAGTCAATAGTTACGTGCTGTTAAAAAGCTCGTGTAAACATTTAGTCTACTGCTTAGCACCTCACGTACTTAAGACCACAGATAATATAGAAACAGCCGCTGACCACGGAAATGTCATTCGGTCATCGACCTCAGAACCACAACTTGATTACTATGTGAAATTGTTGTGAGATTACATTACGAGGTCTCAGTTACTAAGGATTAGTCATTATATGGTACTGGTATGGAGTAATAAAAAGTTGGAAATGTATGTAATAAACTTTAGGTACAGGAGCCGAGATTGTTTGTTGCACTGAAATTACATATCCTATCCTTACTAGAGAGGTTGTTTAGAACGACAATTAGAGGTTCCGGGGTGAGGCGAGAATAAATTTTGAATTTCAAGGTTTCTGGGGTACAAGCTAACCTCATCAGACAGACGGGAGAAGCAGGGTGACGAACTACGGGCTACAGGGTGTTTCAGACTATTTGACACTGGTTTCAGACTAGTGAATCTTTTCAAAATAGTAGATTTCGTTAGCCAAAGATATCCATGCTAATATTATAAATGTGGAAGTAACTTGTATGTTACGCTTCCACACCTAAACCGCTGAACCGATTTTAATGAAATTTGGAGTAGGGGTAAATTAGACCTTGAGAAAGGACATAGGCTATGTTTAATCCCGATACGACATCCACGCGGACCGGGCCGCGGGCAAAAGCTAGTTGTTGTTATTTCAACATAATATAACACTCGCGTAAACTTTGATTATGAACCAGTAGATATTATGATTACTTTATTTATTTGATAGGCCGTTTAGGCGTCGACGATGGTCTTATTTGATTCCTATTCCATTTTCAAACGGAACATTTTATGAATGTATTAAGGTTCCCAAAAGTGCATCTAATGAGAACGAAAGTGGGCATTTTTCAAAACAAAATCTACAATAAAAGAGTATTGAATGGATTTCAGATTTTCTAGCAATAAACGTAGTGGTTCACTGGAATACGATATTGATTTGAAGAAAAAAAAGACTGAAAACATCTGCTTCCCATGCGAAACTGGTGCACAATGCTAATCGTGATATATTTGGCAAAATATTTGATCATTTCCATCCTGTAAACAACACGTTTAAACGCTCTAAATACTAAATTACCCTGAGTTAAACGCAGGTAGCTTGCAGTAAGTCATTATAAATAATAAATTCATAATTTGAGTTTGAAATTCCCAGTAAGTGGTACCTAGTCACCGTCGGCGGTAATCATAGGCCAGCGACCTCATCGGTCGATAATACTTGCATCGTTTTTACCTTCAGCACACCACTATTGTTCATGGGTATCATTTTTTCTCCCCAAGAAACGGTTAATCATTGACAGATCAGAATCTATTGAAGCTGTTTTCATTAAGGCCAGATGTTTGTTCTGCTTTGTCTAATATCCTAAGGGCACAGAGACATTCTGTGCTTACAGAATCAGCAGTAAGAGTGTAACTCCCGTGGTGTTGCACGGCCATGGTGACCACTTTCCGTCAGGCCACACGGCCTGACGCAAAGTGTTCACCATGGCCGTGAAAGCACACGCTTTTCTGCCACCTAAGTGGTCTAAGTCGGGGTTCGCTCTTTTATTTTTCCATAATTTGGTTCATGTAGGTCTGTCTTTAAACCTTTAAGAATGCCGTAAGGCGAAGCCATGATTTGGAAACCGGTAACAGAACTAATACAGTGGAAAAAGTACAAGTGTTCTCAATATGTGTAACAAAGAATTCCACCAAGTGCCATCAATCAACAATATAAAAAGTCTGTCTTTAAGGCTCGCTTGACGACTGTTTGACTTGTGACTCGAGAAGAAAGCCTGCGCCAAAGCCTCGTCCTGGCTTGCAAGTGAGGTTGACTTCGAACTACCGTTAATAAAATATATGGTAAGAGGCCAGACGGGCTGTCTTTGGTGCCTGGAAGAACGGCAAGTACCTAATTTGGGACGCAAGCTCAAAAAAGGCCATCAAATATGCCGTTTTAAAACAACTGTAACACTTTGTACCGATGATTATGGTAGAATCCTTGGGGTGCTAGAGCACGGAGGTCAAAACCCTTGTAAAAGTAATCGGAAACAGGCTCATAGAGACTGATTACTCCCGTTTCGGAGCGTTCCTGGTGCATAGGCTGACCATATGAATCCTGCGTGGAAACGCGGCGAGTGTGATGGGAAGGTACTTTTGCGCCGGGAACGGTGAGGGGCGGGTTATTTGATTAATTTATTGACTAAATATGTATATGTTGATTGTTCAGAGAATGAATTGGATTTAATTTATGAAATTCACAGGTTATAGGTTCTTTTTTATGTTGTACTCCTACCTATAAGGTTTACGACTCGCGTTTGATAAGTATGCTATCGTCGTATCGTTTTTTATGACGGAGGACGCTTCGCTAAAGTATACGAGCTAGTTAACGATGCGCAGATACTACGTGTACTTGAGAGATATTTTAAAGTCAGCCAAACGCGTCATGAAGACAAAAGTAAAACACAGGGAAGGAATACCGTTCCTGTAAAGACTTCTTTGTTTTTACCGAGCTGGATAACCTGCAAATAAAGACATATTTTTGAACAACTTCGGCTATTGCCCCTTCGATGGCAATCGATCTCGGTGCAACATGTTCGTTTTATCCAAGTTTACACCTAGGCTGACGCGGCAAGACGCTCCATATATGCAGCATTTCGACCAGTTGCATGCGATATATGCTCTAGTGTTGTCTAGTACCTACCTATTGATAACGTTTATATGAGAGGTCCCTCAAAGATCCCCAGTTTATGACTACAGGTTTACCTCATTTTACGTTGAACTGATAGCAGCTAACGAAAGAAAATTAACACATCCATATTTAGTCGACTGTATTTAATAGGTAAATCTCTTTGTGGTAGTGTGAGTGTCTTATATATATCGTGTCTACTTGAAGCCTCATAGGATAATTAACCGAAGACATTTAGGTAGGTACTGTAAAAGTTTATTATTAGGTAGGTATGTGAAAAGTTTTTAATGATGTACTCGTAACTACAAAAAGACTGTAAAACTTTGTAAGACTATCTTATTTACAAACAATACTGTAATAAAATTAAGTAAATAGCTCCTTTATCATAAATTCTCATATTAGTATTAGTATTGTCATAGGATAGGATCTTAATAAAAGCGACCAAATCTTGCGAAATATGAAGGTCAGGACAGACTCGCACACATATTCCCTCGAATATACGCTGCGTATTTGGAATGAAAGAATACGTTTCATATATTATTATTATGCTCCGGGTAACACAGTTGTTTGAAAAATACAAGCGAAGCGAAATGTTCTTTCTAATGAGTACATTTGCATACCTCTGCAGTTTCAGTGAGGCGTTTACCTACTGCATTTCTATTCCTAACAACAAAGTTATTAAAATACTAAATGTTCCTATTTCTTTCCATATCCTCGACATTTTAAACATAAAGACTAAAGGCAATAAACTTTGCCATCTTAAAATGTACCACAATTTGATTGAAGATTGCGTTGTTCTTTTTCTTGGTGTCAATGGCTCATCAAATCCATTATATTATGTCGGCCCAATACTTGGCCACGACCACAGCATTGTCTGTTGCCCTACACAGGTCCTCGATAGTACACGTGGAAGGACACAGTAGGCAAGCGAGCAAATGTTGTATGGACTGGGATGAGCCCCACATTTGCAAGGTGCTTCTGACTGTTTGCCCCAACCCCATTTTGCCAAATATGCCTTACAGTGGTCTACTTGGGTCTGTAGGCAATTTAATGATTTTCAAGTTGGATAGCGTTGTTAAAACAGGTAGAACAGTTCAAATAAGACAACAAGCAAAGTAGAGAAATACCTATATCTTAGTTTCTAAATTATTAGTTCTAAAGTTTGCACAGAAAAGCATTGAAAAATTGTGTTACAAACATTAAAACAATATGAAGCATTTCATGTAAAGTAGCAATGTTTAATTGAATAGTGAATCATTCTTAACAAACCAAATATTAACACTGTTACTTTAGCATAAATATTTAAAGAACATGAAATATTCCCTGTATGGTCCGTCCATGTCTGCACCCTGCCTTGTTAAACCAGCACTTTGCTTAAGGCCTTTCAGACCGAAGGCGGGTTCCCTGTTTGATCTCCCTAAGCAAATAACTGAAAATTATACTTCTATATTTAGTAAGTACACAATTATATATAAGGTACGATTCATACTGACAGGAGCGAGCGCGGCCAGGCCCGAAAGACTGTGGGACCACGCGATGACATCCGTGTGGTACCCGAGAGGTCAAAGAGGAAGTTTAAAATTTAATAAAAAGAGTACATTACATTTTTATCCGACTGCCGAAGGAAGGAGGGTAATGTTTTTCGAGACTATGTATGTATGTAAGTATGTAAATATGTATGTATATGTATGTATGTCCATTTATTTGACACGGCCTACAGCTTGAACGGCTTGAAGGATTTGGACATGTGAGGTGTCATTAGATTCGCCGTGATTATGTGACACCTTTTTTTTTTCCGTGCGGAAATCCCCTCGGATACCCCCCTGCCGGAGCCGGAAGGGGAGTTTATGTCGGACTCGAACCGACTAAAACCGCACGCCGACTGTGGGTCGTGATGCTAGGCCGGAGGTGAGGTTGTCATCGACATATCCCTCGCACCCCGGCTGACCCAGGGCCATCCCTTACGGTCTAGCCCTCCTCGGGTATGTGAGTGACACCAGGTATATTAAAATTTCGAGAAAAGCAAATGGCGGATTTTTGGCGCCAAAACGTATGTTGTCAAAAATATTTTTGACTCAAACTTATCGAGTAGGGTATCAAAATGAAGGAGGTTAGAAGGAGATTACAAAAATATATACATGCCTTATCATAACTAAAAAGTATAAATTCATTTTCTTTCGGTTTATGATTGGCAAATGGGACCGCCTGCTATCAAACTTATTTCGATCTTTTCAGAGGCAGTCGGGTTTTTAATTTTTTAATAATTGTTTTCTTTTCACTCTACAAAATGCCATTTAATTTTGGAGTTAAACGGAATAACCTAAGCCTAAAATTACATGGCAGTATCAGTAGTTTGACAGTTGACAGGGATTGACAATCAGCAGAAACGGGGTCCAAAGCATTCGCGCGCATCTGCCGTCGTCGTCTCAGTGTGAACCATTCCTAAGTTTACATTAAATCACATCATTACAGTAGCCATTTAACTGTGAATATTATAATATTTTTTACATTTGTCTTGGTGTACGTTTGAAGCTTAATTGGTGGTTTTTTCTTTTTAAAACACACCAATTTGTGTATATTTACCCGCTCTCACCGCGGTATTCACACACCGCCCAGATATAAAAATATTCGTTCTGTCTGCATTTGCAGTTGGAAGTTGCATTAAAATACACTTTCTTAATCCTTATTTGCTGATTCAAGTTATACTATTCCTCATTAAATTAATGAGTTATAAGAACGAATAAAAATATCGCAGCATTCGCAACGCTATAAAAGTGCCAGGTATGAAGACATCAGAATATCGTAGTTTTTTTCCTGTTACTTGTTTTAATCGAGGGACCAGTTCGAGTTCAATTGAATTGCATGAAGCAATTAAGACCTTCTGTTAACAGCGCGATTATGCAGAGCAAAAGAAATTATTTCGCATTGAATTTTAACTGACTTAAAACAAGGAGTTTCTGTGATATTAACTTTTATACATTCTCGTTCCATGTTTAGTCCTCGTCGTACAGTATCACCATCATCATCATCATTTCGTTAATCATGGTCGCATCTGAAGCTTTATGATCGTATTTCTTCCTTCTTTTTGTAAGAAGGGAAGTATCTAAGTACCAAGTAACTAAGTGCCACACGGAATCCGTCTTCTATCTAATATTGTACAAAGGCGCGTTTATCGCCTCGAATATACGAGAGAATATAGGAGAGAAAAATGTTGCTTCATCTAAACCAAGTCCAAGCCTGGCGAGAATTGCCTCGCAATATTTTTGTGTCCGTCTAAACAGAATTTTAATGCAATGACATAAGGCCTAAGGTGTAATGCCATTTGCGAAACTCGAAAGATATGAGAAAAAAAAATTAACATTTTGATAGGGCGATTATTGGTACCAATTTATGGCATACGATTTCATCGAACCGAACGTGCGAGTGACTGGCACCGTCTAAATGTTGCTTAATACCTTGGTATTAAGATCATTTTGAGACATTTTAGTCAAGATCGTTCTGACGATTGATGATGCTCAAAATGATCTTAATTTCGTTTTTTTACTCCCTTCCAGTTGACCGATTGTTCTGATATTTGGTACACACCTTTAGTTCGGACAATAATACCATATTAATCAATAAAACAGTTTGATTTCCTTTTAATACGAGAGTTATAAGATAATTTTAAGACATTGTAGTCAAGATCATTCTGACGCTGTCTGTACCTACCTCCTTTGTATTATAGTGAGGAAATGAGAAAGTAAATCAAGTAGTAACTTTGTCTCCAAGATCCTTTCGTGAGCGTGCTCAGGAAACGGTCCTATTCATCAAACGCACACGTGAGGCGGTTAAATCTCTCGAGCTAGATCGTTCCGTATATGGCGATGTACCTGGTTCGTGCAGACTGGACACTTTTTGTGGCTCAGATGCATTATTTTTTGGCATTAGGATAAGTGACCTAATAGAATGATAGGCTGTGGGAGCTCCCCAAACTTAAAATATTTCAACTATTTTGATCATTCAGAAATGTAAATTCTGTCTATAAGAATATATTCCCACCATTTTAAAACACAACAGAGCTTTGTTCATATAAATTTATAACAGGATATGAAACTCTTCTTCATCTTAGCGTTAATCTCAGTCGCATCTGAAGCTTTTAGCTTTTTTCTTTTTTTTTTTATCGTGCGAAAAATCCCCGCGGATACCACCCCCACGGAGCCGGTGGAGGCGGTTATGTCGGACTCGAACCGACTAAAACGCACGCCGTCTTGGGTCCTTGGTTGCCGGAGGTGAGATTGCCAAAAGTATATCTCTCGCACCCCGAAAACCCAGAACCATCTCTTTCGAAATGGCCCCCTTCGGGTTGTGGGGACCACAGTGTCCCCATCTAGCCCCAGTTACGGGGAGACGCATTTGGCGCCGCCGCCGCGGTCTGCTTCTGCTAGGGTGAAAGGCGGCTCCACCGGTCACCCCCAGGCCAGCGCTCATGGAGGACGGAGGTCGTTCTGCGACCTCCGACGTCCGGTTCGCCTTCGCTCTGCGCGGGCTTCCCGGGCCCGGAGTCTAGTCCGGACCCGACCGGCCGCCTCCTTCTCGAGCATTACTTGCTCGCAGAAGGAGGCAGCCGCAATCCGAAGCTTTTAGCTTGGAGTCTGGAGTCCACTTTACCAGTCTAACTGCGGATTTGGCTAAACTTCGATATTTTTCAGTGAAGCGATTACCATCTGACCTTCACAACCCAATTGAAGCATTGCAGCTAGACTAGTTGCTGGACTTTTGAGGGCTCCAACTACCCGTAACGACTGCCATAGATGTTCGTACGGCAATCGGGACCGACGGCTTAATGTGCTCTCCGAGGCACGACCAGACCAATGCAAATACTCAAACTCATGTATACGAATATTTACATTGAGTGGGGATCGAACCCGCGCCTCTTGCGTAGCCGCGTTCACTACCGCTACGCTACGGAGGCTGTCTGAACAGGAGCAAGGAGGAGCAAATATAAGTCATTAAGCCAATTTAAGGGAGGGCCCTTATGGAAAACCAACTAAACTTGACTGATTTTTCCGTTCCTTAGAAATTAGATACAATTTGTTTGATGAAATCGCATTACAAACAGGTAGCTAGTCTGTGCGGGTTTACCTAAATCTCTCTCAGTCCGTACCACTGCTTTATACGTTACGTGTAACGTGCGTGAGCTGCATAACAAACTACTATTTTTGAAAGTAAAAAAAGAGTTCGAAAAGTTTGAATATGGCCCCGCCACAATGGCTGACACGGGAGGGAACTGTCACAGAATAACTATGGTCTTGAACTGTTCACCTGTTCCGTTATCATATGTTGACCTAATTTAAATGAAACCTTTTTTTAAATATATAAAAATAAGGCACTATAGTTAAAGCTGTATTTGCAGCGTATTAAACTGAATCTAGGTTATATTTTAGATGAAATTCTCGGATTCTCATTTTCGTCTCATGTGAACGGTTTGAACGGATAATCTGGTTGTGAATTTGTAGATATAGGTATATCTGTATATCGTGGAAATAGCGCTTTATTATATATTTTAACCCTAACAACGTTATGATTAGCGATCTTACTAGCTAAATAACTGTTAAAATAAAATAAGAATAGAATTGTTTAATTATTGAAATATTATTGTAAAAATATTTTTATCTTTGGCCTAATAGCGACGCTTTTAAGCCGCTCATGAAAAAAAAATTGTGGCAGGTATAGTAACGTGATAGTTTTGGGAAGTTTTGGCGGGAAAGCGTAGAGGACGCATCGCGGTAATATTTTATTTTTCGAAATTGGTGTGAGTTCGAGTTTTCATGTAAAAAAATGGTAGATTTTTAGCCATAACCCCTTGGATACCGCACACGCGTGTAGGAAAGTGGCATATTACTGTGAATTGTGACTCTACGTGTTCAATCCAAATCTCCCCAGGGAGCTTTTAGTAAAGTACCCACAACTTTACTAAGGCATCAATCATCATTCACCGTTATCATCTTCATCATCATCATCATCATTAACGTCATAAACTCATCATCATTATTATCATCAACAATCATTTCTAAGAAAATAAATAAAACAGGGGCTCGATTCACTATCGCCACGTATCACGTATTTGTGAGTTTGTGAGTTTCGTTTCGATAACCTGGTATTCTGTACGATCTGTCAAAGCATAAGTTTACAGATACTTAGGTTTTTATCATTTTGACAACTGACGTCACCCATACAAATGGCTCAAACGTCATAATATACTAACAACACGTATCGCATACTTGTGATTATGGAAATCGATAACTTAATAACCTGGTATTCAGTAACATCTGTCAAAGTCAAAATTATGGTTTAGGCGTTAAATCATGGTTCTGAACTCGATGACAATGTTCTGCTCGATTTGTATACGTAGATACGTTTTATGTTATATAATGTTATATAATGTTTATATAATGTTTTTTATCATAGGAAAATCATTCGGTAAGTATTTATTTACATTTGAATTACAATGATTGCTAAAATTTGTCGTTCAATAAATCCATACTAATATTATAAATTAATGCGAAAGTGACTCTGTCTGTCTGTCTGTATGTTAGTTTTCACGCCTAAACCACTGAACCGATTTTGATGAAATTTGGTATGAGGGTAGATTAAACCTTGAGAAAGGACATAGGCTATGTTTGGTCGCGATAACCGACATCCACGCGGGCGGAGCCGCGAGCAAAAGCTAGTTCACGATAAATATTATATGATAATCTTCATTGCGCTATCCAGACCTAAAGAAAACAGGGATTAACTAACTTGTGTTTCGTGATTTAGAATGCGGATAAACATAGTATTTAACTTTTTCTCATAAATCAATCCCACCTTTTTTTTGGCCTGCGAAAACCTCGGATACCTCCCCCGGCGGAGCCGGAAGGGGTTATGTGGGACTCGAACCGACTAAAACCGCACGCCGACTGAGGGTCGTGGTGCTAGGCCGGAGGTGAGGTGGTCATCGACATATCCCTTGCACCACGGCTGACCCAGGTCCCCGACTCGCCCCCGGAATGGGGAGGCGCGCCTTCTAGCGCGCCGCCGCCGTAAATCAATACCACCATGTATGTACAGTGAGCAATAGCATGCAAGGTGCACAAAATGGTCATAATATCAAGGTATAGCTCGGGCCATATATCTTGGACCTATTTTTTTTATATAAAGGACACGTCAACTTCACTTCACCTCGCCTGATGGTAAGCTAAAAGCAAAGTCTCGGAAAGGGGGTAACCATCGTAAACATGTACCATGTTAACAGTGGTGGCACTCAGCTTGACGGCCTTGTCAGATGCCTTTTCACGCCCCGCTTAAAGGCCCCGGGACTGTAGGATCCTGAGAAGGAAAGGAGAGGGTGGGACTGATTAGAAGAGCTCATCAGAATATTCACCGTGGTGGAGACGGTAGAATACTGCCAAAGACGCAACATCTCTACGCATCTGCAAAACTCGAGGAAGTTCGTGACCTCAGGATTCCCAATAATGCGGACCGCACGTTGCAGCGACCTGTCGAGAGCATCTAGTAAGTACTTTGCGTAGCCATCCCAGAGATGCGAGCAGTATTCCACGTAGGAATGAATTTGAGTCTAGTAAGTACTTTGCGTAGCCATCCCAGAGATGCGAGCAGTATTCCACGTAGGAATGAATTTGAGTCTTGTATGAAGACGCCGCTGCTGCGAGCTCCGAGATTACGCTACAGCCTAGCGTTTTGATGCCTTTTTTCCGCGATTTCACACTGCTTGGCTGCAGGATGTGCGTGATAACTCCCGTGTAAGGTGCTGTCGTTTGCATAGCAATTAATGCTAACGTTAGAAAGCATGTCATTGATATGCAGAAGAAAGAGAGTGGGCGATAAGACGGAACCCTGCGGCGCGCCAGCATTCACCTGCAAGAACTCCGAAGCTCGTGCATCACAAAAGACGCAAATACGGTGCTCCTGCAGGACGCTTGCAACCCAGTTGCACGATCTGGGAGGCAGGCCAAAGGTTGGTAGCTTGGAAAGCAGCGATGTGTGCCATACCCTATCGAACCCTAAGCTGTGGCGATGTCAATACTAATTGCCAGTGACTCAAATCGTGAGATATAAAAGGCCCTGGGGCGTGCGGATTATTTTGTAATAATATATACTTGTCTTAGTGAACTAAAGTTCGTCTAACACAGCAGCACCCCGTGCTATCGACAAAATTCATCCAATAAACGTGTACTGCGTGTATAGTGCACATTTTAGGTCCCAGATATATGTCTCAAGCAATAATGAGATCATTTTGAGTACTTCGCTACTCAATGTCGATCTGTGCGCATCGCACTGGCATCCCTGGGCCGTTTTCTGCTATGGCGACAGGCGGCTACCATTGTCACACACCAAGTCTACGGTCCTGCAGGACAGAGGTCATTGAGCTACCTCCTATGTTACGCCGTGCGCCGCCTGAGTCCTCGGTCGCATCACAGGGATAGCACTAAGTCAGCTCCTTCTGTACCAGAACCAGGTGATTCCCCAAACGTCGTTCTGCGGAGATCACCGGTGTCATCAGTACGTCAAACATAATCTTTTCACATGGAGTGCTCGCATGATAAGTCTGCGCATGAATGTTTATAGTGAAATGAGAACAATTTTCAAATTTTAAGGACAGGTGTTTTTTGGGTATATTAATAGTTAGAGATGTTTAAAAAAAAGCCAAAAACGAACAATATTTAAAGTAAAAGTTTTCTATTCCCGTCTTTTTTCATTAAAAGTATCAAGTAAAGAACTTTTAAATTTTTTTTTCAAGAACGAAATTTGAGCTTCGCCATTCGATATTTAAAATTGATGACTATTATACTCACACGAAGACAAGGCTGAATAGCAAAGCGACCTCTTTGGTCTTTGGACCGAATGCATGATGTCTATTGCCAGTATGAAGGTTAGATGTACGCGAACTTTTTTAAAGAAAGAAGTGTTTTTTTGTAATTACTTACAGCCCTAGCTTTAAGCCTGGCTTTTCTAGCTACATTATTACCCTAGAGTGCTAATAAATCACCTACAAGCCCCATTTGGAGGTAATAAGAACCTACTTATCGAACATGAGAGATGTAAAAATATTATAGAGATCTTGTTCTTAGCATTCCATGGATTCACCGTGCGGTCGCCGGGTCCATGGCGTGGTACAGAGAGGAACACTGTGACGGCGCCTGGGACTTGCGACCCAGGTGTAGGTTTAGGGTGGCCACCTTGTGATGCATCAGCGCTCACCTCCACCGTCAGTCGTGTTCCCCCCTCTACCTATCCAAATTTGGTAAGATCCTATCAACGCCGTTTTAGATATTCATTTGAGTAAAGAGCTTACTGAAGCTCTTGGCAATCCGAGGTCTTTAAATAAGTTATACAGGGATTTAGCTGGAATTCCCCTTGCTCCTACTTCCACGGCGTAGAGTTTAACCACATAGCCATTTTTGGTTAACTCGTTTAAACTTAACCATATTTAAAAAACCCTACTTATGCTGAAAATATCGAAACAACTTTGATAGCAGGTCGTACCCATTTGCAAACCATAAACTGGAAACCTAGAGGACAGTTTCATGCCCCTACTGCGTACGCCGCAGCTGACGAGGGCTACCAGGGCCATTAGGTACTGCCTGATAACCTTCGTCGTGGCGAGTCTTCTGGCCGGATCGCCACCGTGGATCCTACAATCTAGGGCCCTTTGAGTGCTATATTCCGCTGCACGGATGCATGAAAGGCCGGCGCCTCCTGGGAGCAAGTAATGCTCGAGAAGGAGAGGGCGGAAAGGGAGTGGCAGCGTGACCGAGATAGACTCGCAAACCGCGCTACCCGCGGGCGCAGGCAACATGGACGTCGGATGCACAAAATCGACCCCCGAGGCCCGCGCTTATGGGGGCTTAAGCGCGGGCCTGGGGTGACAGGTGGAGCTGCTTGTCACAAATGAGGCTCATCAAAAATGAGGGTTGTACATTGTACTAATACTAGTTTTACAATTATGGTCTTAATAGCTAAGTCATGTAAGTAAGTACTATAATAATGTCTACATTAGAAGTAGCATATTATAAAATATGTGCCATAGAATAGTTTTTATTGGTAAAATAGAATTTAAATTAATAATCTTACTTTATACATTTTGCGACCTACCTGATCTAGGCTTTTATAAAGTTCTTGAGAAAACCCTGGGTCAGCCGAGGTGCAAGGGCTATCGATGACAACCTCACGGCCTAGCACTGTGACCCACAGACGGCGTGTGATTTTAGTCAGTTTGAATTCGACATAACCTCCCCCTCCGGCTCTGGCGGGTTTTCGTGGGGATTTCCGCACGAAAAAAAAGAAGAAAAAAGGACATTCAAATGTGCTCTGTAAGTGCCTGAACTGAATAAAGGAAATTCATACTTTGGTTATTCTTTTTTTATTATGTTCCATGACGGGCCTAACCCGCACCATCTGCGTAACTGTCGAACGATATACCCAGCGAGCGCTATGCCGGCCGCACAGACCACCAAGCATACAATACTCTTTGATAATATTGTAGGTATACAGTTAAAAACTTGGTTAAAATAATTTAGATTTTAAATTTAGACCCACGTTCCGCCAGATATGCACCGAACCCAAGGAGTATTTTATTGAGAAGGAAAAATAGATTCATTGTTTCATTTTTGTTTAAAACCTTTGGACCTTCATATATTGAAATTATACCGCTTTGTATTAGAACCAAAATTTCAAGATTATTCAGTTGAAATATTACAGGGATACCAGATCAATCGTAGCCATAGAGTATATTGAATAAATAAAGAGAATCGTAGCAGCGCCACCCTCAATCAACACGAGTTTCTTGACTGAATTACATATTACATATATATATAATATATAACGGAGAGGTAATTGCCAAAGTACTGGGCGGAGCCACGGCGTCAGCTTCACTGACGCCATGACTTGCATCTCTTATGTTGGGATTCATGAGATAATGAAATGCCACAAAGGATATGGTGTAACTAGTATTATTTACAATAACTCTTGTTAAGTAACAAAGTAATGAATTTAAAACTATTAAATTAAATTACACCTAAGCACTTAGCTGTATATGGTGAAGCAGCTTCCTCCTCGTCGCGCGCTCGAGCAAAAAGTGCCACCAAATTGCATTGTTTTTAGCGCCTACAAAACCAACGGAAGTCGTCGTCAAGCGCGTGTAAACTTTCAATACTATTTATTCAAAAGTTGTTGGTTTTGTAGAAGCTTTACAGAATAATTAGATTCAGTACACGACATTATTAATATTTAATTAATTAATGAGAATTATTATCATACTACACACATTTTACAAGTTATTCTCATTAAAAGTGAATATTCACGAATAATAACAAACCTAATCTTCATTGACTTATTACGAAAAGCTTAATACTATTACAAATATTATGATCTTATAATTATTTAAATAATTAACTGAGAATATTACAATATTACAACTATTTCTTAAGTTATCTTTTAGTAATTGTGTGTTTTAAAAAAGTTTGAATAGGTAGTGAAGTTGGTCATCACCAACTTCAGTACACAAACTTTAAGGACTTATTAATAGCTAATATGAAAACCATTATATTTGCCACATCTAATGATGTGACAAATCTTTATATAATTAATAAGTTAATATTACAATATAACAAACATTTTATTAGTTATTTCTTAGATATTGTCTGTTTACCAAAGTTATGACAAATATCAAACTTTTATCCGTGATGACCTATTTATTAGAATTACAAATACTTGAATTTGTTGCTATGCCATAATTCTTTAAATGAATTATAATAATTAATTCGAACAGTCTTACATTACAAAGCTAATTTGTTATAACAATGTGATAAATATTACATAGCTAAGTTAAAATCACAAAGTAGGAACTATACTAAATTAGTCGTTATTAAAGACATCATTTTAATTATAAATTTAACATTCAATTCCATGTTTTATTACACTATGTAATCTATAAGTAGTAACTTTGATAATTATAACATTTACATTGATACCTACTACATATCCGGCTTAGCAGGATCGAAACCAAAATAGATACTCAAGTAATTATTTCATAGAAGAATACATCTAATAATCATTAGATACTTATGAGAATTCGTATTAGGATTATTCTTATTACTTTTACTTATAGTAATGAACGAATATTAAGTACCTATTAACTAGTAATTAACTACTTATCCGAGTGAGTACAATCTTCGCGCCGACACGGCCATACTGATAGGCAGTGCGTGCTCTGCACTAGCCTTTATCTGAAATGAAAGTTTTTGTTTTGAGATAGGCATCTGTCATCGAAGCCTAACATAGATATGAGGTGGAACAACAGAGATTGTTATTTCATGTTATTCTGGCTTTCCAGCCATCAACTGGCTTCAAGTATGATTAGCTGTTATGGAAAGTTAGTTTGCTATTTCATGGAGGACTATAGGTAGGTACGACACTATACGCCGCATGCCATTTCTACATAAGTTGTGGATTCCAATCAAGCAATTTATTATTTTATAATAACCAATAATGCCACCTCTGTAAAAGGGGATGCGTAATTCTCTACATGTGTATACTGTGGTGTAGTGATACCTACTGTGTTCTGAGCGGTCTCATACGCCGTGGTACACAGTAGGTGTGAATGTGTGACGTTTGTAAGTTTTACTGATGTTATGATGCTGTGTTCTGGGCGGTCTTGTACGCCGTGGTACACAGTATTGTTTGTGAATAGTTTTGTAAAAAAAATTGATGCTGTGCTCTAGGCGGTCTTGTACGCCGTGGTACACAGTATTGTTTTGTAAATAGTTTTATAAAGAATTGATGCTGTGCTCTAGGCGGTCTTGTACGCCGTGGTACACAGTATTGTTTTGTAAATAGGTAGGTACCGACTTCAACAAGCCAATATCTAGTTTTATTGTTTCATAAAGGTTGATGCTGTGCTCTGGGCGGTCTTGTACGCCGTGGTACACAGTATCGTTTGTTTTGTAAATAGGTAGGTACTGACTTCAACAAGCCAATATCTAGTTTTATTGTTTCATAAAGGTTGATGCTGTGCTCTGGGCGGTCTTGTACGCCGTGGTACACAGTATCGTTTGTTTTGTAAATAGGTAGGTACTGACTTCAACAAGCCAATATCTAGTTTTATTGTTTCATAAAGGTTGATGCTGTGCTCTGGGCGGTCTTGTACGCCGTGGTACACAGTATCGTTTGTTTTGTAAATAGGTAGGTACTGACTTCAACAAGCCAATATCTAGTTTTATTGTTTCATAAAGGTTGATGCTGTGCTCTGGGCGGTCTTGTACGCCGTGGTACACAGTATCATTTGTTTTGTGAATAGGTTTAGTTAATTTACAGTGTAATGTTAGTTATGAATACAACTGTGTGTATGTGTGTGGTAACAGAGGTAACTCAAATACTGCTCACCAATATTGTGGTACTACTCAAGTGAGCAGAGGTCTCTGATGGGCCCGTGAAGTGGAAGGCAGTAGCTCAGCAAGTGCAGCATCCGCCTCCCCAGTGGAATATAGGTGCTCGATGAACGTAGGTGATGCGTCCACCTCTACAGATGATGGTAAACTCGCCGACACGAACTGTCGTTGTCCAGGCTTTGGGGCTGCACGAAGCTGGTCATAAGCAACCTTGCGAGGTCGCCCCTCAGCCTATTACTTTCTTCACCTGGTATCGGTCGCTGTCCAAAACCCTGCACACTTCATATGGTTCGCTGAATTTGAGATCGAGGCATCGGTTGGAACACAGTGTTCGCGTCGTGTAAGTAATGTGAGTGGTGCGATACCTGTCGTCTTACGTGGAGTACAGTTAAGTGGCAACTGTAAACTATCGAGAGCTGTATACCAGTTTTCCGTCTCGTAGTTATTAATCATAACTAAGGCGTTCTTGAGTGTACCTACTGCTCGTTCGACTTGTCCATTAGCTCGGCTGACTCCTGGTGAGATTGTATAGATGTCTATACCTATATGGTCACAATATTGTTTAAACTCACCCAAGTACTCTCGACCGCCATCAACAATGATCTGGACCGGTGTTCTAAATACCTATATACACGGTTCGTTTAAGAGCTGCCAGGGTAGGTACTCTAGTTTACCAGTAATAGCCATAGGTATAACTTCGAATGCTGAAGTAGGTTCTCGAATGGGATGAAGCTGCGTACAGCTCCGGATGCTCCTTTTGACGTCCACTGCAAGAGTTTCAAGTTCGTAAGAATGGTAGCGGCTTTCCGTATCGGTAGTCCACATGCTCATGTAGGCCACGGCGTGACGGCGTCTCTCGAACACTCGTCCCTCGATCACTTGCATCAGCACAGCACCGCAGCCCACGCTGCTGGCGCCAGTGTACAGCTCGGTAGGTGCGTTTTCCTGAAACAGGGTAAGGACGGGAGAAGAGGTCAATTGTTCAACAATAATATTACGAGCTTCTTCATGTCTTTCGTTCCATTCCCATTTTTTTTTGTTAGTTCGTATAATGGTAACATTATACTACGTGAAAAATTGGGAATGAACCGACGGAAATATCTCGCTAACCCGTTAAATTCTAACCCCTTAATGCTCTTTTACTATTCTTAAGTTGCAACTCGGTTCGATAATTTATTTTAACTATACATTACATTACTATATACCTACCTAATTACATTACATTAGAAACTATAGATTTTTCGCGTTTAAAACACTTGTCATAAGTATGGCCCATCTTCATACAGAAAGTGCAAGTCGGCTTGCTTTGTACCGAGATCGTAGTAGTAGAATCTTTACTAACAGATGCATCATTTTGAGTGGTTTTAAAACGACAATCGCGAGTATTATGATTATTTCTATTGCATATACGGCACTGGGCTGGTACTTGAGAATCATTAATTCGAGCGCGCTTATTAGGATTTACCGAAGAATGCGAATTAACATGCAAACGCTTTGTTCTTAAAGATGAGGCTACCGATATTAGTTCTGGTACCGATGAAGCCCTAGCGTTAAGCAAATCAATTCTTAACCTTTCATCGCCGATACACCCGATAACCGCCTCAACTGCATCCACATTTGATAACGTATCCTTGGTCACACGCTTCCACAGTACCCACGCCTGTGACAAGAACTGTGAAATATCTTTTGTGCTATCGAATATGTGCTCACGAAACTGTACAATGTCACGAGAGTATCTATTCTCTGGCTCGAAAGTCGTTATGAGAACATCACGCAGTTCCGACCACGAGGCAGTGGACACAAGCCAATTGTCGACCCATAACTTGGCGCGGCCCTTCAGCAAACTTCCAACTTTCATTCTAACATCATAATCGCTCAAGTTATAAGTTTCCATGGCTGTGGTGACGTGTTGACACCACTCTCTAACGCCTACATTATTGTCTGGATCGTATGATGGTAAATAAATATCATTGACTTTAACCTTTGTTTCGGATTCCTTAACCATACGATCTGACACGTGTGTCATCATTCTCATGAGCTCAGAGAAAAATTCCCTAGGCACTCCATGAACCGAAGGGTCAGAAGGGTTTAGAACTTCATTAACTTCATTATCAGATGATCGAGCAGAAGTGGGTATGTATCCCGCTTCTGATAACGGAGAGGTAATTGCCAAAGTACTGGGCGGAGCCACGGCGTCAGCTTTACTGACGCCATGACTTGCATCTCTTATGTTGGGATTCATGAGATAATGAAATGCCACAAAGGATATGGTGTAACTAGTATTATTTACAATAACTCTTGTTAAGTAACAAAGTAATGAATTTAAAACTATTAAATTAAATTACACCTAAGCACTTAGCTGTATATGGTGAAGCAGCTTCCTCCTCGTCGCGCGCTCGAGCAAAAAGTGCCACCAAATTGCATTGTTTTTAGCGCCTACAAAACCAACGGAAGTCGTCGTCAAGCGCGTGTAAACTTTCAATACTATTTATTCAAAAGTTGTTGGTTTTGTAGAAGCTTTACAGAATAATTAGATTCAGTACACGACATTATTAATATTTAATTAATTAATGAGAATTATTATCATACTACACACATTTTACAAGTTATTCTCATTAAAAGTGAATATTCACGAATAATAACAAACCTAATCTTCATTGACTTATTACGAAAAGCTTAATACTATTACAAATATTATGATCTTATAATTATTTAAATAATTAACTGAGAATATTACAATATTACAACTATTTCTTAAGTTATCTTTTAGTAATTGTGTGTTTTAAAAAAGTTTGAATAGGTAGTGAAGTTGGTCATCACCAACTTCAGTACACAAACTTTAACACCCCCTATACACTACTCGCGAAGTTGAACGAAGTTAGGCGAATACGATAGTGTGGAGATGCACTTCGGCTTATCTCGTCAAACTTTACCTCGCCTCGGGCGACTTCCATTTGTTGTCGGTTTTTGCGCCCGAGTCAAAGGGCCCGAAGTTGCACGAAGTGCTTTCACGAAGTACCTCTCTACACTACTCGGTTGACTTCAGTACTCATTAGTTATAATTATTGCGTGTGACACATATTGTGTTTATTATGAACAAAATACAGTCGTCACAGGAGGAAAATATGTTGTTCCTCGAAACTGTATAAGCAGATTCTATTATTTGGGACCCCAATATCATTAATGTCATAAGGACGAACGTGCGCAGGCTTTCGGCACCTTAGAGCGAATGAGCTCCTCGCGAAGTTGAACGAGTGTGTGGTGTCGCACTTCGGACTGCAGGCAAAGTTTCTCGAGTACTTCGCCGAGGAACTTCGCGAGTAGTGTATACGAGGCATTAGGACTTATTAATAGCTAATATGAAAACCATTATATTTGCCACATCTAATGATGTGACAAATCTTTATATAATTAATAAGTTAATATTACAATATAACAAACATTTTATTAGTTATTTCTTAGATATTGTCTGTTTACCAAAGTTATGACAAATATCAAACTTTTATCCGTGATGACTTATTTATTAGAATTACAAATACTTGAATTTGTTGCTATGCCATAATTCTTTAAATGAATTATAATAATTAATTCGAACAGTCTTACATTACAAAGCTAATTTGTTATAACAATGTGATAAATATTACATAGCTAAGTTAAAATCACAAAGTAGGAACTATACTAAATTAGTCGTTATTAAAGACATCATTTTAATTATAAATTTAACATTCAATTCCATGTTTTATTACACTATGTAATCTATAAGTAGTAACTTTGATAATTATAACATTTACATTGATACCTACTACATATCCGGCTTAGCAGGATCGAAACCAAAATAGATACTCAAGTAATTATTTCATAGAAGAATACATCTAATAATCATTAGATACTTATGAGAATTCGTATTAGGATTATTCTTATTACTTTTACTTATAGTAATGAACGAATATTAAGTACCTATTAACTAGTAATTAACTACTTATCCGAGTGAGTACAATCTTCGCGCCGACATATATATATTGTAGAAAAAGCCGAACAAATAGTACAACCAAAATTTGTTTCGAGAATTACTATTAATGTACAACAATAGGAATATTTATTAAAAGTTTTTAATGAATGTTCAGAACGTTGGAAAATTGATTATCATAGGTAGGTACCATAGACCACAAAACAACTTCGTTTTTTTAGGTTTTTTAAGGTTTTCTTATTTCTTCTTGGATATTATCACTATTCGATCAGTTAGTATTATAATGTTGCCATTTTAGCAGCCTGTTGTGTACTTATTTCTTAGTTCAAAAAAAAATACAAATGACTTATGCATTACAATAATTGTATTTTATTAAACTGTAGTGCAATGATGATAAAAAATATATCCCATATTCATCTAAACATGAATAGATTTTTTTGAAGCAGATAAATAATAATAATAGTTAAGTATAAGTACTAATATTATGACCGCGCGATTAAGAGGCATAATTCTATTCCCGAATAGTGTAATTATTCATAAAAGTGAATCAATGACACGAAAAGAAGAAGAAGATTAATATTAATTAAATTATAGTTCATAACAATTCCATACATAAGAGTTTACGTATGAGATTGAAAAAATTAATAATAAGAATTTTAGAAATAACTTGAATTTATTGAAAAAAAATTGGCAATTCAAGTTATATTTTTAGTCTGGCATTATTTTCATAAATATGTCATATGAATATGACACAATATGTCACGTATATTTACTTGGTATTCTTTACCGGAAACTCACATAGGTTACTCACCGAAATTGCACGTTGCGTATATTTACGTCAGTAAAATCATAAGTAAATTTACGCAACTAAGTACGTAAGTTAGTGAATTGAGCCCCTGATGACAAGGCAGCATGGTCATAGTACCTTAGCCTGTTCCGAAAGGAACTAAAAGAACAAAAAAATTGTGATAGTTTTGGCGGCTAATTAAAATTATTAATTTATTAGTCAGATAACCAGAACGGCTTCACAGTAAGTATTAAGAATTCTGTCTCTTTATATCCTTTTATTTTAAACTCAACGAATGAAAAGAAAAATAAGCAGCTCATTCTTGAAGCGGAATACTGTTCATGAAAAAACTGATAAACAAAAAATTACCATTGTGAATTTTGAAGGCTTTCTTTTAGACCAATAAGGCAGTTAAGAGCAGTCTGTTGTGTTATAGACAAAAGGTTTATTTTCAGAATTGTATTGCCGGCTATGTGCTATAAAATTGTTTAATTAAAATGAGACCATTGTCTTAACGTTTATTGTTATGTTGGACAATTAAGGGGTCTTTTCCAGTAAACTTATGTGTCTTGAGACTGAAAATTTATACATAACTAGCTTTTACCCGCGGCTCCGCCCGCGTTGATGTCGGTTCCCGGCGGTTGTTCGATTTTTTCTCGCCGTGAAAACCAACCTTGAACTTCAACGCACATTAATAAAAAAGAATTGACCAAATTGGTCCAGGCGTTGTTGAGTTATGAGCTTACCAACACATTTAGCGACTCATTTTTATATTATAGATATGTGCAAAGACTTGTATTTGAATAATAGATACTAGAAAAGCAATTTAAAACAAAAATGGTGGATTAATTCGAGGCTAAGGAGGGAAGTAGTAAAATTGGATAAATAGAAAAACATGTTAAAAAGCACCTTATAATATTTGGGCTTAACGACATCGGAGCATATAAAAGCTAACTTTTACTTTACAACCTGTGTGCTTCTTTTTTGTGTTTCATTCAAAACAATGCAGCTGTATTCAAAACGCATTTCCCGTAGTAATATTATGTAGTTGGGATTCTCATTCAATCATCACAAATCCATACTAATATTATAAATGCCAAAGTAACTATGTTTATCTGTCTGTCTGTCTGTCTATATGTCTGTATGTATGTTACGCTTTCACGCCTAAACTATTCAACCGATTTTTATTAAATTTGGTACTGGGATAGATTCGAACTTGAGAAAGGACCTAGGCTATGTTTGTTCGCGATAACCGACATCCACGCGGGTGGAGCCGCGGGCGAAAGGGCTCAATATTGAGCCATTATTTATTTGAATATATCGCAATCGTTTTATTGTTTACAAAGCTCCAGGCGATATTAAACCTATCACACTGACATACATGGCTTGCCCATTAAGGTAACATACAATAAAATTCATATCAAACGTACCTACGTAAAAATGTTGCCGCGTAAAAATTTAGATATAAAATAAAACGTTCGAATAAAAGTTTAATACCGAAATGAAATCGTTTTATCTGTGGCGCTGTAACGCTCGGCGCGCGCTCCGTTGCATGCAGATTAGCTGATCTTCCTTTTTCCGACAGCATTCAGAATACTGTCTCAAACATGTGTGAGGGTGGGAATGATATTAAATTTCTTTGTATTGTAACTGAGCCTGGGGTGAAGGGACGTGGCGTGTCTTGAGGAATGAGTGGAAATAAAATGGTTGACTAATCGCTCAATGGAATGTTTAACGCTCTCTTGTGCTGTGGGATATGTATAATTTAGTGGTTTTTTTTTGTTTTGTTTGTAATATAGGGTTGTAAAATATTATGTTTTGAGCATCAATCATATATTTTTTGACATTGAACTACAATTATCTATTAAATTTGTTAGAAGTTAGTTGAAATCAAAGTATGAGCAGTGAACTCGTCACTGAGAAGTGCGCCTCCCCATTCCGGGGGCGAGTCGGGGACACCGTTGTCCCCCCTCCCGAGGAGGGCCAGACCGTAAGAGACGGCCTGGGTCAGCCGGGGTGCGAGGGATATGTCGAAGACAACCTCACCTCCTGCCTAACACCACGACCCACAGTCGGCGCGCGGTTTTAGTCGGTTCGAGTCCGACATAATCTCCCCTTCCGGCTCCGGCAGGGGAGGTATCCGAGGGGATCCGCACGAAAAAAAAAGCTAACCATACATCTTGTGAATTAAGCTTATTACAAATTAACCGTATAAAATGAACATGTAACGAGAAATTACCCACTGCGCGTAGATATATAAAGGGTTCATTAATCAACATCACCTCCCAGAGGAAACTGAACAATTCGTTCATTCACTCATTCATTTGTCAAAATTACCTACTAGCTTTTGTGCGTCGACCAATTATTTTCATGACTGCCAATTAGTGGAAAAGTAAATCGAGGAGGCGGGCGCCTCAAGTATTCGTACAGGTTCACTCAGATTTCATTTTGTGTTTTAGGCTATATTTCACTAGTGAAAATTCACTCAACTAACTTTTTAAAACTAAGGCTGCGTTCTGAAACGGTGCAGTGGTCGTTTCAAAACGCGGCCTCGGCAGGAAACTTAGCGAACTTTTTATTCTTTTTTACTTCCCTATTTTCTTTTCTGTAGGTGACAACGATATTCTTTTTTCAATTTTCGTTTTCTTTGTTACAGATGACGCTTGGATAAAAGGACAAATATCTCACTTATTATAAAAGGTATGTATCCACAGATATAAGAATAGGTATGTCTCTATATTGTAGATAGATAACTAAACTTGTATCATGTATATAGAATGTGGATGTACATGCCTAGGTGCTTAGATTTTTTTGTAAATAGATTGAAATAGATTTCATAAAACCGTTTTATAACCGCTTAAAAGTTATCGTCAATGTTTTATGGTCAGATAATGTGATAAAAGGTACCTTTGATGTGTGTTCTCGATCAGGGGTGCTCGTGCTCTTTCTAATTTTAAATTAAATATGAACCTTATTCCATTTAGATAAGGCTGAAAATATTATAATGAATGCAGTAGAAGGCTGCTTCGCATTGTTGCATAGATACTATTTTAAGTTTCGCTTAACGAAATAAGCTTGGTATTTAATTACCACTAAAACACTGCTCAAGCATATTGCCGCTTGATTAAAAATAACCCTAAGATGATACATATCGGAACAGGTTTAGGGAAACTTTGATATGAAACCAGTAGCCAACAATTAAAACTATATAAAACTAGCTTTTGCCCGCGGCTCCGCCCGCGTGGATATCGGTTATCGCGACAAAACATAGCATATGTCCTTTCTCAAGGTCTAATCTACCCCTATACCAAATTTCATCAAATACGGTTCAGTGGTTTAGGCGCAAAAGCGTGACATACAGACAGACAGTTACTTTCGCATTTATAATATTAGTATGGATTAGAACGGAATAGTTACACCTGTATATAATCTGTGGTTTGAACATAACCTGCTTTAGCCCGTGGTTCACGTAGCTCACGTGGGCTATTGACAAATTGATCGCGATTTTCCCACTATAAATGTGAAAGTTCGGATAGATTAGATTTTACCCCAGGATTTTACGGATACACGCCAGAACGGCTAAACAGATTTGGGTGACATTTTGCAGAGGTAGAATATTAGTCTTAAAAAGTTTTTATCCCATGTACTCGTTCTAGTGAGTGACTAAAAGGTCCATCTCATTCTCGAGTCAACCTGATATTTGTGGTCCTATAGATTGTCAAAGCCTCTAATTTAACACCACAATATGAAGACTCTTAACTTAATCTTTAACATTAACTTACAACATCGCTAAATATAAAGCAAAGTCGCTTGTCCGTCCTTATGTATGCTTATATCTTTAAAACTACGCCAAGGATTTCGATGCGGTTTTTTTTAATGATATAGTAATTCAAGAGGAAGGTTTATACCTATATATAGTACATGCTTAATAAAGTAGAGGGTGCAGCGGGACGGCATCTGACGCCACGCGTGCGGAAAAAAGTTGGCGGTACGAAGTTCGGCGGGTCAGCTAGTATATGTATAAAATATAAAATAAGCAAGCTCAAGTGGCAATGACCTGGCCACGTCTGTCGAAAGACCGATGGTCGTTGGAGCAGACGAGTCCTAGAGTGGAGACCGCGAGAAGGCAAACTGAAGGTAGGACGCCCCCTAGCCAGATCGACTGTCGACCTGAAAAAGGTGGCTGGGATAGACTGGATGCAGAGGATCAGGGGAAATAGCGCACATTGGGAGAGGGCTATGTCCAGCAGTGGACTGTTGTGGGCTAATTGATTGATTGATATGTATAAAGCATACGGAGTTGAAGTGTCTGTTTATAATGTTAGTATTTAAATCAATACATGTGTAAGTAGGTAACTAAAACATTTTTTTACTTTTGTCAATTTTTTTGTTCTGGCCAAACTCCGAAATGTTTGGGTTGATTTTCAATGTTCTGATATCTGATAAACATAAGGCATAATATTGTACTATTTTTGTTTTAGTTTTATAGAAGAAGAATTAGAGTACGGAACTCATTTTTTTTTCAAATAAATTTGAAAATGAATGAGAACATTGAAAACGAAGTCATGGGTAGCAGCTAGTGGTCGAATAACGAACCACAAAGTTTTATTACAATGTTAATAGCCAGTACGACGGATGCACTTAATAAACATTAAAATGTGTTTTATTGGTAATTAAAAGCTAAAAGATTAATTAGAAGAGAAAGTTACAACCATTTTTAACGTGTGATCTTCTAATCTTGGGGTATAAAAGTGCACTGTATACGCTTACTATTGCTCGATTTACACACAGCCACCGTGGCGTGGCGGTAGTGCACGCGACTGCCACGCAGGAGGCGCGGCTTCGATTCCCGCTCAGTGCAAATATTTGTATGCATGAATATGGCTATTTGCATTGGTCTGGGTGTTTCTATGTGTAATATGTATGTATTTACAAAAATAAGGATATTAGTATGTTTGTCCGCATTCTATATTCCATAACACAAGCTATAATAGCTTACCATGGGTCTAGATAGCGTTGTGTAGAATGTTGTGGAATATTTATTTATTATTATTATTTATTTATATATATTATCTTGTACCTAAAATGTAATCAAATTGTGCTCTATACGCGCAGTACACGTTTCTTTTGAATTTGAAGCTAGCACCGGGTGCTACTGTGGTGGACGAGCTCTAATTCACCAATTATAGATTACAAAACTATCTGCGCGCGCCAGGACCTTTTATATAGAGCCAGGGTTTTATCCGAACCAAGCGTTTCAGTGCGAGAAGGAGGCGGCCGGTCGGGTCCGGACTAGACTTCGGGCCCGGGAAGCCCGCGCAGAGCGAAGGCGAACCGGACGTCGAAGGTCGCAGAACGACCTCCGACGTCCGGTTCTTTCCCGGTCCGGTTCGTTCTCCAGTCCCGGTTCTTTTAAACGGGGCGTGAAAAGTCATCCCATGAGGCCGTCAAGCTGAGTGCCACCACTGTCACATCTTTACGATGGTAACCCTCTTTCCGAGACTTTGCCTTTAGCTTAACATCAGGCGAGGTGAAATCAAATTGACGTGTCCTTTATAAAAAAAGGGTCCAAGATATATGAATCGAGCAATACGTATCAATCATCATCTTTGCATTAGTCTCACTCGCATCCGAGGTTATCTCCACGGAGCCCGGGATCTCTTTACTCCTTCTCCTAGATATTATTTATACTGTTGATTGATGGCAGTTGGTGGAATTCATTGTTATACATATTGAGACCACTTGTACTTTTCCACAATATTTATTCTATTACACCTGACCGGTTTCGCCTTACGGCATTCTCAAAGTTTTACATTTACCAAAGGTTTTTTGATGTTCTGAGAATATCCATGCCGCTTATACCTATTTAAATAAAAGGATAACCTGTTCTAGGGCATCTTCTGCCAATTTAACGGGTGAATCTACTTGCAGGTTACTGAATTAGCCATGGCTCCCCCTCCCCCTGATCCACCCATAAATTTATTACGAACGTAGAATCTCTAGAACAACGCTAGTTATGTCCTTTGAAATGGATTCAGGTCTGTATTTTATATGAAACACGATTCTCATCCCAACTCCTTGAATGTCCTTTACATGAAACATTAGACAACCACAGTACCAAATGATCAAGAAACAGCCAACACAGCATAGGTAATTACGTAGGTACGTATATATATAAATGCATTAACTATAGCACAAAGGGGTCCAAATGGAATAGCTGAAAGGGATTGGTATGGGAATCGAATCGGCTTTTCGTGGCACGTTTAATTGATACCGCTATTAGCACTGCAGTGTCTACTATTTTGTGTTAGTGCGGGACATGGGAAATAGGAACATTGTTAAAACTTTCTTATTGTTTAGATATTTATTATTTTATACTTTATTGTACACAAGGTAAATAAATATCATTAAAGTCACTTACAGGCAGTAACAGCACAATGGCATAAATGGTGCAATGCTATAATCGCAGCGATTTCTAACTTTCTAAGGGCCGGCCGGCGCTCATTTTCGGCATCGGCAAGCTTCAGATTTTTTGGCCAGGCATAGATTATCACTCATCATCCACATAGAGACGTTAGTCCTGTTTGCATCCGAGGCCACGGTGCCCTCGGAGCTCAGGGTCCGCCTTCGGGCTCTTCCTCCTCCACTTCGCATGATCTTTGGCGTCCAAGGTAGTGAGACCGTATAGATTATCACTATCATCATAAAATTGAAATTTCAATGACGATCGTTGACAATCGTCGGCATAGATCGGCATTCTGCAGCGCTATGGTTTTTTTTTTTTTTTTTGACCGTGGGGGAAATCCTTCATGGATGTTATGCCGGACTCCTACCGACTAAAACCCCCACGGTATCACCCAGCAGCCTATAGATGGGAGCCCCGGGTAAGCCCTCGGAAGGATGTCCCAGGGCTCCCAACAGACTCATAGGAGAGGGGAGGCGTGCGTGAGTCCGTCACGTCACGCTGCCGTCATGGGCCTGCTTCTGTAAGGACGATGAGCAGCCAACTCACCGTCCTCAGGCCCCCGGTCATGGAGGCCGATGGTCTTCGGCCCAAGCCGCCGACTGCGGAACTCGGGTGGGAGAGTTCTCTCCCGCTCCCGCCCCGCCGCCGCCTCCTTCACGAGCATGACCTGCTCGCAGAAAGAGGCGGCGCAGTCCCACTTACTCCCGCTGGAGACCATGGCTCCCACCATGGTCTCGAGCGAGAGAGTGTCCACGCCCAAACCCACCACGAGGACCTGGCGCTGTTGCGCCCACGCCGTGCACTCCACCAGCGTGTGGAGCGCTGTGTCATCGCTGCGGTCCCCGCAGTGCTGACAACCGGCCGTGGTTTCCCGGTGTCTTTGCCACAGATACCTACCGAAGCTACCGTGCCCGGTAAGCATCTGTGACAACCGGTAGGAGAGAGCACCATGTCTCCTCTCCAGCCACTCGTCCATGACCGGTCTGACGGCCGCGATTGTGGCGAATCCCCCCTTTGGTTGCTCAAGTCGCACCTTCCATGTCTCCACGGTTTCCTGGTGGAGCTGGGACCGCTGGGCCTCGATTTCTCGAGACGCAGGCCATTGGCCCCGCTCCAGCGCCTCCTTGCGCCATTTAAATAGAGACGCAAGGGCTATCGCTTCCAGGTCGCATGGAGGGGTCCCGGCTAAGAGACATGCCGCCTCACCTGAGATCGTGCGGTATCCCCTTATCACCCTGACGGCCATCGCCCTCTGTGGGCTCAGCAATCTAGCCACATTACTGGCCGTCAGGGGGCCCATACGGGGGCCCCGTATAGGGCCATACTTCGCACGATCCCCAGGTACAGTCTCCTGCAGGGAGCGTTGGGTCCCCTGATGTTGGGCATCAGCCGTGCGAGTGCAGCTGACACCCCCCTCAGTTTTGGGACCAAACTTCGGAAGTGATGTCCGAAGTTCCACCGGCCATCGAGTACGAGCCCCAGATACTTCATCGAGGGCTCGATGCCGATGCTGACGCCCCCTACCTGTAGGCTGGATCCCGCAGGTGGCCCCATCCGAGGTCCGTGGAAGCACAGAGCCTCGGACTTGTGAAGGGCGACCTCGAGACCCAGCCGCCGTATCCGACCCACGACTTGAGCAGCGCTATGGTTAGCAATTAAAGTTCAATCTTATATCTATAATTTTACGATCTATTGTTATTTGACAAATACAAATCCTGATGCTTGCCAGTGCGCCGGCTCTAAGCCTTTCCAGGGTTCCGTACCACAGAACGTAAAGCAAACCTTATAAGATCAGTCTGTTATCCGTTTCTTTGTCAAGACCATAGGCGTATCTGTCAAAATCAAGATAAAGCACGAGATAAGTACGAATGTTGCTCCCGGGCATGCCACAGGGATTAGCGCTCAAATGATGACGCTGAATATTAGTAGAACAATAATTATACCAAAAATAAAGTTTATCTACCTTAGTAACCAAAATTGTCACCCAAGTCATCAGTGATCCCATACTCCCACAGCAAGGGACCTCACGTTACGGTTAAAGAACATCTCGATGAGTCATATTCCGACTATAGGCTTAGACGGTGGCCTTTGTACCTTTTTTTCTGTGGAAATTCCCTCAGATACCTTCTTGCCGGAGCCGGAGGGGGAGGTTAAATAAATATTTCATAAATAAATAAATAAATATTCCACAACATTCTACACAACGCTATCTAGACCCATGGTAAGCTTTTATAGCTTGTGTTATGGAATCTAGAATGCGGATAAACATACTTATATACTTTTTTTTGTAAATACATACATATTATACATAGAAACACCCAGACCAATGCAAATAGCCATATTCATGCATACAAATATTTGCACTGAGCGGGAATCGAACCCGCGCCTCCTGCGTGGCAGTCGCGTGCACTACCGCCACGCCACGGAGGCTGTCACTCAGGCTGTTATGCTATATGCATGCTTTTATGTAAATGATTCTAGGGTGGGTCTTATTTTCTGGCATATATATTAACTATATAGGTATTGATGCTAATTCTGTCGTGTCAAAACTCCACTTGACACAAATTAGATTAGCATTAAAATCGAACACGGCCATCGACCGTTGTGATTAAATTAATACTTCCAAACGATTTTACTATCAAAACAGTGTCCAAAATCTTTTTTTTACGAAACGACTACAATCTGGGTGTACATTTTTTAGAGACTATTGCGTATTTTATTATATTATATTAGTTAGTTTTGATACAACAGAATTAGGATCATTATCTACTTAACTTGCCAAAACTATGTCACCCGAGTCATCAAAGATCCCAAACCATCCCAAACTCCCACAGCAAGGGACCACGTGATTCGGCCAAACAACATCTCAATGAGTCATTTTCCGACCATAGACATCGGCTCACAGACAAACCGTCTATTTTTATGTCGGCCTAAGCATGTATGTGGTTACTAGGCTTTTAGTAAAATGTTCTTGGTGGGGTTTTATTTTCATGTCTGCATATTTTCATAGTTATAAGAGCACTCTGTTGATCAATCGCTTTCGGAACTAGTTGAAAATGAAAACAATTTGAGTGCCTAAATATAGGTAGTTTTTAAACGACTTCCAACATTAGGAGAGGCCTATGTCCAGTAGTGGACTGTGATAGGCTAATTGATTGATTTAAACGACTAGAAATGTTATAATGGTTTTGTTCGTAGTAATGAGCCATAATGGTGTGGCCAATAAACCTCTTTCCGTGGACCTATGGTATTCTCTAAAGTAAAGCCAACGAAGCGAGAGAACAAGGGTAAACAAACTTTCAACGGTTCCAAACATTTTCATTTGAAAATTATTACGTATCACTTCAAGCGCATTCCAGACAGGATTGAAATTGCTCATAAGATGGCGGACTTGAAAGTTTAGAACCGCTGCTGTGCTGACAGCTTTCCTGTACTACGAAACACGCAACGACAGCTGTCGCTCGGCCACTGTCGCGTACGTGTGACTTGTGCGACAAGGGCAGAGAAAATAATCGCTAGTTATCGCAACGTAACTCAGGTCGCTTTGTTCACCTTTTTTCTCTCTTCTCGTTGGCTTTACTTCAAGCGGTAAGCATTCTTTAGTCCCACAAACCACGTTATAGGGGTGGAATTATTGCCATCAACCGGGCATTTTGTCATGGACTGTGTTGTATATTGGTAGATAGTGTATAAAGAGTCGGAGTCACACAAATACAATTTACATGTATGTAATATAAACAGACACACTATACACACAAGTGCCCGTAATGGCTATTGTTCGCACAGGGGTTAAAATATTGCGCTAAACCAGGCATCGATGGTACTTGCAAGTTTAGTAAAGCCGTGTGCAGAGTGTCTAACATTGTTGCACTGCTACTAATATGTATCATCATTGTCATTACGTAATATACCTAACAGTAGAAAGATATATAAAACTAAAACCCGACTACCGAAAAATCACGTTTTAAAAACTAACAAACAAGAAAATATCAAGGATAGCCGTGGTCGTATGCCACTTTTCCCTAGAATGTATTGTATTGTTAGAGTAAGTGGCATACGACCACGGCTATCCTTGATATTTTCTTGTTTGTTAGTTTTTAAAACGTGATTTTTCGGTAGTCGGGTTTTAGTTTTAAACTTTATTTTTTATTTATATTATTTTGGGGCAAGGTAAAGCTAATAATTTATACATATTTGAAATGTGCTTCTTAAGCCCTTTCAATTGATACCAAACACGGCATATTTATCTCAAATTTATTTTTTCACACAGTACCTTATGAGCGCTAGAGGGCGCCACACAAGATTGAGTGACACATCATATAGCCTATAACCATCGGACGATCAAGCCGCTTGTAACGATACCTCATTTGTCCCGTTCTAATAAGTAGTTGAGGAGCTATGAGGGAACAAATGAACATACATACATACATACATACATACATACATACATACATAGCCTGTCAAAATCATAACCCTCCTTTTGGCTTCGCCGTAGTCGGGTAAAAAGCTGTTACAGAGATACATCTGTTCGCTTCACACACAAATCAAAAACACAGAAAGCTGTAAATTTATGAACCAAATACCCGACAAAATACAGGTTGCAAATACTGTCAACAGAATAAATCATGTTGCGTGCAGTACCCCACGATATTAATTAAACACGGCCAATATTATCGAAACACTGAAACCCAGGTGTAAAATGATCTTCCCCTCGTGGAAAATTGGAAAACGCGGATATTGGCTGCACAGAGACCGACCCTATTAATTGGTGCCATTTATCTTTTGAACGTAACCGTAACCTCTACAGTGTACACGATTGGTCACGGAAACATCCGAAGGGTGCCGATCGTCGGGAATTGTCACAGAGTAAATATACTGTAGATATGACATGACATGATCTGGTTAAATCCGTCAGTTAATTGGTCGCCTAGACCGTTAATAAACGTTGACATACAATGAAATGGCTAAAGAATAATTGGTCAAGTAATTGAACGAAAAGTCACGTAGTCAGTCATTCAGTTAAATTAGACTGACTGATGGATTACCTACTGATTACTCCATCAGATTTAGTGAGCGTAGTCGAGAGATTGCTCTTCTTAAAACGGCTTTTATTTCGTCCTGCTCAAAAGTAACCTAATATGAAGGGTATGGCGGAGGTCTCTGCTAGACTAGGAAACTATCTACAAAGCCGAGGCAAACTGATCGTAGCCGGAACTTTTTCGATGTTCTGGTACTACACAATAATGTTCTATGTCGTTTACAAACGTTTGTTTAGGAATGTTTATTTAGTTATATCAAAGTATTAAATATTTGTTGAGGTGGTGTGTCTGCGCCGTTTGTATAAACAAAACCTTTTGATCCAATAAGTAGTTGAACCCAAACTCAATTGCTTCGGTGCACAGGTGTCTCTATTTTCTTTCAATTTCCCCCGTAGTAAACAAAACGTGTTCAACTTACGTTGTTTCCGAACGATTTACCTCGGGTTTTTACGGGAAACTAGTGCTACGGAGCCGTTTTCCTTTAAATTGCGTTATCAGTATCTAGGTATTAAATTAAGTAGATTATTATCGAATTCAATAACTATACCGCTTAATAAAATAATTCTTATTGAATTGACTACATTTCTATATCATTAACCATAATCGATATCGAAAAAATCTTGTCATGTTTGTTATATTATAATACTGCGTGTGTATCTATCTGTAGGTACATACACCAGACAGTAAATTAAGATATTCATTTATTAGATCCCTTCGATAATATTTATCAAATAGTGACTTGAAACTATATAGCAAATAATAATGAGCCATTTTCTCTTCCAGATGGACAGCCCGAGTGGTTGGTGGTCGCGGCGGCATCGCTGTAGGTGAACCTATCACAAGATGGTGCAGGCGTGGCTGCACGTGGTGGTCGCCGCCCTTGCGCTGGTGACTGCCCACGCTTACCTCATCCTCGTGCCAGACTCCGCACCCCCGGGACACGTGGTCCTCGACGCCGCCGTCTACAAACTCGGTTCAGAACGCACCTACAACATCGACGTACACAGAACAGCTAACTTCGTTCACCACATTCTCCGAGTCAACAGAACCAGCGGTCTTGTCACTCTTCGCAAAAGGCTCAGATGCGATGGAGTCCTCTACCCAAATCTCTTCACATTCTACGTCGACTCCACTTCAGATCGAATTAGGGATATCGATTATTACAGTCTACCTATTCGATTACTGGTTACTGGAGAAGACTGCAGCCGAAGACATGCTGAGTTATATGATATCGATTTCGACCGCGTGTACGATGAAAAAGATTCAGCGTTACAGTACGAAGACGAATCGATTCCCATCAGGGATAAAAGAGAAGTGATATATCAAGAGAGTATAGACTGGAGGTTGCTGGAAGCCGATGATTTAGTTTCTAGTCAGTATAGTGTATTGTCCACGGCGTATCCGTGGATGAACTCGATGTTCGAAGACTCCGTAGCGAGAAACAGGAGTAGGAGGAAACGATCTCACAACTTAATACCATTCGATATGGCCATAGATGTAAAAATAGCTGAAGCGAAGCAATGGATATCTGAAACGTACGCCAGCTTCGCAATACCGACTACGGATCGATGGCAAGGGATTTGTCTGAAGCGATCTCAATTCGTGAATTCTCTTACCGCGTTCCTGCCAAGGACTGTGCAGAAAATGTGTAAAGTGCAATTTTTAGATGTGAGTGATCCAAGATTCGTTATCGAGTCGAGTCAAGGTGACTTGGTGGCGAGTGAAGATGTCTGTATACAGGAACCAATGTGGAAAGTGTCAGTGCTTTTTACGTTTAATTGTGATAAGGCTAACATCGTGGACTCAGATCATCGGTTGAAGATAGTGTATCACCATCAAGAGCTGAACGATACTGATATAGCTAGGAGAGTGAAGAGGGAGTTGCGGAATCAGTCGCCTTACTTCGAGCAGGCGTTGTACGTGGCGTCTGTGGCTGAAGAACAGCCTTCCGGAGTGGTTGTTACCACTGTCAGAGCTCGGTAAGTCCAGAAAACACTTAACATTTTACACTTACACTTTTCATACATATCACACTTTTTTACTAAACTCTCTTTTCCTTGCAAGCGTCAATACCATTTGCATTCAAAGCCACCTTAGTCTGCTCTGAATCCTACGCCTCCATTTCATGATTTGTTTAATTTTGGCTTTTACGGGGCCAACCGTCTGTTTTCCTATTCCTTATTTGTTTTTTTTTTTGGGTATAATGTTTTTAAATAAAGTGTTGAACCTACATCACAAGCTATGCCTAGTTCGCGTCTAGATGTGATATGCTTAGAATAAAATCCATACTAATATTATAAATGCGAAAGTAACTCTGTCTGTCTGTCTGTATGTTACGCTTTCACGCGTAAACCACTACCAATTTTGATAAAATTTGGTATAGGGGTAGATTAGACTATGAGAAAGGACATAGGCTATGTTTGGTCGCGATAACCGACATCCACGCGGGCGGAGCCGCGGGCAAAAGCTAGTCATTTATAATAGCGTCCATATATATACTTGGTAATGTCATTCTAATTGCAATCTATTATGCGGATTAATGACTTTTACATCTCTTTAACCCTAGTTAAGTCCAGGATGTAATCATTATCGTAGTGTCGCTTAACATGACACCTATACTCTATTTGTTTAGGTACTTAAAAAAAGGTAAACAAGAAAAATGGTGGATTTCAGAGATAGTCAACCGTCAATGACAATAGTATTTTTGTGCATGATTATGGGCAACATAAAGACTACATTTACCTTACTAAATAATTTTAAAATTTATAATATTAAACTCACACGTTCAACACATTCACAAAATTATAATCACAATTAAATTTAAAGTGATTTCAAATTCAATCACTAAATAAAATTTTAGTCTGAGTCCGAAGAACTATCACCAACACTAATTACAAAGCGATTATAGGTTTCGTCTATTATCTCATCTAGGGATGACATCTTCTCCTCTTCTTTGCCAGCTCTTTAAGGTACCGAATAATAACAATAAATACAAACTACAAACTGCGAATTGACTTTGACAGTCACGCACGTATGGCGCTATCTGGACAAAACTGTTTTGAATATCTGTCTTTTTAGTTTCTTTATGGTAGGCACGGTGCAATAGTTTTTAAAATCATTCTAAATAATATAGTTATTATAGTTTTTCAGCTTAGGAAATAATAAATGCAACTTAATATTAAACAAAGAAGTTAAATATAGAAAAATATACGATAGAAATGGATTTTAAGTTCTAAAATGATTTTATTTTGGTTTCTTTTTATTTCGGAACGAAAAATGCCCCTATAGAAGAACCCTTTTTACGATTTGTTTACCTTTTTTTAAGTACCTAAACAAATGGAGTATAGTGACGAACCGTCTGTTTTAATTGACTTCAACAGAACTTTTATGGACCCATCTATTTTATGTTTTCCGGAGCCATTGTTAGGGGACGGATGTACCAGCGGATTATACTGCTTATTACAATCAAACCTTATGATATGATATAAGTTTACAAGTGTAATAAATGGCCATACTGGTACAGACTCGGAGAGGGGGAGAGTGGCATATGGAAGTTTCAATATTTGCTATCATTGGAATCTACTAGATTAGATTAGAATACTACTGGAATTTCTACAAAATTTGGCTCATTCTCCCCTAAAGTAAAACCCGTGTAATTGTCAACCTTATCCGCCTCCATATTTTATTATTTTAAACCGTCTCATATCCCACTTGAATGAACGAAATTCTGAATATTTACGTGCGATATCACCCATATTCACCAACTAAAAAGGGCGAGCTTATTGGCGCCAATGAAGCAATTTTTCATGAACTTTATTAGTTTTATAATAATCTGAAATTATGCAGATAAGGTTCAGAGTACTACTTAATTAACACCCTTCCAACGTACTGGTCATTAAAAACGGACCAGCGTTTGTCAACCTTTTTTATTGCATTAGTTTGGGTTGACAACCCAAGGTGAGTTGGGGTTATCAGTAATTGTCTTAGGGCACACAAAATACTCGTTTTGATTTAAAATAATTGCTTTATAAGTCATATTTATTAATCAGATATAGGTACGTACTCATACCCACATTTAATTTAGACGTCCAATGAATTCCACCCAGCTTGTACTATCTGGATGGAATATATTAGATTTCTGAATTAAGTGGTACGGTACTGTATTTCGGGACTTATCTAAACGTCATGTAGGCCCATAAAGTGTTATCGGTGAAACGGGGTGAACAGGGGTGAATACAAACAAAGTAGTTAAATAAATATTGCAGTTATTTTTCTGAGGACTGTTTCACTGTGGTTGTTTTAATGTGTGTGGCTTATGGGAGTCCACCAATACTTTCTTTACGGTATAGCGGAGTCGGATGTTAGTCGCGTCCTTCAAAACCAAATCAAGAGAAAGAATAGCAGAGCGGAGAGAACTCCAAAGTATAAGCTCAGCTGCATGCCAGGGCTAACACCGCCGTGAAGAGATGACTTCATTCTGATTGTGATTAGTAAGACAATAAAATTATGGAGAACACACTTTCCAATTGTTAAATTACATTATAGGATCTTACTAATCAGACTATTTATACTGTTGATTGATGGCACTTGGTGGAACACACACACACACACACAAACACATTTGTGCATGCATGCTTTCATTCTTTTTTTTCACTTATCTAAAAAAATATATTTATTATGTTATTTCAAGAAGAAATTTAATCTTGTATTGTTGTCATAATGGCGTGAAGGTGACTGGGTACCACGCCACAGGGAATCCTAGTGTGGTATCCAGGGAGCAATTCAATTGTACATTTGGTTCCGACAAGAAAAAAAAAAATTTAATTTAATTTAATTGAAAACACACTTGTACTTTTTCCACATTATTTAATATAATGACCTGACCGGTTTCACCTTACGGCATTCTCAAAGGTTTTCATCGCCTGACCGGTTTCGTCTTACGGCATTCTCAAAGGCTTACATTTATGTTAACATTAAATTATAAACCTTTGAGCAAGCAAATCACTGTATCTAAAGTATGTAAAGACCAAAAATAAAAAATGCCCGCTGAGTTTCTTGCCGGAGTCACCTCAGGTCTGGGCCGCGTTTCAAACCGGTGCCGGTGGTCCATTTGCTAAACTAGTCTTTCATATTTATTTTTATATTGACATTTTGTAAGTTCCGATTTAATTGCCAATGCAAAATAAATGATTTTGAATTTGAATCAGACCGTCATAATTAGAAGTAGGTACCTACTAATTATTTTTCCATAAACCTGTCCCTGTCTGTTATTTTCCTGGTCTAAGGAACAATACTGTACCGATTACCTGTATTGATTACCGGATAAGAATACGGGTGACGGAAGAAGGGACCTCTCCCCTAGTAATTATCCCGGTGTCTTCAAAAAGAGGGTGCATTTGTTTTTTTTTTAATACAGTTTTATTAGATTCGCCATTAATTGACTATGTGGTATTAAACAAATCTTGTAAGTCGATATGGCAATTTCTAAGGTTGAATTTCACCAATAAAAATCCGTTCAAATAATCTGGATACCTACTTTTGCTCAATTAAAACGTAATATGGCAGTTTAGTGTAAATTGATTGATTTGTGTAATTGAGTGTAAATTGACCTATGTAAGAAAATCTTGGAATCTTAATTTGACCGACTTCCCGGTCTTCGATTATGATGAAATTTTGCACACGCTCTGAGTTCTGATGACAATACATGACTAGCTAAGAAACGTCATTATAAATCAAATATGGCGGCCTGCCCAAGATGGCGGACTGGCTGTTTGAAATCCACCCCCATGATATGGGTATCTAATTATAATAAATATAGACTTTTCATAATAGTCACGTCAAATAATAGTGACTTGAATCCAATATGGCGGACGTCCAAGATGGCGGACAGGCTATAAATATTTTAATGCTTGCTAAAAGCGTGTTTTTTAGTTTTTGAAACTATTTATTTTCTCACTGGCCAGGTAATTTGAGTATATTCGACTGGTTCGACTTGGACACAATCACTTCATCATACTCTAGACGAGATGTTACCTGTTTAATCCTACACGAAAATAATATTTAAACCGGTTATAACATCAAACCAACATGTTCTAAGCTTATCACGTGCTTCCAATCATACATAATAACATGTAATTCAGGTGAGATTTGGCTCAGCATTTCTAAATTATGGCTACTCTCACACATTTCTTGCTTACAAGCGGATTACGCGCCGTAATTCGCTTAATAAGCGAGCTCACTGTTTGAAAAAGTTTCTAACGCTCAATTACCTATTAAGTTAGGGTCGAAAATGCTTGAAGAGATTATGAAGACTAGACAAGTTAAATGATATAATTCATTGAGTGAAAGTGAACTTTTTTTTTGTGCGGAAATCCCCTCGGATACTTCCCCCGCCGGAGCCGGGAGGGGAGGTTATGGCGCACTCGAACCGACTAAAACCGCACGCGGACCACTGAGGGTCGTGGTGCTAGGTCGGAGGTGAGATTGTCTTCGACATATCCCTCGCACCCCGGCTGACCCAGGGCCATCCCTTACCATCTGGCGCTCTTCGGGGTCTGGCCCTCCTCGGGAACGTGAACGTACACTTTACACTCAGCGTCAGAAATGCGAAAACGACGGAATCTCAAAAGACCTTAAAATGTTCGTATTGAGAGCTGATCAAACTGTTTTATTAATTTAAATTGTAATAATGTGAATTGTAAAGGTGTTTGTAAATATCACAACAATCCGTCAACAGGAAGGGGGGAAACACAAAATAAGGATTTAAGGATCATTTTGAGCACTTTGTTCATCAATATCTTTCTGATGCTGACTGTACACCTGAACACTGTAGAACCACTGTCGTGATTCGTTTGGTGAAACATATATCCATACTCCCATACTAATATTATAAATGCGAAAGTAACTCTGTCTGTCTGTCTGTATGTTACACTTTCACGCCTAAACCACGGAACTGATTTTTATGAAATTTAGTATAGGGGTAGATCAGACCTTGAGAAAGGGCATAGGCTACGTTTGGTCGCGAAAACCGATATACACGCTAGTCTAACATAATTACAAGTAGGTATTATAACAATCTTCATCGGGCATCCCACCACGCTTTTGTCGATAAAATATTTTTTTATCTAATCTCGAAATAATAGATTTCTATTTTATTTTTAGATTATCCTTTATTAAAACGTATTTTCTTACGTATTCATAATACACCTCTGCATACCCCTTCGGGGATTAAGAAGCGTGATTATTATGTATGTAGTTGTTTGACCCAACGCCTATAATTAAAGTCTTCCGACTCGCACTTGACCGGTTTTTTGTTTTGAATTAAAGTGCGTTTAGTAGCACCTGTTACAAATGTAATAAAAGTAATCATAATTCATCGCTTAAAAAGTTTTGATTTATGTTCGCTTTGTGATTTAATATTTAGACCTTTTTTGAGTTGTTATGGAACAGAAACGAAAAATAAGAAGATAATTAATTAATCTACTACCCTTCACCTGTGACTAATACAGTTTGTTTTTTTTTTAAAGAAAAGTAGAACCGAAGTTACTAATATTGCCACTAACCCCTACAACAAAGCTAAATTGCTTCTGCTAGGAGTGGATTCACGTTGGTAGTGTACTGGCCAGGATTTGAACCTGGGACCTCTCAATCGTAAGGCCGACTCCTTAACCACTAAGCTACCGATGCTTGAATTGATTCTGTTCCTGCATTATCATCATCCCGGTTGCATTCAGCCAAGCGCGGCGTCTGCTGTCCTATACTTTCTCTTTTTATTAATTCTGGCTTGAGCAACTGCTATCTGTCAATCATCAGGTGTGTCGACTCCCAGTAAGTAGTAAATCACAGTAGTATAACGTAAATATTAGAATAGTAGGAAGTTACAATACCATCTTCCGGAACCATTAGTAACGGCGGGAATACACGGTGCCTAATTGCATTGTTCAACTGACATGACACTTCAATTAAGGGCCGAGTCCGCGGAGCGCACGACTCAAAATCTGTCAAAATACAGACGCAGCCGTGCACGCACACATCACCGAGATGCACAGTGGGCTGCAAGACGCTCTTTACCAGTCAAAATAATGGTGAAAATTGTCTTACCAATGATGAAAAAACTATTTTAAGCCTTGTGGTTAGAGTGCATTTTTGAGTAATATGATTTATTGTGACGTATCACGTCTGTCAATTACATTTCGTATCTCTTTTCTTCTTATACATTCATCCCTGTCATATTATGTTACGTGACGTCATTGCCATGTCTTTTGTTTCAGTGTCATACATAGCATGTTCAACTTTTCACAGAGATTATGAGATTTCGAACTAAATAAGGCTGGGGACATACCTACAACTAATTGTTGATATCTGAGGATACTGAAAATACTCATAAAATTAAAATGCCCACCGCGTAGACAGATCATACCTGCCAGTTACGTACAAAAGAAACGATATTTAAAAGCCCGAATTACAAAATTCCGAAGTTCAAACCTGTACGAAATATCAAACTACGAGATACCGAAGATCACATTAGTTTATATTTTATGTATAGAGCGCGCATATAAATGTAAATGTATAGGAGCCGAGCACGACAATTTGACTTCTCGTCGCCTGACGGTAAGATAAGGGCAAAGTGTTAAGAAAGGGCCACCATTACAAACACGTACTTATTTAACAATGGTGGCACTCAGCTTGACGACCTTACTAGATGCCGATCCGATTGTCGTTTAGTGGTAGTGGCGTGCTCTGAAGAGTGGAATGGTGTAAGAAAAGAAAATAGCTTTTTTTTTTATACAGGACACGTCAATTTGACTTCACCTCGCCTGATGTTAAGCTAAAGGCAAAGTCTCGGAAAGAGGGTCATCATCGTAAACATTTACAATGTTAACAGTGGTGGCACTTAGCTTGACGGCCTCATTAGATGCCTTTTCACGCCCCGCTTAAAGGACCCGGGACTGTAGGAAGAAGGAAACACGTGAGCTGGCAGGGAATTCCAGGTCTTAGTGGTGCGGCAGAGGAATGAATCACTGAAACGCTTGGTTCTAGCAGGTATACTCTGCACCGTAAATGGATGGCATCTTAGCCCTGCACGTGTCGTCCTGTGAAGGAAAGGGGAGGGTGGGACTAATTGGAAGAGCTCGTCAGAACATTCACCATGGTAGAGACGGTAGAAAACTGCCAAAGACGCAACATCTCTACGCATCTGCAAAGGCTCGAGGGTGTTCGTGACCTCAGGATTCCCAATAATGCGGACCGCACGTCGCTGCAACCTGTCGAGAGCATCTAATAAGTACTTTGCGGAGCCGTCCCAGAGATGTGAGCAGTATTCCACGCAGGAACCAATTTGGGTCTTGTATAGAAGACACCGCTGCTCCGGCGTGAAAAAACGTCTCACTCTGTTCAGGACTCCGAGTTTACGCGAGGCTGATTTGATGATACTCTCGATATAGTTTTTGTTATTTAGTTTGCAGCGAACATCCATACCGAGGATAGTGAGGTGATCCTGCAGTGGCAGTGGTGTGCTCTGAAGAGTGGGAAGGGAAAGGAAAGGAGATACCTTTGCTGTAAACGCACATGCCTGGGTCATCTTGGCATTGAACTCGACCAGGTTCCTAGCGCCCCATTGAGAAATGTGGTCCAGGATCCGGTCCAGCTCAGTGACAAGAAGCTGCCTTTTTTCCGCGATATCAGACTGCTTGGCCGCAGGATGCGCGTAATAACTCCCGTGTAAGGTGCTGTCGTCTGCATAGCAGTGAATGTTTCCGTTACAGAGCATGTCATTGATATGCAGAAGAAAGAGAGTGGGAGATAAGACGGAACCCTGCGGCACGCCAGCATTTACCTTTGCTGTGCCTGCGTCTTTTTAGCATTGAACTCCACCAAGTTCTCAGAGCGCCATTGTAAAATGTGATCCACGATCCGGACAATCTCAGTGACAAGAAGCTACCCTTTTTCATCGATATCAGACTGTGTAGCCGCAGGATTTCCGTGATAACTCTCGTGTAAGGTGCTATCATCTGCATAGCAATGAAAGCTGAAGAAAGAGAGTGATGGGGAGAGAGGACACGAATACGGCGATCCTGCAGGCACCTAGCAACCCAATTGCACAGTTTCAGGGTCCGTCTTGCAGCTCTTCTTCCTACATTTCCTCCCCGGCTGGAGCCGGGTGGGGAGGTTATGTCGGACTTGAACCGACTAAAACCACACGCTGACTGAGGGTCGTGGTGCTAGGCCGGAGGTGAGGTTGTCTTTGGCATATCCCTCGCACCCTGGCTAACCATCAGGGCCATCCCTTGCGGTCTGGCCCTCTTCGGGAGGAGGAAAACCAGCACTCGCCCTAGAGTGGGGAGGCGCGATTCTTAGCACGCCGCCGCCGTGGCCTGCTTCTGCTGGGGTAACAGGCGGCTCTATCCGTCAGAGTTGCCTGCGCACGCGGGTGGTGTGATCTGGAAGTCTCTCTCTCTCTCACGCCGCCACTCCCGTTCCGCCATCTCCTTCACGACCATTAGAAAGAAAAAAAAGGAGGACGCAGAAGGAGACGCTGGCCACCCACGCGTCCGCACAGCGGACCATCGCCGTGAGCGAGGTGGCGAGGATGAGAACTCTCACTCCCAGGGCCGCCACGAGCTCCCACCTTGCCGGCCACTCGGTGAGCTTGTGCAGTCCCGTGACGTCGCTCGCGTCGCAATGATGGCACTCGGACGTTCGCTCCTTATCGATCAGACGCAGATTGACGTGATCGTACCAACGAAGGCGGCTCTCTTGCGTATCTGCGACATTGCGATACATAAGGCTTCTAATCCAGTGCACCAGGTCTACTGGTGGTCGCACTAACTCGTACCCGCGACTCCTGCGACTCTAGTGATGCTGCTAAATATGAATCAGTATCTTTAATATAACATAAGCCAACGAAACTTTTTTTATTACTAATATGTACGGAAACAGCTACTTTACAATATACATATATACCTACTTACCTATACAATCATATAAAATAGACCATGAAGTTAGTATCTAATTATAATTTCATTACAACAGAACCTAAAAATATTGTTTCTACAAAAAATATTTTAACTAGGTATATCCCCAACTTTACAGTTCAAACCTTAAAGGAAGTATGTCAAAATCTGATACATTATGCTATAAATGTACCAACGAAAGTGTGAAATGGCTAAAATCGGAACTATGGTTGTCACTGTAAAATGCATACTATTTTATTGCCGTCCAAATGATTATGAAGACGGTGGCGCCATTTTTCAGTTCATATATTTCTTGGTAGGCCTATTTGTGTATGCATGAACTGTCATCACGCGCCAAAGAGACGTGCTCCTGCTTCGAAGGCCCGTGGGCGACTGACGGGCGATGAGAATAAATATGGCAGCAAAAAGACACTATTTTACGCGTTTTTCAGTAACTTTGAATTGATTTTTTAGATTGATTACTAAATGTATCATCAAATAAGTTTTGTCTTCCCTATCAAGAAGTCTTTGACTTTCAAATGTATACCGGTTCATTGCTAAAATCACTCATTTTCAATATGAATTTACTCAAAAACTGTAGCCTATTTCACTTAGCCTGTATGGAGAATTTACGTAAAACATATCTACATTTAGGGCTTTAAAAGAGGAAGTCCTTGTTTGTAAAGGTACAAAAAACGTACACGCTATATTTTATTGGTTTCTTCAGTGTTCAAAAAGTGTTTCTTTTTATCAATTTGTGTTGATTTATTGGGTTAAATCTGAAAAATACGAAGGCATGTTTTTGCATTTTTTCTCAATTTTGTGCGTTTGTTGACGTTTATTATATAACAACTATTAGGTTTTAAGAGTTTAATATAAGCATACCATAATTTTTGGTCTTTGATTGTAATATATACAAAGTATCATTGATATCAATCATATCTAAATAGGTTAAATATGAAAAATTGTAACACTCTTTTCGGTGATTTTCACGATCTGGCCCCTTAATGTAGAGAAACTAGCTACTGATTAAATCACTTGTCATAGAACTTACCAGTTAACTAGACGGTGTTGTACATAAATTAGGCATTACTCAAACTCAAGTAAGCAATTTTGAAACATTGTGCATTGTTACAATTAATTAATACTACCTTTTGTGGCTCCGCCCGCGTGGATGTCGGTTAGGTATCGCGATTAAAAATAGCCTATGTCCTTTCTCATGGTCTAATCTGGAATGGGTCTAAATAGAGGTGTTAAAAAAAAAGATAGGTTTTTGTGTGCTGCAACATGTCTTAATAAAAAACATTTTTCTTTCTTCTTCCTTCTTCTTCTAATGCTGCTTAATCCTCTGGTGTATCAATTCGCCGCGTGGTTCCCGGCAGAATAGAATTTGGGCCACCCCATCTCTACCCAAGCAGTGTCGTAAAAGGCGACTAAGGGATAGGGCTGTATAACATCAAATAGATATGTGCCCGGACTCGGCCCCGAATGCATGCCATGCCTCGAGTTAACAATAGTGCCTGGAATACGGCAGTAGGCTCGCCCCCTATTACGTGGGATCGAATAAAATGACTGGTGAAATGTGGGTGTTAAGTCACCTCTGCCTAACCTTCCGGTGATGAAGGTGTGATTGTATGTATGTATCAATTCACAGGTGAGCTTGAATTGGGCCCAGTAGATTCTCAACATAATAGTACCCTCCTACTTAATGCTTGTTTCACTCCAAAAATTCTTCAAACCACACTGAAACATCACACACAAAACACACATAAATAATTTTATTTCGCTAATACTAACCAACATTCTTTCTCATAACAGGGACCCAGAAAACAGTCCAGTGACGTATTCGATGTCCAGTCTCCTCGACTCACGGTCCGCTGGTATGTTCGCGGTGGACTCGAGAACCGGCGTGGTGACGACACAGGCAAGGTTGGACAGGGAGAGGCTTGATGTCCACTACTTCAGGGTCGTGGCTCAAGACGATACCTTCCCGCCTAGAAGTGGGACTACAACCTTACAGGTGTGATACACTTCATATTTACTTTCACTCCAAGCAAAGATGGGCAGTGACATGATAGTCATTGATGTCGTTAGCTGTCTTTGGTTTCCTAAAACATAACAGTGTGGAAGATTTTCATGCCCCCTAGAAGGGAAGCACTGAAATACTGGATATAGATATAATTTAACTCAAAAGAAACATTCCTTAAAAAAGAAACAGAACTGCATTCAAAAATTATTGAAAACTCGCTTGATACATCCGGTAATCGAACGGAATAGAACCGGAAAAAATAAGTAATATTTGGTTTCAAAGATAACTTTATAGTTGATAAGTTATCTGATGACTCGACTGTTGAGATTCGATTTGTTGGTTTAGATTTCAGGGATTTCCCTTTATTTAATTTACCATGTTTCTTATGGAGATTTGATCCTTATGATTGCTACTATCGATTGAAGCCATAAAAATGGCCGGAACGCAATACAGTCGAATCCACTGAACAGTTTTGCCTGACACTGCTGAAATTGCTGAAAATTTCCAAAGCCACATTTTGATCAACCTTGGAGACGACACAAGACGCTGCATTACAGAGGTAGTACCAATGGTCCAATGGTTTAAGTGTAATGTGTCGAGTAATATGTGTTCGAATCTTCCGATAAACTATTATTAATTGATTAAGTTACATATTTGTTGCAGTCGGCTTACATAAAGACCTAATGTAACTTTCTCTCAGGGATCGAATTTTATCTATATCGAACAGCAATTGCTGACGTTGCATCCAACTACTATTTTACTGTTTATAAATTATAACGAATTGCAGACATCATCAATATCTTAATCATTCTCTTAATCTCAGATCAACGTCCTGGACTGCAATGACCACTCACCAGTCTTCGAGATGCAGCAGTACGAATCGTCAGTTCGAGAGGGTGCCAGCGCTGGGACCACAGTGCTCACACTGAAAGCTACGGACCAGGACATTGGGAAGAATGCAGAGGCAAGTTATTTGGATATGGACTACCATTTTTACAACTAACTATGACGTAGTTTGACCTGTTGTTTTTTCTTATCCTGCGAAAAATCCCCACGGATACCACCCCCACGGAGCCAGTGGAGGTGGTTATGTCGGCCTCGAACCGACTAAAACGCACGCCATCTTGGGTTCTTGATTGCCGGAGGTGAGATTGCCGAAAGCATATCTCTCGCACCCCGGCAGACCCAGGACCATCTCTTTCGAGATGGCCCCCTTCGGGTTGTGGGGACCTTAGTGTCCCCATCTAGCCCCGGGTACGGGGAGGCACACTTGAGTTTGACCTGTTTAGACGTTCCACCTTCACCCTAATGGTCCAGGTGGCTGCCTCAGTTTTGTTTCTTCTTCAGCCAATACTGGTTGCTTACAAAACTTGCACTTTGAAGCCAGGGCCCATTATGTTGGTGTTTATTGGTCCATTTTCTGTCACTTACTCGCCTTATTATCGTATGAGGGGACAAAGGGAAGTGTCCCACGGGAGGAACTTATATTCTGCTTCGCTGGGTATGGAGTTTAATAGCAGTGGTGTAGGGTGGAATTATTTACCCATTAGAGACCATTAGAGCGAGTATTTAGGTGCATGTATATTACTATTTACCTATGTATTTATTTAGAAAAAAAAAGAAGACTGGATCTATATTTATTCATGTTTTAGAAATACAAACTATATTTGGGACCCAGTGGCTCTGTGGTAATGTCCTTATATCGAAGCGAAGCGTCCGTAGCTTAGTGGTTAAAAGGAGTCGGCATTATGATCGAGGAGGGGTTTGAGGGAATATTAGTAATTTAGGTTGCTAAAATATTCTTTTTTATAAAAATAAATGTCATATTTTTTGTATTATTAATTACAATAACCTTACCCGATTCTCACGAGAAATAAAATCTAAATAAAATTATATATGAGTAACTCGATTGAAACGCCACCCACCGAATCCTATATTTGCATTAGACCTTCAGAAGTGCAAGCTTTATTAGGCAATTGGCACACTGCAACGCTCGACGCGGCGTCGTTCGTCGACGCGCGTGGACGCGGGAGAGCTAGTATAGTCCGAGAGATATTGGAATTTTTTTGGTAGGTAGGTGTGTGAAGTAATCTAAAATTTTGAGAAAAGTAAAGTAAAGCCATCCGACCATTAGCTCGATAGCCCAGACTATATTAAGAACGCTAGAGATGAAAAGAAAATGATTAGAAGTGCAAGCTATTTTCGACTTATTGACATGACATAGTAACTATATTTTTTTCTTATATTCGTGATCAGCGTCGTCTATTAACGCGAAAAGAGACGTAACTAAGAAAATGCCATTTAGGTTGAAAGTCGCTTGCAGTCTCTGCGTGTTCCGATAACGAGCCAAAACAGTGGTGTCGGCTCCAATACCCGATATTGGGCATCGATATTTGACTTCCTCCGATCTCGGATGTCGGATATTGGATATCGGACGTCAGTTGATGTGAAAGCGCTCTAAATTTTCCGTTAAATAGTCATGTTGCATTGCAATAATATTAATTAAAAATTCGTCTCAAATACCTACACAGAAATTTCTAACAGCTCTCGGACTAAAAATCCCTCGAAAAACACGCGCGTGATGGCAGATTTCAGTGTGCCATACCTCGCGTTTTCTGCTTGTACGCGCGTATTGTTACTATACAAAATGAGCTCCGTAGAGGCGACGAGCGCGACGCCGCGCCGCGTCGACGCAACAACGCTCGACGCCGCGTCGCGCGTCGCAGTGTGCCAATCGCCTAGACTGATTTTTTTATAGCTTTTTAATGCTGTCTTGATTCATTTCAAAAATCATTCATTGTTTCCAACAGTTCGTAAGAATGTTGGTAGATGGCACCACCGTCGCCCTTAAAAAGACGATATAAAGAGAAGGAAAATTTTAAATGAATCAAGTGTGGTTCAATAGCTCAGTTGGAAGAGCATTCCCCCTGTAAGGGAAAGGTCGTGAGTTCAAGACGTTCAAGTCTCACTTCAGCGTTTCATTTTTTCCGATGTTTTTCGAACTGCAAGCTTTATCTTAAATGAATGAATTGTACAGTAGCAAAAAAATACGAATAAAGATTATATTAAGATACATTTTGCAGGTGGAATACTCAATAGATTCAGTGACAGCAGAAAACCTAATCTCCGAAGACACGAACGATTCCATCGACACAGATCAGATTGATACTCAAGACGTCTTCAGAATCGACGGTAGGAGTGGAGCTTTGCTGACGAGGGCTCCACTGGACAGGGAGAAAGTCGCCAGGTACACCGTCATAGTGAAGGCCACAGACCAGGCCAGCCCCGTGTCCGACAGGCTTAGCAGCACGTGAGTATACTAAAAAGAATATCTTTTAAATCCTACTATATGAATGTGATACTTTGTGTAGATATTTAGACGTATGTTATTCAATCACGCTCTAACGGTTTAAAGGATCTGACTGAAATGTGGTGAAGGGGTAAATTATAGCCCATAATAACACATAGGCTACTTTTATCCCGGGATTTTTATTTATAAAAGACACTTTAAATTTGACTTCACCTCGCCTGATGGTAAGGAAACTAAATCTCGGAAATAGGTATCTTTGATCACCGATGATGGAAAATACTATACGAAATGAGGACCTCTTCTTTTTTGAAGTTGTTATAAATAACACGATGTGTAGTTACCCTAAAATATGTACAAAAATAAAGGAAACAAAATAATCTTTATATCTTTTTCTATCTTTAGAACCGACCGCAATAAATTTAAAATTTATGTAAGGCCCTAAATACACAACATTATTTAAGTGTTGCGTGACCTTTTGATATTAAAAGGGGGTGGTTGCTGTGGAGAGGATCTCGGTGTAAGCCATTCGCTCGTTAACGTTATCATACAAAAGCTTTGTGAGGTAAATTAAATGGTTAATGAAGGTTTTACCTTTATTTCACATGAGCTCGTATTCCTGGGGGCTTAGTAACTCAAAGACATAAGTGACTGAGGTCCGGTGCAATGAAAAAAAAATTGGATATTCATATATAGTTAACGGTAAATAAGAACTGGTACATATCTTTTTCGCGAGTGCAATGAGCGAACCTCTTAAAGCTTGAATACATCGGAAAAATGAACTGCTCAAGTGGGACATCATTTTTCTCGATGTATAAAGTTAGCATAATAAATGCTATACAACATCATTAAAAAAAAATTCTTAAAGCACAGTCTCTAGAGGGCTTCTTCCTTTTTTATGGCTTATGATAACCTCCATCTATGGCTTTTGGGTTTGTGGAACCGGCTATGTCCGAGTAGTACATATTGCAGTCTAATTGAGCCCGCAGAGCAGCAAATGAGTGCATGTATGTATAAAATTTTACATAGATGGTTATTTATACTTATTAGGTACGCTCCTTCGCATCCAAAGTATTCACCTCAAATTCAAATTCAAGAGTCTGGGGTCTGCTTTTTCCAGTCTAGCTTCATTCTGACTCCTTCAACTAATTGTCGATATCGAAGTTAGACCAAAGACGGTTGCTATAATTGTTAATTGTTACTATAGTCTGACTATAGGTACAGTCAGCGTCATAAATATCTTGACGATGAAGTCTCAAAATGATCTTAAAACTCTCGTATTAAGAGCAAATCAAACTGTTTTATTGAGTTACTAGCTTTTGCCCGTGGCTCCGCCCACGTGAATGTCAGTTATCGCGACCAAACTTAGCCTATGTCCTTTCTCATGGTCTAATCTACCCCTATACCAAATTTCATCATAATCGGTTCAGTGGGTTAGGTTTAGGCGTGAAAGCGTAACATACAGACAGACAGACAGAGTTACTTTCGCATTTATAATATTATTATGGATTTTGTATTATTGTCCGAACTAAAGGTGTGTACTATCAGAACAATTGGTCAACTGAAAGGGGGTGAAACAACGAAATTAAGATAATTTTGAGTACATTGTTCGTTAACATCTTTTTGATGCTGACTGTACCTATGAAAAATATTTCTACTTTAAAATATTTATCTTCTTTATGGCTGTGGATCTCGTAAAGTGATTACGTATGTACACAAGACCCTAACCTTTCCATCATAATCTACTAATTAAGCAATCTTATAGTTGAATTGATTTGGGTTCAGATGAAAATATGTTAAATACTCCACGTATTTTGTATAGTAGGTAAACTTGGTAAATATTTGTGTGTACGGGACCCAGACCTTTAGAGCCAAGCCAATGTCACCTGCAAGGGTACACCAGCTGATTAACGGAAGAGACTCTGGTGTAATCTTTCTCCTCGGGAGTTGGAGGGTTGATCACGAGGTGGCGATGCAATTGCAGTTTACGTCACAAAGACGATAAAACATAGCATGATAACGTTATAAGTCTATGCAATAATATCATACGTATGCAGCAGATTCAGCATACCGTCAAATAGAATAATATTGTATATTCGAATACATCAGGAAAAAAGAAATGCTCAAGTGGGAATTGAACCCACGACCGGGGTTAAGGTTACAGGGGGAATGCTCTACCAACTGAGCTATTGAGCCACACCTGAATCACTACAAATTTCCCTTCTCTTTATATCGGTCTTTGGGCGACGGTTCTTACGAACTGTTGGAACCAGTGAATGATTTTTCAACCATTTTTAAACATGGGTTCAAGTCAAACGTGGGTTTAAGTCCCACTTGAGCGTTCTATTTTTCCCGATATATTCGAATTTTAAAGTTCGCATAATAAATGCTACAATCAGTTACTATTATAGGTTGGGTGGATGATTAAAAGTAAATAAATACTAAAAAATGAGAACCGACGCAATTTTTACCGCTCTTTTACCATTCTTAATTTAATAAGCTCGGTTAGATTATTTATTTTAACTATAGGATAATATCCAATTGCATAGTGTAGTCTATTTTGGAAAGTATATTAACGTGTTTTGTCAGATTGACATAACTTACGGCTATAAGCTTATCCCTAAAAGTCCCTAAAACGGTAGGTAGACCATGGGATCCATGATACCCTTTTAGACCATGACATGTATAGACCCATAGCATGTGTAGACAGTAGGTATTTACCGTTGTTTAACCGTCGTCCCTCTCGAAGGGTGGTGGATACCGAAAGTAAAGCCTGTGCCAAAACCTCGTTCGATACTTGTACTGGTTCGCAGGTAATGGTTAACTTGGGTTACGAATGTCTTACCCCTGCCTCACTTAGGTACATCTACATTCTAATCATCACATCAGCCACACATAGTCCACTGCTGAACATAGGCCTCTCCCATAGACCGACCATGACCGATCTAAATCAGCCCGCATCCAGCGCTTCCCGGAGACCTTGATGAGGTCGTCCTTCTACCTGGCCGTTGGGCGTCCTACACTACGCTTGCCCGTACGCGGTCGCCATTCCAGAACTTTTTTACTCCAACGGTCATCTGTTCTGCGCGCTATGTGTCCCGCCCACTGCCACTTCAGCGAGCTAATCCGCATTACATTCTAATAGAAGTATGATAATAAGAATCCACGTTTACTAACGAATGTTTTCTACTCCCAGGGCCACCGTCCACGTGAACATCTTGGATGACAATGACAACTACCCTCAATTCAGCGAGAAGACCTACACCGTCACTGTGGATGAGGACATCAGTGTTGCTGACAACCCAGTCATAGCACGAATCAAGTAAGATTTACCTTCTTTTTTTGTCATAGAGGTAATAGTTGAAGGCAATAGGAGGTGAGAGGTGAAGAAAGTGTGACTGCGCAACTGCATAATATCACAATTATATATCCACACTAGCTTTTACCCGCGACTTCGTCCGCGTTATGTTCGAAATATTAAGGTTTAAGACACACGGCCCCTGTTCCCACGACCCAGATAATGTTCCTTAAAATTTCTTTGAGCCTGGTACTTCAAGCCAATGTACCAGGGTCACAGAAATACTGATCCCGTGACCGCGACCCACAGCAACCTATAACTTACGTTTGTTTGATTGCAATCAAACAAATGTAAGATTGTAAGTCTGATCAAGACCTTTCTAATAAAAAAACGACATCAAAATCCGTTCAGTATTTTTTGCATCCTACGCGAACATTTCCAATTTACAATTATACAATAGTATATACTCACGTCTGTAAATCCCCGAAAGGTTAGGCAGAGGTGTGAACACCCACATTTTGCTAATTATGAATTTCGGGGTTAGCTTATTGGCCATTGACTGTCGCCTTCTACGACACCCCATTTAGAGATGGGTGGCTCTATTCTATTCCACCGGGAACCAACACGGTAGATTTCTGAGCTTTCATAAACGTATTTTTGACTCCTAGGGAAATGTCTCATAGGCTATCTTACACCCCGGTATCAGGAAATACCAGACAACGTGCGGTTTTATACGGTTCGAGTCCGATATAATGAAGTGGAGGACCCGTGGGGTTTACCGTGAGTGTTTGAACACCATTTCCTCTTCAAAGTACGTGTTCTATAACCAATTTGTATCGTTTTTAACGTTTGGTCAACATAAAACTCAAAATGAACATTGTAAAATGTATCAGTAAAAGCTATCGGGGGTGAAAATCGGAGGACGAACGATGAAAATGATGTTTACTTAGGCGTGATGTAATTCCCTATGATTGTGTTTCATAACATAAAAACTGGAGTATAAAAGAGAAGCTGAAATTTCGGATTTTATTAAATTTATAATAAGTTAAAGCAATATTTGCGACATTATTTACCCTTGAACCTTGCGTCTGCTACTGAAACTCTGGTCGTTGCATCTTTGCTAGTATTTTATCACTATTTTACACATGATTAGTTTTCCGATAGCCCCCCACCCGCTCTTTTTCTGTCCTGAACAATAAGTGCGGCGGTGAAGGTGTCACCCTCACATTTCATTAACGGTACAGTCAACGCCATAAGTTGATTAACACTAAAATCTTTTTATAATGGAATGCATCTGTCTATAGTAAATGTAGTGTTATGATTCCCAGAAGACAAACTTAATTTACATATTTAATGGTTTTTTTTCACAATTTTATGTAAGGTTTAGGGGTCACAGTGTTCAATAAATTAGAATTTGTTAAGCTACTTTTGTAGTTGACTGTACCTATGGTATACTCTCACGAATTTATTTTCTTTGCCGTACAAAGACCTGAAATTCTTTGCCAACATACGTGTTTCCTTCTTCCTATAATACTGGATCTTTAAACCGAGGTATCAAAATCATAAAAGTATAGGTAGGTATAATATCTACTAACGTCAAAATGCATTAAACTATGTCAACAAGCTGAAATTACCAATTTTAGCATTGTTCTTCGTTTCGTTGGTATTGTATTATAATAGTCGTAATTCACCCAAAAAGTATTCAACGAAAAGTTTCCTTAAAGTTTTCATTTCAAAAATATGCTTAGGTTCAAAAATCATAATTAAAACTACAATAAAAAACTGATGAAGTTGTTATAAACTCAAAGTATCGTTATAGATACTCGTACCAAATTCCTGTAGGTAATATTTTTGCTGTCTTGGCAAGCTTCCTAGCTTAGCGTAGGTGCAATGTACCGTCTGGAGTTCAAAATTTCTATACCCATATATCGTTATTGAAATAGTTTCCGAAGCCAGCAATTTATTTATTGTTTTAGTGCGACGACCAACTGCAGTCGTAAAATATTTCATCGGACCATTAGAGCCAGCAAACAGCTTGAAATTTATATTGTTTTATAGTACAGCCATAGAATAAATAATAATAGTACATACTGTACAGCTGCGAATTATTCTGCTTTTCCTAAATTGGGTGGTCGTGGTGTTCCTAGTTTTATTGAATTAATTCTGGTTATTTATGCCTATTCGGGACTTACGCGAAAAATTTTCACTTTGCCGACACGTTTCGGGTGCGATGCTGCACCCGTGGTCACGACTTGACTTCGTGGCATCGCACCCGAAACGTCGGCAAAAGTAAATGATTCTTTTTCCGCGTGAAGTCCCGAATAAGCATAAAATAACCATGAGTCTACACCGCGATAGCTTAAAAAGTGAATTAATTTGTTGACTAATACGATTGCTGACTCTTATATTTTCATGTTTCCATTAAATATGCGTTTAGATCTGAATGAAAATTAAAACTATGCAAAAGACTGACTTTTTTAGATACCTACAGCCCGTCAATTGACTACACCTCGTTGGATGGTAAGATGCTAGGCTAGGATTAAGTCCTAGATATGATAACGATCAATATTCCAAATTAACTAGAGTAACTTTTATTTACAATGAATGAATCTATAACATACGTGATGTAGTCAAATGGCGCGCTATTGTCTCTGCCTACCCCGAAGGGAAATAGCCGTGACTGTCTGTCTATAGAATTTCTGTATTTTTAATACATTGCCGTCTTTACAGGGCTACCGATGCAGACGTGGGATCAAACGCAGCGATACGTTTCGCAATCATCGGCGGGAACACTCAGATGCAGTTCTCTATAGACAGCTTGAGTGGTGACGTGTCGTTAGTGAAGCCACTGGACTATGAGCAAGTCAGGAGCTATCGGCTTGTTATAAGAGCACAGGGTATAGTAACAAATCTTTTATTTTATTTATAAAGGGAAAGGATATCACTGCTTGGCCATTGTATTTACCACGTAATAAATTGAACATCATTTTAGCGCTGTGCCTGGATACATCCCAAATTTCCAGTAAAAAAATAACCAGTAGGAAAGTAAACCACGGGTTCCGGAACTAATTATGTATAAGATGTGGCGTGGCGGTAGTGAACGCGACTGCTACGCAGGAGACGCGGGTTCAATCCTCGCTCAGTGCAAATATTTGTACGCATGAATATGGGTATTTGCATTGGTCTGGGTGTTTTCTATAAGTATATAAAAGGTATGTATTTTAGAAAAAAAAATGTATGTAAGTATGTTTATCCGCATTCTAGATTCCATTTTTTCGTGGTGGCGTGCATTCGTTGTTAAGTGATTCGTATTAGCAAACTTACGGGGTCGTGGTATTGGGTGTTACACTTTTCGAAGTCAGGTATTACACACCCAACACAAGCTAGTTACTATGCTTACCATGGGTCTAGATTAGCACTTGTGTAGATTGTTGTGGAATATTTATTATTATTATTATTTATTTATTTGGGGGCAACAGGTTTTGTCGCTTGGATGAAGAAATTTTGAGAAAAAAAATTCTAAACAATCAATGCCGACGTTAAAATTGACAGTTTTACTTTACATTGAAAAACAAAGCATTACTTTTAAACCTAAAATCCGTTTGCAGATGGCGGCAGTCCCTCACGTTCAAATACGACACAGCTACTGGTGAACGTGAAGGATGTCAATGACAACGCTCCCAGGTTCTACACCAGCCTGTTCCAAGAGTCTGTCAGTGAGAATGTTCCTACAGGATACAGTATTGTCAGGGTAAGTGCAGTAGATATATTGTCAACCACCGTGTCAACCGGTTCCGCGACACACGATTATGACCGGGAACGGGTGCTTCGGGCGGTATCTGCGTCGGGTCGAAAAGGAGCCAACGTTCGAGTGCCATCTTTTACCTGTTACCTGTTAATAAATTTAAAAATACAGTAAAGAGCAAACTGTGCCAGAAAGGCTAGGTATTATAAAATCCAAGAATATTTAAACGATAAACAAGCTTGGAAATGAGCTGTTCGCTCAGCTATGCTACTCAAGCAAAACATTGTATCTAGACCATAAGTTTTAGGCTAAGTAAGTACTTAAATGTTTTGTAAATAGACCAAAAAAAAAATGCCCGCTGAGTTTCTTGCCGGAGTCTTCTCAGGTCCGGGCCGCGTTTCGAACCGGTGGTCCATTTACTAGTATTAGTTAGTATTTAATATTTACTTTATGTTGACGTTTTGTAAGTTCTGATTTAATGGTCTATGCAAAATAAAGTATTTTTGAATTTTGAATTTTGAATTTTTGCGACGCGAGCGAGGACACGGGGCTGCACACGCTCACCGAGTGTCCGGCGTGGGCCGGACCGAGGCGGAGAAGGGGTACATATGTATATACATACCCCTTCTGTAAATCTCCGAAGGGGTAGGCACAGGTGTATTAACGCCCACATTTCGCTGACTATGATTTTCGGTCCCACGCAATAGCCTATTACCGCCAAGCAGTATGTTTACTGTCGGACGAAGAACAGCCCTATCCCTTAGTCGCCTTCTACGCCAACCACAGGAAGTGATGGTGTGACCATATTCTGCTCCACCGGCAACCAGCACTTCTTCATCTTAGCTTTAATCCCAGCCGCTTTCAGCTTGGAGTCTGAGTTCCGCTCTACCAGTCTAACTACGGATTTGGCTAAACTTTGATATTTTCTGTGAAGCGATTGCCATCTGACCTCCACAACCCAAAGACGATATCGAATAATTGCAATTAGACCAATTTTGTTCGACTTTTTAGGGCTCCAACTATCCGTAACGACTGCTATAGAAGTTCTTATGGCAACCGGGACTGACGGCTTGACGTGCTCTCCGAGCCACGACCAGACCAATGCAAACCCATATTCGTGCATATAAATATTTGCATTGAGCAGGGATCGAACCCGCGCCTCCTGCGTAGCGGCCGAGTTCACTACTGCTACGCCACGGAGGCTGTCGGGGACCAACACTATTACATTATTACAACATTGTATTTTCTCCGTTTTGTATACAACAAAGAACATAATATATCTCGATCGTTCTTATCATCTTTCCGAGACCATTAGCTCTAAGAAAAAACTATTATTCCTATCGTATATTTATTTCCTATTATGTAGCTTTACTAGTACCGCGAATCATTATTTATGGGGTAATCTATCACTAAGCAAGGCAGTAAATGCTACAATGTATACCGATATAAATGTGTTATCGGATTTATATAGAGTAGTTATTAGCTTATACGGGCGACCACAATGTAATATTACATTGTAATATTTATTGGTACATAAATTGTTTCAGTTCGATGAGGTCAATAATCTTATATTAAAATCTCTCTATCTCGGTGAATGGTTGTCTTGGCTAATGTTCGATATTGCTGAGCTGTTTTGATGGGATGTTCACTATAAATATTAGATTTACGCTAACGTCATATGGCTTAGGCTAAGCTGCTAGCTTAATTCGAATCCGCAAACTTATAGGCTACTTTTATTTCATTCTAATTGCGGGTAATGTGGATTTTTAAATTAAATTATCCTCATCCTAAGCGCGGGCAATTATCTAAAAAAACCGCATTGAATGTTAAGTCCCAAGCGCATTCAAAGCCCGCACTTAGGGGCCCGGGTCTGCTCTACTAGAATTTGTCTTCACCTCGCCTGATAGTAAGCTAAAGGCAAAGTCTCGGCAAGTGGGTCGCCATTATAAACATGTACCATGATAACAATGGCGGCACTCAGCTTGACGGCCTCATCAGATACCTCTTCGTGCTCCGCTTAAAGGACCTGGGACTGTAGGAAGAAGGAAACCCGTGAGCTGGCAGGGAGTTCCAGGTCGTAATGGTGCGGCATAGGAACGAGTTACCGGACCGCTTGATTCTTGATTGAATATTCTACACCGTATGCGGGTGACATCTTAGCCCTGCACCTTTTGTCCGGTATAGGAAAGGAGAAGGTGGGACTAATTGGAAGATCATTTTCGAGATTAACTGCCAACTGGCTTCAGAACGGAGAGGAAACCCTGCACCATGTTATCATCTACTAATCAGTAGGTGCACTGGTTTGCGGATGAGGTAGAACTGAACTCATCTTAAAAATCTTGATGGTATCCCAATAACCCTTATTAGCGGCGGTTCTTAACTTCCTTATTTAACTATATTGCGAACATTACTCAGGTACAAGCATACGACGCAGATGAAGGTCCAAACGCAGAGATCACGTACTCACTGACGGACAAGGAATACAACAGCAACAACGCCCTGCCCATCTCTATAGACCCCAGATCCGGATGGGTGTACACGTCAGGGCAGCTGGATAGAGAAGTGCAAGCCAAGTACCAGCTAATGGTAAGTACATCTGTAATTTTTTGCAGCTACATGTACCAGCACGTACGGCCAATGCAATCAAAATAATGACATCAAATCATTGGTTGTGCAATACATAATTTTTACATCAAGGTGAACTCGGTCAGACGCTGACTTGTTGACGAAACAACCCTTGTAATCTATGCTTATGAAGTGTTGCCATCCTCTTCATCACACAACGCACATCTACAGCTTTATATAAATATTTGAAGAGTATTCACTATTCTACCTTTTAATATTAAATAAATCCCTTCTAGCGATTTTACTGTATGAAATTACCAATTTATCAGTCCAATGTGCTGTGTCGAAATAGTTACCAGAATTGTCGAAGGGAACACACAAGCCTTGGCGAAGTGTACGCGTAGGTAAGCGGGCATTGTTTGGTAAAAACAATAAAGTTTCTGGCTTCAACCATTCTAGTAGTACAACCATAGTGCCATATGAAAAGACCACAACTATCCATATAAACATGAAGTTGTGGGTTGGAAGACATAGGCACACCATAACTGAACGCCATTATGAAAGCAACTCACTTATATCTTCTATATATCTACACCATAACTTCTATTTTTATTACGTTACTGTCCATCCCAAGGTTAGTTGAAATAAATCGCTCCAAGCGAAAAGGCCGCCCATTGTACATTAAAGTGTATTGATGCTAATTATTTACTTATCCTACTCTAAATCTATTGGTGTGCCTACAATAAAAAAATATCTATCTATAATGAACGCAACGGCGTGGCAGTAGTGAACGCGACTGCTACGCAGGAGGCGCGGGTTCGATTCCCGCTCAGTGCAAATATTTCTATGCATGAATATGGCTATTTGCATTGGTCTGGGTGTTTCTATGTATAATATGTATGTGTTTACAAAAAAAACTATCTAAGTATGTCTATCCGCATTCTAGATTCCATAACACAAGCTAGTTAAGCTATGCTTACCATGAATCTAGACAGCGTTGTGTGGAAAGTTGTGGAATATTTATCTATCTATCGTATTTCGCTCTCAATTAAAAACCTAATTATTATCTCCCTTCAGGTCACAGCCACAGACGGTGGCTCCCCCTCTCGGTCCGCGACTGCCTCCGTGGTGGTTGTGGTACAGGATGTTAACGACAACGACCCGGTGTTCTCCCCACCGCAGTATGACGTCGAACTGGCGGAGGACGAGCCTCCTGGTACTCCTGTCGTCACGCTCACGGCCACTGACGCTGACGAAGATAATAGGTACGTAGTATACACCCCTGTAATTGGGAACGTGCTATATTCTTCCTGTCACCGTGTCTTGGCGATTTTTTTTTGTGTAGCAATAAATTTATCTTTCTTTCTTTCTCTTTCTTTGCATGCAGTTATAGTCATTTCGAGTCCGCTATAACTACCCCTAAGTGGTAAATTTTCGGATTTCCGCATGGAAAGAAAAACTGGATATTCATTGTTTATATCTGCTATGTATGTCTGTCTCTCGTCGTGTGTTTACGTGCAATTGTGAGGTTACCTTTGCATTCGATTTCAGTATCTTGCAAAGCGGTAACTCTGTAGTCACGGACAGCGCTCCGTGACTGAACATCTAGAAATAAGTTTAAACGTAGTAAATAGAGATGACCTACATTCAAACTTAGGTATAGCTATATATTTTAACCCCCGACGCAAAAACGACGGGGTGTTATAAGTTTGACGTGTCTCTGTGTGTGTGTGTGTGTGTGTGTGTGTGTGTGTGTGTGTGTGTGTGTGTGTGTGTCTGTCTGTGGCATCGTAGCACCCAAACGGATGAACCGATTTGGATTTAGTTTTTTTTGTTTGAAAGGTATATTAGTCGGGAGTGTTCTTAGCTATGTTTGAAAAAAATCGGTCCAAGATGGCCGCCGCCACAACATGTCGGAATTTATATTTCTTCATAATTCCCTCAATATGGGTATCAAATGAAAGAGCTTGACTAGTAGATCAATTTAAAAATTATAAAATAAAAATTAAATTAAAAATTTAAAAAACCCCCGTCACAAAAAACACCTCCATTGCCATGTCGGGGGACCTTGGATTGTTCCGATAAGGAGTACTTAAACAGTTAAGGTCCCCCGACATGGCAGCCGTTGAATCAAAATTTATTCCTTTATTTTCGACTTTTTGGAGGTGCTTTTTGTGACGGGGGTTTTTTAAATTTTTAATTTATTTTTTTCCGATGTATTTCGAACTTTAGTTAGCATAATAAATGCTATAAAAAATTCATTCAAATATTTGGGCGGAGTCATCAAAATTTAATGTTTAAACATTAAATTTTGATGACATTCAATGTTTAAAAATGGTTGAAAAATCATTCATTGTCTCCAACAGTTCGTAAGAATGTTGGTAGATGGCTCCACCGTCGCCCTTAAAGACGGATATAAAGGGAAGGAAAAATTTGAAATGATTTAGGTATAGCTGTTTGTTCAAGCAGTCATAAATACCTGATACCTCTTGATTTTTATATTACCTTGAAACATCGACAATCTAAATTTTATCTCCCTACTTAAAAGCTTATATCTTCAACTTTCTTCCCAGACTGCACTACGAGATCTCAGGCGGCAACACCCGCGGTCGCTTCTCCATCACCTCCCAGAACGGGCGGGGGCTCATCACCGTCGCCCAGCCCCTGGACTTCAAGCAAGAACGTCGCTATGTGCTCACCGTCACGGCGACGGACAGTGGGGGGCGAGCAGACACCGCCATGGTGCATATTAACATCACTGATGCGAATAACTACGCGCCTGTGTTTGAGAATGCGCCGTATACTGCTTCGGTAAGTAGAACTGATACCACATGGTACTTCAATATCATTGTTTTTAAGATTCAAAGCAAATAAATTGCAATCAATAATCTATCGAAAGATCGCTTATCATCATCAGAACAATTGAAAGGTTAATTAAGAATATGTAAGAATCGAATTATAATGATTTCGACCATTTTGTAACCTCTCCTTTAGAGGGAATTGGAAACATTTTCTTCTGTGACCACTAAGTAAATATCTCAGAAACCAATTCTACATTGAGGTATCGACGGCCTTGCTTTTGTAGACCAAGACTCGCACTCCGAGTGTTCCGTACAAAACTTATATACAGGGCTGAACTAATGCTGTACAATAAACAGTTTGCAGTTTCAAGACTTTAGTAAATCATTTCAAGTTGATATCTCCACCTATTCCCACAGACAGATGGAAAACGAAGTGATCGTATTAGGGTTACGTTTTTCCTTTTTTTTTAAATACAGAACACGTCAATTTGACTTCACCTCGCCTGATGTTAAGCTAAAGGCAAAGTCTCGGAGAGAGGGTCACCATCGTAAACATGTACCATGTTAACAGTAACGCCCCGCTTATAAGAACCGAGACTGTAGGAAGAAGGAATCCTAAAAACAATGGTGGGATCATGTCCAACTCCTCTATTGGAAGTCTTGCTTCTTACTTTTACCCTTTAAAATACTAAGCAATCATTTCTCCAGGTATTCGAAGACGCTCCAGCAGGTACCACCGTCCTGGTTGTCTCAGCGACCGACAGCGACGTCGGAGTCAACGCGCAGATCACGTACAGCCTCAGCTCGGAGATATCCAACGAGGCAGTCACTCACCACGACCAGGAGTTTGTCATCAACCCTCAGACCGGAGCCATCACCACCAATAAGCTGTTGGACAGAGAAACTATGAGTGGTGAGTTTCTTGATTGAGTTATAGTCATTATTCTAGTGTTCCAGGTGCACCCAAAGTTTGGAACCTGGGTCTGCTATCTTATTTATTTATAGCCCCATCTCTTCTCATGCGGTGTCGTACAAGGCGATTAAAGGATAGGGCTGTTTAACGTCAGATAGATATATACAGCCCAGACGCAGCGTCAGATGTAGGCTCGAGTCAACAATAGTGCCTGGAATATTATGGCAATATGCTCACCCCCTATTAAGTGGAGACTACAATTATTGGTGAAATGTGGGTGTTAATTCACCTCTGCCTAACCACAGGCCTAACCGTCCGGGGATAAAAGCGTAATTACATATATGCATGTATTAAATATTATGTATTTATTCATTGCAAATAATACCAACTAACAGTGAAATACCCCAAAGCACTTATACTGAGTTATACTACTTCCTTTCTACTCTTGACTCTTTCGACACTTCTTATCTTGGCTTTCACGGGAGCGATAGCCGTGACTTCACCTGAGTTTTATTGAGTACCTTTCCTCGTCTAATTTAAAAGCATATTGTCCACTGTTAGACCAAGATGTCTCTCAATGTGCGTCATTCATAGCACCCTTTTCTCTACCTTAAGCATCCAGTATCTCAAAAGATTATTGAAATATGTACCAGATTTTTATTCCAGGAAAAATTCTTGTAGGTTACGGGAACGGAAAAAATATTTCAAGAGGATGGAGACGTGGTCAAAAGCTAGTATAAAATAAATATAAAATACATCTTCTATTTTTAAGCTTTTCTCATAGTTTATTTATTATTGTTCATTGAACAATTTACTTTAAAAGTTTCTGTAAAGAATTCTGAAAAATACAACGCGCGAAGAAAACATCTGTTCGTATTCGCGATGTTACAGTTTTGTACCCATTCATCTCAGTCGAGGCAGCGGCGCGGTAAAAATGTGTTGTCGTATGAATATCACAATATATCGCAAATAAAGTGTACAGCTTTCGTATTAGATAGTTTTAAAAGGAGAATATTCTTTGAACTTTAAAGGAATCGAAGTAAACAAATAAGTTTCTCGAATGTATATAGTTGAATATTCTCGATAAATTCTCACTTATAAACGATCGCGTAAATTTCTATTCGAAGCAAAGTAATAAACGGATCGCTAGCAACAAAGAAGTAAAATAGCTGGGATAAATTTGATTTGGAAGACTGAGGATCGCTGGGACGCGCATTGAAAGAGAAAAGACCTATGTCCAATCCAGTTTTATTTTTAAACTACCGCGGTGTATATTCATAGTTTTTAATACTAGTTCCAGACTTTTTCTCTTTCTCTCTCTCTCTCTCCCTCTCTCTTTCATCATCATCTCTCACTATCGCGTGAAGTCCCGAACTAGTATAAAAAGCTGTTCAATCCAGTAACTCAGACGAAAATAAGTTATTCTTTTAGTCTGAGTCCAGTAGTTTTTCTGAAGAGTAACTAAAATCTATACTTTGTTTCATTATCGTCGTGTAGCATATTCAAATAGGAATCGTGAAGAAATATTTTTCTACATATTGAATAACACACTTGTACTTTTCCACTGATTTTATTTCTGGACCTGACCGGTTTCGCCTTACGGCATTCTCATAGAAAGAAGAAGAAAAAAAACATATTTTTCTGTTAGGATATCTTAACTACACATGCATGTTTTTTTTTAAATCTTATATTACCTTAGGGTACCTGTTGACTGTGACGGCTCGAGACGGCGGAGTACCTTCTCTATCAGACACTACCGATGTGGAGATATCCGTAGTGGATGTAAATGACAACGCGCCAGTGTTCAAGCAACAGCTTTACACAGCTAATATCGTGGAGGATGCTTTAGTTGGTAAGTTCGATTGGTCTCTTTTTAACCAACTTCCAAAAGGAGGAAGTTCTCAATTCGATTGGTATTATTTTTTCTATTTCTTTTTGCACGTGTAGTAATCCTGTCAAGTTTCACCTTGTAAGGCACGTCGGACTACATGTATAGTCATGTCTCTCTGTTTTGTCAGGAAACCTAATGCTCGAGGGAGACTAGGAAATTGAGGTAGCAGATGCAAATGCATACAGTTTGAATAATTTTCATTGATCTGAGTGTTTTTAAGAACTTACCAAAAGAAAATGTATCTAAGTATGTTTGTCCATATTCTAGAATCCCCATCTATAAGGTAGTTAAGCTATACCACTTTTCGCCCAGATAACACTGTGTGGGCTCTAGAATATTTAAAAGTAGCAATAGTTTGATAGCGTTTGGCAACCGGACTACTGCAACTGAATAGTCGCAGTAGTCCGAACAACCGGACTAGCAACCGGACTACTAAGACTAAAGGTTATTGTCATACGGTATTTTCACTTAACAGGTACCTCAGTAACTCAAGTAAGCGCGACTGACGCGGACGTCGGCCTTAACGGCCGCGTCCACTACGAGTTGGACCCCAGGGACCGCGAGGAGGGGTCGTTCGTGGTAGACCCCGCGTCGGGGGTCATCAGGACTAACAAGGCGTTGGATAGGGAATCAGTTGCTACGTATGATCTGAAGGCACTCGCGATTGATGGCGGTACCCCACCGTTGAGTTCCACTGTGAGTATTGTTTTTTTTTATGGCAACTTTTAACTGGCGAAACGGCAATGTGAATGTGTCAAAGGTTCTGGGTTCGATTCCCACTTAGTGCAATTTTCTTTTTTTTTATACCACTTAGGTGGCAGATAAGCACACGGCCCACCTGATGGAAAGTGGTTACCGCGGCCTATGGACGTATGCAAAACCAGGGGCGTTACACTCGCGCTGCCTACTCTAATATTTGTAATTTATCTATTTGCATTGGTCTGGGTGTTAACAAGTTTTTATGGAATGCTACTGTGCTTAAAAGTCTAATAAATTTGAATATTCCCTGCATGTGATAGAAATTGTATAAGAAATAGTTTTTTTTATAACAAGAATATTAGAACCGAAGTTACTAATATTCCCTCTAACCCTTCCAGCTAAGGTAAATTGCTTGTGTTAGGAGTGGGTTCACGTCGATAGTGTAATGGCCAGGATTCGAACCCGGGACCTCTTGATCGTAAGGCCGACTCCTTAACCACTAAGCTACCGACGCTTGGATAGTACTGTTCCTAATATTTCTTATTTTTTTTTCTTTCAAAGGCATTCCAATATTTCCATAGTATAAAATTCATTCAAATGCATCGTTTATTATTTAAAAGACAAAGAAAAAATATTTTTTCAGTCTAAAATACACTAAATATACTAAAATTTATCTGTTTCGTGTGCTATGTTCTCAAAGCGTTATTATAATTACAGGTAATAGTCCACATCAAAGTAGAAGATATCAACGACTCTCCGCCGGTGTTCGAGAGCGACTGTCTGACCTTCTACATCTCGGAGAACAGTCCCATCGGCACCACCGTGGGGGAGATATACGCACACGACCCCGACGAGGGACCCCACGCTGTCGTCCATTACTCTATAAAGGGTAAGTCTGTGCCTAAAAGGGGGTCATGGGGGCTACGACCCCCTGGGTTATTGTAAAGACCCCCCTGAGACCATTATTGTAAAGTAAAGCTAACGAAGCGAGAGAAAAAAGGTAAACAAAGTTTCCAAACATTTTTATCTGAAAATGATTACGTATCACTTCAAGCGCATTCGAGACAGGAATGAAATTGATCATAAGATGGCAGATCTGACAGTTTAGAACCGCTGTGCTTACAGCTTTCGTATACTACGAAACACTCAATGACAGCTATCGCTCGGCCATTGTCGCGTACGTGTGACATGTGCGACAAGGACAGAGAAAATAATCGCTAGTTATGGCAACGTAACTTAGTAATGGTCGATTTGTTTACCTTTTTTCACTCGTCTCGACTCGTCTTGGCTGTACTTTAGATATTTAATTTTGAGTGTGTCCTTTTTAAACCATGACATGACATGAACTCCCTCGCCCCTACTCTATTTGAAAATATAGACCAACCGTGTTATTGCCTTTTGGAACTGAGAAAAATCACAATCAAATCAATTGTTGTTGTTGTTACTAATATTCCCTCTAACCCCTCCAACTAAGTTAAATTGCTTGTGCCAGGAGTGGGTTCACGTCGGTAGTGTAATGGCCAGGATTCGAACCCGGAACCTCTCGATCGTAACGCCGACTCCTTAACCACTAAACTACCGACGCTTATATAGAAAGTAACGACAACGTAGAACTAACGTGTTCAATAAATTGTTTGTTAAGCTACTTTTGTTGTTGCCTGTACGTTTGAAATTCTTCATTATGCCAAGGTTTATAGGTAGGTACTATCTGAAGACAAGCATAATTAGGTGATATGTCTGCTTGGTTAAAAAAACAAGTTCTGACTTCTGAATAAAAAGATGGCCGTGCAAACGCTCAATAAAAGTACCCTACCTAGTATAGATATTTAAAATACCTCTAACTTCCAGGTGGAGACGATTCCAACAGCTTTTCCCTCGAAACACGACAAGGCTCAGACAAGGCCGAACTAGTGACCATGGTAGACCTCGACTACGAAAGTCCCCGAAAGAAATACGAGCTGATCATCCGAGCGGCCAGTCCGCCATTGTGGAATGACGTCAGAGTGGAAATCATGGTCACGGATGTGAATGACAACGCGCCGATGATGAAGGACTTTCAGATCATCTTCAATAATTACAAGGATTGCTTCCCTGTGGGACCGTTTGGGAGGGTGCCTGCGTATGATGCTGACGTCACTGATAAGGTAAGGGATGAATTGTTTACTATTTGAATGAATTTTTTATAGCATTTATTATGCTAACTGTTAAGTTCGAAAAACATTGGAAAAAATGTAATGCTCAAGTGAGACTCGAACTCACGACCTTTCGCTTACAGGGCGACTGCTCTGCCAACTGAGCTATTGAGCACCACTTGAATCATTCCAAATTTTCCTTCTCTTTATATCCGTCTATAAGGGCGACGGTTTACTATTTTTAAACTGATCTTTCCTTTCCTTTCGTACTGTAGACCGAAAATAAATAAAAATATTTTTTGTAAGTGTATAGAAACATTTTTGTTGGTTATTTTACTAAAGTAATATTCATTTGGTAAGTACTTTTGATTGTATTTCGCGAAAAGTTATGAAACAGGAAACTTTAAGGTCCATAACAACTACAAAATGTCCAAGTTTGTCATTATAGTAAAAAAAAAGGAAAGAAAAACGGTAGTTATAGACTTCGAAATTCAAAACCTTTGTGTGCAAGACTGGCCAACAGATTAGTGATTATTCGATTCGTTTTTCAAAAACACGCTTTTTTAATTTAGAGTTTTTTTTTGTCCGACCAGAAGTTTTCTTTGTAATCATGAATCTTTGAACACTATAAACGTCCCTATACTTAAAAAATACTCAATATACTACACAAACGGAGCCGCTAGCATCAGCTAGTCAATACTAAGCGTCGGTAGCTTAGTGGTTAAGGAGTCGGCCTTGCGATAGAACGGTCCTGGGTTTGAACCCTGGCCATTACACTACCGACGTGAACTCACTCCTAACACAAGCAATTTAGCTTAGCTGGAGGGGTTAGAGGTAATATTAGTAATTTCGGTTTTAATATTCTTTAAAAAAATAGTATCTGTAATGTTCTATCTATAGACATTTCCAATGTTCAACAGTTACAATACCGCATCCTGTCGGGCAACAACGCGAACCTAGTCCTGCTGAACGAAACGTCGGGAGAAATGACGCTGTCACCGCAACTCAACACCAACGTGCCCAAACTGGCCACCATGGAGATATCTGTCTCAGGTAACCGTTGTAATACTCTTTAGAGTACTTATATTTGAGTTTTTTGTCAATTTTTTGATTTTTGATATTGACAGCCTCCGTGGCGTGATGGTAGTGCACGCGACTGCCACGCAGGAGGCGCGGGTTCGATTCCCGCTCAGTGCAAATATTTGTATGCATGAATATGGCTATTTGCATTGATCTGGGTGTTTCTATATATAATATGCATGTATTTAGAAAAAAAAAGTACATAAGTATGTTTATCCGCATTCTAGATTCCATAACAAGCTATTAAAGCTTACCATGGGTCTAGATAGCGTTGTGTAGAATGTTGTGGAATATTTTTTTTTTTGGGTCGGAAATCAATATCTTTTTTATGGTCTTTGAGGTCCAATAAGTAGCTGGTACACTGCTGATTGAGACACAAGATCTGGTGCACTTTATGCTTTCACATATGAGGTCGTTTCCTCTAAGTTTCCATTAAAAGGGATTCGCGAAAAACCGACAATCGAGTGGAGCACGCGGCGCTCGCGAATGATACATACATACAAACTAACGTTACGAGTCAGTCTTTGGTTTGTGTTACACGAACGCGATACATTACACAATATTATTACAAGTCATTCCCCTCGAACATTACCCAGAGCCATCTTTGATTTTGAGATGGCCTTCTTTGGCGGGGGACCACGGTGTCCCCGTCTTACCCTGGAGAGGTGGGGCATGCATCGTGCCGCCACCCCTTCTACGGGATTCGTCATAGCTATGAAGATATGACCCAATAATACTTGGCCACTATGCTTTATAGTTTCACCGGGTACTTTTTATGCCTGAGATCTTGAAATTTTCGATTAGGAATGGGAAAAGTGAATCGCTCAGGTGGGATTTGAACCCGCGACCAGTCCCTTACAGTAGGAATGCTTTGAACACTGAGCTACCGAATCTCGCCTGAAGTGTTCTAAATTCTTCTTTACTACCGTCGTCGTGGGGCGACAGTGGGTGCCAACAATATTCGTACGGACTATCGGAAACAATTAATGACATTATAATATTTTTTTAATTTTCGTTAAATGAGCCTTGGACCATAGCTAGTTAATACTACAACTAAACTTATTAACTTAATTTTTCACACACAGATGGCGTGAACGAAGTAAAAGCGATGATGCAGCTGTCCGTCCGACTAATCACTGAAGAGATGTTGTTCAACTCCATCACTGTGAGACTGAACGACATGACTGCAGAGCATTTCCTCTCACCTCTGTTCGGCTTCTTCGTAGATGGGCTAGCGGCCATCATACCTTGTCCGAAGGAGAATATTTATGTGTTCAGTGTACAGGTACATATAGGCTTTGAATATTTTAATTTATAGTGGAAATTAGTGTTAGTAATTTGAAGCCAAAAGACTTATTTTCCTTACGTGATAACCATGCACTACAGCGTTCGCTATATTATAATTACTATTGGAGATATTTATTTATCATATTGTTTCGAAAATCCGACATTTCGGCAAGGAACTCCTCCGTGATCATGGTGCTTGCTACAGCTCCGAAATATCGGAAACTCGAAACAGTACATGGTAAATATCCTGATATCTGTAATAGTAATGTGAGTGACCATAATAAAGTAAAACCAACGAGACGAGAGAAAATAGGTAAACAAAGCGACCATTACTGAGTTACGTTGCGATAACTATACCCCGTCCATTATATTATTGTATTTTAGACAGATGGAAGTAGTGATTGCATGAAAATTTAAAATATCGACATGGTTAAAAAACTCGATTAAAAAAATAATTAATCGATTAAAATATTTAAAATATCGACATGGTTAAAAAACTCGATTAAAAAAATAATTAATCGATAAATGAAAATATTATGATAAATGTATGATTTCATGTGGAATTATAATCTATTATCTTTCTGTACATAATAATATAGCAGTAGTTATTTCGTGTCTATACCTACAATTTACAAATGTATTGTAAAACGATTGTGGGCCCTAACGCACGCGCTAATCTCCAAAACAAAACAACCGACTTCTAGAAGAATATTCCAACATGCTGATTTCCTGGTATTTATTGAAGAGTTCCGTGAGCTGTCTCTGAAACCCATCATCAGATCTTTATACAATTTAAATGGGACCATTTTGGAATAAACCTCTTTCAAATCAAAAAGAATTTTGATAATCTGTCTACATAATGACGGAGTTACAAAAATCATTTTTCCGTCAAAATCATACAAATATTAAAAATTACAAACATCCGAATTGGTGTTTAGAAATCGGTAAAAAACCACCAGCTTTGTAATATTTTTTAGAAGAATTATTTTCTGTAGTCGATATCGATTGTGACATTTTCAAGTTATTATAATAAAAACAGTCGATGGACTAACTACATCCCTAAAATTGCTTTCTGGTTGACGTGACGTTGTCAATGAAAATTGACGCATTGGCGCCTAATTTTTGTTAGGATTTCCATGTGTTGACGCTAGACCAAAGTTATATCGACCACTGTCAGTGAGCTGTCTAAAATACAATAATATAATGGACGGACTTTATAGCGATTATTTTCTCCGTCCTTGTCACACATGTCACACGTACGTGACAATAGCCGAGCGACAGCTGTCGTTGCGTGTTTCGTAGTACAGGAAAGGTATCAGCATCAGCACAGCGTGGTTCTAAACTGTTAGATCTGCCATCTTATGAGGAATTTAATTCCTGTCTGGAACGCGCTTGAAGTGATACGTAATAATTTTTAAATAAAAATGTTTGGAACCGCTGAAACTTTGTTTACCTTTTTTCTCTTGCTTCATTGGCTTTACTTAGTTCTCAACTATTCGCCTACAGGACGACACAGACGTGACAGGCAACATCCTGAATGTATCGTTCTCCGCGAGACGTCCGGAGCCCGAACTAGGCGCAGGCGCAGCTCCGTACTACTCGCCCACGCACCTGCGCGAGCGGGTGTACCTGCACCGCGCCACCCTGGCCCGCCTCGCCACGGTACAGGTACGAGACACACCTTACCTCGTGCCTAATGGATTAAGGATAAAGTTTGTTGACCCCTAAGTAACCGGTTGAAACTGGCAAAAAGGTCAACTACCTTTTGGCCAGTTTCAACTGGTGACTTAGAGGTTGTAAACATTTTTCATACTATAGTTTTTTAAACTTTAAATTTGTTTTTGGTGGCAAAACTTTACTGCAAACTTTATTGTTAATAGATCTGGCACGGCCTATAGCTATTTTAACCACTTTTCATTAGGTCCATGTGCTTGTCTACCACCTAAGTGGCATAAAATAATTAATGGATACTAATATTATAAATGCGAAAGTAACTCTGTCTGTTTGTTACGCTTTCACGCCTAAACCACTGAACCGATTTAGATGAAATTTTGATATAGGGGTAGATTAGACCTTGAGAAAGGACATAGGCTGTGTTTGATCGCGATAACTGACATTCACGCGGGTGGAGCTGCGGCCCACAGCTAGTTATTTATGAATTTAAAATGGAAAAGTGAATGCTCGGACGGGACTTGAACCTGGGTCCAGCCTCTTACAGCGGGAATGAGACCACTGGGCTAAATTCTCCTATACAACAATCTTGGGACGACACGCGTCTACGGAAACTATATACGGCTATTTTTAGAGTGACTATCATTTAACCTCCCAACCCCAAGACATAAGCCTGTTCAAGAACCTTATCCTTGTAAGATATGTCCCCAGCTCCATCTAGCGACAACAAGCTGAACTACTTAGAAACTACCGATCCTGCATCGCGCAATTGAAATTACACACTTGACTTTTCGACCAGGTCACAGTCAGCCTGTGTGGTCGAAAGGTCAGGCAAATCAAATTTATGGTTGTATGTACCTATACGATGATCGCGTTAATTCCCGCCATGATCGAAATAATAAATGGTTCTAAAAACTACTTGATTTCGGTCCAGGTCCTTCCATTCGACGACAACATCTGCGTGCACGAGCCGTGTCTGAACTACGAGGAGTGCCTCACGGTCCTCAAGTTCGGCAACGCCTCAGGATTCATCAATAGCGACTCCGTACTGTTTCGACCGATATATCCTGTCACCTCCTTCACTTGCCAGTGTCCTCGTGGCTTTACAGGTAAGAAATATTGCAACAAATTATCATGCAGTGCAAAGGATGCCAGACGGTTCACTTTTGAATGAATTTTTACAACATTGTGTATGCTAACTATACAAATCGAATACATAGCGAAAAAGAAGAATCATCTCGGGCGGGACTCAAACCCACAGTCTTTCCCTTACAGGGGGAATGCCTTGACCAATTGGGCTACCGAGACACGCCCGATGTGATTCAAATTTCCCATCGTATACGTCTTTTAAGGCGACGGTGGAGTCATCTACCGATTTTCTTACGAACTATCGGAATCAATTCAAAAAATCAAGGCATTCCCCCTGTAAGGGAAAGACTGCGGGTTCGAGTCCCGCCCGAGATGATTCTTCTTTTTCCCTATGTATTCGGTTGACTTTTGTTTCATTTTCATGTTTCGATTTCTATATTTCACTAGAAGTGACAAAATGAATTCATTCGGTACTAATGTTTCATATTATGTTAGATAAAATGAAACATACGTGGGTACGTGACAAGTAATTATGTTCTTTAATGAACGATTCGTAGCTCGTAGCGAATCCCAAATCGTAGCTAAACGTAATGAATACTGGTGTACAATAAAGATTTATCTATCTATCTATCTATGAATTCTTGATCTTTTAGCTATCTCCCTCTTCATCGGAGTGCGAATTCGCCTTTCTATATTTTAGTTAATTTTACTTTACCGTCTGCTTTACCAAAACAAGAAGTAAGGAAATTTTCGCGCTTAATTTGAGGGAACCGAAATTACAAAGAAAGATATTATTTTTATTATTCAGTGGCAAGGGGTCGCCGGCTTCCCAAAGGGTCCAATTCATGACAAACTAGATTGGTATGAGTAATTTTCTACAGACTCCCCTTTGAATTTTTTATCATATTTGTCATAAATCTCAGGTTCTCGAGAACACTACATGTGCGATACAGAAGTGGACCTGTGCTACTCGTCGCCTTGCGTCAACAACGGAACCTGTATCCGCCGCGAAGGCGGATACAGTTGCGTGTGTCCAGCTGAGTATACAGGTAATTGTTTATCCTCATTCAAGACCCAATATTACAAGCTTTAGTTTGAATCCAGATGGCGTTGTGCTAGAATATTATTACCATAAGAACTATAGACATTTTTTGAATGAAATTTTTATAGCGTTTATTATGCTAACTTTTTAAGTTCGAAATACATCTGGAAAAAGAAGTGCTCAAGTCGATATAAAGAGAAGGGAAATTTGAAGTGATTCAGGTGTGGCTCAATAGCTCAGTTGGAGGAGCATTCCTCCTGTAAGGGAAAGGTCGTGGGTTCAAGTCCTACTTGAGCGCTTCTTTTTCCTGATGTATTTCGAACTATAGAAATCTCAAAAAAATAATGACACTCTGGGAGTGCCAATAGTAGTGAAAACTTGGTCAATATAATATATCCATAACTGTCACATATGAATAGTCACAAACTGTCACAAAAGGGTATCGGTAACGGTGTCAAAAACTACGGTTTTTTACCATCTCAAAAAAAAAGAAGTTTCCACTGTTAAATTTTAAATCAATTAATTAATATTAAATCTCAACAAAGTCACAGTCTACCTTCCTTTACCAAATACTATTATTCTCAACAGGTGTGAACTGTGAAACTCAGCTAAAATCAGCGACTTGCTCCATGTCGTCTGCTGTGTGCCGCAGTGGTTCTCAGTGTATCTCCTCCCGTGAAGGAGGGCTATTGTGCCAGCCTTGTGCGTTAGACGCGGAACACACCACAGCCATGTGTGAACTGAGGGCTAGAAGCTTTCCTGCCTCGTCTTTCTTGACATTTCCTGGACTGAAGAGGAGGAATAGACTGCATTTGAAGCTGAAGTAAGTATATTTTTACTGGCTTGGTAGGTAAAGCGATAAGGCTGCCCATTGCTCTGGTTCCTAGCCATAGTTTTTCCTTAATTATGTACTTTAATGTTGTACAATAAAGTAATAAATACTTGTCCAAAGAGATTATACCACATGAAGATGATGATAGCTGTCCACTGAGATACTCCACATGAAGGGATACTAGATAAAAAACAAGCGTCTACGTAGGATTATCATACGATTTATTGAAATACTATGTGTAGACTTCTAGCTGCCTCCGATAGGGATTACTCGCTGGTTTGGAATAGAAGTTTAACTCCAGGTTTAAGGGCAACACTATTATGTAACCTGTGACAATAAGTGGATAGATCGAATTACCATCGATGGCGTGTTAAAACGTTCGTGTTCTGACGACAAAGAAAGATAGAACATATAATGTGTATAGCACCATCCCTCTTTCTTGCCGAAGATATAAACGCTAAAATAATACTTGTAAGCTTACCTGAAGATCTGCGATGCACCGCGTTTACCATTTTTTTTTTCAATTTAAAAGAGGCAAGGCTGCTTCAACTACTCCTTTGTTTACCTTTGCTGACTCATATTCTTCATGATTCAATTTTGGTTAAAATTTCAAAAACTCTTTTCAAATTCGTGCAAATAATTTTGTGCGAATCTCATACAAATAATTTCGTGCAAAAATACATGCGATACGTGCATACGCATAATACATCAGGCAACCAGACTATATTCAGTTGTCTGGTTGCCTGATGTATTATGCGTATGCACGTATCGCATGTATTTTTGCACGAAATTATATCACTATATTTTTTTCCCACAGATTCTCAACAATAACCCCAAACGGGTTACTTCTCTACAACGGTCGGTACAACGAACGCCACGACTTCCTCGCCCTGGAGACAATCAGCACCGGCGCGGGGAGACAAATGAAATCTGGCCTCAGGTTCAGCTTCGGTCTCGGAGGGACCAAGGTCGACGTCACCGTTGCTGGGAACGTAGCTGACGGCAACTGGCACACTGTCGAAATTGAGTACTATAATCGGGTGAGTTTTAATAATAATTTTTAAAATACCCACAGTTTTTAAAGGCTCTGACGCAGGCCTGCCTCTTGAGCTAGCCTCAAGAGGCAATCAAACTACAGTCGGTTCAGTAAAAGCCAAAATAATCCATATAATAGAAACAGCACCGAGATATGGTAGACCAGTGAGAATTGACCTGATATTCAACTTTGGTCTTGGTGGTTTAAAGGAAAGCAGAGCACGGTCTCCTCGGTGAAATGTTTACAAATATCCACGCCTGAACATTCTCTATTAACATTTCAATACAATACCATACACTTTATTGTACAGTTGTACACCATTATGAAAAAAAAATTACAGAAAATAACAATGCAAAAGTGGCAGTTCAAATGACAGTCTTATCGCTAGGCGCGATTTCTTCCAGACACACACACACTTCACATTTTGCCAATGTCCTTCGATCCTTAGCGAGGAAGCGAGTCCTTTATTATCTGCCGGACTATTTACAATACTTTCTCGTAATGGAGAACAGTTTATCTACCCGTTGTCTTGAACGATAACCACGGCACAGATAACATAATTAATACTAAAGTAGTCAATAAGCCAGTAGGTAGAAAATTTACTATTCCCTATACAAAAGATGCACTTACATGATTGTTTCTTTCCACAGACGGCAACACTAATTCTAGACGATTGTGACAAGGCGTTGTCTCTGGCGGGCGCGGCGGAGTTCAGCGACAAGTACGCATGCGCCAACTACAGTACGAAAATTTTACCCCCGCGGTGTGATATTCCTACAGAAACATGTCACAGGTAAGTTATGAAGTTATACTACTTTACCACTGGGGAAGACAGAGGGGACCATATGATTTTACTTGCTACATCTACATTTTGTTTCATCTTTCATTCCTATATGCTCAATCAATATAGTTTTCTTTTAAAGAATACTAATGTTTTAATTACCTGTGTTGTGTGGCTGTAGAGTGTGCAACCGCGACGGCTACGTTATAGTTTGTTAGGGGGTTGTTTGGATTTGATTCTCGCTCAGTGCAAATATTTTTAAATATTGGATATGAATATGTCTTTAATTATATTATTAGTCTTAGATGCTTCTATATAAAATATATAATTAATTTTCGACAGCCTCCGTGTCGTGGCGGTATTGAACGCGACTGCTACGCAGGAGGCGCGGGTTCAATTCCCGCTCAGTGCAAATATTTGTATGCATGAATATGGCTATTTGCATTGGTCTGGGTGTTTCTATGTATAGCATGTATTTGTTTACAACAAAAAAAAGTATCTAAGTATGTTTATCCGCATTCTAGATTCCATAACACAAGCTAGTTACGCTATACTTACCTTGGGTCCCGATAGCCTTGTGTGGAATGTTGTGGAATATTTATTTATTTATATATTTACAAAAACAAACAATATATCTGCCTATCTACATACTGCCTACTCAAACTGCCCTGAATCTTAACAAAAACTTGAACTTAAACCCATTCTTTCACAGATTCCTCGACCTAACAGGTCCGTTACAAATCGGTGGTCTCCCAAACATCCCTAGCAGCTTCCAAGTGAAGAACAAAGACTTTGTCGGCTGCATATCAGACCTACACATCGACCACAAGTTCATTGACCTGAACTCTTACGTATCAGACAACGGCACACTAGCCGGCTGTCCTGAGAAACGCTCCCGGTGTAGTTCCGCCCCTTGCTATAATGGGGCTGAGTGCAGGGACCTGTGGGACACCTATCTATGTGACTGTACTGAAGGTTATACTGGGAAGGATTGTGCTGATTGTGAGTATATCTTCTGTAATTGAAAGTGGTTCATATATAAGCAATTAAAATACAAGCATTATATATAAATTATTTAATATGTTAATGTGAATCATCCCGGGTATTCTGATGAATAACTTACATTCTAGCAGCTAGGATCTATTGAAGGAATTTTTACAGCATTAAGTATGCTAACTATACAAATCAAATACATAGGGAAAAAGAATCTTCTCGGGCGGGACTCGAACCCGCAGTCTTTCCCTTACAGGGGGAATGCCTGACCAATTCGGCTACCGAGACACGCCCGATATGATTCAAATTTCCCATCTTATACGTCTTTAAGGCGACGTGGCGTCATCTACCGATTTTCTTTCGAACTATCGGAATCAATGAATGATGTTACAATCATTTTTAAACATTGATTTTTGATAACTGCGCCCAAACAATTGAAGGAATTTTTACAGCATTAAGTATGCTAACTATACAAATCAAATACATAGGGAAAAAGAATCTTCTCGGGCGGGACTCGAACCCGCAGTCTTTCCCTTACAGGGGGAATGCCTGACCAATTCGGCTACCGATTTTCCCTATGTATTTGATTTGTATAGCTAGGATCTAGCTGGTACACCTACTGATAAACGGATGAGGCACTAGTACAGGTATTTACCAGAGGGATTAAGATGGCCCTGGGTCAGCCTAGTTGCGAGGTATATACCAAAGACTGCCTACCACGGCAACTGATGACCTGAGATGACCTAGCGATTTTGATCGGTTTGAGTCCTACATAACCACTCCCGGTGGCAAAAAAGTACACACATATATAGAGCATCGTAGCGTTGTTTTTATAACCTAAGCTTACGCCTTGGAGCCTGAGGTACACTCACTCCTTTTCCTTTTGATTTGGCTAATAAGGTTTTTATGGCAGCTGCCGCCTGACCTGCACATCCCGAGAAGAAGAAGAAGAAGTTTCACGTTAGGTTGCCTTTTCTCAAATGTCTTGCTATAACCCCCACACAACCCTGACACTTATTTTTTTTGTCCATAGCAACCACTCCTCCGTGGCGATTCAGTGGGGATGGCATGCTTTCATTCAACCCTCTGCTCCGACCCATACAACTGCCCTGGCTGAACGCGTTCTCGCTACGAACCAGGGCCCAGGATGCCTTCATCATGTCGATACAAGTTGGCCAGAACAGCACTATATTAATTACTGTTAGTATCAGATTTTATTAACTTAGGATGCTGTATGAGAGGGTATCCCGAGGAGGGCTACACCGTAAGGGAAGGCCCTGGGTCAGCCGGGGTGCGAGAGATATGTCGAAGACAACCTCACCCTGGGCTTGCACTACGACCGTCAGTCGGTTTGCGGTTTTATTCGGTTCGAGTCCGACATAACCTCCCCTTCCGGCTCCGGCAGGGGAGGTATCCGTGGGGATAACTGCACGAAAAAAAAGTATAAGGGTATGGCACTGGTTCCATACTGTTCACTCCATAGAACTAATAACAAGAAGTATAGAAATGGGATGCGAGACAGAAGCGCGATTCGACTGTTTAGTCTATAAACTCCACAGAATTTAGTAATTACATATTCACACCGATAAATCCCCGAAGGGGTAACCAGTGGGGTAATACCACCCGCATTTCACCAACTATGCTTCTTATGGTCACACAGAGCTGCCGCACAGACCTTTTTCAACTCGATTTACAGAAAGATTTATTATTTTACCATCATTTATTTATGAAACTCAGTTCAACAATATCCTATCTTCTACAGCTAAAACTCGGAAACCTCTACTACGCTTACAACGGCGAATCCATGTACCTTCCAACAACGACGCTATCTGACGGCGATTGGCACAGAATAGAGATCAAATGGCTGGGCACAGACATCTCGGTCAGCGTGGACTATGGGCTTAGGACATCGTTGCTACCCATGTTGGCCAATAAGATTCAAGGACAGTATATCGGCAAGATTCTGATTGGCGGGCCGGATACTACTGCGGGGTTGTTAGCGTCTGAAGTTGGCTTCTTTGAGGGGTGTATACAGGTATGTATTGTTTTGTCTTCTATAATATAAAAATGAACATCTAAATGGGTGGGTGAGCGCATAAGTCAACAACGCCTGGACCAATAATGGTAATTTTTTTTTTTAATGTTCGTGGAAGTTCAAGGATGGTTTTTACAGCACCCCATTGTTATAATTTCTTTTCACGATGATAGAATGGACGACCTCTATGGTGTAGCAGTACTGTTCGCGGGCTAAACAGAGATCGCGGTTCCAATTCTCACTCTCTTTCTATGCATAGTAGATGGTTCATTTACAATATGTGTTATTATTGTTATTAAAAACCAAAAGTGTTTGTTATATTTTTATCCGCATTCTAGAACCTATAAACACAAGCTGGTAAAACTGTATTTAATCTAAATATAACTCAAAGGTCACTGACTGACTGACATAGTGATCTGCACAGCCCAAACCACTGGACGGGTCGGGCTGAAATTTGGCATGCAGGTAGATGTTATAACGTAAGCGTCCGCTAAGAAAGGAATTTGATTAATTCTACCCCCAAGGGGATAAAATAGGGGATGAAAGTTTGTATAAAACTTTGTCAATTTTAAACCGATCGGCGATAACCGACACCCACACGGGCGGTGTTTTATTTATAGTATAAAATAAATATGTATGTTTCATTATGTGCTCTTGGATTATTGCTGTAAGCAACTCATTGTTACAATTCCTTTTAATATGTCTACAGGATGTAAGAGTTGGCAGTGCCCAATCTCTGCTCAACCGACCAACAGTGAGGGAGAACGTTCGAGATGGATGTCAGTCAAGGGCTGATTGTATGCTGTCCATCTGTCCACCATATGTAAGTAAAACTATGAAAATTTTCCACAAGGTACAGTCGGCAAAGAAGATAAGAGTGCACCTTTTCTTATAAAGTTTTACATAAATGTAAAGGTGCAACCGTTTCCTTTGTCGCAATTTGGTTATCGTTATAGTCGGCAGCTAATAAGGTGATGGTATACGTTTTCTAAAAGACTTTGAAACTCGAATTTAATCCTAAAAATTGCAACTGTAATTGATATAATACGACTGCTTTATAAACCTTCTAAAACAACTTGAAAGAATTTTGTAAAGAATTTTAGCAACTGTAATTACTAGTATTCCCTCTAATCCCCTCCTAAGCTATATTGCTTGTGTTAGGAGTGGGTTCACGTCAGTAGGCTAATAATTGCTAGGGTTCGAACCTGGGACCTCTCGATTCTTAACCACTAAGGTTGCATAGTGTCATGGTGTTTCTTTGGCCGTGATGGTGAATGAGACCGTACTAATAGCACAGTCTAACGATTCATACTACATACAGTCGGTCAACGAAGCCGTCTAGACAGAGCAATCGTGCGGGGGCAGGGGAGTGGTGGGGGACGGGGTATTACTCGGTACGCCCATACATTTTACTCGGTACTAACGATTCAGGGCTGTCTCATTTTTGTAATCACACTAATCACGTGATTTTTTTTAAGGTTAGTTTTGTTTGTTAAAATTGTTTTTTTTTCGTTTTCTATATTTAGCTATTCAAGATGGCGGACACGAAACTTTCACAAAAATCGATATGGGTATCGATTTCAGGGTTTTTAGGGTCGCTGATTGCGAATATAACATCCATTTCGCGATCCAAGATGGTGGACTCGAAATTTTTACCAAAATCGATATGGATATCGTTTTCAGGGTTTTTGGGGTCACTGATTGCGAATATAACATCCATTTGGTGATCCAAGATGGCGGACTCGAAATTTTCACTAAAATCGATATGGGTATCGTTTTCGGGGTTTTTGGGGTCGCTGATTGCGAATATAACATCCATTTCGCGATCCAAGATGGCGGACTCGAAATTTTTACCTAAATCGATATGGGTATCGTTTTCAGGGTTTTTGGGGTCGCTGATTGCGAATATAACATTCATTTCGCGATCCAAGATGGCGGACTCGAAATTTTGACTAAAATCGATATGGGTATCGTTTTCAGGGTTTTTGGGGTCGCTGATTGCGAATATAACATCCATTTGGTGATCCAAGATGGCGGACTCGAGTTTTTCACTAAAATCGATATGGGTATCGTTTTCAGGGTTTTGGGGTCGCTGATTGCGAATATAACATCCATTTCGCGATCCAAGATGGCGGACTTGAAATTTTTACTAAAATTGATACGGGTATCGTTTTCAAGATTTTCGGGGTTGCTGATTACGAATTATGTTATTCATGTAGCAATCCAAGATGACTGGATGGATGATATATTCGTAATTAGCAACTCTGAAAACCTCAAAAACGATGCTCATGTTGACTTTGTCATGGCATGTCAATTTCAAGTCCGCCATCTTGGATCGCTAAATGGATTTTATTATACGTAATTAATCACCCCGAAAACTTAGATTTGTTTTTTTTTTAATTTCAAGTCTGCCATCTTTGATCGTCGGTAACATGGTCGTCAAGCCCGATAGCAGACAATTGCCGGCAGGCAATCATACGATGGGAAACTGTCGACTCCCAACTGATCGTGTTTAGCCGCAAAACTGACAGCAGGGCATGGCCGCCAGCCCAAAATCGCTTTCGTGTGTGGGCGCTGTCGACTTATAACTGCAGGCCACCCGATACGATTTGAAACTGCAGGCGAACTGATCGTGGACTCCTTAAGAATATATCATCAATTTAGCGATCCCGGCGATTAGCGAAATTCGAATTCGAATCCGAATCCAACCCCGAACCCGAACCCGAATCAATATCCAAATTCAAGTCGGAATCGAAATAGTAATTCGAAATCGAATTTGAAACCGAAATCGAAACCAAAATCCAAAAACTCAGACTTAAAATATTACGTTTGCTTGATCATAATTGGTTGAGTAGAACCGGAGATATAACCAAAAGTCGCAATAGCCGACATCCATGCGAGCGGAGCCGCGGGCATCACCTAGTAATATAAATTAGCGTGAGTTGATGTGCCTTGACAGAACAAAGAGAACGAATATGGGGTTATATATAGAATATTACAGAAAAATTATATATAAAAACTGAAGTGACAACCCTGACAAAACTGCAAAAGGCGGCATTTCCGCAAACATCAAACGCGATGAACTACTGTAAGATCTCTCGTTATACTGTGCTAATAGTATGTTTATTTCAGAGCTCCTGCGTAACTTCATGGGACAACACAGAGTGTACGTGTGAGCGGGGTCGAGTAGGCCCCCAGTGTATACAAGCGTGTGACCTGCACCCCTGTGGGGAACACGCCACGTGTGTTCACGATGATTCCGATAGAGGGTACCACTGTACTTGTGACGATGGGTACATGCTTACTAGTGAGTACTTTCTATCCTTACCAAGATTCAGTATCAAAGCGAGGTCATTTTTAGTTTAGGTAACCCATGTCATTATATTATATCGAACTGGTGAGCGTGCGAAACAAGTCATTAACCTCTGACGTGACGTTTCAATGGTCTATCTATACCGAAAAAATGATTTTGGATTTTCATTTTGATATCATTATCATCACAGCGTTACTTCCTATTTCAATATAGCGAAATGTGATAACGATTTGATGAAATAAGATCACAATTTGTGGTTGCATCCAAAACTTGTTTATTATTGTTCTTTTGTTTTGGATTATTTAATGTTTTCTAAACTGTCACCTAAGCGTTCACCATCGTCCGCCAATCAACTGGTCTACCAGGTTTCGAGATGGCCCTGGGTCTGCCGGGGTGCGAGAGATATGCTTTCGGCAATCTCACCTCCGGCAACCAGGGACTCAAGACGGCGTGCGTTTTAGTCGGTTCGAGTCCGACATAACCACCTCCACCAGCTCCGTGGGGGTGGTATCCGTGGGGATTTTTCGCACGATAAAAAGTCTACCAGCTTGCGGATAAGATTTGTTTGTAAACCCCCCTAATTTTAGGACCCCGCAAGAGGTTTAAGTAGCCCATGTCATCATTTGCTCATGTACTTTTGTCGTAGCGTCCGGCTGTGTAGAGTCTGTGGCGCAGGAGTGCCCGGGCGGCTGGTGGGGCGGCGCGGGCGGCGCGTGCGGCCCGTGCGCCTGCGACGTGGCGCGGGGCTACCACCCGCACTGCCACGCCAGCACCGGACTGTGCCACTGCAAAGTAAGCTTTATACTACTACCACGGAGGAGGATATGATAGCGGAGTTGTTGCAAGGCAATCGAGTCGCGTGCCATCCAAACGTCAAATGGACTCTAGGAACGTTATACCTTTTTTTTTCTTTTTTTTTTCGTGTGGCCATCCCTCGGATACCCCCCTGCCGGAGCCGGAAGGGGAGGTTATGTCGGACTCGAACCGACTAAAACCGCACGCCGACTGTGGGTCTTGGTGCTAGGCCGGAGGTGAGGTTGTCATCGACATATCCCTCGCACCCCGGCTGACCCAAGGCCATCCCTTACGGTCCGGCCCTCCTCAGGAGGGGGACAACGGTGTCCCCAGCTCGCCCCCGGAATGGGGAGGCGCGCTTCTCAGCGCGCCGCCGCCGTGGCCTGCTTTTGCTGGGGTGACAGGCGGCTCCACCCGTCACCCCCAGGCCCGCGCTCATGGGGGACGGAGGTCAGTCAGTGCCCTGGGAACGTTATACCTATGAAGTCCTTCGACTTTTGACACCCCGCGCGTCTCTCTTCCCACCCGCATTCGGAGCGCGTTTTTATTGGAGAAATATCAATGGGGCATCTTAATCATATTCTGTCCTCCGTGGTTACTACTAAGGTAGCTGTCGTGGACTGTATGATTACACTTTTATAGTTGTTAAACAGGAAATAAAACACACGATTCTTCGATAGCTCTTTTTTTTATTGTGTACTCCGTTCTTAACTGCTGACAATAGCTGAACTGTACCGACAATATTCTTGAGTAAGTAGTCGATGAGGTAATAACAACAAAGTGAAAATAAAAGTTAACAATAAAAGTGACAATAAAAGTGATTTTCATAGGGATGCGTGGAGCTTAAGTACCCTTTTTTCTATAGCCCGCAGGGAGACTTAATGAGCGGCCTAATGACATATTTATTACTAACATTCTGTACAATTTTTCCTATTTTCTATTTTAGCCTACTGTTTTGAAACTGTATTTATTTGCCATATAATCTTATCCTATTATAATAACAGCTTATAAACTACACTATTTACATCGGTAGACGTTCTTCAGGCAGCGTGGCTCGGCTTACTGGACAGTAGCAAATAAGCCTTTTGAATTAAACTTTAACGCAATTAGTATGCTGTCTGTCCCCTTATCAAGCACCTATACACCATCGGTGTCACGGACAACCCCCTCTGCAGGGGGTGATTCGGCACCGAGGAAACGGCCGCCCATGTAATACTGGACTGCGAGGCACTGGCTAATCAACGATCCCAAATCCTCGGCACAATGAGGTCGCTCCGCGAAGCCTGCGAAACCCACAGTAAGCTTCTGCGCTTCTGGGCGGAGCTGGGCTGGCTGCTCTAGCCAGTACTCTTCACGTACAATGGCCCAAGAAGAGAAGCTCAGTGCGGATAAAAGAGTCTCCTATCCTATCCTAGTATGCTATCTACTCAAATCGATTGAGATAGGATCGCTCAGGTGGGACTCGATCTTTCCCTTACAGTGGCGTATCTGACCACTGATCCACCGAACTACGCCTGAAGCTATCCAAATTTCACAAATTGTGAAAATTGATATGAGTTTTCTGGAAACTTTGAATAGAGAGTGTATTATTTAGTTTAGTATTCTAAAATAGGGAATCCAGAAAGGGATTTGCACACGCAACAGTCGCTTTCTAAGAAGAATACTGTGTCAGCTGGTATTTTTTTTTACAGTCTTCCTACTTGCTCCAGTCCCGGGTCCTTTAAGCGGGGCGTGAAAAGGCATCTAATGAGGTTGTCAAGCTTGGTGCCACCACTGTTAACATGGTACATGTTTCCGATGGTGACCCTCTTACCGAGACTTTGCCTTTGCTTAACATCAGGCAAGGTGAAGTCAAATTGACGTGTCCTATATAAAAAAAAAAAAATAAGAAGCTTTACAGATCTCCCATCATGAAGGTTCAAGTAGCACAGCTGGCAGAATACTACCGTATACATATAAAGTGATAGTTCATAATATTATATCTCACCCTAAACATTTACTTTTCTAATGCTAATAACGTCAAAATGTTTCTCTGTCCTCTGTAGGAGAACCACTACAAGCCAGTGGGCTCGGCCGAGTGCCTGCCGTGCCAGTGCTATGCCGCGGGCTCGCTCAACAGCTCGTGCGAGGCGGTGGCGGGCCAGTGCCACTGCAGGGGAGGGGTCATCGGCCGCGCCTGCGACTCGTGCGCCAACTTGTACGCGGAGGTCGCACCTAATACTGGCTGCGAAGGTATGTGGCGTTAACATATATACATATAATCACGCCTTTATCCCCGGAGTATTAGCCAGAGGTGAATTCAAATCAAGCGTCGGTATCTTAATGGTTAAGGAGTCCGCCTTACGATCGAAAGGTTCCGGCTTCGAATCCTCGCCATTACACTACTGACGTGAACCCACTCCTGGCAGAAACAATTTAGCTTAGTTGGAGGGGTTAGAGGGACCTGAGGAGGGCCACACCGTAAGGGATGGCCCTGGGTCAGCCGGGGTGCGAGGGATATATCGATGACAAACTCACCTCCGGCCTAGCACCACGACCCACAGTCGACATGCGGTTTTAGTCTGTTCGAGTCCGACATAACCTCCCCTTCCGGCTCCGGTAGGGGAAGTATCCGAAGGGATTTCCGCACGATACAAAAAGGAGGGGTTATTAGTAACTTCGGTTCTAATATTCTTTGAAAAAATGACATCCACATGTCACCAATCATTGTATTCGGTCCGTCGTAATGGAGGATGAACCTATTGTGATATTTTGGACTCTATTGTTGACTCGAGCCTATATCTAAGGCTGATCCTGGGCTGTAATATATCTGTCTGATGTTAAACAGCCTTAGTAATTTTGTATGTTTGCTTTTGAATACGATTTTCTCTTCAAAATATGATTCAAGTATGTCACCATGATCTAAGCGTTATTCCAGGGTGCATCCTATGTTCCCGCCTTCCCGTCGAGTACGGGGTTCACCTCCTCCTCGTTTTATTTAACTTGTACGACGAGAACCATCTCTCGGCGTCGGGAAGTCAAAACAATAAACCCCAGACTTAAGTGTAAAATTAAGTTGCAACCAAGAAGTCGCTAGAAAACTTGTGGATAAGACAACACTGCGCACAATATTTATTATTTTCGTGAATCAATGTTGGTTGGCGTCCATTTAGGAAACTTAGGCATCTAAAGACTATCTCCAAAGGTTTCTGAGGCGTGGCGGTAGTGAACGCGACTGAACTCATTATTGTATGCATGAATATGGCTATTTGCATTGGTCTGGGTGTTTCTATGTATAATATGTATGCATTTACAAACAAAAATAGTATCTAAGTATGTGTTTATCCGCATTCTAGATTCCATAACACAAGCTAGTTAAGCTTACCATGAGTCTAGATAGCGTTGTGTAGAATGTTGTGGAATATTTATTTATTTATAAAGGTTCATCTTGTTGATATTACTCAATCTAATATAAATTTTAACTCGATCATAATATACTAGGTGTCCATATCGACAAAAGTAAGCATTTTAAATGACTTAAAACTTATCCCCACTATGTTTGTCCCACAGTTGTCTACGATGGATGCCCTCGGTCCTTCTCACACGGCGTCTGGTGGCCGCGGACTAAGTTCGGTGTTGAAGCCATTACCGAATGTCCTGCAGGTACAATTTAATCATTTTCTTGTACAGACACTATCAAATACCTACCTTGAAAAAAAACTGCAGTTCATGCATATACTCTTAATAATGATCTTTACTTTTAATGTCTTTCGTAGGAACCAGTGGCAAGGGAACTCGAATGTGTGACGAAACTCAAGTGGTGCCGTGGCAAGAACCAGACATGTTCAACTGTACTACGTCCACATTCTACCAGCTCAGGAAACAGGTATCAATAGTGTCTTACGTCTGTCATTAAATTTTAATTATCAAAAGTATAAAAAAAAAGACGGATATCCTTAAAGACAGAGAAGGAAAATTTGAAAAGATTCAGATGTGGCTCAATAGCTCAGTTGGAAGAGCATTCCCTCTGTAAGGGAAAGGTCGTGAGTTCAAGTCTCACTTGAGCGTTTCATTTTTTCCGATATTTTTCGAACTTAAAAGTCTGCTGTAGCCTAGTGGTATGGATAATGGACTGCTGAGACAAGGTCTCGGGTTCGATCCCAGGTTTACCATGGCACACACCAATGCCTTTTCGATGCTTTTCGAAGTTATGTGTGTATTTATCGCAGGTTTATAAGTGCCCGGTTAATGGCAATAGGCTCGCCACCATTACATTGTGACCTAAACATAAACTGGCGAAATGTGGGTGCTAGCACCTCTGCCTACCCCTTCGGGGAATACAGGCGTGAGTTTATGTTATGTTATGTTATTTTATGTTATGTTATAAGTTAGCATAATAAATGCTATAAAAAATCATTCAAATATCAAAAGTATACTTGCGATTTTTTCCAAAAAACTATCAATATCGCGTTGTTCACGGGTACATCCTTCGAGTTTGAATTCTACTTTACTTCTTCGGCATCCTTCAATATCCTTTGGCATCCTTCAGCATCCTTCAGCATCCCTCAGCATCCCTCAGCATCCGTCAGCACAATCGTAAACTACGCTTTAGTATAGTGCACTGTTCTTTAACGATGATGCAAAAAAAAAATCCTTGCTGATACCGATTTTTTTTTATCGTGCGCAAAATGATACCGATAATGTGCGCCGGCTCTTATACCTTCTGATCATAATAAGTAACTAACCTAACCACTCCCTCATTCCACAGCTAAGCAAAATCGAATCAGGCGAGCTCTCTGTGAACACCTTCGTGGGTGTTCGTCTAGCGGCGGACGTGATGTCAGCGTGTAACAACACTCCTCACCTGTTTGGAGCCGATATCCTCATCGCTGAAGGAATACTCCTGGAGCTACTCAACTACGAGCTGAAGCAGGCTGGGCTGAACCTCACTCATAGTCAGGACAAGGATTATGTCAGGGTAAGTTCTTAGACGAAAAATCTATTACTTAGTCTTTAGTTACCTTCTAAATGAACTTGTATGAAAAAAGATTTAGAAAGAAAAGAAAGAAAGAAAATATGTTTTATTTAGAAAACAGCGCACATTTTCGAAATAATAACACACAAAGGATTACATACAAGAATGCTTAAAAATAATAATAAAATAATGTATTTTTTTTTTCCTGACCATAGATCAGATTCGCTGTCTATGGCCGCCGGGCGGGCAACGCGAAAACTTTCCATTAAACACCTCTCTCTCTGCCAATCCAGACAGTCGATTGTGACATATACATGACATATACATACTTGACATTTGACATATTTGACGTAAATTTTGAGACGTGTCACAAAACGTGGCAAGAGTGGCAAAGGGCCGAGGGCCGATTTAGTGACGTCATAAAATTTAATAGTCAAATTAGTTACTATTATAGGTTGGGTGGATGATTAAAAATAAATAAAAACTATAAAATAAGAACCGACGCAATTTTTACCGCTCTCTAACCATTCTTAATTTAATAAGCTCGATTAGATAATTTATTTTAACTATTACCCAATTTATGTTAAACTATCTTTCTTACTGACTGTACCGTTTTCGAGGAATCGCCACAGATCCCCACCGGTTAGCCCTACCTTTCTTATTGACTGTATCTTTTATTGTGCACATATCTGTAAAACCTAGTAACTGTAAACTAGTTAGTGGGGTCATTATATCGGAATCTAACCGACTAAAACCGCATGCCGTCTTGGTTCTCAACGGGGTGTAAGGTGGCCTAAGACAGTAACTATCAACAGTCTCTCTCGCCTTGAGCGGGTTTGGCCGTATGATGTTGACGAAAAAAGTGCTTAAAATGATCTTCATTTATTTTCTTTATCCTCTTCCAGGGGGCCTAGACAATGTTACATTCTATTATCTACTTCGTCAGTCGAAAGTTGACAAATGTATGGAAGTGACATTGGCTTTCGACCTGTCACGTGATCCGCAGATAACGAACACAAATTTGCTAGACAATGTTTTAATCACACGATTCCATGATTCGAAACATCATTCGATCGTCGTTATCTATACTTTTTGGTTGCTACTTCAATTAAAATGCGTAGCCAAGTCACACATTTTGACTGGTCCTATCGCTCGTTTTCGAACTTCTTGATGGCTACCGCAGCGAAAGCCCGACCCCTGTCGCAAGCGCTATATAATGTCGATGTGTGTCATATGTGTAGCAAGTAGGTAAGTGTGAGTGCCGAAATACGAGACCGTCACTACCCGACTGCCGAAAGAAGGAGGGTAATGTTTTTTTATTCAGTTATTTTGAGTATTGAAATTCTAATCATTATTAACTTTATAATTACATTGAAAACGCATATGCTGCGCTTACTATGGGCAGCGAATAATGAAAATGTTTGGCAGAGACGCCAAAGACGATATATTTCCCGGCGGGACTTGGAAAAAGTTGATGAGATGCCGGAAACATTATTTATAGAGCATTTTCGACTAACGTTTATAGACCTTTGTGCAGAGTTAAGAGTTTTTAGTGCATTAAGGGGATCTCGGGAGAAACCTTGGAAATAAAGGTAAGACAGTGAAGAATTGTACAATATCACTTGTTAAGTTTTATTGTTTTGCTTTATACTTAATTATCATATTTCAGGTGCTATGTGCCCTTAGTTTTTTTGCCACCGGCTCGTACCAAAGGATCGTGGGTGTTACGTAGCACATGACGCAAAGAACTACGAGTCGGTGCATTAAACAAGTGGTTGAGGCCCTTAATCAAAACTCCAACACGGGGAAAATGTATAGTTTTCCTTCTTATTCAAGTTTATATTGTCCTGCAAATGAATTATATTTCTTTAATTTACAGATTTGCAACCACAAATTTGAAATCCTTATTGTTAACTCTAAGTTTGGCGGAGCCACCCATGATTCCTATAGGTATATATGGCCCACAAGCAAGGTCGAGCCATACATGAGGAGTCTGTGTGAGTGGAGAATGTGTCTGGTTACTGGGTAAGACAAGACATTAAATTTGTTTTTAAACTTGTTAGGCTCAATACTATTACCCTATTTGTACTTACAAGGATATATTCATACTAATATTATTAATGCGAAAGCCAGTACAATATTTATCCTAAGCTAAGTGGTTGTTTCAGGTGACTCCGGGTATCCACAGCGGCCATGGCTGATGATCCCGACATTAGATGCTGCAACCGGGTCTTAAGCAGCCATGTACCTATACATCGAGCCATGTGCAGGCTCGTAACATCATAGAGCGATGCTTTGGCTTGGCTGACGTTGGAGATGCCTATTGAAACACAGAGTACTGCATTATCATCCCGAACAGTCTATAGCAGGATAACGCTTGCATGCTGTGTATTGCACAACATTGCTATTAAGGCTGCATTACCAGCCATAAGCGATATCCAAGCTGTGGCTGTGAATGATAATAATGCAGATTATTACTCAGAACCTGCACCCTCCGATGGAAGCCAGAATGAGCTAATTCAAGGAAGAGCAATGCTCGATCATTTGATTAGCAGGCTTTAATTCAAGTAAATAATATAATGTTATGTTATCCATTTCATTTGCATACTCGTTTAGCAATGTTATACTATGTTGCGAAATAAAAAAACATTAATTAAAGTGAAAAACACGATTTATTTTACAAATAACCATACACAAAATCAGACCCGACGTTGCTCGACGGTCACAAACTCGCTTGTTGCCCGTTCGAAAGGAGTTGCTTGTGTCTGTCTTCGCCGCGCACCCCGAGGCCTGCGCTGCGGCATGGAAACTGGGGACATAAGTGGCCTTTTTTTTTCTCGCCCAGCTGGAGTAGTCACAGGTGTGGTCAGTTGTGGTGGTGGTAGTACTGCTATCGGTTGTTGACTAGTGGACGGGCGATATAAAATTGATGGTATTGGTGTTGGCGAAGGTGTTGGTGATGGCACTGATGGCAGACGCTGTGGTTCTGTCGTTATTATGTCTGCAAACAAAAATAGCAATAAGTATTGGTTTTTGTTATACTCGTAGTGGCTTTATTGAAATCAATAAGTGATATTTAAGTACTTATTTTACACTAGCTTTTGCCCGCGGCTCCGCCCGCGTGGATGTCGGTTATCGCGACCAAACATAGCCTATGTCCTTTCTCATGGTCTAATCTACCCCTATACCAAATTTCATTAAAATCGGTTCAGTGGCTTAGGCGTGAAAGCGTAACATACAGACAGACAGACAGACAGACAGAGTTACTTTCGCATTTATAATATTAGTATGGATATGGATACCATAATGAACAAAACTGTCCTGATCTGCAACATGAGATGGTGCAGCTGATGGTATCTGAAAGAATAAAAAGATAGATAAAAATACTACAAAATAATATTATACAAAGAATGTATTGTTAAATTCCTATTATAGAAACATGATTTATATTCATCTTTTAACCTCCTCCGCCGGAGTCGGGAGGAGAGGTTATGTCGGACTCGAACCAACTAAAACTGCACGCCGTCTGTGGGTCACAGTGCTAGGCCGGAGGTGAGGTTCACCCCGTGTTATCTTCAAAATACATCTAAGAAACCTTTCATGTCCAAGATATATGATTCGACCTATACCTACTTAAAAAAAAATTGCTGGCAGACAATGATAGTGCACATTTTTTTATTATTGTTTGCATAACATACAAACATACAATCACGCATACATCACTGGAGGGTTAGGCAGAGGTGACTTAACACCCATATTTCACCATTTCAAAGTAGGTATTTGGTTCCACGTAATAGTGTCTGAGCCTAAGCATTTGTTGACTTGAGCCCTGCATTTGAGGCTGAGTCTGGGCCGTATATATCGGGCTGATGTTAAACAGCCCTAACCCTAAATCGCCGTGTAAAAAAATCACCACATGGGAAGAGATGGGGTGACCCAAATGACCAAGTGACATTATATAATAGTTTCATATTTCATCTGCGGTAGCCTAGTGGTATGGGTAATGGACTGCTGAGACGAGGTCTCGGGTTCGATCCCAGGTTTACCATGGCATACACCAATGACTTTTTGATGCTTTTCGAAGTTGTGTGTATTTATCGCAGGTTTATAAGGAATACAGGCGTGAGTTTATGTTATGTTATGTTCTGTCCATATTTCAAATATTTTAGTTTGACTGAAAAAAACACTTCACGGTAGAATCTTCTATCATCATAATCATTATTACACCGTGCAAATAATTAGTATGTAAATTATAAATGGAAAATAATAAAACAACTCACATTAAATCCCTGTTCCTGGATGTCGGGGTGGCCCGCTACGGCTAGCGTGCCCATTAGTGCCAGCACCCTCGTCTCGAGTCTTGTTAGAGTATTACTGCTGTGAGGCCCACCACCAGTGCCACCAGCATGCTGACGTATGGTCAAAGCTTTTTTATTGTCTTCGACTTCCAGTCACACCTTAAAATGATAAATATATGGAACTGTACAATATTATACTGAAAATTTTAAATAACATTGTGATTATTCTTAGAAGCATTCATAAACAAGCCTACATTATAAGTTAATACATAATAGGATACATCAAAACAAGTTGTATGTGGCCTAGTTTCAGTATGGTACATACCTTTTTCCACTTTGTGGCGGCTTATTAACATCACTACCAACCGAATTCCAGGTGGTTGCCAAGTCTTGCCATAGCTGGTCTACCTTTAGATGCCCTTTATTTCAAGTAATATTGTATATTTCTCTGATTACTGCACCTTTCCATAAACTCCAATAGAATTTCTGAAAATGAGGGAATGATTAAATTCTTCCTATGGGATATGTTTATTTAGGTATAACACATATTCACAAACTTTCATATTTGTAATATTAATAGAATAACACTTACTTAATCTCACTTCCAAAGCTCTATAACTAATTTTAAAAAACTTTAAATTTATAGATTTTGAGCCTCCCGCTTCGAAATAAGACTTGACGTTTGTCACTCTTGACAGTGATGATCGACAGACCGTAGGAATCGTCCACATAAAAACGAAAGATCATAGACAAAGTCGACCCTACGAATCGCTTAAAAGAACACGAAATGTGATTAACATTGTCTACCAATTGAGGTTCGTTATCGTCAGAGCGGTAGCGAATGTCGTAGTGGAATCGTCCCGGAACGATGGCATGTTGTCTAGGCCCCCAGTTGACCGATCGTTCTGATATTTGGTACAAGTTCGAACAATAATACCATATAAATCAATAAAACAGTTTGATTTGCTCTTAATATGAGAGTTTTAAGATCATATTGAGACTTCATCGTCATGATCTTTATGACGCTGACTGTACCTATTTATCTTTCATTTCAGAACGTAATAAAATCAGCAAACACGATCCTAGACGTTCAGTACGCGAAGGAATGGCGTCGCATCAGAGAACTGACTGGCCAGGGAACCGAACTATTAGTGCAGAGGTTTGATAACTACATCGCGGTACTGGCAGAGAGCCAACACGACACGTACACCAGCCCCTTCGAAATTGTCACTAGCGATTTAGGTATGTACTAAAAAAGAAGTGAAAAAAGTGTTACTGCTGTGTTTAGTCTTGGGTTCGATTCTGGGTTTGGGCAAAGATTTTTGGTTAAGTGGTGTTAGCTTCGTGGTTAAGGAGTCAGTCACACGATCGAGAGGTCCCAGGTTCAACTCCTGGGTCAGACTAAAAACGTAATTTACAATACGTAGGAGTTTATACACGTAACAGTAGGCATTGCCGTTAATCGGGTACTTTTTAAAGACTTTTATTGATAGATTAAATTGGACTCACAAATGATGTGACTATTTCAATTTGTACTAGTAGTTCAGTTGGAAGAGCATTCGCCCTGTAAGGGAAAGGTCGTGGGTTCAAGCCCCACCTGAATAATTATTTTTTCCTGGTATATCTTGCGTTAGTCTTTCACCTCAAATTCCGGATCCAAATATCATAATATCACCACTTTTGTTCCAGTAATCGGCGTAGACATTGTCACAGCAGAGTCCATATACGGCTTCGAACCACCCCAACTGAACCGGTTCAACCAAGACACATACACCACTGAGCGAGTGGTCCTACCAGACACATCCACGTTCATACACTCACCCATACAAGTGCCCGTGTTCTTCGCTAACGGGAAAGTGAATAAGCACAAGAAACCGTCAAGCCCGACCGTTTCGTTTCCTAAGTACAATAATTACGTGAAGAATAAGAATAAATTTGATAAATACACAAGAGTGTTGCTTCCGCTGGATTTGCTTGGAATTACTAATAGTAATATACAAGGTAAGTTAAAATTTGATTGCCAGGTAATTATGAGAAAGTGCGCCACAGTTATTTCCCATAATGCCCTTAGTCCACTAGGAACCACTACAGGAGCAAATAGCACTTTGTGGTTCACTGTGATACACCGTTGATCTCGTGACACCAACGTAGCTGTAGAAGTGTGGATCCTACATAACATTATGTCAGAATGCTGCTAAGATGCAATATAATTTTATGTATGTATGTATTTATGTATGTATGTATGTATGTGTTTATGTATGTATGTAAGTATATGTGCATGTTGCATGTATGTATATGTTGTATCTATGTATATTTATGCCTTTTACCTGGGGTATACGTCTCGTATACCTCCTAAATCAAATTCGATGCTTCTTGTACACTAGACTTTGCCACTCATATAACAATTCCTCTGTGCACTCCCAGGTTTGCTGGAAGAAAACTCAGCTTTGAGTTAAGCTCGCCTTTGTACATCTCGTCTCACTATTTCATATAAATATAATTTATGTGTACATAAAGAATAAATAAATAAATAAATAAATAATTCACAATACAATAGGGTATTTGACTCATATTAAAATTTTAAGAGTATTCCTCGTATTTCTTACATTATCTGTCGTACAAAACCAATATATAATAGAATACAACTAATAAAACTATCAGATGGTTGTACAAATTCCATTTAAAAATTTTATGTTTGTTTCTAATTGCAAAATGCACTAAAAACGCTGTCAACCATTATGTGATGTCATCACGTCATACAATTTGTAAACAGGCTAAAAGTCATCCGCATGACACCTGTCCAATGTAGAGAAGTAAATGTCATGGGAATCTGTTCACACATTGTATGACGTCACAGCACGGATAATCTACAGATCAACATGGCGAACAGCGTTTTCGTCAGCTTAACAAAAACCTATTTAAAAAAATATTTTTTGAAGTACCTATTCTAGGTCTCAAAAAATATAGTAATATTTTTTTTGGGTCTACTATAACTTCAGACCTACTTGCAAAAAGTGTCAACTAGCCTATTGACTCAGCAGACTTCTCTTGCCGCAATCTATTCATGACGGGGCTTTTTAGTAAACATTAGTTAGCCTTATTATTTTAATGTTTCCTTAATTCTGTTCAAATAGTCTATTTGAGTTTGACATTAAGTTTACTTTTGAGGTTGTTCTATATTGAAAGTAATAAAAAATCATCCCACTATTCTAACTTTTAAACTCTCGCGTTCCATGATATACAATAACAATAACGGGAATTAACGCGATCATGGTATAGGTACATATTCATTCATCCCACTATTATTTTTAAGTAGCGCTGATTGGCCATACTGCATAAGAGTTTGCCAGTATTATTCATTATAATACAATTTTGCACCACCTTTCAAATACTTAAACATTACAAAACTTCCAGAAAACCTAGAACTCAACTACGAATCACGCGCAGTATTCTCGTACCTCCAATACTCGCGCAACACATCCCAACTGATGCCTCTACGCATGGACGAGTCGGTCAGCCAACGGTGGGGGGTGAATATCACCGTAGGCTCCCCTGTCATACAACTGGCGCTATTCGTACCAGAGTATGTGTGGATAAAGGAGGCCAATGACGCGAGTGATGATAACTCACTAGAGAGTAATGCTGAGGACGTTGAAGGTTAGTACTTAATTAAATATCTTTTTTTTTTATCTGGGATACGTCAATTTGACTTCACCTCGCTTGAAAGGCAAAGTCTCGGAGAGAGGGTCACCATCGCAAACATGTACCATGTTAACAGTGGTGGCACTCAGCTTGACGGCCTCATTAGATGCCTTTTCACGCCCCGCTTAAATGACCCGGGACTGTAGGAAGAGGGAAACATGAGAGCTGGCAGGGAGTTCCAGGTCTTAGTCGTGCGGCATAGGAATGAGTCACTGAAACGCTTGGTTCTAGCAGGTATATTCTGCACCGTATATAAATATAAATAAATGTAAATGTTTTAGCGAGCCCATGACTAAGTCCCTGCTTGACGGCAATAGGTTCACCTTCTACTGCGTGAGATTGAAAATCATAGCTGGCGAAATAAGGGTGTTGATACACCTCTATCTACTACTTTCAGGGCTTTACAGGCTTGAAGATACTTATGTTTATTGTACTCTAGCTTTAGCCCGCGGCTCCACCCGCGTGGATGTTGGTTATCGCGACCAAACATAGCCTATGTCCTTTTTCAAGGTCTAATCTACCCCTCTACCAAATTCCATCAAAGTGGTTCAGGCGTGTAAGCGTAACATACAGACAGACAGACAGACAGACAGAGTTACTTTCGCATTTATAATATTAGTATGGATTATATACAATGCCAAAGTACCTAAGCTTGTATTGTGGATTCTAGAATGCAGATGTGACTCTCTTTTCTTGTTGATATTGTGTCATTCATTAAAAATTACTTAATAAATCTTCTATGGGTCGGTAGAGGTGTGTAATATTCCTCACCAGGATTCGGTTGTTCCGCTTAGAATTATTAGCATTAACAATTTATTTAATTATATTTTGATTTCTAAACAGGTATCGTATACGCCAATAAAGGAAACCACCAACCCCACCAAACTGACAACCTAAACCCTGTTCCACCACAAAACACTTGGACATCCGAAGACTCACAAAACCACGAAAACCATGGCCCAATACTGATACAACCAGCTTTCAAGAAACAAGACAAATCTTACACAAGTGATAACTTGCAAGAAAACGAATCATTATACGTGGCTGATAAACTCGAGAGTGATGGACCAAAAGTGATGGCGTTGATTAGTGAAAGTGGAAATATAACTAAGGATGGCGTGAAGAAGAAATTGATGTACAAAAGTCTTAGTGGGATTAGACTAAAGAGGCCAATTAGACTGCAGATGTGGTTGGATATTGATAGGGAGACGTTTGGGTCTAGGACTAATCCACAGTGTGTTCACTGGTCTACTTTGAGAGGGTAAGTAGCACGGTTTTTGGCAGTACTATTTTTTTTATAAATGAAGAATCTGCGATAGCCTAGTGGTATGGGTAATGGACTGCTGAGACGAGGTCTCGGGTTCGATCCCAGGTTTACCATGGCACACACCAATGACTTTTCGATGCTTTTCGAAGTTATGTGTGTATTTATCGCAGGTTTATAAGTGCCCGGTTAATGGCAATAGGCTCTAAACTGGCGAAATGTGGGTGCTAGCACCTCTGCCTACCCCTTCGGGGAATATAGGCGTTAGTTTATGTTATGTTATGAATTTTAGCAACCGAAATTACTAATATTCCATATAACACCCTCCAACTAAGCTAAATTGCTTATGTTAGGGGTAGGTTTACATCGGTAGTATAATGGCCAGGATTCGAACCCAGGACTTCTCGATCGTAAGGCTGACTCCTTAACCACTAATCTACCGACGCTTCATTTTTGAAGCTACCTATGAGAGTGGAAAAATTTAATACTCAGAGCAGCCCTTTAGTTAGAGGGAATGACTACTGAACCACTAAACAACGTCTTGAGCATTCAAATTTTCCTATACAACCATTTTAGAGCAGCCCATTAGAAAAAACTGTCGTGCCTTCAAATCCCGTCCATGATATATGAAAATGGTGGACACTATGTCCCCTGTCTCATTAGGACGTCAATGCGATGTCGCCAGTGGTGCAGTCCTGGCTACTGCTGGCATCCGAAGGTCGTCAATTCGAATGCCCATTTTATTCAGGAATCATTTAGTGCCAACAGTGAATCATTGACACAAGGAGAAGAAGCGGCCATGGCGACTCGACAGTCGGTTCGTTTATATCCTGTTAGTACTTCTTTATTCCAGATAATGATGATGTTCCAGGATATTCAGAGTATCCAGAATCTTACTTAGGCAGGGGAATTTATTTCTCATAAACTGATTATTATAATCTTTTAATAGGTCTGGTGAATGGTCGCGCGTGGGCTGTCACACAGAGATAGACTATGACTGGTCTCCGTACTCCAACGAACCGCTCCTCATTAACTGCACGTGCAATCATCTGTCGACCTTCGCTGTACTGGTCGATGAGGTGGATATCGAGGTAAGTTTTTAATAACTGGTAAAATTTTGAATGAAACTTTTAAAAATCTTTGTAACATAATTTTACAATACTAAATTTGAACGGGGATGTTTCATGTGTCCAGCGCCATCTTACGATAGCAACTTCTACGGAACTTTCGGTTCTATATCGCGTAATAAAAGAAGCATCACGACACTATCCCTAAGGCCACGGTCCGCCAGGCGTGCCTTTAGTAAAACTGTCACATACACCGTAACTTTTCCCTTAACACATCTTGTAGATATACATGAGAAACCTTGGTTGGTTTTGGCTGGCCATTCGTGTATGGGCTGGTTCTGAAATAATAATCTCAAACTAAAGTAAAGCCAACGAGACGAGATAAAAAAGTAAACACAGCGACCATTACTTAGTTACGTTGCGATAACTAGCGATTATTTTCTCTGTCCTTGTCGCACATGTCACACGTACGGGATAATGACCAAGCGACAGCTGTCATTGCGTGTTTCGTAGTACAGGAAAGCTGTCAGCACAGCGGTTCTAAACTGTCAGATCCGTCATCTTATGAGCAATTTCATTCCTGTCTGGAATGCGCTTGAAGTGATAAATGTTTGGAACCGCTGAAACTTTGTTTACCTTTTTTCTGTCGCTTCGTTGGCTTAACTTTAAATCCTGTAATATGACTTACTTGAAAATTGTGCTTGCCAACAGTTCGTCCCAGAGGCGTCTCTCCTAGAGTCCGTGACGTCATACACAGCGTTCAGCATATCGTTGCCTCTACTGTTAATGACGTGGGCGGCTCTGTGCCTCATGCGAGGCGGCGCGGCGACTGTCTCCAACTCTATCCATAAACATCTCATTTTCTGCGTGTTTATGGCCGAACTGCTCTATCTCATCGCACTGAAGGCTAGGACTTCTTTAGTCCAGAACGAGGTTTGTACAAAAAGTTCTAAATAATTTATTATTTTTCAAAATTATTGAAATAATATCTATGGCACTACTAGATAGAAAAATTGTATTCCTCGTTATATTAACATTGTGCCGGTTATATCAAAGGCTTTAACCGCCGGAATCCACTTACTCCTCTTTCTCTATTTAGTTTGGTATATACGTCTTTGAATGAATTTTTTATAGCATTTATTATGCTAACTTCTAAAGTTCGAAAAACATTGGAAAAAATGAAATGCTCAAGTGAGACTCGAACTCACGACCTTTCCCTTACAGGGGGACTGCTCTTCCAACTGAGCTATTGAGCCACACTTGAATCATTCCAAAATTTTCCTTCTCTTTATATCCGTCTATAAGGACGACGGTGCAGCCATCTACCAACATTCTTACGAACTGTTGGAAACAATGAATGATTTTTCAACCATTTTTAAACATTGAATTTTGATGACTGCGCCCAAATATTTGAATGAATTTTTTAAAGCATTTATTATACTAGCTTTTAAAGTTCGAAAAACATTGGAAAAAATGAAATGCTCAAGTGAGACTCGAACTCACGACCCTTCCTTTCTTACAGGGGGACTGCTCTTCCAACATACAAAAAATACGTCTTTTTTTAAAGAGACCTTACTTCGATTCGGATGTTAGGTGGGGTTAGACCCGAAATTCACAAAGCAAAGTTGCGTGTTGGCACCTCCTGTCTGTATGTGCTCCAATTAACATCGCAAGGTTATGTGTGACGCCTCCTCTCTGTATGTGCGTCAATTCACAATGCAAAGTTTCTTGTGCAACATTCTCTCTGTATGTGCTCCAATTCATAACGCGAAGCGGCTCTCTGTATGTGATTCAATTCACAACGCAAAGTTTCTGTGTCGCCTCCTCTCTGAGTTTGCTCTAAACGCAATATACCCGTGTGCGCAGTTCGCGTGCAAGCTGCTGGCCATGGCGCTGCACTACTGGTGGGTGTGCGCGCTGGCGTGGTGCGCGTGCGACGGCTGGCAGCTGCGCCGCCTCGTGCGCGAGCTGCGCGACGTCAACCACGGCGGCCTGTGCGCGCAACTGGCCTGCGCCTACGCAGCTCCTGCAGTCATTTTGGCATTGGCCGCCAGCCACCACCAGCATCAGTACGGGAACGCGCTCTTGTGAGTATTAGCACATAGCAGTGGCGAACAGTGAACATTTTCAAAAGGGAAACCGGTCGCTCCGCGAAGCCTGTAAAGCCCCCAGTAAGCTTCTGCGCTTCTGGGCGGAGCTAGGCTGGCTGCTCTAGCCAGCACTCTCTACGCACAATGGCCCAAAAGAGAGGCTAAGTGCGGACAAAAGAGTCCCCTATCCTAAGGGAAACCGGTGTAAAAATTAAATTACCTCGATCTAGTCTTTCATACACCATAAGAGCCATTGGGAAGCCGGTAGGAATCAAGTATAGTATATGGGGTATAGGGATATAGGGACCCTTTTGCCACCTGCGAGCTTTCTTATTCTAAATGCTGTCATTCAACATCATATCAGTGTCGAGTCCCAGTTGTATCCAAGAATCTCTTACCTTGGGTCTCTCTCGGGCAAACGGAAGCCTTAAATTTAAATTTATTAGCACTCACCACATCACGTGTTCTTTCTTACACTGCAATTTGCAAGCTTCGATTTCATATCATCGAATACATGGTTCAATGATTCGTTTTTAACTTACTATCACTTGCCGCAATTTTCGACGTCTGCGCTCCCAAATAACAATCCTAAATTCTCTTATTATTTGTAATGAATGATGCGTTTGTTCAGCTGCTGGGTGAGCTGTCACGAGCCGGTGGTGTGGTGGGTGGTGATACCTGCTGCTATATACGCGGGGGCCGCCATTGTGTTCCTCGCTGGGGCCACAAGAGCGGCGTTCACTGTTCGAGACCACGTTATTGGATTCGGGAATTTAAGGTAAGAATCTTTTTTGAGTACCCACATTGCAGTGTACATTTTAAAATTATCTTAAACACATCAAAGCACACAGCAAATTGCCCTACATTTACTCAGCAAAATACTTCTTGACGAGAGATGTCAAGAGACGAAATTAATCAACTTATGCGCGGTCCGAATGGGGGGTGGTCCCCCCATCCCTAATCGTGAAAAGTCATCTAAAAAGTAATTTTCTGAAAGAATTTCTGCACTTAGAAAAAAATTCTCAACTACTCTCACAATATCTAGATCTATCGTAGAACACACATACAGATAATTTATAAAATCACTAGTTTTTGCCCGTGGCTCCGCCCGCGTTGATGTCGGTTATCGCTATTAAACATAGCCTATGTTCTTTCTCATGGTCTAATCTACCCCTATACCAAATTTCATGAATATCGGTCCAGTGGTTTAGGCGTGAAAGCGTAACATACAGACAGACAGACAGACACAGACAGACAAGACAGACAGACAGACAGAGTTACTTTCACATTTATAATATTAGTATGGATAGTCATAATCTATGGGCTGAAGGAGATAATGGTGGACAGTGTTGCGTTATAAAAAATATGATTATTTATTGCCGCAATTATTTATTTAACTAGCTATTTTGTAACATTTCTGTGTATGTGCTGCAGCTGCGTGAAATAAATGCATTTTCTTTCTTTCTTTCTTTAAAAAATACATCTGTCGGTACAGGATGCTGCTCGGCGTGAGCGTGGTGTGCGTCCCACTGGTGGTGCTGGCGTGGGCCGCGGCGCTGCTGCTGGGCAGCGAGTGGGGCGCCAGGCGGGACGCGCTCAGTGCGGGGCTGGCGGCCGCCGTGGCCGCACACGCCGCCGCCGCCGCGCTCGGCTACATCGCGCTCAACGTGCGAGTGCGGGACAACCTGCGCAGGTATATACGCACGTATTCATACATAAATAAATATTCCACAACATTCTACACAACGCTATCTAGCCCCATGGTAACCTTAACTAACTTGTGTTATGGAGTCTAGAATGCGGTTAAACATGCAACATATTTTTTGTAAACAGATACAATTTTTTTGAGAATGCCGTATGGCGAAACCGTCCAGGTTCGGAAATAATATTAAACTCAGTGGAATAATAAAACTGAATATGTATAGTAGATTCCACCAAGTGCCATCAATCTCAAATATAGATACATATTATACTTACTTATAATGCAGAGACATAACACAAAATGAAGAATAGTTAAGATTGGAATGTGTGCAATCATCATCTACTTATGACACTGACTGTACAGACATACAACGAAAAGAGTACCACTATACACTCACAATGTTTATGGGTAACACAGTGTGTGGTAAAACAATGCAAATACAAAGAGGAGGTGGCCTAAGTAACCGTGTGTTGATATGACTCGAGCTTACCGAAATCGGGGAAAATGTCAATGAATAGATGGAAAAGTCACAATCCGATATTTCTATACTAGTAAAAAACTTATAATTGAATAATACTGATACTTTTAACAGGACAATACTGAGATGCCTGGGGAAGAAAGTGCCTCTGGTCGACACTTCCATCATAATAAGTAGCAGCGCACAGAACTTGTCACAAATCAACAGGTACGTTCAACATTATATCAAACTATTTGTCACCGTGACTTCGTCCGTGGCGTTTGGATCGATCAGGGTTTTATTTTTTTGCAGGAACCCTGTTATTTTTAACCCCCGACGCAAAAACGACGGGGTGTTATAAGTTTGACGTGTCTGTGTGTGTGTGTGTGTGTGTGTGTGTGTGTGTGTGTGTGTCTGTCTGTGGCATCGTAGCACCCAAACGGATGAACCGATTTGGATTTAGTTTTTTTTGTTTGAAAGGTATATGAGTCGGGAGTGTTCTTAGCTATGTTTGAAAAAAATCGGTCCAAGATGGCCGCCGCCACAACATGTTGGAATACAAATTTCGTTATAATTCCCTCAATATGGGTATCAAATGAAAGAGCTTGACTAGTAGATCAATTTAAAAAGTATAAAATAAAAATTAAATTAAAAATTTAAAAAACCCCCGTCAGAAAAAACACTAAAAAGTTGAAAATAAATGAATAAATTTTAATTCAACGGTTGCCATGTCGGGGGACCTTACGATATAAAGGAGTACTTAACCAGTTACGGTCCCCCGACATGGCAACCGTTGAATTAAAATTTATTCATTTATTTTCAACTTTTTAGTGTTTTTTGTGACGGGGGTTTTTTAAATTTTTTCTAAATTACTCGAAGACAGAACAATACCTTCATAGCATTAATTAGCTGTTCTTATTTGATATTCATTCATTTTCTTTATTCAATGATTGCCTTTTACGATAAGACTGCTAATTCTATAAGACGATAGAGATTTTATATTATTTTATTATATTAGGGTCTTCTTGTGGTAATATAATCAAGGGATTGTTTAATTATTTATATATGAATTTATTTATTATAATTATAAGATGTATCTGCGGTAGCCTAGTGGTATGGGTAATGGACTGCTGAGACGAGGTCTCGGGTTCGATCCCAGGTTTACCATGGCACACACCAATGACTTTTCGATGCTTTTCGAAGCTTTTCGAAGTTATGTGTGTATTTATCGCAGGTTCATAAGTGCCCGGTTAATGGCAATAGGCTCGCCACCTATTACATTGGGACCTAAACATAAACTGGCGAAATGTGGGTGCTAGCACCTCTGCCTACCCCTTCGGGGAATACAGGCGTGAGTTTATGTTATGTTATGTTATAAGATGTTCATGTTTATACAGGTCAGCACTAGCGTACCACAGTAGCACAGAACCGGGACGCCAGTTAAGGAATATTGGCATATCAGCATCATCTACCACATCAAGGTCTACCACCAAAACTAGCTCAAGTCCTTACAGGTCAGTTGTAGTCCTTATAATTAGATTTTTTTGATGTGAGAACTTTTTAAGGCGTGTTGTGCAGTTTTGATAATTAAAAAAAGAAAATTTTGGTGAGCATAAATCAAGGAACTCGGACCGTCCTCATCACCTCCAGTTCCGTCCAGTCCCGACACGTCCCGTCCCGTCCCGTCCCGACCCGACCCGACCCGACCCGACCCGACCCGACCCGACCCGACCCGACCCGACCCGACCCGAAAGCTATGTACAAACCATAAAACAAGTGTCTCTTATCACATTATGTAGGTATTTTCTCTAGTTGTTTTCCAAAACTTACAAGAAATAATTTAATGTCTCGCCGTAGTCGCAGCGATGGCCAACTGCGGCACACCAGTACCTCGACTTCAAACTACAACACCAGTGCAAGTGACATGCCTGCCTACCTCCGCGGGTTCGACTCTTCACTGCACACTAGGAAAGACGGTAAGTTCAATATCTTGAACGAATTTTTTATAGCATTTATTATACTAACTTTTAAAATTCGAATACATCGTGAAAAATCCCACTTGAGCATTACATTTTTCCCGATGTATCCACATTCAAATATCTTGGTGACAACCTTTAAGTAGGGCGTGTAAAAGCATCTTATAAGGACGTCAAACTGAGGGCTGCCAACGTTACATCGTAGCTATCTATTACAGTGATCCTATTTTCTAATACTTATTCTTCACTTTACCATAAGGGGAGCTGAAGTCAAAGTGACATGTCCTATGTTACAAAAAAAAAGAAATTTTGTAATGTACCTATATTCAATGTATAACCGAATTTTTGAATTGCACAAGATTGAAATGAAAAATCTAATACCAAATAAATAAGTCCTGTATATAAATCTTCAAAATAGCAGACAAATAAAATCAAAAGACACTGAAGGGACTGGTCGCGGGTTCAAGTCTCGTCTTGGACATACACTTTCGTCAATTATGCAATGGATCTATCGTAGAACACACATACAGATAATTTATAAAATCATAGTCATAATCTATGGGCTGAAGGAGATAATGGTGGGCAGTGTTTTTGCCGTTATAAAAAATATGATTATTTATCGTCGGAATTATTTATTTAACTAGCTATTTTGTAACATTTCTGTGTATGTGCTGCAACTGTGGGAAATAAATGCATTTTCTATCTTCTTTCTTTCTCTTTCTTTCTTACTTTTTCCATTCTAAATGGTTTTTAGTGCCTTTCCATCTCATTTAAATTACATTCGTCTGTCAGACGAAGGTCGTCGCCGCCGCAAGGCTCCTCGCGAGGGCGAGGCGCCGGGCGAGACGGGCGAGGAGGCCACGGAGGGAACCGACAGCGACTCGGACAGCGCGCGCAGCCTCGAACTGGCCTCCAGCCACTCGTCAGACGACGACGAGACCAGCACTCGCCGGTCTAGCCATCCACCTTCTACCAACAGTAAGTATACTTTGTACTGCCAGAAACACATTCGTCTGTAAGACGACGGTCGTCGCTATCGAAAAGGGGTGCTGGTCGTTCGATAATGATGAGACGTCTATAAGTAAAGCCAACGAAGCGAGAGAAAAAGGGTAAACAATATTTCAGCGGTTCCAAACTTTTTTATTTGAAAATGATTACGTAACACTTCAAGCGCGTTCCAGATAGGAATGAAATTGTTCATAAGATGGTGGATCTGACAGTTTAGAACCGCTGTGCTGATACGTTTCCTGTACTACGAAACATGCAACGACAGCTGTCGTTCAGCCATTGTCGCGTACGTGTGACATGTGCGACAAGGACAGAGAAAATAATCGCTATTATAGTTATCGTAATGTAACTGGTCGCTTTGTTTACCTTTTTTCTCTCATCTCGTTGGCTGGGAGTTCTTAATTCTGATCGGATCTTAATTCTGAGTTAAGCTCGCCTTTGTACATCAAAATGTTTTAAATATTCTTGTTACTGTATCACATTTCATGTGTACAATAAAGAATTAAGAACTATTTGGACATTGTCGGCCAAGATAGCTTTCAGCATCTTGGTCTCGTCATAGACTTCCCACTACCCGTGCCTCTCAAGATTAACGGATCCTTGGTATCCATCATAATTTATTCCGGGGGCATCTCAATAGAGTCGTTGATTGATTACCACGTACCGCCGCATATAAACCTAAAATACTCTCCTAACAGGGGATCGTGGGACCAGCGCATCCAATTACCTGCCAAACATCACTGAAGGTGCTCCGTTGGCAATACCCCCGAGGTGGCCACCACACGTCAGAGAAGGTAAGTAATTCTAATCTTCATTTTACTAGATAAATAAGCCATCGTTTTATATACTTCTAGTGTCTTTCGCCTTAAACAGGGTATCTTTACAATCCTACTAAGATTAAAAACTAGCTGCTGCGCCCGGGTGCAGGTCACAAATAAATATTCCTCAACATTCGACACAACGCTATCTAGATCCATGGTAAGCTCAACCAGTTACATACTTTTTTTGTAAATACTTACTTAATATACATAGAAACACCCAGACCAATGCAAATAGCCATATTCACGCATACAAATATTTGCACTGAGCGGGGATCGAACCCGCGCCTCCTACGCGGCAGTCGCGTTTACTACCGCCACGCCATAGAGGCTGTCTGTAAATTGCCTAATAGTTACCCGTGTGGAATTCTGGTCTTGTTCCCGCAAGCAATGTGACCTTATCCCAGGTATAAAAATAGCCTAATGTTATTCCCAAATATTTGAAGTGTAATCGAGACTAAAACAGATCCGTTCGGATCGGAATTATCTAACAGTCAGGCAGAGACCCTCAAACGGCGCAAATATAGTAGTTTAAGTGATAATTATATATTTGAGCCGTTTGGGGTCGAGACGCTAGGATCATGGGGTCCAAGTGCACGTCTATTATACAAAGAAATATCTAAACGTTTAATAGATACTACCCGTGACCAGAGGGCTGGTTTATTCCTTCCGCAGAGGATTGGCATTGCCATTCAACGTGGCAATGCCGCCAGCCTACTGGCCACCCTCCCGGTTGCCGTCAATGGGGAAGAATTCTTTGACGCCTGAACCTACAGTTTTGCACATAGCTTGTTTTATATTTTTATTTGTAATAATTATTATATTACGTATATTATGTACATAAAATTGTAATTAAATAAATAGTCTAACAACATTTTTTCTATTAAACCAGAATCGAACCGTCCAGAAATGGGCCGCTGGTCCCAAGAGACGGGCTCAGACAACGAAGGAATTAATGCCGGCTTGGCGTCACCGTCACCGAACCCACTACCCAATCCGGACCTTACTTCGGACGTGTACCAACTCAGCAGGCATCGCATGAAGCCGTCCATTCTAGAGAATGTGCACGATACCTACGTAGCTAGTGTTGATGCTTCGAGACTACCGCTTGATAATAGGTAAGACACCGCTTGATTTATGTAGATATTAGCTTTTTCCCGCGGCTCCACCCGCGTGGATGTCGGTTATCGCGACCAAACATAGCCTATGTCCTTTCTCATGGTTTTAATCTACCCCTATACCAAATTTCATCAAAGTCGGTTCAGTGGTTTAGGCGTGAAAACGTAACATACAGAGTACAGACAGACAGACAGAGTTACTTTCGCATTTATAATATTAGTATGGATGATGGATGACACCCTAGTTGCCCATTACTTCTTCAGTAATAGAGTGGTCCGTATTTGGAACTTACTGCCAGAGGATGTTGTTTCTGCCACCTCAATAAACTCATTCAAAAATAAATAAATATTCCACAACATTTTACACAACTCTATCTAGACCCATGGTAAGCTTAATTAGCTTGTGTTATGGAATCTACAATGCGGATAAACATACTTAGATACTTTATTTTCCACCTCAGACTCAATTAAGTATTATCTTATAGTTAAAATAACTTATCTAACCGAGCTTATTAAATTAAGAATGATAAAAGAGCGGTAAAAATTGCGACGGTTGCTATTTTTAGTCATCCACCCAACCTATAAAAGTAACTGATTTGACTATTCAATTTTATGACGTCACTAAATCTTTATTCATACAAGTTACCTTATAACTTTTTGACGTTTACTAAAAAGTAACTAATTTGACTAGTCAGTAGACTAGAATACCCAATTGATGATATCGACTATTTCCTTCTCAAAAAAACAGTTAAGTTTTCTCTAGGTTAGAAGCAATGCTGCTTACTGCTAAAAAGCCTGCAAAAACCTATTGTATGAGTAATTCAATTAGTCCCCAGCTTTTAATTTAATTTAAACGACAACATTGCATCATATAACTCTCTTCTACAGATACGGTGTAATGGACGAAGAGTTAATGTACGGCGTACTACCGAACGAAACCGAAAAACAAATACCCTATGATCCGAACTACCCCATATCTCCCACAATGTACAGACTACCCGGCAATCCTTACGGGTCCAAAACATACCTGGCCTCAAGAACATCCGACTACGGATACAGTCCAACGAAATATTTAAATTCAGAAACGAATGTCTATGGGTCCAGGGATTTTCGAGATTCGGGAGTATCGACAAGAGAACACGATGGGTACCCACCGAGGGATTATAGGGATTCGGGGATAGCGACTATGTTGAAGAGTGACTATCAGAGGAAGATGGATAGTCACTACGGAGGCGAATACAATGATAGAATGTCTGATGGGTCGGAGAAACACCATCATGACAAATATTTATTCCCTTATACAGGTATGTTGTTTTAACTGTTGTTAAGCTGTGTAAGATAGTATGTTTGAGATTACTAATTACCAGGCCCTCGATTCTACTAAAGCTAAATCACAGTCAGCGCTAACGTAACATTAAATTTTAGACTTTATTTCTACACGGCTAAAGTCCAAAATGAAATGAAAGCAGTTTCATTACACTTTTTCAATTACTTTGAGTCATTTAATTTTGAACCATAAGGGCATTGTTTTAAAGTCTATTATTTAATGCCGTTTTTTGCAATGTCGGTGGCAACACTATGTTTTGGCTTTAGCAGAATCGAGGCCTTGTAATGCTGTATCTAAACTATTGGCCTACCATGAAATGTACATTGGACAAAGTAGATACGGTTGCACTTTCCTATACGAAGTTCAGTCCAGTTATCCTGTAATCTGGCCTGAGGTCGACACGTGACACTTCGTTTGACATTAACCCTACCGAACGGATTCCGAAGATACTTTTTAGTTACGCGTGTCGTGTGGGTTCGAAGATAACCCAGTGATCTCGACGTAAGCAAGTAAATGGGATTCTTCATCCAGAGGAGGGCCAGACCGTGAGGGATGGCCCTGGGTCATCCGGGATGCGAGGGATATGTCGAAAACAACCTCACCTCCGGCCTAGCACAACGAACTTAGTTTCCGTGCGGTTTTAGCCGGTTCGAATCCGACATAACCTCCCCTTCCGGCTCCGGCCGGGGAGGTATCTGTGGGGATTTCCGGACGAAAAAAAAAGGATTCATCATTACCACACACTCGACAGCGCGTAAAATGTTCAACGAATCCCATTCGTTTGCCTTCGTGCTATTAATGTGTACCCACGTAATGAAAATGTCCAGAATATAGCCAATCCAGTGAAATTGTATATTTATTTAGGATTTATATGTATAATAATCCAAATCCCAAGTGTTACTTTTCGTGTGAGCTTTATTTTTTTAATTTCGTTTTTTCCAATGCTATTACCCGATGTCCTACGTGAGCAACAAAAGTGACAGCGCGCGCAAGCGACGCCATGCGTGATATTACGTTCCATACTTCAAGTGACGTTTTCACGCGACACTAGACGCAGTAAAGGAATGTCTTCATTTTATATTTACGCATGGAGTCGAACGCGTCGCGTTAGCGCGTTTGATGCTCATTTAGGACAATGCCTTAGCGTGTTAAAAAGCTGCTTTTGACGTTATAATTTCGCTTGCTTTAGCTGAGGAGGACCACGCACACTTGCGTGCGCTCAGCCAGTCACCGCAAGTCCGTAGTAGTGAGCCGCAAACAGGTAATACACGCTTTTAAACCTTCCACACACAACTTTTTTTACTTTTATTGTTCTTTTATATAACGTTTTTCGGTAGTAGACCTCCCTCCTAGACAAGTCGCAACTCGCTGGTCGGCGTATCGTACATAGATATAGGAAGAACGCTCGCGCGCTTAGTAGATAGGCCATACCTACAGATTAGGCGTGTATACCTACGTTCTATTTTGGTGAATGAACGTATGGCCGACGGTTACTACGTTAGGGCTGTAGCTTCTAGTATCGTAATTTTTGTCGATATCTTATATTTAGGAGTATAGGAAAATGCTAGGCGCATGGTTTCGTCATGTCGGTTTATGCTAAGAAAGTAACAATAAAAATATTATAAGCATTTTTTATTTCAATATTGTCGATGTGACAGCTTATCGCATTGTGTACGACCGTGGTGTCTAAACCTGATGTCTAGAAAAGTCTGTATTACACATTTAATTAAAAGAAACTTGTGATTAGTGCTGTGTTGCATCAGAATCGGCAAAAATATTTTTCATATCATAACATTCACACATAAATTAAAAAATATAATAAGTAATAACTTTCGGGGGTTGTCTTGTTTGTCAGGTGCATTTTAATTAATTTTTCTGTTTTTGTGTTATGTGTATGTTTACCACGCTTGATGAGGCGTTATAAGGCCCCCTCTTGATTTTTTGTAAATGATGCTCTCTCTTCACGTCTTCTTCCCCGAGCAGTAATGATGCAAAACCTCGCATTTAATTTTTTTAATAAGACTCTTTGTGATAAAGCCAGCTATGTATTGCGTGATACTCAATGTATATGCATCAATATTTGTTTTAACACGCTCAACGTATGTATCATAAAGATCACTATGATCTTCGGCGATCTCCACTAAGCTATTTTTGGCGGGCTGTGGCCGAGCGACTGCAAAGTAAGAAAATAATAATAACCGTTTGGCCGACAATTAGGATAGGTACATATTTGTAGGTATGCAGAGGTTAATCTCGTGAACTTTAGGAACTTAACTGAGTTAGATTTTCCAGACAGTGAGTTATCTGTACCGGCTATTAGGTAATTTATACTATTATGTTAAAAAAGAGTCTTTTCGTCGACAAATCATTTGTTGGAGTACATCACTATCATGCTTCTTGTAGTTTCGTGTAGAGTAAAGTAATGAATAAGTGTAACAAATCATTCATGGATGTAGCCAAAACTCGGCACGCTGTCAAATTTATACACTCATTTTCCCAAGTGAGCAGTAACTTAAATGTTTTGTCTCTTTTTTACAGGTAAAACTGTATATTAGAAAAAAAGAAACAAAGTAATGTTTCATGGTCTGTCTCATGTTTGCCTTGCATTTGTATAACTAAAATTTGTATATGTTGAATAGGGCCACCCTGTGGTATCGTAGAATAGTATGACGTATGTATGGGATTTGACGTAAATGACAGACGTCAACGAATGTCATAAACGTCAAGTCCCATACATTCGTCATTCTATTCTACGATACGCCGTCGAGCGAATTTCCACTTGTCTATGGGGACACATATCTTGGACCTATTATAGGACCGCGAGCGTCGATTGTATTGTAATAATCTATGCTTGGTGAATTTGAGCTAGCACCCCGTGCTATCCTCCAAAGACACCCAAGAAACTTGTACTGCGCGTATAGAGTGTGAGTGAGTGTTTTAAAAAGCAAATGAACTACGAGTAGGATCAGCAATATAATCCCGTGAACTGTTCAGCATCAATTTAACTTACCGCTTACAATAACATACGTTTCAGTTACATCAATGTTTTTTGCGCTAATTATATAGGTAATCATTGGCATTTAATAAAAAACTATATTCTCAATATGTAATGCTTACAGGAGAATCTCAACAGCAACAAATGGGAGCACCTCTAGCGAGCATGGGCGAGACTAGCGAGTAAGTTGTATTAAATTTCGGATCTACACGCATGAATATTATATGTGCATGTTTTCTATACCAATAATTCTTACAGAATTCCATATTCCATAGAGAAATTGATTTAATTTATTCCCTATTCTAAAACTACCCTCTGCTGAACACAATAAACCAGTATGGAAAGGGACCATTTCTGCCCCGTTAATTTAATACCTACTACTTTTATAGATACTTTTTGTTAAACGTTGTTAGGTACAGAAATGATAACCACCTACATCTACAAGTAACTAATTACTAACAGATACAGTCCATTAAAATAAGTTACTTTTGTGTTTGCGTATTTTATTATCAAAAGTGTATTTTGCCCAAAAATTTGATTATGGAATTCTGTAATATGATAAACAAAGGGTCATTTACGAGTATTAAAATTTAAATATGGAGTTTTGTAGTCAACGTATGTTAGACAGAGAGACCGACAACAACTGGGACCGGGATTTGCGACACTGGGTCTCTAGACATTGAGACTTTCTATTATCGACAACGCTAGTAGGAAAGTTCATAATCAATAATGTGACACAAGACACAATCATACATTACTTTTTAATCATAATTGTGATTAAATAATAATGCAATATGAGTCTTTGTAACTCGAAATAAATAATTTAATATATTATTATAACATTTTAAGTGCAACTTATCTATGGATAAGGAATAGAAAATGATTCACTTCGAAGCGATTCTACTAATAGAATGTGACTTTGTCTAGAGACCGGATGTCAGTTTAAGAAGTATGTACTTGTGACACTCTCTCCTCTCTACCTAACCAGATTGATAGAATGTTGACCCTCTACGTACTTTAGCAAACTCTGGAATGACTTGTAAAATTTAATAATTCGAGTTTACGGCTGTCTACCTCACATAACTAAAGTAAAGCCAACGAAGAGAGAGAAAAAGGATAAACAAAGTTTCAGCTGTTCCAAAATTTTTATTTGAAAATTATACGTATCACTTCAAGCGCATTACAGACAGGAATAAAATTGCTCATAAGATGGCGGATCTGACAGTTTAGAACCACTGTGTTGACAGCTTTCCTGTACTACGAAACACGCAACGACAGCTGTCGCTCGGCCATTGTCGCGTACGTGTGACATGTGCGACAAGGACAGAGAAAATAATCGCTAGTTATCGCAACGTAACTCAGTAATGGTCGCTTTGTTTACCTTTTTTCTCTCCTCTCGTTGGCTTTACTTTACAACAATCTTTACAATATACTTTAACTAATAAATGACCCTTACTTAACTGCCTAAATATGTGTTGTCCAAGCTATATGTCGACGTTGAAATCAGTCATATTAACGAACTTGTCAATAGATGGTGGCGGTTGTATGAGAAACACTCATTGTAAATCATCTTTTGCTTTGCTAACCGGTGGTGTGGGCGCGCGCAAAATCATCTTCAACCATTTTAGGGAGGAGGTAACATAATATTTATTTATTTGTAGTTTAGACCAATGTTTAGTTTATATTTCTTTCTTATAATCAATTCTTATTTCCTAACCGACCAGCTAAATAGGGATACTTCCACTTCCACTTTGCCCCACCAAGCGTCCCCACTGGTGGGGCAAAGTGGAATGTGAAAAAAATGCGTGTCCAGGTTTCCCCACTGGTGGGAAAATTTATACCCATTTAAAATTCCTGGTGAAATTGCCCCCACTAGGGTTGGTAACTAGTTGAGCCGTTAGGAAATAAAATACCTAGTTGATCAGTTTAGTTGGTAGGATTGGAATAACCCACCTATTTATATTCATAATTATTATTATTCTAATTCAATTTTTAATCTATTGATTTGTATCTGCTTATTTTATTGATAAAATACTAAGTCAAGTCAAAACTAATTGAATTATGTATGTTAACATTTTTATTCTGAACTTAATATACTTCCTATATATTAATAACCTTCTTCTATTTACAGGAAATCTACTACTGAAGACGATGCGGAAACAAGAGTATAACAACCATTTTAGTACAAGATTTCCAATGAATCTCAATTAGTTATAATTTTATACTACTTAGTACTTTTATAATGATTAGCGTTAATTTATACAAAGACTGTCGACCACTCAGTACCCACTGCCATAGTGTAGAATAATGAGTATTTATTTTGATTTTTGTCTATGCTTTAAGTAGGAACAGGAACTATAGTGGAACCTAGTGGAACGTACCTAGTATTTAAATAATACTCATGACTTTTAGTGGGTTTTAGCGCTTTAAAAGTCTGCTTTTAAAATAAAATTTCTGGGCAAATAAGTTCTCACTTAGTGCAAATAATCTTTATAGAGAGAATTTGTTTTTAATATGCTCTAAAATTGGGTACAATGACTAATGATGGAAAAACGATTACATACTTCTATTTTAAATACGTGTATATAGTGTTCTAGAAATTCTTACGCGTTACAACCGTAGAGTATCAGAAAATATATAGGTAATGAAGTATTTTATTATCATTTGGTATGAATGATGATAGATGATGATAATGCAAGAATGACACTCAAAGTCAGTCATAATGTAAATATTCAAAATTTAGCATTTGATCCGACGCTTCCCGGTAAAAATTCCCTTGTATTTTTTCAAAATAAAAAAATTAATAAAAAGGAAAAAATGTATAACATATTTGACACTTCTGATCGATAACTCTATGCGGGCGTTAATGCTATAGGTATAATTCAGAGGATAGGAAGGAAGTTCGTCGCAAATAGATTAGTGCAAAATATGAATTACTATTATTTTTATATAAGAAAACCAAAAGTATCGTTTGTAAACAATGTATTTAGTGGTAAGATAATGTTTAAAATGACTTTGTCGTTTCCTTATTAGTATGAGAGCAGTGTGATAGGTATGACTTTGCAATATTTGTTTAAAATCGGGATTTTAAAAACCCATTTGTGTTTAGTTGTTTCTGGTTGTTGTGTTTTTGAGAATCGAGTCAATACAAATTTAAGAATTTCGAGTTTTGTATGTAAATAGAGTGTTGCGTGCATTGCTAGCGTTCTAACGAAGAGTCCACCTATTTTGTAAATAAATAGATTTTTACACGTTTAGTAGTTTAATTAGGATTTACGATTAGTGGAATATTAAGTGAAAGCTTTATTTAGATATTCTCTAGTGTCAGATTGCCATAATTAATATTTAATGAGTTCGTAGAATGCACTTTACATAAATAAGAACAAAGTTATTGAATATTTTCTAATAAACTAGTGTTTGCTAATAAAAAAAAACAGGCGTTTCTTCATAAATTGCATTCCTGTTAAAAGTGGCAGTTTGTCTTAGATACTATTATTAATTTAAGTACCTACTCATGTTCGTATTAGTATTTTATAATTGAAAATTGTATACTTACAGAATTCATATTCATTAATTAAACCAATGATATAATGTAATAACGGCAGCCATAATATTGGTGCGATTTGGGTTTTTGTCTTTATAATATTATTTATTAAACAGAATGTTTAAATAAAACATTATTAAAAGACATCAAGATTGTTTATGTTTAGTTAATGGAGTAAGTATAGACAAAGTGACATTCTATCTATTAGCGATATACGCCAGTAGAAGTGGTAGAAACTTTGCGATTGACGTGATCGTTCTTAAGACTAAAAATTAATGAAATTTAAGCAATTATATATGATTATAGATAGAGAATTATCAAAGTGCCACGTGAATCGTGATTCATTGATGAAAACGAATAGACACGGATTCGCTTCGAAGCGATGCCGCAAATAGAATGTTATCTTTGTCTTCTGTCAAACAACGCGGTACACTTTTGAAATTGCGACATTGAAATAATATCTGCCTCATTTTAAGTTTAATATAAAATCATTGACTAAAACCTGAAAAATCTGTCTAAGTAATCCATTGACCACAGTAATCGGACTATCAGTTTAATTTAGGTATATTTGATATTTTCGTATTAAGTTGGTAGGAAACAATTGTGACGTCATATACATTCCCTGTAACCTTACATTCCATTTATTCGTGCTCAAATGTACGCTTTACGCATTAGGAAACAAGTTCGATATTGCTTTGTACAATTTGTAGGTACATTTGCCACTTTTATAAACAAACATTTGGCTCAATTTTCTTTCTCAATATTAGTGTGAATCTTCCCACATTTTTTATGTAAGAACTTTAACAGGCAATATTTTAAAATAGTGGTACAAACCTTTAATTGTTTTTAATGAAATAAAATATTTTATTGCTAATGTTATGTTTTATTTAACTGTGAAACTCAATACAGTGAGTACGGTTAGAATTTTATCTCCCTAAACCGACTCCCTAAATTCGGCGGCGCGCTCAGAAGCGCGCTAAGCGGGGCGTGAAAAGGTATCTAATGAGGCCGTCAAGCTGAGTGCCACCACTATTAACATGGTACATGTTTACGATGGTGACCCTCTTTCCGAGACTTTGCCTTTAGCTTAACAACAGGCGAGGTGAAGTCAAATTGACGTGTCCTTTATAAAAAAAAAGCGCGCCTCCTCATTCCGGGGGCGAGTCGGGGACAGACCCCCTCCCGAGGAAGCCCAGACCGTAAAAGATGGCCCCGGGTCAGCCGGAGTGCGAGGGATATGTCAAAGACAACCTCACCTCCGGCCTAGCACCACGACCCACAGTCGGCGTGCGGTTTTAGTCGGTTGAGTTCGACATAACCTGCCCTTCCGGCTCCGGCAGGGGAGGTATCCGAGGGGACGTCCGCACGGAAAAAAGGACAAAAGGAAATTAGTGGCAATTTCTTTGTCCCTCATGAGTATGGGATTGAGACGTATTCGACGTTTATGACAGTAGTCATCACAATAATCTATTCTATTCTACAAACATTTTGCCACTTGTATAGAGAGGCAGTGCTCCTCCTGATTGACGAATGTGGATCTGGCGCAGGTTTTCCGCACGGCGTTAGGGGTCAGATGGCAGTCACTCTTGTAAAAGTCAACCTAGCCAAATGATGGAAGAGTAAGAGAGTAGACCAAAATGCAAGCTTCGGATGCGACTGGGATTAATAGGTAGGCAGATGAAGAATATGAGACAGTTAATGTAAAGGTCGATGACCGCCCTCCCTCGAGATTGAATATGGAACACTAATACATCTCATCAAGCTCATTGCTTTTGTATTGTGCCTATTGTTTGGTGGAGTGTCGAACTGATCATAAAGTTGACATGGCATTGCATTATCCAGTTCGGCCCTCCCTATCACGCGCGGGTCCCAATCCTACCTATAGCTCGATTCATATATAACATAACATAAACTCACGCCTGTATTCCCCGAAGCGGTAGGCAGAGGTGCTAGCACCCACATTTCGCCAGTTTATGTTTAGGTCCCAATGTAATAGGTGGCGAGCCTATTACCATTAACTGGGCACTTATAAACCTGCGATAAATACACACATAACTTCGAAAAGCATCGACAAGTCATTGGTATGTACCATGGTAAACCTGGGATCGAACCCGAGACCTCGTCTCAGCAGTCCATTTACCCATACCACTAGGCTACCGAAAAATTCATATATCTTGGATATAAACGGGAGATATAAATGGCCCTGGCGCATGCAGATTGTTTTTTAATAAATCTATACTTGGTGAATTTGAACTCGTTCACCGCAGTCTTCAAAATAAATTTAAGAACAGCCAGTGTACTGCGCGTATGGAACACATTTTACGACCACCCCTATTACATGAGACTGACTGCAATTATTGGTGAAATGTAGGTATTAATTCACCTCGGGGTTATAGGCGTGATTAATTATGTGAACATGTACTTATGTATTTTACGATCAATATATAGGACAGCCTCCATGGCGTGGCGGTAGTGCATGCGACTGCCTCGCAGGAGGCGCGGGTTCGATTCCCGCTCAGTGCAAATATTTGTATGCATGAATATGGCTATTTGCATTGGTCTGGGTGTTTCTATGTATAATATGTATGTATTTACAAACGAAAAGAAAGTGCTCATCCATAGGTAACATAATTGACAGCCTCTGTAGTGAACGCGGCCGCTACGCAGGAGGCGCGGGTTTGATCCCCGCTCAATGCAAATATTTGTATGCATGAATATGGGTATTTGCATTGGTCTGGGAGAACACGTTAAGCCGACAGTTCCGGTTGCCATACAGACATCTATGGCTGTCGTTACGGGTAGTTAAAGCCGTAAAAAGACCAACAACTGGCCTAACTGCAACGCTTCGATATCGCCTTTATAGAATACTAGCTTTTGCCCGCGGCTCCGCCCACGTGGATGTCGGTTATCGCGACCAAACATAGCCTATGTCCTTTCTCAAGGTCTAATCTACCCTTATTCAAAATTTCATCAAAATCGGTTCAGTGGTTTAGGCGTGAAAGCGTAACATACAGACAGACTGACAGACAGAGTTACTTTCGCATTTATAATATTAGTGTGGATATCGAAGTTCGGCCAAATCCGCAGTTAGGTAAAGCGAACCCTTGACTCCAAGTTGACAGCTTTAGATTCGACTGGTACCTAAGTAGGTAGGTAGGTACCTACCTAACGCTAGGATGAAGAAGAAGACATAGGTAACATAATTAGTCATATTGAAATAAAACCACTTTTTAATGGATTCTATCGCGATATACCTATTTGGTAGATATTATTTACATTAACTTTTTACGTTCCGGCACCCCGCGACAATGGCAGCTGAAAAGTAGCCGAAACTTCGGGCAAAATCCTTACTACCAACAAAATCGCGATAATTTGTTAAAGTGGTGTTATTTTAATGAGACATATCCGCGTAAACTTCAGTGGGTATTAATTACTTAGTCACTCATAATAACTCAAAAGGAAGAAGCTACTAATATATATGCAGATAATGAAGTATTATTTAAACGTCATACTTAATTGTCCTCGACGAGCCCGACCGCCAAGGAACTTAATTATTACTCACTATTATTAAAGCTGATCGGTACAAACACGTACCTAATTCATCATGTACCTACATAATTGTGGCGTGGCGGTAGTGCACGTGACTGCCACCCAGGAGGCGCGGGTTCGATCCCCGCTCAGTGCAAATATTTGTATGCATGAATATGGCTATATGTATTGGTCTGGGTGTTTCTATGTTTATTATGTATGTATTTACAAAAAAAGTATCTACCTAAGATTTATACGCATTCTAGATTCCATAAGACAAGCTAATTTGAACTTACCACGGGTCTAGTGTTGTGTAGAATGGAATGGTGTGGAAGGTGTGGAATACGTTTATGTCCCCTGAACGATCGGAGAGAGGGGTTTTGTCATAAGTATATTGTTTAGATTTTACTTGCTTATGTTTTCGTCAGTTTGCCTATGAAAATATTATATATAATAGATTCTGTAGAGACATACGAAATTCAATCAATCAATTAGCCTATTGCAGTCCCACTGCTGGACACAGACCTCTCACATGAAATTCACTCACGTTTAATACCCCGCTGGGAAAAAGGCGTGATTGTATGTATTTATGTATGTTATTATTATTATTATGTATAAGCAGGCAGGCAGTTGAGACAACTGTTAGTTGCCTGTATCCAGTTATCCATTGTTGGTTTTTTTATCAGTTGTAAGTTTGTCAAGTTTGTTTTTAAATTGGTTTGTGGATTTAGCATTAACAACATCTTCTGGCAATTTGTTCCAAGCCTCCACCACCCTGTTGCTCAAAAAGTGCTTTCTTGGGTTGTTATTTGCTCTCGTCTTGGAAAGTTTGAAATTGTGGCCCCTTAAATGTGGGTTTTGTATGTAATACTAATTTATATAATACCTGATACTCAAACTAATAAGATAGATATATACCTGGTACAGACAGCGTCAAAAATATGGTGACGAAGTCTCAAAATTGATCTTAAAACTTTCGTATTAAGAACAAATCAAACTGTTTTATTTATTGCATAACATACATACATAAACTCACGCCTGTATTCCCCGAAGGGGTAGGCAGAGGTGCTAGCACCCACATTTTGCCAGTTTATGTTTAGGTCACAATGTAATAGGTGGCGAGCCTATTGCCATTAACCGGGCACTTATAAACCTGCGATAAATACACACATAACTTCGAAAAGTATCGAAAAGTCATTGGTGTAAACCTGGGATCGAACCCGAGACCTCGTCTCAGCAGTCCATTACCCATACCACTAGGCTACTATTTATTTAACCGGTGTTATTGTCCAAACTAAACAATCAGTCAACTGGAATGGGGTAAAAACGAAATAAAGATCATTTTGAGTACTTTGATTACTACTTATTGATTTTATTTTAGAGCAAAACGTCAATGATCGTGCGGTTTGAATTAGAACTTAAATGTGTTACATGAAAATGATTAATAAACAAAATAAGAATGGCTATCAGTCTACAGATAAGAGGTGTAACGTAACGTCTGATAATGTTGGATTACATGATAGATTACTTACCTGCCCATATATAAAATTCACGGCGAATCGGCAACCTTATGTAATCGTGGACTCAGACTCGACAGTGGGTCACGGGTCCCTACCAACCTCACGTGATGTCTAAAAAAGCTAAAGGCAAAGTCTCGGAAAGAGGGTCACCATCGTAAACATGTACCTACCATCTTAGCGTTAGTACCTGGTGGCACTCAGCTTGACGACCTCATCAATGCCTTTTCACGCCCCGCTTAAAGGACCCGGGACGGGAAGGAAGAAAGAAACACGTGAGCTGGCAGGGGGTTCCAGGTCTTAGTGGTGCGGCATAGGATTAGTCACTGAAACGCTTGGTCCTAGCAGGTATATTCTGTACCGTATACGGATGGCGTCTTAGCCATGCACGTGTCGTCCTGTGAAGGAAAGGAGAGGGTGGGAGTAATTTGAAGAGCTCATCAGAACATTCACCATGGTAGAGACGGTAGTATACTGCCAAAGACGCAACATCGCTACGCATCTGCATAGGCTCGAGGGTGCTCGTGACAACAGGAGTAGGCTGTTATAACCCGATCTCAAATCAGGGTTGTCCTAAGAAAAAATAAATACCTAGTGGTATAACATTTTTTACACATTATGTAAAATTAATTAAGTTTGTTTCAGTCAAGTGCGATTGCTGCATTTGCTACATAACCTACTGAGAATATGTTTTTTAAAGTAATATCGCCTTTTTTTGTGTCACGCTTTTAAATTGCAGATTGTATGGCATATTTTGTACTCAGTAATAAAATATGCTAATAAAAATACCTAATATAGCCTAATATACCACACGGCACTTTCTATACATATACATGGCTTATGGCTTGTAATATGAGTTCTAGAATGCATATCAGAATCTATTGCTTGAATTTTTACAAATCAAAAAGGGATAAACTTTTTATCTATTTATTCATCAACATACATAATATCTACATTTGCACAAATAAAATATATTTAACTTAGAATTACATCAGTAAGCAATTTCATAGACTGATATAATACTTTCTCGATTTGTTCCAAAATGCGAACACTGCTTACTTTAGCTTTCAATATTTATATATTGATGATCTATGGCATTCACAACACCTATATTTAAGTTTATGCAGATATGAATTTACAAGTACAATAAATTAGGTAAGGAAGCAACTAATATTTACATTTGGTAGTTATATTTTTATATAAATGGGAAAACAGTGCTTTATACCAGAGAATGTTAACAATTTAGATATATTCCATAAGACACAAATATTCTCCGAATTTATATTAAATAGCTAATCTATTGTCTCCCAAGTTTCCTTACTATTATATTTTGTGCTATACAAACAGAAAAGGGCATCGGTAATACCATAAACATATATATTGCCCAGATACATCTTTGTGTCCAATGGAAAATAACTTATAACACCAAAATACTAAATTTTATGTACATTTTATTAATATTACTATGCATAATATGGGATACAGAGTGACCAATCAAACCGTGACAAACTTGAAATAAGGTTTTATGGAATGTATAAGCCTTATACATGACTAGGTATAGTAAGATGACAAATCGGGTGACATGTTAGGCCATGGAAACTTTAAATCATACCTAGCCAATTCAGTTTAAGTAAAACACTGTTATGATAAAACAACACAATCTCGACTGGTTACCTATAATGATGTCAATAAAATACTGTGATACAAATTCCTTGTCAAATATCAAGACCTTAGCACAGAATATAAATGTCAAATGCACATAAGGCTGTAAGGTTAAAAAGTCCAATAGAATACTAGGAGGTGCTAAGATCAGATACTTTAGATAATAAGATGAACAATATTTTACTTTGTAAACACATCAACAATATGTAGGTAGAGGTTTACCTACACTAGTTCAACACTGTTAATAACTTGAAGCTTCTTTTTTTCTTCGGTGATAAATAAGTTATGCTATAGGCACTGGAAACTCATGTAAGGTCTAGGTCAAGGCTGGTAACATCCAGTGCTGTTGTACACTGTAAATTAAAAAAAAAAACATTAGTGTTGTAAAGAAATTTAATTAATAATTCAGTTAACAAAATAGGTTATTTATAATACAAACATAGATTACAACTTAAACAGAACCGAAAGAGTATAAGATATCTTAAATTTATATTTATAGGTATAGGTGTTTGGAAGTAGCAAACTCAAGATCATGTGATTAGTATTACAGACTATCAAATTCTTAATGGTGTGTAATTTCTGTTTTCTTTTTTCTCCTTGAATATAACAAATAATGAACAGATTTAAGCATGAATCTGACTACTGTACAGCTTTTCATATCCTATCATAAATTAAAACCATACAAAATGATCTAAGATTTATATAATTTCATAAATCACAAGTAGCATCAATATTCAAAGTTCATAAACTTCTGTAATGGTTTTGATTCACACCACAAACACAATAATGAAAGTCACATGAATCACTATGTCATTTCTATAATCATTATTCACAGAAAATAATACATCAAAATATATGAATTAAAAGGTTTTACAATATAGGTCTAAAGCAGAAATGCCTCACACATCAGATGTAATATATAAATGCAAATTTTTTGATCAATACTTACACTTAGATTCAAGTTTTTATTTATTCTTAAATTACTGGTTGCCCATTTTGACCTTTGACGTCATGTAGATACCAACGATGAGACCAAAGAGACCAATGGCTGATCCGAAAATCTCTACAATTAGGATCTTTACGAACAGGGCAGCATTGGCAGCATCAGCCAGGGCGGCTCCTGAGCCCACAATGCCGACGGCGATACCACAAAACAGGTTGACGAGTCCCACGGCGAGTCCAGCACCGAACATCACATAACCTGCCATAAAGTTCTGGTTCTTGATAGTGGCATCAACCAGGGGCTCTGTGTACTTCTCCAACATTCCAGACAACACGATAGCAGTGATCAATCCGTAAATGGCGACGGCTTCGCAGAAGATGACTGAGATCAAATTCTTGGTCTTGATTCTGGGTGCTTTGACACCTCCTCCAACTATACTCACACCGGTCGTATGGATGCCCATAGCAGCCCCGACAACGGAGAAGGCGACGGCAAAGGCTATTCCCAACGTTGCCCACATATAGGGCGATGTGTTTTCCAGGAACCATCCGAAGCTTATTTGCTCACCCTTTCCTTGGAGTAAATAGAACATAGAAAATATTGGGAGCACTATCACCAGCAGCAACGCCAGCAGGTAAGTTAGGAAGTACCTCATCTTGAGATGTTTATTTTAACAAATTGGAGCTGTTTTACCCGATTTTCCCGAAAGGGACGGCCTTTTTTCGCCCAATTTTTGCCTTGACAGAAAACTTAAAATCGGAGAGGTCTTGTGATCACAAGTTGTCATAGACAAAAAAAGTTGCTATCATTTAATTACGTTCTTGTGACCCAACTTTTTTTTAGTAAATATCGATTATGAATTTAAGTTTAAAATAATAATATACAATTTATATCATTGTATTTAAGCGATCATTTATCTAAATAAAATCCCCATATCCCAAAAAAAGTATAATACACCAAGAAAAGAACGACTTTTTTTGTTTAAAATCGTGCACAACTTTACTTACCTTCGAGTCTATGGTTTAAAATATTTTATTCTGAATAATAAAAATACTTTGTGGACAATATTTAATTTACATTTGTTTATCTGAATTTTTCTGTAGCATGACTTGTACTTAATATAATACCTGCAGGAGAATTTAAAGAATCGTAATTAGAAAAGTACTTTTCTTCTTACTTGGCGCGGGCAATTCGAGTGAACTCGAGTTGGCAACATAATGGTTGTGGGAAGGTTGTGGCATGGGTTGTGGGCGACGCAAGGGAGGGTTTGACATCACAGAAGAATGTTTTTAATCTGTGTACTGTATTTTTTTTAGTTTGTATATTTTGACATTTTGAGGAGGAGCGAATCTTTATTCCTTCCATTTTCCCAATGTGTTGATTATTTTAAGTTGCAAAATGTGATCCCTTTTTATTTAATTTAAAGTAGCTTCGGTGAGTTGGGAATGTGTTATGCTGCTTTGAAGAGATGGTGCAGTGAAATAACTATGAGGCCCGTGAAATCATTACATAAAGATGTTGTCAGCTTACGCCAGGTTTATCGTCCGCCACTCCTACCTTGTTATTTTTACCGTAACTTTGATCTCAACCACTCTAACTGTAATTCCATTAGTATGCCATAATTTACCCTCATTTTCTGATCCAATAGTGGGTTTCGAAACGCGAGGAACGACCTTGGCACATCGTTTCATTGCGTGGGAAAATCTCATCGACGAAACGAGACCATCTCGTAGACTCGCCGTTAATCCCAAAGATATCGAAGATCAAATTCGTATGAATCAAACATACCATAACAGAACAAGGCAGGACAGACCTAGATCTGGTCGGGGTCGATCCAAAAACAAAGGGCGGAATAAGAAAAAAAAAATAAACCACAACAATACCATTTTAGAAAAATCACGATCTGATCTAACATCAGATTCAAATAATTCGAATGGCCATGTCCATTGGGGATTTGGAACAAACAAAACATATGAAGATGAAAATACAGTAATTTTGAAAGACCACATGAGAAGACAGTGGGGTTGGATTATTGAAGAAATGCAGAGAAAACCTGACAAACCAGTTTATCACAACTATGCATCGGGGACTTGCGGACCACCCATGTCAGAATATGCTCACTTAGTTATCATAGATACAGTAAATAAGTCTTTGATATCATTTGAAAATATAGAAAAAATGTGTAGATATCAATCAATTTTAGTGGAATTGGGAGGTGCTGAATATTACAAAATGTGCCAAAGAAGTACAAATTCAGCGGACCTTTGTTGTCCAGTGTGGAGTGTGCCAAATTACATAGCTTTATTGTCTGGTAAGAATTCATGTGAAGATTTAAGCAAAGAAGATGTGGACAACACTGTGGAGTTATTAAAAAAGTGTGCGGGATATTTTCATGACTTTACATTAATGGCATCATGTGATTTAGATCGTTGTAAAGTCCCTAAGTATTGTACTCGGTATGATGCAATATATAATTTGTTGTTCTATCTAATAGATTCTGAAGCATTTATACCCTCAAATGTTTCGCAGACTTTTGTAAGCAATGTGATGCTCTTCTTACCATTGCCTAGAAGTAGTACTGTATTAAACTATTACACGCAATTGCAAAGTTCAAATTTATCTTACGATACACTTGTTGTTCCCGCCATGGATTTTGGTCTGACGAATGAACTTTTTGATCTATGGGTAATACAAGATACCTGGCTGATAGGTTTAGGTGGATTGTTTGTATTTATGTGTGTATGGGTCTATACAAAATCCCTCATTCTCACATTGCTGTTATTTACAGCTGTAACATATTCACTTGGTATAGCATACTTCTTGTATGTCTATGTGTTCAATTTGGAATTTTTTCCCTTCATGAATTTATTAGTAGTAGTTGTTGTCATAGGTATCGGAGCAGATGATGCATTTATCTATGTGAAGATGTGGAAAATGATAGGTAAACAGCTGATTAGAGACAACGCAGCTACCCAAGAAAATGGTCTCACGGATATAAAGAATGTGTCTAGTGCTGGTGAAACAATACTCACACAAATACTCGAAGAGACCATGAAGCACTCAATAGTAACAATGTTTATCACTACGTTGACAACTGCAGTTGCGTTCTATGCATCATATGTGAGCTACATACCAGCAATTAATTGTTTTAGTGTCTTTGCTGGCACTGCTGTCCTAGTCAACTTTTTTCTAATGATTAGTTGGTTGCCTGTATCAGTATTTATCGTAGATGTTAAATTATGCACAAATCAGAGAAAACTATTAGACTTGTTACATAAGAGTATTAATGAAGTTTGGGATGATATCCGAGTAATAATGAATAGATTTATTATAACTTGTGTGACTAGATTACACATAATGTTTGTTATAGTATTGGGTGCTATAGGAATTACCAGTTTTATTATAGTTTTCTACTACCCAGGGTTGCAACTGCCTGACTCCAGACAGTTTCAAATATTCCAAACGTCTCATCCTTTTGAACAATATGACATTATATACAGAAGCAAGTTTCTTTTTGAAAGATTTGGCAAAGACATTGACACAGGTAGTAAAATGCCTCTGAGGTGGGTTTGGGGAGTAAAAGCTATAGACAATGGGAATCATATGGATCCTGCTTCAAAAGGCCACTTGATTTTTGATGAAAACTTCAGTGTATCAGACCTTAACTCTCAAATATGGTTATCAGGATTCTGTGCTAGAATTAAAGCTCAACCATTTTATCAGCAGACTTTAGGTCCACTGCTACCAAACTGTTTCATAGAAAGTTTTAAAATGTACATGAGCAGACGATGTGTTGACAATATAGATAAAATAAACAGGACCCCATGTTGTGAATCATCGAAATTTCCTTATAAAAAAGAAGTATTCGAATCCTGCCTTATAAAAGCAATTGAGTCCTTGTACCAAACATCGCGTCAAATATTTATGCCAGGCGTAGCAGGACCTAAATTTCTTAGGAGTGCTACTCCTCCCACTGTGTCAGCAATGGTCGTGGAATTTGAAAGTGTTATACCTTATTCAATGTCTTATAAAGCAATGAATGATTTTTATGTCCAAGTAGAAAATTGGACTCAGCATGAATTAAAAAATGCTCCGCCAGGAATGCAGGGTGGTTGGTTTTTGTCAGATTTACAATTTTATGATCTGCAAGATACTTTAGCAAGCGGAACTGTGATGGCTCTTGGTCTATCGGCTAGTTTAGGTTTTATAGTTCTTATACCAGCTACATTAAGTCTCGTTATTAGTATTTGTGCACTAGCAGCTATGACATTTTCTGCAACTGTTACAATTGCTATTCTAGTATTAAATGGCTGGAAGCTTAATATATTAGAAAGTATAGCGATATCGACGTCGGCTGGGTTAGCTGTTGATTTTAGTCTTCATTATGCCCTGAGCTATACACATGCTAAGGGCACAAAATCTGCACGGGTGAAGTATGCATTATCGGCTTCTGCAGGTCCTACTGCTGCTGCCGCGTTGACTACCGGCTTTGCTGGAATATTCCTACTCCGCTCAAATCTTCTCCCTTATTCCCAAATAGGTTCATTCCTTGCTCTTATAATGATAGTAAGTTGGACATACGCTACGTTTTTCTTGTGTTCATTGTTCCAATTGTTTGGGAGTAATTCTATAAAGGAGACTCCACAAGAAGAAAGGAAGTCTGTTTCGCGAGTTAGTTCTGTGTGTTCAGGGGTGCCAAATTTGGAGAGCCATGAACTTGAACATTTAGCTGATAGTAATAGAACTAATGTAACACATTCGCACAGCCCCTCCAACGTTAGCGCAACCACCGTGGTTTTACATGACGAATACGAAAGTTCTCACAATAAACTTGTTAATAAGTCTAGTCATATGAATAATATAGTTTCTGAAAATGACTGAATGTTAGATCTAAAATAGGTAACTAAGAAGTATTGTGAAGTATTTTTTTATGACAAAGCAGTATTATTTTTATCTTTTTTACTATCACTGCTATTTATTTTTATTTTTTACTGTAGTTGGGTCTTTGTAAATAATTGACAAATCTGAAATGAACTCAATTTGTAGAAGAATTGATGTGACAATAATTATCACATAAATATTCACATTGGACAATATAAGATCATAACGAGCTTAGCTTAAAATTTCTTTGCTGGATATTATAACATGATTTTTTTTTCAATTTCTCAATGAAAGAGTCTATTAAATATGATCTGATGTACACATGTAGGTATTTCCTAAATGTTAGATTTTATAATTCTATACAAGTAAGTAGGTATAGATATATAATTGATGTTACTTTGCACTGTTGTCTAATTGATGTACTTATATTCGTGTTGTATGCAAATAAGTCTAAACTATAAAACAATGAGGCTGAAATTCGCAGCCAAAATCAATAAAGTAGCAGCATACGAAAATGATGAGAGTGAACCTTCTGTAAATTGTCTGAGACTTTCCTGTAATCGGATTGTATTTGTAATTGGCTGCCGATTTTGGCTGCTACAATTTTGGCTGCAATTTCAGCCAATAATGTCAATTCCAGTCACAATGAAATTGTTAAGTATTAATTTTGTATATGAAAGGTGGCACAGTTTCACCTATAGTAAAAAGCGCTAAATAAAAATCAAAGGGTGCATAGAAATAAAACGGCAATTTAAAGTTTTTAATCATTTTATATTTTAAAAAATTCAAGTAAAACTAGATCTTTAGTAATTCAGCAAATTATAACATTATAACAGTCCATAGTTTAATTAAATGAAAACAATTAAAAAGTTCGTCTCGCCATTTTATTCACACTTTTCAAATAAAGGGTGAAAAAACCCACCTGTTTTAACTGATACTTTGTGTACTTATATTCGTTTAATATTGTTATGTACAAATGAGATGTAAATTAGTACCACATGCCACAAATAATATAAAGGTACATGTTGCATTTGAATATATTTACTTAATATGTTTAAATGATCTTGGAGTCCTGCAGTACCTAAACTACCTAAATAAGTGTACCTAAAGTCGTTATAGTTTGTTCGTGTTGTATTAATTTTCAAATATTGAAGTTAAAATGATAACATACAAGAATAGTAGGTATGTACCTAAGTATTTTTGCAAAACCATTGTAAAGGATCGTAGTTAAATACGTGAGGCATGGTTAAATTTTGATCATATTAACTAATTTAACACCACCCTCTGATGACCTCTGATCACCAGTGATGGTCTGCGAAGTCATGTGCTGTGTAAAGTCCTCGCTAAAAAGGCTTAAAGTATCAATTAGCTCTGTGCGCAGCTTTTAAGTTGACCATTTAGTTATGGTTAATTCTCCTTAATTTGCTTATCTTACATCTGAAAACCCGCCACCATTCCTAGTGCCGTAATTAACAGAATTTACTCTTAAATTGTGCCAAAGTAGTATTAAAAATTAGTTGTCAAAAATATGTCTTTTCACTTCCGCCTCACGTAATTAATGGACGATCCCTAAATAAATTAAGGCAACGCATAAATAGACTTGCAGAAATATCGTACAAAAATAGTAAAATATTTTTGTTAAAAGATGTTGTGCCATTTTATGATAGTGAGTTAGATAGTACGGGATTATGAATATCAAATAAGTATACTATACAGTACTTATTGATGACTACGTATTTTTCTCAAGTTTTGATTTGTAAGTACTAAGCACCTACTTAAGATTTTTTACTAATTGGATGTATCGAATGTTGACGTACTTACTGTATTATTCTTAGACATGTATAGATAACGCGCATCTGGGTACTCTCTACCTAAGGTATCACAGACTCAATAGTATCAGTAGGTATAATTGTTTATGAACAAATAAAATGTTAATTTTGTAAAATAATTAGTCTTTATTTTCCTGCTACGACTTTAGTCATCCTTGTAAATCTACAACATATCAATAGAACCCATCTGGGTATTCTAATAAATATGCTATAATGAAAATGTCCAAGCAGAAAATACCCAATAACCTACCCGACACGGGAACCGAACCCGATTCATTTTCGTTGGGGTGTTTCAGGCATCTCCGCGCGGTGTACTTTGGGGAATGGAGATGGGCTGCGCGGCTTTCCCAAGATAGGAGATCTAAATCTGTACGGGCATCAGTTAATTCTTAGTAAAATAATCAACCGTTGCCAAACGAATCTTTCACGAGAATTTCCTATGAAAACACTTTATTATAGTCATAGTCATTTATTTTTCAATATAGAACAATAAAATTGTTTCTTATTGACGTCAATTTTAATTCTACTTAATCTAAGTTTACCACCGCTTCCAAGGCGCTGGTGGAGAAGAAACGGCGCAACAAACTCCACTGCGGCATTTTTTGGACGTCAATCAATGATTTTTTATACAAGATATGTTACGTTCATAGTAACTGACTTCTCGAATCTGATCCAGCAGTCTGTCAGTGCCAGTCAGTGCACAATAGTTGACAATTAGCGTTAAAGTAGTACGAAAGATGGGAAAAGCACGTGAGTAAAAAAGATAGCTATAATTCGGAATGATTCGGACGATTGCACTTGTAGGATCGTTTCGAAGCATAGATTATGATTTTGTTGAACAGAAGGGGAATTTTGTTGGTAGGCAAGAAATGAAATTCGATGAATAAATAATACGTCATTATTTATTTCGGAAAATGATAATAATTCAAAAAGATAATTAGGAAACTTCTTGAAAATAAAACCATAGTGCCGTACTGACGTTAAAAAAAATTAAACTCCTTCAAATAAATTTAATTTATTTCTTTTCTGCCTCTTAGAATGTTTTTTATTTTGGGACTATTTTTATGAGCAGAATGAAGCCGAACAGTGGTATATTTGTCAGTTATTTATATTCTTCCTGAGCAATGTTCCTTTTTTCGAAGTATATCTCTCAGTGGCTTCAAAATTATTTCTACAAAATCTGCTGCTTTTTGAAGGTGTCCAGTCAAACTCATTTCGTTGTTCTTTAAAAATTGCAATCCACTCTTGAAGACGAACTTCATTAGTCGGAAACCTTGAAAAAAAATTTAGGTTATTACAATTATTTAATGGACAACAAACAAATAAAACAAAAATTATGTTACTCAATTTTAAATAACAAATAAAACTGAACAGCAGGTCAAAATTATTACTTTAGTAGGCAGTAAACTGAAAATTACCCTATGTCGCATCTGTACTGATAATCTATGCAAGCAGTGTTGTTGTGTCCTTGTCGTGCTCATATCAAAAAGTATTTCTGTCCTTTTTCTTTGCCGCCATTATTTTAAAAATATTATTAAACTAATTTTAATGAAATACACTAAAAAATCGGTAATATTGTATGTACTTACATGTGATAGAAGGTCCTTCGTGTTTTATTGATTTTAGTGTCGTAATTTGTACATTTTTAAAAATACACGGTGGCATGTTTTTTGTCATTTTATTATGCGCTTACATACGTGACAACTCGGCGTTTGCCAGACATATACTAAATGCGATACGTCCCAATTGGGACGTTTTCGCGTCTTCACCAGGCGCAGTCTAATAACATATCTGCCTCTTTTTTGTATGTAATATCATTGACGTCAATTTACAATATTTATTTTCTTAAAGCAAAATGTCAACAAGTATATAAAACTATAATTAAGAATTAAAACAAAGTTACATAATGTAACAAATAAGTCACGTAACTAACACAGTACCATGCTGTAATTATAGCAATTTACGAGGGGCCTGCACCATGCTCAAGCCAGACATTTTTATCTTTCAAGTAATCATCTATCCTATAGTATGCCTTTTTGGATAAGGTGGTTTTTACAAAGGTTTTGAATTTATCGTCAGGCATACCAAGGATCGATTCTGGCAGTTTGTTATAAAAACGTATACCATCCCCCTTAAAAGAATCACTAACCCTGCTAAGCCGATAAGATGGAAGTAGAAGTCTATGTTTGTTACGCAGATTTCTGTCTGTAATGTCACTTACTTTTGTGTAATGAGATATATTTTTCCTGACATACATTATGTTTTCAAATACATATTGGGAAGCTACAGTTAAAATGTCAATATCCTTAAATCTTTCCCTGAGGGAGTCTCTCTTGCCTAAGCAATAAATGGCACGAACTGCCCTCTTTTGCAATATAAATATAGTTTCTAAATCTGCTGCATTTCCCCAAAGTAGTATTCCATAGGACATCAAGCTATGGAAGTAACTAAAGTATACGAGCCTAGCAGTAGCTACATCAGTCAACTGCCTAATCCGTCTCACAGCATAAGCATAAGCATATAATATTGATTCTACTGTTTTCACACCAAAATAATGAGATAGTCAACATATTAATGTAATTTGGCAGACGTTATGAATCCTCTTTTGTTTATAATTATTACAGTCAAAAAACTGATTTATCTTCAAAAACATAAAAACATCAGAGCAATAATGATCGTTAACGATATCCCGAACATAAAATTGGTCCCAAATGTGAACCTTGGGGAACACCAGTAGTATTTATTTTTGTAACCAATAGCTTTTACACGTGGGAAAGGGAGTTACCTACTTTTAAATTCGATTTTGTACAAGTAGATCTAGGTATGTGCCATAAATCCATGCTGATGATCGCTTATATATAGTTTCAGGTGGCTTTGAGTAAAATAATCTATTTTAAATCCCTATTGATGAATCAAGAACTTCAGCAAAGACTAACAAAATTGATAAATATGTAGGTCTGTAATTAGATATGATTTGACTGCTTTATTCTATAAGTTCAATAAATTATGTCATCCAAGTAGAAACAATAAATCGGATAGGCGCATAGAAAAATTACCCCTGGCGGCCTGGCCCTGATCTCTGAGAGTATGGATGTCAACGGTGATGTCAAACTTAAAAATTATTTAACGAAAGGAAAAGAATATGTACCTACCCTAGAGCTTCCAAGAGTTCCCACTATCGGAGCGCTAGTAAATCGACTGTGAAGTCAGCGTATAGTAATAATGATATTGTGCAGATGGGTGGAACTTGGTGACACGAAGTGGTCCTTTCAAGAAGTGAAACGAACACCAGTTGAGCAGCTCATCGTCAATTTGTCTCAGGAAGATTTCAGGGATAGGAGAGCGAATGTCCCGAGTTAGTGGGATAATGGACTAAGTCATCTTAGAGATCCTTAATCAAAAAGGAATCCCTCTTGGCCGCGGTCGTCACTATTCTTGTTCAGTTGTATGAAGGGTGAAGGTGGTGGCCGAAGTGAGTTTCAAATGTATTTTTAAGTGTGGCAAGGCAAGAGACAAGCACGTCAAAATACAAAAACGTCAAAGTGTCAAATTCTGAATTGACAGTGACAATTGCAGCTAATTTATTATTTTGGCCCGTTGACTGTTTTCGTGTTGTTCTGTAAACAGCCAAATATTTCTAGCTTTGCAAATACTTTTTCTTTGTCTCGCATATGCAAATGTAATAAAGCTATCTTCCTTATTGATTTTACTTATCTATCTGTCAAATGACGCAATGGAACGACTTCTAATATAAATCTGTATCTGGGTGATTCATTCTTATCCATACAAACAGTAAATAATTAGTGTTAGTCATTCGTGATCCCGTGTACCTTGTAACGTTAAAATTATTGTGGAATAATTGTATTCATAATGTTTTCCACAAATCCCAACTATACTAAGCTGAAAACCCACTTGAGGCTATCTGTTAATCGCCTCAAGTTGCTTGAGAAGAAGAAAACTGAATTAGCCCAGAAAGCCAGGAAGGAAATCGCAGAATATATTGCAGCAGGCAAAAGCGAGAGAGCGAAAATTCGGGTGGAACACATAATAAGGTTAGTAGAACTTTTATCTATTCCTTTTAATGTGAAAGTCTTGTTAATTGGCCAACTCAGCCTTGAGATGGAATGTGTTTACTCCTGCTTGGTGTACACCTAATAAATTACGTCATGTTTAAAGTAGGATTTATGAATAGCGCCTGTTCTATTACAGGATTGTAATTGAAACAGTATAATGGTAAATATTACCTGTCTGTATAAAGTTTTTATATTTAGTTTTTACTTTTTAAATTGCTTCATACATACAGCTAGTAATACATGAATTCTTATTACAGAGAAGACTATATGGTAGAAGCAATGGAAATAGTGGAGATGTACTGTGATCTGGTATTAGCCAGATTTGGTCTGGTGACTCAGATGAAAGAGCTAGATGAAGGGCTTGCTGAAGCCATATCAACCCTTATTTGGGTTGCACCAAGAATGCATACGGATGTTCAAGTAAGTAGCTTAATTATTAGAAATATCTTAAGTCTATTACTGAGAATCCTGTATTACCTGTGTAAGGCAACCAACAAGGCTGTGGCTGTGTGATAATGCTATTCCATGGAGAAGGTTATAACTAAGGCCTGTATTCTAGAATGACACTCAGTCTGAATCTCGAAATATCTGAGGACAAATTGTTAGGGTCGTATTCTAGAATGATACTCAGCCTGAATTGATTTATTAGAGGACAGATTGTAAAGGCAATCTGTCTATACAATCTGTGCTCAGATAAATCGAGATTCAGGCTGAGTGTCATTCTAGAAAATAGGGCCACATTTACTTGAAAAATTAGTTGCTACTTCATGGTAAATAAAAATAAACACTCACGTTCAATTATTGGATCATATATTATCTTTACAAAAACATACACACACTAATAAAATAAAACAGCCTGATCAACACATTATTAACAAATACTATCACTTTACATAATTATAAAAACATGCTTCCTCATCAAACTCTTTCTTATAATAAAATATCTGTCTTAAATTTTTACCGAACTTTCAAAACCTTTTAAATTCAAATATGACATCTGACATTTACTTTTTAATCAAATCAGCCATAAACAAAGAGTATGAAATTCCAACAATTAAAAACTCTTCCAACATCCCCTCTGAATTTCATACCTTAAATTAATATCTCAAATTAATTAACTCCTCTGTTACTAACTCAAATACAACCCATATATAAGTCCCTACTTATCACCTACCTATATCTAAATACATATTAAATAAAAACACCCCTTAATAACTTTCAAATAATCACCAACAACTATATCTATAATAAGAAAATAATTAATAATAAAATTTGGAATTAAAGACCAAAAACACTTAAAATTATTCACTATTCTATTAATCATCAATAATCACTCGAGTTCATTGATCACTCACTAAAAACTTCCTTAAACGTAAAAACTTTGTTCTGTCTAGTCCTTTAGTTAAAATATCTGCTATATTTAAATTGGTTTGACAATAATAAATTTCAATTAATTTTTCATCAATTTTCTCTTTAATAAAATGATATTTGACATCAATATGTTTACTCCGTCTATTGAAAATTCCATTTTTAATCAAAACAATTGCCGATTGGTTATCTACATACAACTCAGTTTTAGGAGTTTTACCAGTTAATTCTCTGAACAAACTTTGAACATACAACAGATCTTTAATACATTCGGCTGCTGAGATGTATTCAGCCTCTGTACTAGAAAGAGCAGTGACAGACTGCTTACGTGAACACCAATGTATCGGTCCACCGCTATACAAAATTATGAACCCAGTCGTGCTTTTCCGAGTATCTGGGTCGTCAGCGAAATCTGCATCACAGTAAGCTCTGAGTGTAAAATCACTTCCCTGTGAATATTGAATACCCGAAGAAATTGAATTTTTAATATACCTAAAAATGTTTTTAATATTACCAAAATCATTTAAATTAGGACTTTCCTGATGCCTACTACAGTAACCAACGTGAAATGAAATGTCCAATCTAGTTCTGTTAACTAAATATAAAAGAGATCCCACAAGCTGTCTGTATTGATGCACATCACTAATATTACTCTTCCCCTCTTGATGTGTATCAATCAAAATATCAGGATGAACACTTTCTTTAAGATCACTATAACCAAATCTTTGTAAAAGTTGTTCAATATATGACTTTTGATATATTTTAATTAAATTCTCCTTAACAGAAATATCAATACCAATAAACTTTTCAACCTTATCAAATTTTTTCATCTCAAATTCTTTTTCTAAATCTGTTATAATTCTATTTAATTCCGATTCATTTTTTCCAATTAATAGTCCATCATCAACATAAATTGCTAAATAAATCTCTTTTTCCCTACAAACAAATAAACATGGATCTTGTTTTAATTGTATAAAACCTAATTTCTTCAAATAATTTGTCAACCTAATATTCCACATAAGCGGCGCCTGTTTAAGACCGTATAAACTCTTCTTGAGTTTACAAATTTTATCTTTATTTAGATTATACCCTAACGGAACCTCCATAAAAATATCCTCTTCTAATTCACCATATAAAAACGCAGTTTTAACATCAAATTGCTTTATTCTGTAACCTTTTTGTCCCGCAATTGACAATAACAAACGTACACTCGTAATATTAACCACTGGACTATACGTTTCTTTATAATCTACACTATATTTTTGTGAAAAACCCCTCGCAACTAATCTAGCTTTATATCTTCCTCCTGGTTTTATTGTAAAAACCCATTTGCTGGTAATAATATTTTTATTCTTTGCTTCTGATCTATCCACAATTTTCCACGTCTTGTTCTTTTCCAAAGAATCTTTTTCTTCCTTAATAGCTTTCTTCCATAAATCTTTCTCTTCACTCTGTATTGCTTCACTATATGTTAAAAACGAACTTTCTAAATCAAAATCCTTCAATCTCGTTGGCAAACGTCTATCTCTCTCTGGTAAAATTCTTCTAACAACTGGTTCAATATTCAACTCAATATTATCATCATCAACAGCAACAGCTTCTTCTTCAGCATCTTCAAAAGAATCTCCTCCTTCAACAAAGGCTTCTTCACTTCTTATATTCTCATTATTATCTTCTAACAAATTACTATTAATATTATCTCCAATCAATAATTCTTCTCCACGACTATCTTCGAAATTCTCTTCATGTAAAAGTTCTTCTCCACGGCTATCTTCAAAATTCTCTTCATTTTCTTCACGACTCTCTCCAACAAGTGACCCATTACTTCTCTCTTCCATATTCATACTTCCCCTCTTAAATGTATACCCGTTTTGTAAATTATTTTCCAAATTATTATAATTGTTTATATCTTCAAATTCTTCATCTTTAAATAAATTCGATAGATCATTTTGTCCAGAAAATCTTTTGCTTTCAATTAAATACTTTTGTATTTCATGAAAATTGTCGATAAAACTAACATCTCTTGAATAATGAATTTTGTAGTTAACCGCGTCCCAAATTTTGTAGCCATTATTAGTGTATCCTACTAGTAATCCTTTATTTGATCTAGAATCAAGTTTACCTAAATTTGTGTTTATTTTGTAATATGCCAACGAACCGAATATTTTTAAATGTTTTAAATTTGGAATTCTATTAAACCATAATTCAGCTGGTGTTTTCGCAGTAACTGTATTTGAACACCTATTAGTTAGATAAGCTGCAGTTAAAACAGCTTCGCTCCATAAAATTTTTGGTAAATTAAATTCAAACAACAAAGATCTTGTTCTTTCCATAATTGTTCTATTTAACCGTTCTGCTTTACCGTTATATTGTGGTGTATATGGGATAGTGTAGTCTAAATTTATGCCTTTGTCTTCACAATATTTTTTGAACCTATTACTGGTGTATTCACCACCATTGTCGCACCTAAAAGTTTTAACTTTTGTATTAAAATGATTCTCGCATAAATTAATGTAATTAATTATTTTTGAAAAAGCTTCATCCTTTGTTTTTAATAAATAAATTTTTATAAAGTTTGTAAAATCATCTAGAAAGGTTATAAAATATTTATAACCATCCCAGGATTCCGTTCCTATAGGACCACACAGGTCGGTATGGATTATTTCTAATGGTTTGCTAGCTCTATGCCTTTCAGTTAAAAAAGGTTTTCTGCAAAGCTTAGCTTTGATGCAGACTTCGCAGGCGTCCACTTCCTTGTTACTTTTAATGTCAATACCTCTAACTAAATTTTTAGTTTTCAAAACCGGAGTATGACCTAAAGCGCGATGCCAAAAGTTTAAGTTGTTTACCAAATGAATAGAGTTAAATTTGTTAAGCTCGACTGACCTCATATCCCGTACAGCATACCTTTGCACAGGCAGTTTCACGCAGTACAAACCGTCACTGCTCTTAACTCCAGTCAGGTAGCAAACATTACTGTATGCATCTCGCACCTCACATTGATTTCTGAAAAATATAATTTTGCAATCATTATTTGTTAATCTAGAAATTGAAATTAAATTTTTCTTCATTCCTGGTACAAACAGAACATCCTTAAAAGTAAGATTATTGTTGTTAATATGACACTGTATTTTTCCAATTTTATCAATCAAATGTATATTGCCATCAGCAGTCATAATTCGATGTGAACAATCCTCTATTTTATCTAAAAGATTTAAATCATTAATTATGTGGCATGTCGCTCCTGAGTCTAAAATAAATTCTGTTTCTTCGCTCGTTCCCATATAATTAATAAAATTATTACTCACTGAGTTATTTCCACGTTTTAAACAAAATTTAGTGTAGTGTGAATCCTGTTTACAAATAATACAGCTGTATTGTTCACTGCAGTCAGTATTACGGTGTCCATTCTTCAAGCATTTGTAGCATTGTAAATGTTTAGTAAAATTTTGATTATTTCCATTAAAATAATTGTTATTCCTGCAGAACCTTGCGATATGCCCTTTCTTTCCACACTTAAAGCATGCTTTGATAACTAAAAAGTTGTATCCATCCTTGCTTGCATTTGTTTCTGTACTCTCATTATCAATTGTTTTAGAATTTTGACTTTCTTTTATTTTCTTCTCCAAAATTATTCTTGCAATTAAATTTGTAACGTTTTTCTCTGAGCTAGGGGTGGATTCCCAGGCTGTTCTAAAATTTGCCATCTCCTTTGGTAAAGAACTCAAAATCTTTGACAAAATTTGCATTTCTTTAATTTCAAAATTTAAATTCTTTATTTTAGTAACAATATTCTGAATATTACTAATATCAATCAATATGTCATTATTCTTGAATTCGTATTTGTAAAAATTTTCTAAAAGCTGACATAGTTGGGTTTGATCATTTCCTAAAAATAGTGCATCTAAATTCTCTATCATTTCTTTGTAGGTATTATAATTTATTACATGGCTAACATATTTATCGTTCAGACTATTAATGAGATAAAATTTCGCTTTAGCATCTTTTCTTTTAAAATCTTTATCCTTTACCTCGCCATCTATTGCCACTTCCAAATCTTTGGCTTGTAATAAAAGTGTAAACCGCTTCTTCCACATATGAAAATCATTTTCACAATTTAATTTTGGTAAATTTTCGTTCGACATGATGTTATCTCTATTTCAATATCTCAATTCATTACTTACGTAGTATATTCCTTACTCTGCTTCTGGGCCCATAACCACTTGAAAAATTAGTTGCTACTTCATGGTAAATAAAAATAAACACTCACGTTCAATTATTGGATCATATATTATCTTTACAAAAACATACACACACTAATAAAATAAAACAGCCTGATCAACACATTATTAACAAATACTATCACTTTACATAATTATAAAAACATGCTTCCTCATCAAACTCTTTCTTATAATAAAATATCTGTCTTAAATTTTTACCGAACTTTCAAAACCTTTTAAATTCAAATATGACATCTGACATTTACTTTTTAATCAAATCAGCCATAAACAAAGAGTATGAAATTCCAACAATTAAAAACTCTTCCAACACATTTCTCCACATTTTGAACTTTTTGCCTCTAAATAAGTCAAATAGTCTTTATTTGACTTATTTAGAGGCAAAAACTCCAAAATGTGGAGGACTTGGACAGTGCCTCTAAATTAGTTAAATATTAATTATATTGTTTGGGCGCTTAGTGTGGACTTTATCAGTGAAATAAATCTATGAATTAGAAAATTAAAGTGCCCTTCCTATTGTGTATGTCCTACACTGTACATATATTATACTTTACTAATATTGTCATACTTTGTAACTGGTGCCCACTTTATTGGTGTGGGGTTCTTACAATGCCCCCTGGGTCACATGGTTACAAATATCATGGCTTTTCCACTGGCTTCTGTTTTGAAACTTATCACCCTTCACTACTAAATTTCGAAAGGGAAGCCAGTGCTATAAAATAAAAACAAGATTATACAGCTCAAAACAAGGTTTCATCTATAGTTCTATAAAATATTTCACCTAAGATATTACTTACATTTTTAATATTTACAGGAGCTCAAGGTCATATCAGATTTACTGACCGCTAAATATGGCAAAGTTTACGCAGATGCATGTCGGAATGAAAATGTAAATACAATAAGTGAGAAATTGAAGCACAAGATGTCAATACACAGTCCACCAAAGATACTGGTTGAGAGATACTTGATAGAGATCGCAAAGAATTATAATGTGGAGTACACACCTGACGAACAGGTCATGAGAGAAGGTGAAGGTATGTATTTGTTGTTTCTGCAGTAATAGAGTGGAATATAACTGGAAGTTCTGACAGAGGATGTTATTTCTACCACCTTAACAAACTCATTTAAACATCGATTTGATAACTGGCTATGACTAGACAATTCAGTGCTTAAAAATGATGGATGATTTACAGGACTCAAACCCGCAGTCTTTCTCTTACAAGGGGAATGCCTTGACCATCTCGGCTACCGAGACATGCCCGATGTGATTCAAATTTCCCTTCTATTTATCCGTTCTTACGGCGACGTCATTATTTTGTTTATCTTTTTCCAGCTGTAGGTCAGGATGCAATGCTGATCGACATAAATGGTCCTCCCATGCCACCTGGATTTATTGGGTACCCGCAGCCGCCGATGCCTATGCCTAATCTGCCCAATATGCCGCCCAATGTTCAACCATTCAGCTATCCCAGTGTAAGTACTTATTTATTTATACCATTGGACATATTTTCATCGTAACAAAGATCATAAGAAATCACTTAAAACTGTCAACCCTATGCAAACTGGGTGGTACAATCGTGGGACTCCCTACCAGAAACAGTAATAAGTGATCCGAATATAAACATTTAAAAAATATACATACATATACTCTCATCTGTAAATCCCTGAAGGGGTTGGCAGAGGTGGATCAGCACCTACGTTTCGACAATTATGATTTTCGGTTCCACGACGTGGGGGTGAACCTATTGCCGTCTAGCGGGCTCTTTGTCTTGGACTATATGATTACTGTTGGATGGAGAACAGCCCTACTTACTTACTGCCAGCAGGGGACGCCGCGCGACCGGACGGGTAATCCACCCTCTTGCGTAGGATCATTTCACCCATAGAGAACAGCCCTATTTTTTAGTTGTCTTTTACGACACCCACATGAAGAGGGTTGTCCTGTTCTACTCCAACGGGAACCAAAACAGCTTCATTCACGACTTAAAAATAGACTGGACAATAATTTAAAAAAGTTTAAAAAGACAAGTGCTGTAATATTCACTCATCAGCATTAAGCTGCTGGTGTATGAAACAATAACAAAAATAATGATCTTCATTGAAAAATTTAGGAATAATACTCACAAATCTTAAATACTCTGATTTTATTAATATTGATTTTACAATTTTTTATTCTAGCAACCATCAGGCGGTAAAGTAGGCGGCTTTGTTGCAACCCCACCGGCAAACTACGGCGGGCCGAGTCAGTCTCCAATGGGATATCAGCTACCTCCCGGAGTTGATTCTAAGAACTTGAGCAATAGTTTCTTGCAGGTAAGAAATTCGCAGTATTTAGTGTTTATCGATAAAGCTTCGCGCAACCTGAGCTTACAAGTTGAAACTCTGTGAATGTATTTACCACTGTAAAACATGGTGAATAGGTATCAAGGTATATAATGAAGAATATCAATAGTTCTATAATTTCACTCTTTAGTAAATAACTGCAAAATATGACTGACTGACTGACTATTTTATTTATATCCACCACTTAATTTCTATTCACCCCTTGAATTCTATTCACCCTGATTTTATTTACACTCTTTTTCTACTATTGCACCCTGAGTGCATTCGCAAAAGCAGCATGCAATGTATATGTGACGTCTATGTGCTTGATATGACTGGTTTCCTTTTTACAGGAGGAAATGAGCAATCTGCCCCCTGCTTATGACAGCATCCATCACGATTTGGTATTTAATTTATTATTTTATTTCATTTTTCTCAGTGATTCTAGTCTGCATGAAAAGAACTTGCCTAATCGAGTTTGACAGGACTAAAATGAAGGAATCTCCATTTCTTTTTCTAGAGGAAAATAGGGGATGCATTTTAGTTCTGTCAGTCTTGTTTAGTTAACTTTATGTAGCAAAATTTATACCACTGTATAATTTGTGTGCATGTAGTTAATAACCATAAGGCTTGATAAAATTTACCATTTATTATCGCACCTTTGAACAGTGCTAATAAGCGTAGAAGTAGAACCGTAACCCAACAATAGAATAAATTATGTGTTTCGATACTTAAAGTTGGCAATCACCGATCCACTAGTAATAGAGAGAGAGTCTAATAGTAAAAATACCATAGTCAGTTTTATCCATCGCTTTGAACTGATTCCAAAAATTTGAATCCACCACTCCAGGTCCCATTTTATGCAGTTAAAATTTCATCAAGTCGACTTCTTATTCACGCCTTTTATATCCTACTAATAATATAAACGTGAAAGTGTTTGTTACTCTTTCACGTATAAACTACTGAATGGATTTTAACGAAATTTGGTATGGAGTTAGCTGGACTGGTCGCAATAACCGACATTCACGCGGGTGGAACCGCGGGCAAAACTAGTCTGATATAAATATACTTAATAAGAACTTGCATTTTACAGCCCGCACATCTTCCGACACCACAGCCCCGCTCCCGAGTACCACCACCAGCGAACCACTTCCCCGAACTCCCAGAGCTACCAACAGTACCGTCAGACTTGCTGTTACCATCAGTGCCTCATAGCCACAACTCGAACACGGCGAACGACACACCAACGGCTCCTGGCGGATCCGATGAGATTGATTTTGAAGATTTGAACCGCAGGTTTGAGGAGTTAAAGAAAAAGAAGTAATTGTTGGTTGTGTTGACCGAAAAGTTGGGCTCAAGGAAATCATGTTTATTGTGTACGCGACCAAAGAGTTATATGCGCAGGGCACACTACATCAAGCCTGCACAGTTATTTCTTTGGCCGTGTGTACACGGAATTTATTAATACTTTATTGCTTAGCAGATTTTGACTTGAGACTGCACTAATTATTATGCAATTGTAGAATGTATCAAGTTTGGTAAATATGCAAACGTTTACTCTTTTTTTTAACGTCATATTCTAAGCCATGGAGCTGTCCACAGCTGTTTAAAGAAAAATGTGCTTTAACTAAAGTATGTACAGTATATTATAATGTAATTGTCTTATAATACATATTTTTATTTTTTTATTGATTGAACATCTCGAAAATAATCAATTTCTTTCTTTGATTTTCAAGCAATTTGTTAAACGACGTGGCCATCATTATTTTAGTCTTAATTTCATTGATCACCTTGTTTTACTTATAGAAAATTTTTCGATATTTATTTATTATGTCAAATTAAAAAATAATACGAGCATATATTTAAAATTATGCTGTTTAGCCCCTAAGCCCATGGTTGTGCACATAGTACGACGGTTGGAGCCATGATACTACAGTTTTAAAAATCAAATTCTATGAATAGCCTCAAGTTATAGTACACTCATGTGATATTATTCAGGAATGTGTATAATCATAAATATTGTAATATTTTTTTATAATCTTGTATCATAATAGTTTTTAATCATTGCCTGTGTTAGGAAGAATTGTTGATTATTTCAGCGGTTACTGTATGTAATTAAATGTAATATTTTTATATTGATATCTGTATTTTTCTTATTGGTTGTTAAGAACTCTACTATGCTAACAATTAATGACTTCTGGTTCTAATTACTTCTCTGTATACTACTAGCTACTTAAGACAATAATTGTAGTTGCAGTTCGAAGTGAGGCAGGAATTGGGTATTCTACTGATTAGTCAAATTAATTACTTTTTATTAAACATCAAAACGATACGTTAGGTAACTTGTATGAAATAAGATTTAGGAACGTCGTACAATTTAATAGTCAAATCAGTTACTATTATAGGTTGGGTGGATGATTAAAAATAAATAAAAACTATAAAATAAGAACTGACGCAATTTTTACCGCTCTTTTACCATTCTTAATTTAATGAGCTCAGTTAGATCATTTAATTTAACTATAGGATAATACCCAATCGAGAAGTAACGGGACGCAGAGACTAGATAATGAGTAATTGCATTTTGTCACTTAGGCGATTGGCACACTGCGACGCGCGACGCGGCGTCGAGCGTTGTTGCGTCGACGCGGCGTCGCGCTCGTCGCCTCTACGGCGCTCATTTTGTATAGAAAAACGCGGGGTCCCACACACTGACAACGCAATCACGCGCGTTGCTGCAGATTACGCGCGTACAAGCAGAAAACGCGAGGTATGGCACACTGAAATCTGCCATCACGCGCGTGTTTTTCGAGGGATATTTAGTCCGAGAGCTGTTAGAAATTTCTGTGTAGGTATTTGAGACGAATTTTAAATTAATATTATTGCAATGCAACATGACTATTTAACGGCAAATTTAGAGCGCTTTCACATCAACTGACGTCCGATACCCAATATCCGACATCCGAGATCGGAGGAAGTCAAATATCGATGCCCAATATAGGGTATTGGAGCCGACACCACTGTTTTGGCTCGTTACCGGAACACGCAGAGACTGCAAGCGATTTTCAACCTAAATGGCATTTTCTTAGTTACGTCTCTTTTCGCGTTAATAGATGCCGCTGATCACGAATATAAGAAAAAAAATTAGTTACTATGTCATGTCAATAAGTCGAAAATAGCTTGCACTTCTAATCATTTTCTTTTCATCTCTAGCGTTCTAAATATAGTCTGGGCTATCGAGCTAATGGTCGGATGGCTTTACTTTACTTTTCTCAAAATTTTAGATTATTTCACACACCTACCTACCAAAAAAATTCTAATATCTCTCGGACTATACTAGCTCTCCCGCGTCGACGCGCGTCGACGAACGACGCCGCGTCGAGCGTCGCAGTGTGCCAACCGCCTTATTTACATGAGCATAGCAGGACTCTTCGTAGCGTCATCTGTCGCTAGATGGTGGCAATGGTTAACCAAATTTTTGGTTCCCTACGGCAGTTTAATATTGGAGACATAGAAGTCATTGATCATAAAAATAAATAGTCAATATGTCCCTTATTACATAGAACGCGGTGAATGGAAATCGAGGGGTGAACAAAAATAAAATAGTCAGATACAATTTTTAATGTAATAATGTGCACAATCGTAAATATTGTGTATGGTAGTTGAAATTATGTGATGGGAATTATTTTTACTCACCGAACATTTTGTTTCTATTCACCCCGGTTTACGACAGTTAGCAGTTTTCTACTTACATGAAGTATCCAGTAGGAACATAGTGATTGAGGCCACTTGCACAATAAGAATCTCTGATTGTTTTTTTATATATCATACTAATATAATATCGCACACCCAGAATAACACTGTATTATGTCGAAAAATCTCAAAATCGACTTTTTTATATATTTGTATTGCCAAAAAATTGCCTCGTATACCAATAATACAGTCATATTTTTAATTCAAAAATTGACCAATAGAGAGCGCGCTAACTCTCTATTGGTGAAGACGCGCCGCCAAAATCGTGCCACGAATACGATAATTATTCTAGTTGCGACTTGTCCGTCTTGGGAACAACACACAGCTCGTTTAAGAAACAGTGAATTATTTTGTTTTAATGCAGTGTTGGTGACTGTGCTCATATAACAAGTTAGATACTAATTCGAAATAACACTCTCTTGTTGACGAAGGTAAGCTATATTTATTGTATTATTATATATATATAAGATTTTATTGATGACTCGATCGATCCTACTTTTTCAATGCCCGTTAAGAAATTATCTCAGCCTCTATAATCCCGAGAAGATTGTCGTCTTCGTCCTCAAGCTCTTCATCTGACTCTAGCTCGTCATCTTCGAGCTCCAGCAGCTCAAGTAGTTCATCTTATGATGAATTCAATAGTTCGAGACCATCTACAGCAAATACTCAACAAAATCCCAATGGCACTGTGACTATATTTGAGTTCTCATTTTCTGATGATAAAAGATTTAGAGATGTTTTTTTGTGAGTTAAATTACACATTTATGTTCAAATTATAGATACCTATTGATTTTAGTACAATTTGATCTTATATTTAACTTTTTATGCCTATTCCTGTATTAACAAAATTAATAATTCAATATTGGATGATATATTTCAGTAAAAAAAACAATAGAATGATAGTGTTTGAATTCATAATCAATCAGTAAAAAGCACTTATATCGAAATAATTATTTTTTATTTCGTTCTGTCATTACGCAACAGTGAATTATGTCAAAAACGCATTATTTTGATTTAAAGCGAATGTTTTGCAGCGACTGAACTATACTATATTAATAAGGACTGGATTCTTCATATCCAAAGCTCATTAAATATGCAATAATTATTTAATATAACGTAAGTTATTGATTTTTCGTCATTCCTGAAAAAAGAGCTATTTTGACTTAGTGCAGTGTTGTTTTGGGCGTGCGATATTATAAATGCGAAAGTAACTCAGTCGTCTGTATATTACGCTTTCAAGCCAAAACTTTGAAGCGATTTTGATGAAATTTAGTACAAGGGTAGATAGACCATGAGAAAGGTAATAGGCTATGTTTGGTCACGATAACCGACATCTAAGCGGGCGGAGCCGCAGGCAAAAGCTAGTTATCTATATATTCTATAAATCGAAGTTTTGCTTGATTTCATTCGGTTTATTTACATTATTTTAGGATATTTTTTAAATATTATAAACAACGTACCGGTCTGTATAAATAAGAAAAAAAATCGATAAGTGAGGATATTTAACAGTTAAAGAAATACTAAATATCTATACTTAGGCCATCCGCTGCTTAGTTCAACTAATATTTATGAAACTCGTAAAGAATAGAATTTGTGAAAATAGGCGATCATTTTGTTCATGGTGCAGTTGAAATAAATAAGTATTCCTAAGACTTTTTTTTTATATTCAGTACATAAAGAAAAAGAAACGGACACCTTATAGGACCACTTCGTTGTCTATCTGTCTTACTTAAAAACTTACGATCTGTTCTACCTTCAGATTTCCGATGTCTTCTTGATCTAGTCTGTCTGTTCCCATGATTTCCCATCTTTTCAGCGAGTACATAGGGCATTCGGCCAGCAGGTGGAGGCTGGTTTCCTCGGTGTCCATGCACTTCGGACATCTGGGATCGTTCTATACTCCTATTAGTGTCAGGTGCCTGTTCAGACGGCAGTGTCCTGTTATCACTTCTATGACAAGCCTCATGTTTTTCCTGGATAGTTTCGTCGGGTGCTTGTTCTTTTTGTTTCTATGCTTTTTATGAAAATTTTCGATTGTCTCATCTATCTGTCAAGACCTTTTTCTCAGGAATGCGTGGAGGTGTCAAGTTGAAATTTATACCACATACTCAGGTCTATTAGTCTTGAAGCTGTGCAAAACTCGAACTTCTAAGTCAACGCAATCAAAATATACTCGTATTGCTGTTTATGTAGTTTAAATCACAGAACCCTCGGTGCGCAAGTCCGACTCGCACTTGGCCAGCTTTTTAATGAATGTGCGGACATGAATTACGCTCCGTGAAGTATGGATTAATAGCAGTGTGCCTTTTATTCTTATAGGTATAGCCGCATATATGCCACAGCTGTTCTGTTAGGGAAGGTTCATACCTGACGGAACATGCGTCGCGTATTATCGGTCGCGTAACGCCAGAACAGACAAATGTATAGAAAACCACTTGACCGTTCACACTCGACGCACTAACGTAGCATCGGTTGCACGACGCATGTTCCGTCAGATATGAACCTTCCCTTAAGGGTAGGGGTATTTTAGGCGCTGAAATAGATACCTATAGGTACCTACTGTTTAAATGATTTTTATAACATTAAGTATGCTAACTATACAATTCGAATACATAGGGTAAAATTAATCATCTCGGGCGGGCCTCGAACCCGCGATCTTGACCTGGATCTCGGTAGCCTAGGTGGTCAAGGCATGCTTCCTGTAAGGGAAAGATCGCGGGTTCGAGTCCCGCCCGAAAAGATTCATTTTTCCCTATATATCCGATTTATATAGGTACTAATTCATCACCTATTTATTCTATTAGTTTTATACTATGATAGTGAAATATATCGTTTTCTATTACATTAAATATATACTGTTATTATAAAATGGTGCAAATGAGCCTAAATTTATGTTTTGTATGAAAATCACTATGAATGTATGAAATCTGTAAACTTTGTGAATAAGATTTTTGTTTAATTCAATGAAGCCATTCTTCCAGATGACATACCAGGCTCGTGTTGTCATTACATGTAATAAAATACACATATATTACATTCACATTAGTGTTTTATTATAAAACATCACGTCATATGTATGCCTTTTATTTTTTATTTTTTTTTACCCCCACGGATACCCCCCCTGCCGGAGCCGGAAGGGAAGGTTATGTCGGACTCGAACCGACTAAAACCGCACGCCGACTGTGGGTCTTGGTGCTAGGCCGGAGGTGAGGTTGTCAAAGACATATCCCTCGCACCCCGGCTGACCCAGGGCCATCCCTTACGGTCTGGCCCTCCACAGGAGGGGGACAACGGTGTCCCCAACCCGCCCCCGGAATGGGGAGGCGCGCTGTTCAGCGCGCCGCCACCGTGGCCTGCTTCTGCTGGGGTGACAGGCGGCTCCACCCGTCACCCCCAGGCCCGCGCTCATGGGGGACGGAGGTCAGTCAGTGCCCTCCGACGCCCGAGTTGCCTGCGCGCGCGGGCGGCGCGATCCGCGAGTCTTTCTCGCTCGCGCCGCCTCTCCCGCTCCGCCGTCTCCTTCACGACCATTACCTGCTCGCTGAAGGAGACGCCGGCCGCCCACGCGTCCGCGCAGCGGACCATTGCTGTGAGCAGGGTGGCGAGGGTGAGAACTCTCACTCCCAGGGCCGACACTAGCTCCCGCCTCGGTCCGGCCCATGCCGGACACTCGGTGAGCGTGTGCAGCCCCGTGTCCTCGCTCGCGTCGCAGTGATGGCACTCGGACGTTGGCTCCTTTTCGATCCGACACAGATATCTCCCGAAGCACCCGTGCCCGGTGATAATCTGCGTCAGTCGATACGATAGGCTGCCATGTGGCCTCTCGAGCCATTCCCCCATGATGGGCCTTACCGCCTCTATGACGGCATGCCCTGCGCGTCGTTGCTCAAGTCGTCGCTCCCACTCCGCCACCATGATCCCGTGGAGCCGGGACCTCTCGGCCCGAATGTCTTCGGGCTCGGGATCGTATCCCCGCTCCCGCGCCTCCTTACGGAACCGATACAGTGCCGCAAGGGATCTCGCTTCCAGGATCCACGGTGGCGATCCGGCTAGGAGACTCGCCGCTTCAAAGGATATCGTGCGGTACCCCCTAATGGCCCTGCAGGCCATCGTCTGCTGCGGTGCATGCAGCAGTTGCACGAACCTGGCCTGCAGGGCGTCCGCCCACACGGGGCACCCGTACAGGGCCATGGACCGCACGACACCCGCGTAGAGTCTCCTGCAGGAGTCCTCTGGGCCCCTCAAGTTGGGACGTCATATGTATGCCGTCATACATAAGACGGCAACAGCCCCAGGTCCAGGCAGACCATGGTGCGAGCCATAGTCTACAGCGGGATGCAGTGGGACTACGCCGCCTCTTTCTGTGAGCAGGTCATGCTCGTGAAAGAGGTGGCGGGGCGGGAGCGGGAGAGAACTCGCCCACCCGAGTTCCGCAGTCGGCATAACATCTATGAAGGATTTTCCCCCACGGTAAAAAAAATACATAAGAGACAAGGTTTTGAAATTTCAATACAAATATCTGTTACTTCTTTAATATCTATCTAAATATCTTTGTTCTCTGAGCGAACCTTCTACTCTAAGCTTCCACATTGAGAACCCGGGGTCCGCGTCCTCATTGTCGTTTTGCGACAACCGTCTGACCACGAGAGGAAAGACATCCCTAGCTGCAGTATCCCTAGCGCGAACAACTATCGTAATCGCTTAGTAAGTAAGCAAGTTGGTAGATGGCTCCACCGTCGCCCTTAAAGACTGATATAAAAGAGAAGAGAAATTTGAAGTGATTCAGGTGTAGCTCAATAGCTCAGTTGGAAGAGCATTGCCCCTGTAAGGGAAAAGTCGTGGGTTCAAGTCCCATGTGAGCGCTTCTTTTTCCCGATGTATTTCGAATTTAAAAGTTAGCATAATACTCGTAAATGCTACAAAAATTTCATTCAAATAAATCCATTCTTCCAATACGCCCGATTACGATAGTTGTTCGTGCTAGGAGTACCGAGCATTGTGGCCGTCTTCACACACAAACGCACGCACGCACACACAGGTTCACAGTAGGCAGGCGACCAATCACAATGCTCCGTTCTTTCAATACGCCTACTATACGATCAGTTGTTCCTGCCAGGAGTACTGAGCCTCGTCAGCCAATCAGCAGGTGCACTGGTTTGCAAGTATTGGCCTAGGCACCGAAGATTCTTGTGGTCCATTCATACGATATATTCCCTTTATGTCGATTCCCCAGCAATTTTTTTTACATTAAAGGTAGGTTTTTTTATACGACTTATGGTACATTCGACCAAACGCAAGTTAGTTTATTCCTCGAATAAACAGGCAATGTCAGCCACATATAGGCTGCTTAGGCTGAGTTTCCTTTGACGCGGACCGGACCGGAACTGAGAAATATTAACCAGTAGCATTGCATAAAACTTCGCTTCTGCAACTGAGCGGAGTTTTTTATACAATCCTATTGGTTGGAAAAGCAGCCTTATTCTAGGAATAAACATTACTCGCGTTTGGTCGAATCGGCCCTTAGGTGGCAGACGAGCACACGGCCTCTCTGATGGAAACTGGTTACCGTGGCCTATGGACGAATGCAATACCAGGCCGTCACACTCATGCAACCGATCCTGTAGGACCAAATGAAAGAATATCATTTAAAATTTTCATTATAAGGAAATTTAATAAAAGATTGCTCAATATTTTATAAAACTTTATTTGTCTGTTATAAAATAGTTCTAGGATGACAGATAGCAAGCAAATGTCAAGACATAATAAATTACGAGTACCCTACATGTACTAACTGATAAGGTACTATTCTGATAACGAGGCGTAAGGCCACCGAGGTTTATCATTCCCTAGATTCCCACATCGGGAATATAAAAAGGCATAGTTGAGGACTTACACCAGAGATGCTAAAATGGTTGAGTCAAACAACCAAAAAATATTTCGAGGTACGGTCAGCGTCTGAAATATCTGGACAAAAAGTCTCAAAATGATCTTAAAAGGTCTTAAGAGCAAATCAAACTGTGTTATTATTAACTAGCTTTTGCCCGCGGCTCCGCCCGCGTGGATATCAGTTGCCGGCAATTATTAGATTTTTTCTCGCCGTAAAAACCAATCTTGAACTCCAACGAACATAAAAAAAAAGAATTGGCTAAATTGGTCCAGGCGTTGTTGAGTTATGTGCTTACCAACACATTTAGCGAATTATTTTTGTATTAATAGATTTAAAATTGTATCATTGTCCGAACAAAAGTGTGTGCCAAATATCATAAAAATCCGTCAACTGGAAGGAGGGTAGACCAAGGAAATAAGATCATTTTGAGCACTTTGCACAACAACATCTTTCATTCCTAACTCAAGGTGCACTAAATTCTAGAAAAGTCTACATAATATTGCTTTCACGCAACAACATTATATTATTGCTTTATTTATTAAAAAGCTAGTAGTCACCGATAAATCTCAGCATGTGAATATAATCAAAATATTATAATAATCACATTAAAATTTGTCGATCGTGTCTAATTATCCCTGTACACTGCCTTCAAAATATTACCTATGAAACAAGTCTGAAATTGGCGAACATTAATGATTGTATCAGCTTTTTAGTTGATAATGTAAGTACCTCTGTCTTATTCCAATACTCAAACTATTTTAACGGAAATTACTAGTAAAGAGCTAGTTAAGCTAAATTGCTTGTAATAAAAGTAGGTTCAGGTCGGCACTGCCAAGATTCGAACCCGAGACCTCTTGATATTATACCACTAAGCTACCGAGTTGTAAAAGTGGCGCATAACAATGTGTGCCAACAAAATATTACAATCAATAGCTATCTTAGTAAAAAAATTATAATTAATTCTAATATAAATAACAGCCTTATCAAGTAGTTTTAGATTAGGGTGTGTTCATAAAAGTCTGACAATTTGCCGCGAACAGGACGCTATTTTGGCTAAGATAGCATCCGTTGGGGAAGTACCACTGTCTCTTTTCAGTCTGTTATGGATTTGAATATTTGTGACTATTCTGGTCTGAATTTGTAACTTGTCGGGAGATTCAGCTAGGAGAGTGCCGAGGGCGACTAAACCTCTGTAACAAAAAATAAACATATTTCAGATATTTGAATGAATTTTTTATAGCATTCATTATGCTAACTTTTAAGTTCGAAAAACATCGGTCGCCCTTAAAGACGGATAAAAGAAGGAAAATTTGAAATGATTCAGGTGTGGCTCAATAGCTCAGTTGGAAGAGCATTCCCCCTGTAAGGTCGTGAGTTCAAGTCTCACTTGAGCATTTCATTTTTTCCGATGTTTTTCGAATATTTCAGATAGATAGGTTTTGTCCAGTGCAGTATGAAAGGAACTTCATTCCGCTCATGCTTAAGCTGTGGATTGATTTCCCAGCTGTGGTTTTCCCAAGCGATTACAATATGGGGTTCTTCTTAGCATCAGAAGGTCCTGGTCAACGCCAGAGACGGCCTAGAATCTATTTATCAGATATTCTCAGAAACTATATAGACTCTTTCACTTGGAGAGCGAACATGTTATTCGAATTCGATAGCTCTTGAAAACCCTCTTTTTATATAATAGGGAGGCAAACGAGCAGACGGGTCGCCTGATAGTAAGCGATCACCGCCGCCCATGGACACCCGCTACACCAGAGCAGTAACAAGTGTGTTGCCTTCCTTTTTATATATGCGTTAAATTAAGACCGTCACGTTTATAAAGGTCTATATTATACACATAAAGTTATTATCAAAGTTTTGTATAAGATGTATAAGATTTTGTAAGGAAGAACTGAAAAAAGAATAGAAGTTGGAATACAGATGAGAAACGAAGAAGTGTTAAATGATGTAAGTAGTAAGATAATGGTGCTAATTCTGATGTGCACATCTCTAAATTTAAATTTCTCTAAAATTTTCTAATTTTAGCTCAGTGATTGACATATGGGTATTCTGTTGTTTAGTCGAACTAAATTTAGTGTCCTCCAAGACAGCTCTAAATTTGAATATGACATCGCTAAAAGTTGAATATGAAAGTGTTGCCGGTGTTAAAAAAATAAGAATGAATGATAAAGGGGATTTTCACAAAATCTTTAAAAACCATATTTATAGGTGTTTAGAATGCAAATGTTAATAAATGCGTAATATTGATCAAATAGTAAAGAAACTGTGATTTTTCTTAGCCAAACCTGTGTGTACAAACAACCTTATGTGTCACCAAATGTACCACTACTATGACAATTAAAATAAAGTGAACATAAGAATCACATTCAGAATGATGTGGTGTTTTTGTGTCCGTTATTGTCAGCACAAGGTTTTTATGGAAAATAGTGATTAGAGTGTAAGGTAAAAATACAAACTAAAAAATAGCAATGGATGTTCCACCATATAGGACACCTTAGAGGACAAGATACTGGTTCGCGTGAAATAAGCGGGTTTCGCTTGTAGGTTAAATATGTTCCAATAGTCACTTACGTCGTATAGTTATGTAACTAAGAAATGACAAGTTTAGCCTTAGGTTTCGCACTCGTTCCAAGCACGTATGCTAAAGAAAACATAACTTAAACACAAATAAACTTCGTTAGCATAACAAGGTAAACACCTACGCACTTGTTGGACATAACCCGACCGTTTTTAATGTAAGTCCAAATCGTTTGACAAATTGCAGAATGACGTACATTTCAATTTGCTTGGGTAATTTTGTATGAGGTGCACTCAAATTGAAAAATCAGCATGCGTGAAGACTCGTCTGTAGAACAAGGACGAGAAATAGTGGAAGGTGTGAAGAATAATTTCACAGTGCATGAGCTTAGACACAAGTAAATACTGTTTTACTCGGTTAACGTTCCTGGCAACCCTGTAAATAAACTAATTATCTTTGATTGAATCTGTGCAAGTCAATTTGTCAATCAACATTTTGTTGTTGATCTTAAATAAGTTCTTGATATTGCGGCGATTCGCTGCAGAAGCCAATAAGAAGAAGAAATAGAGTAAAGTAAACACGGACGAGAGAAACAAGACTGCCCACAAGAGGCCACAACAGTTGCTGGTTCAAATTGTAAAGACTTAAGGCAGGACTTTCAAACAGCCTAAACAACATAGACTGCAGATCATGCAACGGTGGGAGCATGTACCTAATGTAAATATATTTGATTGCCTATATGCCTATTGTGTCTTACAAGTTTTGTGATGGGAAATGTAGAGCATAGCATAGAAACCTATACCATAATTGAAAGAAAGAAGTGGGTATTGCATGCTTAATGCCTTTATATAGTGAAAAGAAAGTCACAAAATGTTTGTGATTCAAAGAGGGCAACAAGAGGAGACCCGCTATTAAATCTTTTTTATATCAAGTAGAAGATTTCAGTTATACTTGGGACCGCCTCAATTATTTAATGGTTTTCAAGTCTTGAAGCAATAAAAAAGTGTCAATTTAAACTGTACTAAGTATCTACCGCTAGCGGTATCTACTAAATAACGCTTTATAACCCAACGTAATACTTATATTTTCATTACAGGAACTAACACGGCTTGCCTAGGCCCTTACATCATCTTTCCTATGATAACTTGCTGAGAAGTACCGAAGATTCGACACAGTGCTTCAAGTGATTGCTGTTGCTTGAAGTGATTGCTGTTGTTTTGAGAAAGAACGGTGCTGAAGATAAAAGAAGATTCCTAATAATTATAAAAATCCCTGTTTTATGTTAATTAAACTATTCTGAACCCATCGAATACATAGGGAAAAAGAATCTTCTCGGGCGGGACTCACAGGGGGAATGCCTGACCAATTCGGCTACCGAGACACGCCCGATATGATTCAAATTTCCCATCTCATACGTTTTTAAGGCGACGTGGCGTCATCTACCGATTTTCTTACGAACTATCGGAATCAATGAATGATGTTACAATCATTTTTAAACATTGATGAAACATTTCCCTATGTATTCGATTTGTATAGTTAGCATACTTAATGCTGTAAAAATTCCTTCTATTCTGAACCCATGTTTTTAATCCATGTCTGTCCTCACAACCAGTTGCCCTTTAGTCGCATTATGTCCAATTTGCAAAATGTCCAGCGGGCTCAAATTGTCCAATTCGCAAATTGTCCAATTCTCACAACGTCCAATTCGCAAATTGTCCAATTCTCACAACGTCCAATTCTCACAATGTCCAATTCTCACAATGTCCAATTCTCAATTGGTCCAGTTCATAAAATAGGAGTCGTCTTTGATTACGGCAGGCCCTTTTGACAACCTTTTGCGAGGCGTGATTCAGCTCGAATTAAAAATGCATTTATAATTTATGATCAACACTTTTATTTAACAAATAATATGTAAGATATGTATCATATCTATCATAATTTGGTAATAATTATGATCAAAACATAATTATAAGTATTTTTATAAACTGGAATCAACATAGGTATTTTAATCCTAGTAGGTAGTTATATTTATATTTTCATGAAATCGAATTATCATGTTAAGTCATTAGTATTTTTATATATATTTCCTTGTTTATTACAGGTAAAGAATTACATATTCTACAACCATGACAATAAGATTATATTATTCATTAAGTACCTCCCTAATTGATATTAGCACCTATTTGTCAATGTTTTTTATAAATACCCTCAAATAAGACAAATACATGTCCGCGTTTTGTTATTGCCAGCTATTGCAAATTATTTAAATCAAAGCAAATCTTTGATTAAAATTTATTACTTTCATTAGATTTTTTTTAAATAAAAGTTTTGATCATAAATTACATGCATTATTACTTCGACCTGAATCTAGCCTCTCAAAAGGTTGTCAAAAAAGCTTCTCGTAATCAAGGAGGATCCCTAATTACGAACTGGACCATTTGCGAACTGGACCATTTGCGAACTGGACCAATCGCGAACTGGACCAATTGCGAACTGGACCTACTGCGAACTGGACCAATCGCGAACTGGACCAATTGCGAACTGGACCTACTGCGAACTGGACAGTTGGACATTTTGCGAATTGGACATAATGCGACTAAAGGGTGCAATCGAGTTGGTCTATGGGTACCACCCTGTTTGTTAGAAATTCACACAAATGTAGTCAATTTAATGCAGCAGGTTTTAAGTCTGATCATGATAAAACCTGCATCATGTTTGATAAAAACTAGAGGTGAACAATCTATAACCGATGTATATGTGGGCGGAGTCACAGGGATCAGCTAGTCATCATTATCCTTGTGGTAATCCCGGTCGCATCTGAAGTCTTCACCTGGGTGTCCGGGGCCCACTGTTTCCAGTCTACCAATGCCACTGAACTTCGATAAGTGAAGCGACTGCCATGTGACCACAACTTATTAGTTTCATGAATGAAATTCAAAGTATTGCAGTTGCCAGTGGTTGGACTTTTCAGAACTACAACTAGCTGTAAGGACTGCCTTAGATGTTTATATGACAACCAGGACCAATAGCTTAATATGCTCACGGAAACACCCAGAACAATTTAAATAGACATAGGTGTGACAAGTTCGACCTTATATTCATGCATACAAATATTTGCACTGAGCGGGAATCAAACCCGTGCCCCCTGATGCAGCAGTCGAATGAACTGCCAGGCCAGAGGCCGCTGGGCATCAGAGTGATACCTAACATATTTTTACTATTAATGCTGCCATATGGTCGGCGGTTTTGCGAGAAGAGCCTAGAGGTAACGGTTAGGGCTAGCAGTTACTCCAGAAGCAAGCCCAGGGTGGCGGTGGTGTGACTCTCCAGGTGAAGGGTAACCTTTTATCTCCAACATCAGGTCGGAGTCGCCAATTTAGTGACCAAGGCCGAGAAGGACACGAGGAAAATCTCTGAGCCACCTTCTACAGCGCCTCGGTCGAATTTGCTGTAGGTGGCAGTGTTTGCCCTCTGGGAGAGAGGCGCCCGCCATCTCCATTGCCTAGCGTGCCCGTATAGATGTTCAAGACCAAGTATCTCGTAGAACTACACCTATCTCTAACTTAGTCGGCAGTTATTTAGGTGCCGTCTAATTTTAGTGTGACATTTCTAATTATAGTGAATTTTTGACACTTACAACAGAATACAAATTCTCTAAAAATGAACTAAATTTAGTAACTTCGCTAAGTTTGGTCGTGTCATGCTAATTTTAGGTTAGTCGTGTGTTCACAGAATACAAAACGGCATATGACAGGCGTAAACCAAATTTTAGAGATTTTTAGCTATTTTTAGTTAAGAGATGTCACATCAGAATTGGCATCAATAAAGGCTATATTTTTTTTAATTAAGACCTAGTTTATCTCTCTAGTGTAATAATGTAAAAAAATCCTTGAACAAGTGCTTTGTTATTTATTGTATTATATCTAAGTTAAACCGTAGTTAGACTGACAGTAGTGAGTGGTCTGTATAATCCGATTCCTGCCGGCTTCCCAGTGAAAATTTTTACCCTTTGCCATTGCATTCGACCCCAAGTGAACGGCTAGGGGTCCATATAACCCGATTCCCGCCGTCTTCCCAATGGATCGCATGGTGCATGACAAACTGATAAGCTCGTTGTTTAAACTGGTTTCCCTGAAACCCTCCACGTCCACCACAGCTCTAAGGTTGAAGATGATGGTACGTACCGGAAGTAGGCCTCGTTGTCGTGCAGTTTGGCGAACAGTTGTAGAAGGCAGTCAGCTAGTTCGGCACTGTCAGGCTGCTGGGCCAATGCTACTGAGAGATTAAGGAGAAGGGATGTCGCCGCGATCTGTGGGCAATAATAACGGTCATGGTTACAAGTCTGACTTTAAAATTACAATACATCGGGAAAAAGGAAATGCGACTTTAGCAAAGCTTTTGACTAACTGGTTCCCCTAAATAAATGAATAAATATGTAGTCGGAAGCGAAGTCCGTCACAGTTGGTTAAATTTAGACGTAACCGGTTTACTGTTGTTTTGATTTAGGAATATCGTGTATAGTATGGATACTTTGGCTACCTGTGCATTGTTGTTGAGTTGTGTGAGACATATGAGCGAGTGTAACACACTCTCCCTCGCCGCCAGCACCAACATCTCCCCCGGCAAGTCAGCGAACGCGTTCACCAACACTCGCATCGACAGCATCTGGTTCGCTGGCAGGTTATCTGAAAGTATTGAATGAATGGATGAGAATAGAAGTCGCCTATACAAAGAAATTGTGTAATTGGGTATTCTTAAATATAAATAAATAATATTTACATGATAATTCAATTTTTAAACTATCGCGGCGTTTACTCATAGTTTATAATGTTCGGGACTTCTTTTAAAAAAAACAATGATCGATATATTTTTTGAAAAACTTACTTTTGCCGACGTTTCGGGTGCGTTGCAGCAGCGTCAGGTGGTCACGACTTGACTGGCCTGCGAGCGTCGCGCGGTGTGCAGGAAACATTTTTTGTGCGCCTACCCTCCATTACTTTCATATTGAATGACGGCATCGGCACTGTGTTTTTGGGTTTCACTATTTTCATCACTGGATTCCAGGTCCCAGATAATTTAAACCGTCCGCCAAAGAACGAAGTACGTGAGAACACCGAAGGACGTCATACCTCTGCAAACACCGGGTGTATACAAAGTAGATTGCAGCTGCGGTAGTTCCTACATAGGCCAAACCAAGCGTACCATTGCGGAGAGAGTCAAAGAACATATCGCAGCTGTGGAAAACCGTCAGTTCAACAAATCGGCAGTTGCAGAACACCTCGAATCGGGCACCAATCACTGGATTGAACTTCATCAACCCAAAGTCCTCTCCACTGGTCGCCACTACTATCCACGGATTGTGCGTGAAGCTATTGAAATTAAAAAATATAAAAATTTCAATAGGGAAGATGGATTCAAATTATTCGGGACCTGGAATCCAGTGATCAAAATAGTGAAACCCAAAAACACAGTGCCGATGCCGTCTAAAACTGACATAGTGAGTGTGGTGTTTCGCTAGCCTTACATTCAATATGAAAGTAATGGAGGGTAGGCGCACAAAAAATGTTTTCTGCACACCGCGCGACGCTCGCAAGCCAGTCAAGTCGTGACTACGGGTGCTGCAACGCACCCGAAACGTCGGCAAAAGTAAGTTTTTCAAAAAATATATCGCGTGAAGTCCAGAACATTATAAACTATGATAATTCAACTCATTAACTTACCTGGTGTAAGCAGAGATAGCAGGAAGTTGATGAACGATGGTCCGTACACCGTATCGAACATAATTCCGTTGATCTCCTTGTTTCTAACAGCTAATCTCGTCACGTCCAATACAGGAAATAGGATTTCTGAAAATAGAGCAATTTTTAGCTTATCAAAAGGAAAATAGACGATGGTAAGATTATGCATGCTACTAGAGTGGTTGGAGTGAATGAAAAATTTCGTATCGCTAAGATCAGAAATCGACCATTCACCACGCGCAACGTTTTTTAATTGTCATACAGATGAAAATACAAAAAAAGTAGGCTATCACTATATGGATAGTTGTTAAAATTTATTAACTCATTTAAGTATTCTATGCATCCCCTTACAAATCAAAATTCATTCCCCCCACATCTTTTCTTCAGGGCATATATTTTGTTGTAAAATACGGTTTTTGCCACATTAGTAGAATAATTAAAATCTCAACAAACCTTTGGGCCATTGCAACATTTCCTTCAATAAGCCTATAGTTTCATTACTATACGTATTATTCTGCAACAAAAGAAAACAATTTTATGAGTACATAGCCTTTATCCCAATTCATTCAAAGTGTAAACTAACTTTCACATCCAACTTCCTTCTACTTTTTCATCTTAGCTTCGATATTTTCTGTGAAGCGATTGCCATCTGGTATCCACACCCCAAAGGCGATACCGAAGCATTGCAGCTAGACCTGTTGTTGGACTTTTGAGGGCTCCAACTACCCGTAACGACTGCTATATATATTATGTTCGTATGGCAAACGGGACCGACGGCATAACGTGCTCTCCAGACACGACCGGACCAATACAAATACCCATATTCATGCATACAAATATATGCTTTGAGAGGTGATCAAACCCGCGCCTCCTGCGTAGCGGCCGCATTCACTACCGCTACGCCGCGGAGGCTGTCAACATCCGACATCCTACATAATAAAAAATCCTACAACTGGTCTAACTGCAATACTTTGATATGCAATAATACGTCAATGGGTTGTTGTGATCAGATGTCAATAGTTTCACAAAAAAATATCGAAGTTCAGCCAAATCCACAGTTAGACTGGTAAACCGGAGACTGGGGTTCACGCTAGGACGAAGAAGAAAGCGTGTAGGCACTCACCAGTTCGCCCAGTTTGACAACAGTCTTCAACTCTTCGTCCGTCATCTCGCGGAGACCATCGCCCGCCTTGCTGTTAAACTCCTTCAGTTTATCGTGGATCGCTTTCAGATTGGCTTGATCGAACCTGGGACAAGGAATTCTTTGTGTAGTTACTTGTAAGATGGCCATAATTCATAATTCTTTTATTACTATAAAAAAGGTACAAATTTCTAAGACAACTGTGTATAATAATAATAATGTATAACATTAATGGTAGGTAGTAGGTACATGTCCAGAGAGTGCCGTGGCACTCGTACTAGGTGACCCTGTGTCACGAGTGCCATTTCCTTTCTTGCTGTCTGGTGAGTAGTGAATAAATATTTAATTGAATTTAATTATTACATTGTTTAAAAAATATAATTAAAATATTAAAAAAAAAAGTAAAACAAAAAAATAATAATATAATAAGTAACTTGGCATGCTACATAAACACAAAAAAAGAGCCATAATTTACTATTGTGTGTGTGTGTGTGTGTGTGCGTGTGTGTGTGTGTGTGTGTGTTTGTACGTATGCGTGCCTAAGTTACTAAACAGAGGATTTCAGTCTCCTCACATGCTATCACCTTGCCTTTATTATGTGGATTTTTTTACCAACCGGGGTCCTATTTTCCTAACAGGCTTACTTATACCTTTTTTTTATCGTGCGAAAACTCCCTACGGATACCACCCCCACAGAGCCGGTGGAGATGGTTATGTCGGACTCGAACCGACTAAAACGCACGCAGTCTTGGGTCTTTGGTTGCCGGAGGTGAGATTGCCGAAAGCATATCTCTCGCACCCCGGCAGACCCAGGACCATCTCTTTCGAGATGTCCATCCTTTACGGTCTGGCCCTCCTCGGGAGGGGGGACAACGGTGTCCCCGACTTGCCCCCATTTTTACAAACTTACCTAATACAAGCCTAGTGGTATGGGTAATGGACTGCTGAGACGAAGTCTCGGGTTCGATCCCAGATTTACCATGGCACACACCAATGACTTTTCGATGCTTTTCGAAGTAATGTGTGTATTTATCGCAGGTTTATAAGTGCCCGGTTAATGGCAATAGGCTCGCCACCTATTACATTGGGACCCAAACATAAACTGGCGAAATGTGGGTGCTAGCACCTCTGCCTACCCCTTCGGGGAATACAGGCGTGAGTTTATGTTATGTTATGTTACCTAATATAAGAATCGTGCGGTATAAGCTTCGCCTCGTCGGTGGCGGCGGCGGCTGACGTCATGTAGGCGCCCCCTCCGGTGAAGGGGTCGGCGGCCGAGGGCGGCGGCAGGCCCGGGACGGTACCCGAACCCGGGATGTACCGGCCTGAGCCCGTGAACGGGTCCGCGAACCTGACACCAAGAAAAACAGCTACATTAGGGTATTAAAAAAGTGGGATTGATGATAAAATAAATATTCTACAACATTCTACACAACGCTATCTAGACTCTTGGTAAGCTTAACTAGCTTGTGTTATGGAATCTAGAATGCGGATAAACTTAGATACTTTTTTTTTGAATGAATTTTTTATAGCATTTATTATGCTAACTTTTTAAGTTCGAAAAACATTGGAAAAAATGAAATGCTCAAGTGAGACTCGAACTCACGACCTTTCCCTTACAGGGGGACTGCTCTTCCAACTGAGCTATTGAGCCACACTTGAATCATTCCAAATTTTCCTTCTCTTTATATCCGTCTATCAGGGCGACTTTTTTTGTAAATACATACAAATTATACGTAAAAACACCCAGACCAATGCAAATAGCCATATTCATACATACAAATATTTGCATTGAGCGGGAATCGAACCCGCGCCTCCTGCGTAGCAGTCGCATTCACTACCACCACGCCTCAGAGGCTGTCATGATCCTAACTAGCAGATTTTTTTTGATAGGTACTACTGGGGTTCCGGTTCCGATAGTTCGTAAGACTGTCGGTAGATGGCTTCACCGTAGCCCCAAAGACGGCTAAATAAAGTAAAATTTGGATTAGTTCGAGTGGGGTCCGGTAGTTTAGTGGACAAAGCATTCTCCCTGTAAAAGAAGGATCGCGGGTTCGAATCCCGACTGGATCGATCAATTTTTTTCTATCATAATTAATAAAAAAAAATGGTTGGGGAATTTTTATTGTTAGATGCATTTTAAAAAGATTTTACCTTCTTTATTTTAGCACTAATCCCAGTAGCATTCGAAGATTTTACTTCGGAATCTGGGTTCCGCTTTACCAGTTTAACTGTGGATTTGCCTAAACTTCGATTTTCCGTGAAGCGACTGCCATATGACCTCCACATCCCAATGGCAAAATCGAAGTATTGCAGAACAGTTTTTTGCAATTTTTAGGACTCTCAACTACCCGTAACGACTGCCATAGATGTTCGTATGGCAACCTGGAAGTTTACCTATAGTCTTGCAAATTTGGCTCTAAATGTAGAAGCATTGATTTTAAAATAAGTTCTTATGTGTTATTGACCTAAATGGGCGCAGATTTAATGTTATATTACTTTATAAACTCACCCATTGCTGGATGCCGGTTGTGAATCCAGTTTGGCGTTAGTGATAATGAAGTTTGCTACCTGCTCCAGGTACACTTGTGGAAGTTCATGTCTGAAACGACACACAGTAATATTTTTAGACTAGTATAGTACTATTAATAGTATAACACTCACCGGGATATTTACCATGTTTACTATTTTTATTGGGTAACCGATATTTCGGCGCTGTTTGAAGCGCCATGATCATGGTGTGATTACTCAATAAATGGTAAATATCCCAGTGAGTGTTATACTATTAATGTTAAAGACCATGTCAATCTCAAATCATACATAGTATAGTATTAGGTGTGATGCACACTGTATTAATGTGGGATATCTCTAGCCTAACAATATGTTTCTATGCACAATTAACAAAAAAATTGGGTTGTTTACATACATACATACAGTCACGCCTTTTTTCCAGTGGGGTAGGCAGAGACTATAGTTTTCCACTTGCTACAATACTGGCATAGATATTTCACTCTTCTACAGGGTTGCTTATACCAGATTATAATGTGATAATAAAATTGTGTGTAACTGCCAACTTACGTGTGTATGAATGCTTGTGCTGCAACCCAAGGGTCTTCGTTCTTATTGAATGGTAGCTTTATTGGTGGTGCACCATCTTTGATATCGACGCTGAACACGAAGTCGTACTCCTGCAAACAAATATCTCTATTTATAAGCAATATTCTCAGTAGAATAATAAATATATATTCCACAACATTCTACACACTATCTAGACCTATAGTAAGCTTAACCAGCTTGTGTTACGGAATCTAGACATTAAAATACTTTTTTTTACATTCCTACCATACCTATATAGAAACACCCAGACTTGATCGAATACATAGGGAAAAAAGAACCTTCTCGGGCGGGAGTCGAACCCGCGATCTGTCCCTTAGGGGGAATGCTTTGACCAACTCGGCTACCGAGACACACCCGATGTGATTCAAATTTCCCTTCTTATCCGTCTTTAAGGCGACGGTGTAGTCATCTACCGATAATCTTACGAACTATCGGAACCAATGAAGGATGTTTTAAACATTGATTTTTGATAACTCAGCAGGAATAATTGAATGAATTTTTACAGCATTAAGTATGCTAACTATACTCGGACTCGAACCTTCTTTCGGTATCATCATATCTTTCGGTAGATTAGACCGAGATTAGACCAAACATAGCCTATGTCCTTTCGAGAAAGGACATAGGCTATGTTTGGTCGCGATAACCGACATCCACGCGGGCGGAGCTGCGGGCAAAAGATAGTAATATAAAAGAAATAAATAGAATGAAAAAGAGACTTGCATAATATTACCTTTCCTTGGTACATAGTCTTCCCCTCACTAGCTGGGTTGGCTCCCATGACGTCACCAATCTCGTTCCACGTGTTCTCTGCTACGCTCCAAGAATAACACTTTACATTTGTACCTCGTCTAACTAATTTAGTTTGACCGTCGGATTTGCCTGGCTCTAGGAGTACTTCAGGACCGGGTAATCTGTAAAATTAGAATAATATGTAACTGAAACTTCGCGAGAGGCACCGTGTCGCTTTAGTCAGTTCAAGTTTGACATGCTGACCCACTATTAGCTGCAGTGAGGTCAAACCGTGCGTAGGGGTGAAATGAATGATTAAAAAATTAAAAACCCGACTGCCACTGAAAAGATCGAAATCATAAGCCGAAAGAAAATTAATGGGTACCGCCTGCTATCAAACTTATTTCGATCTTTTCAGTGACAGTAGGGTTTTTAATTTTTAATAATTTGTTTTATTTGATACTTTTTAGTTATGTTATGACATGAATATCTTTTTGTAATCTCCTTCTAATTTCCATCATTTTGATACCCTACTCGGTTAGTTTGAGTCAAAAATATATTTGACAACAAGTTTTGGCGCCAAAAGTCCACCTTTTTGATTTTCTAGAAATTTTAATGTACCTGGTGTCACTCACACAATCACGACGAATCAAATGACACCTCACATGTCCAAATCCTTCATGCCGTTTAGGCTGTAGGCTTCAAGAACTGAACATAGTTGTTGTGAAATTGAACATAACTGAACATAATTGTTGTGAAATGTTAATATGATCTCCCTCAAACACTATTTTATTATTATTAATTCTTAATACATACTCGGAAAGTTTGAATCCCCCGATTTCTTGCTGTTGGGCAGCTTGCATCTTTTGCACTTCCTCCTCAAAGGCTTTCAGCGTCGGCTCATCCGCGTACCTCGCTGGATCCTTCGTGAACACACGCACTACTCCGTCACTGGATCCTGTTCACACAAACAACTTTATATAAAAATAGTAGTAATGCCCTAGGTACGTACGGTGTGGTGGGGGACGAGGTAAAGAAAGAGAAAGAGACTGCACGAGTCGAGAATGAGTGAGAGTGAGATATTGCCGTTTTCGTTGGCGGTGGACAGACCAAATCTGACGTCGACACTCCCGCTCGAACCACTCACGAGGTACAGCGCTTCTGGTCAAACTATAGATAAGCTAGACTGCTGTGTTTGGAGTCGGTTGTGTAATGGACAGAACCTGTCCTTCGCAAGTAAGTTGATTACACCCAACTTGAGAATGAAACCTTTTTAGCAATAAACATAGAATAGAAAATATGGTACGGTTTGACAGCATAATTTACAGTTGGCGGCCTTATTGCATAAGGCAATCTCTTCCAGGCAACCATAGGATAGAGTAAGTCACAGAGAATATAACCCCTATGTCTAAGTCCGATTAGACAAATGAAGTGGGCAGTTTCCTAACAATTTATTTTTATTATTTTGGTCTATATTTTACATACCAGTAACAATATCTCCATTTTCTAAACAAGTGACACTCCATACGGACTGTACTGGTAGGCGGATATCTCGCACGCAGTCTCCGCCAGTCCAAAGACGTACACTACCGTCCTCACCACATGTTGCGAAGCCTTGCTCAATGGAGGGGTTCATACTAATACTGAAACATGCAATAAAGGAATATGAGAAATAGAAGCATACAGTCCTGTGATAGCAACGTGACTGTATTGATGAGAACAAGCGATAGTGAGGCGTCATTTAGACGGTGCGTGTTTCTCGCACTTTTCTGTTTGATAGTCGTACGCAATATCGCTAGCAATAATTGCCCAACGATTATCGTATGAAAATGTTTACACACCGGCTTTTTTTTTTCGTGCAGAAATCCCCTCGGGATTCCGGAGCCGGAAGGGGAGGTTATGTCGGACTCGAACCGACTAAAACCACACCGACTGAGGGTCTTGGTACAAGGCTGGAGGTGAGGTTGTCTTGACATATCCCTCGCACCCCAGCTGACCCAGGGCCATCATTGTGGTCTGGGCCTCCTCGGGAGGAGGGACAACTGTGTCCCCGACTCGCCCCCGGAATGGGAGGGGCGCTGCCCACACCCACAAACGATCAATTCTTGAATACGATTATATCATACGAGATTCGGTTTAGACGGACACTATGCGAGGCAATTCTCGCCAGGCGTCGACAAGCGAGCAGCAATTTTTTTGCGAATGATTAGACTTTTTTATGTCCTTTCGCGAATCGTATCTTCGAGGCGAGAAACTCGCCCCGCCTAAATGATGCTTAACGCTACAAAAAGTTGCTGTGGGGGAGCAGCCCTAATAGTATTTAGTAATCAATCTTTCAAAAAATTTTAAAGAATAAAAGAAATTTCCAAGGCAATTGGGTACTTACCTATAAATATAGTTAGAATGTCCATAAAATGTATTCAGGCACTGCCCTTTGTTAGTCCATAGTTTAATCGAAGCATCATTGGAGCAACTGAGGAATGTCTCAGCATTTGCCATAACTATACCTCTAACACAGTCTGTATGTCCTGAAATATTCACAACACACTTCTAGGAAACAAGCAATTGACAATGTAATTTTTTTATGTATTACGACCTAAAAAGGCTATCACAGAGATAAGCTAAATAGGATTACACCATAAATAAGAATCAAGATCATTGGAAAGTTATCTGGCTGGTTAGACTGCTTGAATTTCTTTGTTCACTAAGAATACCATCCATATATTCATGTCTGTAAATCCCCGAAGGGGTAAGCAGAGGTGTATTAGCACCACATTTCGCCAATTTATCATTTGCGGTCCCATGATATAATAGGGGGTATTACTGGCTAGCGGGTTCTTTGTCTTAGGCTGTATGTTTACTGTTGGATGGAGAACAGTCCTATCCCTTAGTCGCCTTTAAGACACAGAAAGAACTGGGGTGGTCCTATTCTACTCCACCTGCTTGGTAGATACTGTACTGTTGGTTATTACTAATATAGCATAGATAAAAAACATGATTCTTGAAGTAGATGAACTAAACTCAGTTATTTGCACCATAAAGTTGTTAAATATTCAGAATGGTTTGTTAGAGATGGATTGTCGATGTGTGATTTATACTCTATGGTGACCAAGCCGAATGATTATCAGTCAATGTAAAAAGCAGACTAGAATGAGCAAATAAATATGTTGTGAACTTAAATGTGTATCTTCTGTATCAAACCACTCAACATGCACTTCTTTAGAAGTACAGCGGTTAATCAAAATATTGAAATTTCAGAAAGTGCACATAGCAGGTTTTAGTTTGACTATAATATTCTATATTTCAGAATGTTAAAAACGCAATATATGACAGGTAATCAATGTTATGTGAGGATTTTAATCACATGGCTGGCTGCCTTGCTTCAGGAGTTCAATTCAAAGTTATTATTTATTGTTCTTTTTTTTACCTGTAAGTGAACTAATGAGAGATCCATCTTCTTTCTTCCATAATTTGATAGTTTTATCAGCGGAAGCAGTTGCATATGTGCCATTGGATAGTTCTATAACTGCCCAGATTGCTGCCTGGTGCCCTTTTAGTGTCTTAGGGGTTGATTTTTGAGCACTAAGGTACCAAACTTTGGCTGTGCTATCCCAACTTGAACTATGAAAATAAGACATAAATTGTATTGGTAACTATGATAATGTAAAAAATTGCCTTTGTTTGTTTGATGGAGCAAGATTGTTTATACTGTGAAGATAGTGCCCAAACAACAGGCAAAATTCCTCCAGTCACCAGTGTCGCTGCTGGCTTTTTGGGAGGATCTGGGTTGGTTGGAATGAAAGGTAAGACGGTATGGCCCAATCAAGAGGCTAAGTGCGGGACAGCCCAGGTAAACTAACTAACTATGAAGATCATAATTTGATTAGCCAGCAGTGGATCTGATATTTTTAATTTATTACAGAAAGCATGGCACTATGTTTGCCAAAGTGTTGCAATGCTAGTGCAAGTACATTGTATTCAATAGATAAATAATGAGGGACTATGAAGAAACTAAAATTACATATTCATATTATAATATCATTTGAATGAAATTTTTATAGCATTTATTATACTAACTTTTAAGATTGAAATACATCAGGAAAAAGAAGCGCTCAAGTGGGACTTGAACCCACAATGTTTCCCTTACAGGGGGAATGCTACCGTCGCCCTTAAAACGGATATAAAGAGAAGGGAAATTTGAAGTGATTCAGGTGTGGCTCAATAGCTCAGTCGGAAGAGCATTCCCCCTGTAAGGGAAAGGTCGTGGGTTCAAATCCCACTTGAGCACTTCTTATAATATCATTTAATTAAGTAAACAATGGTAACTCACCTCAACAGAACTCCAGGGTCCCTACCAGGTTGGACACTGCAAACAGTATTCTCATGGCCTTCTAACGTCAATTGAACCGAGCCATCTTGTAGGTTATATCCCAGTATCACGTTATCATTACCTCCGGTCACAACAAGCCCATCGGGGTACGCTTCGCAAGGCGGCAGCCAGCACACACATGACACAAAATTTCTATGTCCTTTGTATGTAACTACGTTTACAAAGTCTTTTACTCTGGGGAAAAATATATAAGTAAGTTATGTACAATGATTTGAAGAAATAAAGGTTGAGAAATAGGTACAAATAAAGACTCTAACCCCTCCGGATGCCACAATTTCGCAGTTCTGTCCCGTGATGCCGATAATATACAGAATTCTTTCGTCGTTGCGACACACCTAACGTCGAGCGAATGGCCACACAAAACAGCACTCAATTTGTAATCCGGTACAGCCATTGGGAAAGTGTTTGTTTGTAAAATGCCGTAGGTTTTTAGAAATCCAGGAAACAATAGCGGTGAGCAAAAGTTGTCACATCATGTTGACGTATGCTGTCATTCACAGACCACATAGAAAGCTGTCATTGGCTGGCTGGAGCGCAATGAATTTTTTGGTCTGGTAAAGCCACAAAAGCAAAACTCCGAGACTCTTGCTACTTGCTACTTGCTTAAAAACTATTTTTGATGCACCGTGCACAAGTTCTTCCCCTATTGCTTTAGTTAGTGATGTCGCTCTTTTTAAATATGGAGAACTTAAATAACTCATTTTTGTATTCACTCTAATAATATTATTATTTTATACACCACTTGGGTGGCAAACAAGCCCACGACACACGACCCACCTGACGGAAAGTGGTTACCGTGGTCTCGGCTTTAAGCACTGTCTCACCACTCCACTTGCACGTGATCTAGGCATATTTCTTGATCACATGCACCAGGGTAGAATGGTGAACTGACCTCCGTCCCCCATGAGCGCGGGCCTGGGGGTGACGAGTGGAGCCACCTGTCACCCCAGCAGAAGAAGGCCACGGCGGCGGCGCGCTGAAAGAAGCGCGTCTCCCCATTCCGGGAGCGAGTCGGGGACACCGTGGTCCCCCCTCCTGAGGAGGGCCAGACCGTAAGGGATGGCCCTAGGTCAGCCGGGGTGCTCACCTCCAGCCTAGCACTACAACCCACAGTCGGCGTGCGGTTTTAGTCGGTTCGAGTCCGACATAACCTCCCTTTCCGGCTCCGGCAGGGGGGGTATCCGAGGGGATTTACGCACGGAAAAAAAAGGGTGGAATGGTGAGGCAGAAAAATGTTGTGAACTTAAATCTTTTTAATATGGGTTCAGGTAGAAACCTGAACCCGATGGGGGCGCCATTGCCAGGCATTTATTACCCACGTAGCTGGGCGGTTGCCGCATGACGTAGCCACACCAGCGGAGGCGGCTCTCTTGCATTTTATCTGCGATGCCACGGACATGAAGTGAAGGCTGCCGCGGATGCGAGAGTTCCTCACGCGATCTTTACGCATGACTCTGCACACCCACCGCAGAATTCATCTCCTAGACTCGCAGCATCTGCTTGTGTCGCTCCAACAACCGCCACGACTCACAGCTGTGTCTAATGATCGTCTTATAGACCTGTCCCTTCAGCCTAACTGGCATTCTAGGGTCGCATGTGACGCCAGTTATTTCTCGCCACTTAGCCCACGCGTCGTTGTCAATGTCACCAGTCCCGTGAAGTACAGATCCCAAGTACTTAACCCGATCCATGCGCTGTCCATGCCTATGCAGACGGGTGTGGGATTTGTTGAGTTTAACGCCAAGTATTCTGTCTACGCCATAATTAGCTTCAGATCGCCGTTCTCAAGCGCCTCCTTCCACACTTTCACATGTCGCACAATGGCCATCAGCACAATGTCACCAGCATACATAAGCAACTATGGAGGCTGTTCATGGGAGTTTCTGATGCTGTGCAAAGCGTCTAATACCGAAATGAACAGGTAAGGACTAAGTACGGATCCTTGGTGTACCCCGACAGTGATGGGGAAGGTTTTCGTGTCGCCAACAGCGGTTCGAACCACAGAACCGGAATCTACGTACATGTGTGGGATGTTGTCGATGTACCTAAGCCTCTGGGATTCCTTTGGACCGCAGTGCCCACCTAAATCATCGCGCGAGGAACACAGTCGAAGGGCTTCTGCATGTTCAGGAATAGCTAGTGCAGGGGCGCGTCCGTCACCCTGTATCTCTCCGCGATGATCCTATGCGAACGCCGGATCCAGGGTCCCGTGCCCGGGGTGGAACCCATAATATCACTCTTCTGACGGATCCGGGAGTCGATTATCCGCTTATAGAGCTTCATGGTGTGGGACAATATCTTTATATCGCGGTAACTGCCACACTCCTGCATCAATCCCTCGCCCTTGAAGACTTGCGTAATGATATTCAGTCTCCACTGGTTTGGGATTTCATTTACTTATTAGTCAGTATGATCCGGTTAAATTCAGTTTAGATTTCTTCCTTTTTTCTAGCGACATCTTGGGCACCAGAGCCAATATTTCTAACGGTAATTTAATTACACTACTAACTCACTGCAGAACTGCAAGCTTTTGTTATTAAAATAATAAAACGAGCTTTTATTGTTTTATTCTAAATAAGTTTTAAGAGGAACACTTTCAAGATTATTGAACGAAATATTTTGTTATGGTTATTATTTTAGCTGAAAACACTGTAATTACGCGCGAATCTTTAAGTTTAACAAATGTCATTCAACTCGGTACAACATAATCGTTAGCGTTACTCAATATACTTAAATTTTATAAATTATTTGTAGTTAGTAGTACTTCAGCTATAAGTAAATACATGCAACAATGTGTTTTACTTGCTTAAATTAGAATTTGTTAAGTCTGATGCTTAATAGAAACAATAAAGTAAGGATAAACATAAATGTTTAGTGTAGTTATAGCGTGATTTCTTTACAGGTTTTATCTCAGAATTGAAGATCCTACAGTTTACTTTATTATCATTAGGCAGATGTATTTTCGTGTGACAATACAGCAGGCAATAAGCTCGTCTCACTACTTTTTCGCTTGGTAGCGCCGTCCGCCAGTGCGATCCGAACGGTGACCGGCGCTATAGACTATACATACCAAGTCTGTTGTACATACGTAGTGTAAAGATGGCGTCGACGGTGTGTGTTTCTAGGTGCCGACTGTTAGCAAAATTAGAAATAAATCGTGGTTTGTGTTTATCACCGATATTCAGGGATTTGTCAAATAGCAGGGTAAGTTTCTGATGTTTTACTATGATAAGATAATCTTATAAGATACTGTTTCATATATGATAACTGTTTCGGAGACCAATTTTTGATATGCACGTGCATATACCTAACCATCTATATATCGATAGCAGCTGTCAAACGTCAAAAAATTGTTTTTATTTTTTGTGGTCATTTTGTTTTTATTACTTTTCTTATTTTAAAGGGTGAATGACTTTTTAAATGAGTAGGTATGGCAGTATTTTAGCATACATTACCGGCATGTTTCATAATAAAGAGAATTTCAAATGCAGATTTAGTGTTTTTTTCTGTTATCACATCAGGCTTACTTCTGATGCCCATTTTGTTGATTCGTGATTTACAACCGGCGTTTTTGCATGTAGGTATTTAATAGTTAAAAACGGCACTGATGTTTGTAAGTATAGGTAGACATAGACACGTCAAAATCTCGAAAGATTAACCTTTGTATAATTTATTAGGTGCGGGTTTTATTCAGATGAATTCGCATCTACTTAGTTAAGTATCAAAAATTCCTAGTAGAATCTAACATACCTACCTACATATTAGATTCACACTGTTACTCATCACTAGATTGAATACTCACAGAAGTATTTTTAATCTACTAGATGGCTATGTTGTATTACTATGCCAGTATTAGCTCCAATAGTAGCTACACTACAGCATTGTTTTGATTGTGTACGCAAGTCTTAGATAAGGCAATGAATTCCCTTCTTGCTTGTAAAACATCCAGAATGTTGAATTAGGTTTCTGATAAGAATAATTAGATGCTATTTGTGTACAGTTCTAAAGAGATATACATTGTACAGTGTGATCAGTGGTCAATTATGCATGTTATGTGCTTTTTTGTCCGGAAAATTTTCGTAATGTTTTTTCTGTCAAAAGCGTTCAGTTTATTCCAAATTGACAGCTAATTGCAGCTTGAGTTATTTCAAAATATAAGCTATCCCTGTACCAAATATCAACCAGATTCGTTCAGCTGTTTGACCATGAAAGAATAACAAAGATCCAAAATCTTCACAATCTTTCATATTTATAAAATTATTAGGTACTAAACTAGGTAGGACTAGCACGAATTACTCACTGTTAATTATTTTTCATCATATATTTAATTGTGGTGTAAAAAATGTTTTAAATGCCGAGCGACGTTTTTACGGAATCAAGGACGGGTAATTAAATGATACTTTTGGTCCGTACAAATCCTCCATCCCATCTTAGCAAACCAACGGCAAAATAACATTCTAGAGATAGTTTAGTAAGAACTACAAAATGGCACCATTATTCTTTATTTCCTGCAATTTTAAATTTCAAAACTGTGCAACCGTTATCCAAATGCCGATATTCATATTAACCTGTCTAAAACTAAACGATCATCCACATGTTCTGGGTTGACAATTCAATTCCACTTTTCTATAGGTAGGTCAACATATCGAGCACAATCATCTGTCAACAGCCGGCCTGTTAATTTACCGATTGTGACCTTGTAAAGCCCCTCAATTTCGAACTACTGAGAATAAAGATGTTACTAGTATACAAACCTAAATGCGAAAGTTTGGATGGATAGATGAATGAAAGGTTGTATCGATGGATGTTCATTAGGAACGACGAAATTGATCTCCATAAAATTTCGCTCAGAGATATTCCAACATGAGATCTCAACATCATCTTAACGTTTTCCCGAATCCCGAGGCTTTGACCTCGGAACATGACGAGATTACGACCATAGTCGCACAGGAACTATAGTTTGAATTCTGGGAGTAAATTCCTGTAGGTCACAGGAACGGAACTAGTCCCACAGATTACCTAATAGTTGGGTAAAATTCCGAAAAATAGCTAAAAATCATCCATATACATAATTTAATTCCAATGTCGTATTAGATAATGTTGCAATTAATGTAATTTACATCTAGACTGACAAGTCAATTTACGAACAGAACTTGGACTAAAATCATCACATACATAATAGACCGAAACTTAGCCATTTATGGAACACCCTAACGAGTCCTATTGGGAGTTCTCAAGTAATTTCGTAGAGGATGAATAAAATGGAAGTTACATGTAAAGTTCTCTCGGTTAGAAGTTACGTGGCGACAAACGAATGACAATTTTTATACGTAAAATACGTTTCTTACCTACGAGCTACTACAATTTCAACCTACCATAGTAGGAGAAATAAGAGAATGAGAAAATTAAAGGCGGGGTCTCGGGTCATATTCAGTTAGATAGATTATTGTACCACTAGTCAGTCAGAATAGTTGTACTGAATAATCTGTCAAGATAATCTCGGTAAAAGCACGAAGTCTGTTTAGTGCTTTTCCACAGCAAACGCGCGGGGTTCCTATTTCTTCGTGCGTTGTCACAAGAAAACCAACGAAGGGTTCTAACCTAATCTATCCTTGTTGGGGCGCGTGGTGTCCAGGAGCACGCTTCGTTCCCTGCCACGCATCATATTTTCACTCATAATGAACATTTAACAAGCCGTCGTAGTGTATGTGTTAACAGTGAATAGTCACCGGTGAATGACCGAAATCGTCACAAAAAGGATAAATAACGAACATTCACCAAAAATCTTGGTGGATGTTTACATTCACCAGTGTATCTTAACATAGTGACAATGCATTCACACTAACACGTATTGATACCGGCAATGTGTAATAATCCGGTACTGTACCTACAGAATGCTAGGTGCGCAGCAGGCAATATATGAAATGGTATCAAAGAACGGTTATGGTGGTTATAAAAAATACAACCACGTAGGCTAAATTAGACTTCCGCCCTTCCGGCTTCCGCCTTAGACTTCTAACCTCTAATATCCCACATTGCCGGTGGAACTGTAGGCATTCTATATATTAACATACATTGCCTAGACATTGTATAGAATGCCTGCATTATACACATTGGTAACATATACAATATAAACAATTCCCCTGCCTATCCGTTAAGGGATATGTAAACTTGAAGATAAAACAAACCCCATACAGAATGTCACGTTGAGATTACTTACTCTTTTAGATTAGTACTACGCGATATATTATTCATGTTACTTTGTTGTCCTTCATACGGCGATGAGAGCATCGACCTGGCTGTTGTGTGCTCTATGTATTAGTATGTATGGATTGGATATGGTTTAGATAAGTCACATGTCGTATCTCGGTCAATCTATACATAATGAGATTTATCTAGATAGGCTGAGAATGTGTTGCAAGTAGGGATTCCACAATATTGCACAACATTCTACACAACGCTATCTAGACCTACAGTAAGCTTTTATAGCTTGTAAATACATACATATTATACATAGAAATACCCATACCAATGCAAATAGCCATATTCATGCATACAAATATTTGCACTAAGCGGGGATCAAACCCGCGCCTCTTGCGTAGCAGTCCCGTTCACTACCGCCATAAGATTTGATAGATTCTGACCTAAGAAGAGCTAAGAAGAGCTATTGGTAAGATAGTGATTTTTATTAAAAGGAACGAATACATCCTACACCGTGTGTGCAGTCGGTTTGATTCCTTAAGCCCGATTCGACTACATCGCTATCACTAATGCCCGCATGTAGGTTTCCACACCACACACGTAAAAAAAACATACATACTAATATTCATTGAAAATAATATTTTACATTCAAACTGGTAAACAATCTTGGACAGCTGAAAAATATTTTGTGTTGAAAATTATATCCATTGAAATATAGAGAATTATTCTGTTTAAGACAACAGAAGGTGTAGGTAATTGTAATACAATACAATAATAATGAGTAGACTGACTCCCTAAATTGACTAAAATCGTAATGAAACTAGGTGCATACGTAAACCACACAGTAAACCAAAATTCTCATTGTTTTAAAACCTAAAATTTTAAAATAAGTAGGTATATTAGAAACAGTTGAGTGAGATGCGTAACAGAATCTACACAAATATTGTTCTAATCGTGTAAAGTCTGTAGAGCAGTGGCAAATCGCAATTTCTGGCAACTTATCTCTTCAGATTACGTGAAAAATATTTCTTTCGCTAAGAAAATACATGCGTCAGACATTATTTTATTGAACCATCCAACTACAGAATAAAGGTCAATAGCTAGTTTAAAAAAACAATTCTTCTGTATATTAACCTTGAACTTCGCATATGTATTCTCGTTCTGCTATGCGGGTTTTAAACGAGATGGACGAATTCGACCAATTCACATTTTTATCGCGACTACGTGACGTGACGAAATATTTACTGTGAGCACATGATGACGTGGTTTATCATGACGGACTCGTTTAGTTTTCATTTGATCGTTAATCATCCGAGTTCTGGGATGTTAGTTCGATCTAATGTTAGTCATGAAACATCTAGATTTTTACTCACTTTCCTTGTAACTTGTAACTATTTTGTTAGTTGCCACACGCAATTTTAAAACATGATGTTTGTTGTGTTATGGTTTTGGCTTTGGATTCAATTAGGTATAATTAAAAGGTTTTGGGTTTTAAAACTGTCAGTCCAACCATCAACGTGAATACACTCTTTTTATATATTTATTAACCCCCGATGCAAAGAGAGGGGTGTTATAAGTTTGACATGTCTGTCTGTAGCATCATAGCTCCCGAACGGATGAAGCGATTACAGTTTTTTTGTATCAGAGGTGACTTATCTGCGAATGTCCTTAGACATATTTCATGTAAATCGGTTGAGCCATTTAAAAGTTATGGGTGTTAAGAGGGGGTATAAAGGAAAATTGCCGATCTTTGATTTGATTTTTATACCCGAAAGTGTGCCACAAATGAGCTTGTTTTTTTTTAATAGTAAATTCGTTATATCTGAAAGGTACTCAATATGGTGAAAACATAAAATAATAATATTTTGTCGATAAAATAAGATCACAAAGTTAGGCCTAATTTTAGATTATAATTAATTTATTTTCAAGATTATTCATATAACTGAGTCAATTTTTATGTACAAAGTGTAAAATTTTAAAATCTAGTGACTCAATTTTTCACTTTTTTAAAATTATCTGGAATTTACGAGTAATTAAAAAAAAACGAATTCGGCGCTTACGATGTTCTTATTCCGCGCATAACGGTCTCTTGCTATCGCACCTGACCCGAGGTGCCGGCCATCTGTTGTTTCATCAATTAGTCGGGGTCGCCCCGTTGAGACGAGAGCACTGTTTTTCTGTTTTCCGTCGAAAAAGTTCGTCGAAATTATGGGAAATAAAAAAAATCAAAAGATAAACTCTAAAAGAAATTATAAAAAACTAAGAATTCAACTCTTGGCTAATTGTCGAAAGTAATATTTCTTTATTTTCTTTAGTTTGTTACTAAGTACAATTTTTGTATCAACCGTTGCCAGGCAGTCCGGGTATAGTATATGAAAATCAAATAGATGTCTAAGACCACCTCGCGTTTGAAGTATGTAACTATACTCTGTCCATTAGTTTATTTTCTTTTTGACAGATGGAAATAGTGATCGTTGCACAAAAATTCAAAATATCGATTAAGTTAAAAACCTCGATTTATAATTATAAATCGATAATAGCAAATGATTTCATGTATTCATTATTCATTTCATGTATATATTTCATGATTTTATGTAGTATTTTATTTATTATCTATCTATACATAATAAATTGGTCGATATTTCATGTCTGTACATTTTATAACATAACATAAACCTTCAGATTAAACTCACGCCTATATTCACCGAAGACCCCAAAGGCAGAGGTGCCAGCACCCACATTTCGCCAGTTTATGTTTAGGTCCCAATGTAATAGGTGGCGAGCCTATTGCCATTAACCGGGCACTTATAAACCTGCGATAAATACACACATAACTTCGAAAAGCATCGAAAAGTCATTGGTGTGTGCCATGGTAAACATTTACATTTTATAAATTTATCATAAACCGATTGTGGGCCTTATGAACGCACACGCCAACTTCCAAAATTATATACCTAATTCACATTGTGGAATCTTTGGTATATTTCGATTTAATCGATTTAAAAGACAACAATGCAAATTCGATAAATCCTTTCATAATGCCCGCGTGACAAACAATCGGCCCTAAATCAATTAAGTCTTAATAAAAAAACCGGTAGCATTGCATAACATTTTCAAGTTATTATAATAAAAACACAGTCGATCGACTAAATACGCCATCCCTAAAATTTCTTTGCGGCCGACGTGGCCTCGTCATGAATTGTGACGTATTGGCGCCTAATTTTTGTTCGGAGTTTTAGGTGTTGGCGCAAGAACAAAGTTATATCGACCATTGCGTGTGAGCTGTCAAAAAGAAAATAAACGAATGGACAGAGTATAATGTTATTTTTATAGCAGTAATATAATTATATTTTGCGAAAGTACTTATACATTGTATTATCAATTTTAATGCTTTTCAGAGTTGCTTCAGCTCGTAATATAACATAAGCTGATGAATCCGATCCAGTCGCATCGCTTAGTAAAAACTGTAACTTGTAACTGTTTATACTGGAGATTGATGGCGCTTGGCGGAATCTGCTACACATATTGAATAACACACTTGTACTTTTCCACTGATTTTATTTCTAGACCTGACCGGTTTCGCCTTACGGCATTCTCAAAGGTTCACATTGATGTTTCAAAAATTATAATTCCGAAACACTACAATATTTGCATTTTTTCATGTGTGGGTAGTTTTAAAATTCGGTATACCAGTTAAAATTTTTTTCCCCAAAATGTGGGATTAATTTTGTTGTAGTGTGATTACTCACCAGGATATTTACCATGTTGTTTATTATACAACGTTGCATATTTTTTAATTCTATTTAGTGAATATAATCTTAAATGTTTACTGAATGTGAGAAAAAACAATTGCAATAAGCTTACAAGTTACACATATTGAATAACACACTTGTACTTTTCCACCGAATTTTAAAACAATAACTATAATCAATGCAAAATGCAATTTTGACATTTCGATAGAATTTTCCTTTAATCATTTGTAATTAGACATTACCATTCGACATTATTATTTTCATTTGACATTTAAGCAAATATAAAACAAGTAATAGAAAAATTCGACCACATGGAACACGGACGACCGCCCGTGGAAGGCTAGCTCAGAGTAAGAGCACTGGAACGCCAGGGTTCACGACTCTGGCGTTGAAGTCCCATTGTGGTTTGAATTTTTCGAAAAAATTGTCCACATTGAATATTTTTAGTTTCATATTCTGTATGAACTAGTTAAAAGTAATACACTCAAGAAATAGATAGTTTTCAGGAAAATACGTAGTAAGTTTTTCATACTCTTTAGCCGTCAAAACAATAATTAATAGGTCATTTCCTAAACCTTTTCCACAAAAATTCACAAATAGGCGTAGGTTTCAGGTAGAATAATCAAAATCATACGTACATACATACATACATAAACTCACGCCTGTATTCCCCGAAGGGGTAGGCAGAGGTGCTAGCACCCACATTTCACCAGTTTATGTTTAGGTCCCAATGTAATAGGTGGCGAGCCTATTGCCATTAACCGGGCACTTATAAACCTGCGATAAATACACACATAACTTCGAAAAGCATCGAAAAGTCATTGGTGTGGCTATTAAAATTAAAATACACCCAAATTTTAATAGAGAGGATGGATGGAACGTACCACCAGTGGGACCCAGTCATCCACTTAATCAAACCCAGTAAGCAGCAAAATCCAGCAAGACTTAACAACGCAGTGAGCTCATTCTGCGTAAATTTGCAGCAGCCGAAACGTTGGTTTAAAAAGTAAATAATAAAAAATTTACGTGTTATAATCCGTAAAAAGTGGTTTTATTTCAATGCTTATGTTTATTTTACAAATCCCACTCATTTTATCTATCACCAAAAATAAAATTATTGTGTGTTCAAAGTATACCTTATATAGATAATGATCCAGCTCGTACTTTGCCAAATTTTATCTGATTATTTTGGGTATACTGTGCGCCTGCGTACCAAACACAGCGGTTAGCTGCCACACAAAATACTGCGAGACGACAGACGTGTGGACAGACGAGAGCGGGACGTATGAAGTGTGCGGGTGAAATCTGACTTTTTACTAGCTTTATGCGCGCTCTTAAAGTGGGGATGGGAAGTTCCGGGTGTTTTTGAATTTGTTTGTTTATTTATTGCAAAAATCATATTACGTTCTTGAATATCGATGTGACAATAGTTAATGCATGTTATTTGGTTATATATGTTCCCAGACAGTAATAAAATTATGAACTACATAATGTAACAAGACACAATGACAGTGTGCGTCGGCCAGCTGCCAACCTACACGCATATCAATTGTAAACCCTTTGTGTAAGATTAGAATCTCTAACGTTTAAGATATTTGAGACAGTAAATATAATTATGAAGCGCAATATACGCCAATTTTACCATACTTAAGTATAACGTATGAAGAATTTATTCTCCTAAACACATAAAGGCAATTAGATACAATACTTTTTTTTCCGTGCGAAATCCCCTCTGAGACCTCCCCCGCCGGAGCCGCCGGAGCCGCCGGAGCCGACTGAGGGTCGTGGTGCTAGGCCGGCGGAGGTGAGGTTGTCATCGACATATCCCTCGCACCCCGGCTGATCCAGGGCCGTCCCTTACGGTCTGGCCCTTCTCGGGAGTGGGGACAACGGAGGACATAAGAATTTATTAAACACTAGCTGTTGCCCGAGATTTCATCCGTGTGGAAATATGTTCCTTTTTACCCGACTACGGCGAAGCCAAAAGGAGGGTTATGATTTTGACAGGCTATGTATGTATGTATGTATGTATGTATGTATGTATGTATGTATGTTCATTTGTTCCCTCATAGCTCCTCAAGTACTTATTAGAACTGGACAAATGAGGTATCGTTACAAGCGGCTTTATCGTCCGATGGTTATAGGCTATATGACGTGTCACTCAATCTTGTGTCATGTGTGGCGCCCTCTAGCGCTCATAAGGTACTGTGTTAAAAAATAAATTTGAGATAAATATGCCGTGTTTGGTATCAAATGAAAGGGCTTAAGATGCACATTTCAAATATGTATAAATACCTTTACCTTGCCCCAAAATAATGTAAATAAAAAATAAAGTTTAAAACTAAAACCCGACTACCGAAAAATCACACTCTAAAATGTAACAAACAAGGAAATATCAAGGATAGCCGTGGTCGTATGCCACTTACTGTAACAAAACAATATACTCAAGGGTAAAGTGGCATACGACCACGGCTATCCTTGATATTTCCTTGTTTGTTACATTTTAGAGTGTGATTTTTCGGTAGTCGGGTTTTAGTTTTAAACTTTTTATTAATAAAAATCTTCCGTGGGCAATACGTAAAAAATAGCCAATTTGGTCGAATCGTTTTCGAGTTTTGAGCTTAGCAACATTTTTATGTATAAGAAAATAATTAGGCAATAGTTAACAAAATTTTAAAGAATGCGATTGGGTGTTCTTAATATATGCAAAATCTCGTAGACACGAGTTAGTAGGTAATAACTATAAATTATAGAAGATAATAACTAAAAACAAGCTTTTAACTGACATTTAACAAATCTCATCAGGATTTTTTATCTGGCTGGGGTGCGGTGTTTCGTGCTTAAAATAAAAATAAACAACTAGTAACTACTGAAAAGGCAAACTAGAGGCAGTTTTGGTTCAGTAGACATTCGTTACCAATTGTAAAACGACTCAAAAGATTAGTACCTAGCCCCTATAGAGTTCCAGGATCCACCTCTAGCTACCTTACTTCATCAAATACTTAATAACTATGTACGAATACACAGATCTTATATTTATATTTAGAAGATTCTCAACATAACAACTATACAAACAAAAATGATCCTTAATTGCATGTAAACACAAAAGTATGTCACCAAGGCTGGCAAGGTTATTCTCTGCACTGACATTACATTATCAGGTCATTGATCTGAGCCTATTCATAATAATGTCCACTTGATTATAAAGATCGCTTATACGCAGTACATTGTAAATTATGATTGTTATACATTGTCTCCAGAATCTGCTTCTTATTATGCAGTCGGTGAAGACGTATAATCAGGTTTATATAACAATTTTTAGTGTAAGTTTGATGAACTTTAGAACCGGTATAGTAAAATCTGTAAAATACTTTAAAAATGGCGTGACCGGACAATGAGAGCTCCACCATTATATGGTTGGCTGTCAATAAAATAAGAGGTCAAAGAACGCTTAGTGAGAAAACGAAACGTAATCATAATATTTTAGATAGGGCAAATTATATCAGTGCATTTATCATTAACAGATAGGAACGCTCAATCATCTGGGTACTCGATTTTTGCCAGAACTTCACCAAAATGGCATCTCTAAAGCTCTTCACCGAGTCTATATTTTTGCTACTTTTTTGCCTAAGGAGCAGCCAGGGCTCGATAATTTTATATTACGTAATGGCTCAAGCGCTTGTATTATATTAGGATAATGGTGCGAATGGGTTTCGAATTGTATACTTTGTGCAGAAGTACTCCGAATGATTATTACGGTACGAATATTTTGTAAAGCTTGTAAAGCTTTGACAGCCTCTGTGGCGTGGTGGTAGTGCACGCGACTGCCACGCAGGAGGCGCGGGTTCGATTCCCGCTCAGTGCAAATATTTGTATGCATGAATATAGCTATTTGCATTGGTCTGGGTGTTTCTATGTATAATATTTATGTATTTACAAAAAAAAAAGTATATAAGTATGTTTATCCGCATTCTAGATTCCATAACACAAGCTATAAAAGCTTACCATGGGTCTAGATAGCGTTGTGTAGAATGTTGTGGAATATTTATTATTTATTTATTTATTTTTGTGTTCTTATCGATAACGTCGGGAGAATCCAAACTATTTCAACCATCTAATGACCCCAGATACACAGTACTTCATCGTGATACTTTAAAATCATTGGAACTACCAAGTGCGGATGAGGTTTCTTCATTTTGACAAGTTATACTTTTTAATAATTTTTTCCATGCGGTAACTATGCTTATATCGCAGGAGCTAACGATGAGGTGGGTATATCGGTCATCAAACTTCCATAATCAAACCGGTATTTCAATTCTTGGTAGGGATTGGTGTGTATTGAAAATGAATGAAAATACACACACCCAAAAAACAAACTTAACCATCTCCTATTTGAATCATGACATCGATTAATTTACCGCTTTTATTTTTTGTGAAACAAAAGCAGGCATGAAAATAATTGCGGGTGCTTTATTGTTTATTTCTTTTTTAAGTATTTTTTTCGGCAAACTTACAGCTAATAATTTAATGTTACAAAAGTATTTGAAATTGAAGAATTATTTCGTTAGTTAATTTGTTTAAAATCTCCAAAGATAATCTCTCATTCATCAATTGATTTAAGAACATATTGAGTCTTCCGATATTGACGGTAATATTGAAGTATCAATCAACAAGATAATGTCATATATTACGACTGATTTGTGCCAATATTGTCCGACATTTGACTTCATGACACAAATTAATCTGACATTTAAAACGTGACAAGAGCGCTGTTGTTTTCTCGAGGATACAATGTATTATGTTGACGTATGTAAAACATACTTCTCGAAATAGAAGCCTGTCCCTGAATCTGTGTTCATGTAGAGATAGATCTAGGAAGATTTTGAACTAATATTTTATTTTTTTTAAATCATGTAGGGTAGAAGACAAATTGAACTTTTTGAAAAAGCTACGCTGTGTCGAAATTTATGATCTTATGAAATTTTTTATACAAATTTATTCCAGAGCCACAACCAGGACTTCTCTTAGTAAGTCCTATTTAGAACAAATATCCCTGGAAGGGGGCTGGGGTTACATGCAGACTTCGAAAGCCTGTTTCAGTATCTTTAGCCAGTTTTTGGAATACGAAGTGTTAATGAAACCAATACATTATAAAAACTTTCACGCAGTGAAATAAATACTTAACTGCGTGTATTTACACCAGTGAGGTCCAATGTAGTAACGGTACCTATAGTACAATACTTATATTGTAATGCATAGTTGTAGGAGATTGATAAACTCCGACACCGTTCGCCCATTCATCATATTAGTTCGTATAACGTGGTTTGTCATACAGATGCCTTTATTCTAAATCACAACTAAATGCCTATGTTCATTGTTAATGTCGTTCAGCATTATCCTCATGATCATTGATAGGCAGTTTTTATAGTATAGATATTAAAATAACGAAAGAAGGAACACGGCAAATATTTTTGTTTGATCAATTTTGCTATCACTTAACTGCTGCTTACCAGCTGCGCCTGCGTCGTCCACGTGGACTAGTTTTTACCCGACTGCCGAAGCAAGGAGGTTAATGTTTTTTAACTTATTTCTACGCGGATCCTCGGATGAAAATACGAACTGTAGTATTTTACAATAGTCGATGCACCATTTGAGCATATATGTTTCCGAAATCATTGGCATATTTTGATTAATTTTCCCTGCATTGTAATATCAGTCAATAAGGAAGAATATGGTTGTTTATCGAAACAAGCTAACGTAAATTATTTATAACTTCGTTTTATGTAAACCTTTATGTAACTTAATACGTTATTTAAGTGGTACTTACGGGTATTAAAGAAGAATATATTTTAAGAACTAGCTGACCCGGTGAACTTCGTACCGCTAATTATTTTCCACCCGCGTGGCGTCCGATCCCGTTCCCGCTGCACCCTCTTATACAATTATATAGTTACCTAAACAGGAACAGTAATAACCACACTGTCACTTCTGCGTATATGCCGATACCGGCCGAATTTGTTGACATTCATGATCACTGCTCCGTTCCCTTGAGTAGTAGCGTGATGATATATAGCCTATATCTTATTCTGATGTATAAGCTATATTATTGGTTTCATGATAATCCATCCTATAGTTTTTAAGTGAAAGAGTAACAAAAACCCATCCACACATACATCCATTCATAGTCACAAACTTTCGCGTCTATAATATTAGTAGGATGGGTGGTTCGGTAGCGTTAATTCAGAGAACTCGAGCAACTTATTCATCCTTTTATGCATCGTATCGTCTCCTTGTTATCGGACTACTTTATCTGCCGACCTCAGAATATTCCCAAGATGTCCATAAACTGTTACTTCAACAATTAAACATTATAGTCAGGATATTATTTAATTGTTGTGTAAATGTCCGAGATGATTAAAAGCCGTGAACGATTTAGCTGTTATCGCTGCTGTGCAGGCCAGTGGCGTGTCACTACATTCATAGCTACATTTCCGCTGGTGACAATTGAAACTATAAAACTTACCGTCTCTTGGCACGGGCAATCTACTGTTGTAAATAATTGCTCAGGGATTTACGGTATTGCAGTCGTTGAGTTGGTTAGCCTTTTAATAAAGTACCAATTTTCTCACTGATTATACGTCGTAATCTCGTAATGCTCTATTTCCAAAATAGAAACAAATGCGTTTTTAATCGTTTTATGTACATTACATTCATTATTATGTTGGTTCCTATGTTTTTATGGGACCTTACCAAGATTTTTGGACCTAAAATAATCTCACCTGGTGCAGGCTATTCTTTTGGGAGGAAGTTTGGAGGCTGAGCATTCGTTCTCGTAGTAGTCAATATGCCAGATAAAAGCGATTAGAAAGAGTAGGAAAGACACCTAAGTGCTCTGGAGGCAAATAGGACAAGCCAGGATGCAAAATGAAGATTTTTGAAGTTGTAGTGCGGACTGTCTATTGAAAACAACATAATAAACAGACTAGAACTTAACAGGCTGTTGCGTATTTGGCAGTATTCTACCGACTCTACCATGGTGAATGTTCTGATGAGCTCTTCCAATTAGTCCCACCCTCTCCTTTCCTTCACAGGACGTCACGTGCAGGGCTAAGATGCCATCCGTATACGGTGCAGAGTATACCTGCTAGAACCATGCGTTTCAGTGACTCATTCCTATACCGCACCACTAAGACCTGGAACTCCCTGCCAGTTCACGTGTTTCCTTCTTTCTACAGTCCCGGGTCCTTTAAGCGGGGCGTGAAAAGGCATCTAATGAGGCCGTCAAGCTGAGTACCTACCACTGTTAACATGGTACATGTTTATGATGCTGACCCTCTTTCCGAGACTTTGCCTTTAGCCTAACATCAGGCGAGGTGAAGTCAAATTGACGTGTACGTTATATAAAAAAAACTAGTGCAATAAAATAACATGGCCATAAAATATTATTACTCTTATCCTAGGTTTACCAACCTCCGATGGAATGAGAGATAACATTATCAATCATAGCAGATTTATGTAGGTCATCAACAACAGATTTGTGAGATTTGATTTCAAGATGGGTGCACATGTATGACTAAATTACTTTCAAAACATATTTTTTTCTCTACTTGTTAATCCAAATTCTGAATTTTCGAGCCCGGGAACCGCGTTCTGAATTTTACTCCTTTTAAAATAAATTATCTATAAGTTGTAAAATGAAAACTAATATTCTATACATAGAGTACTACCGTAGAGATGGATTTAGTAGAAAAACTATTATTATCTAATATATAAAATTTCCATGTCACAATGTTAGTTACCGTACTCCTCCGAAACGGCTTGACTGATTCTCATGAAATTTTGTGTGCATATTGGGTAGGTCTGAGAATCGGACAACATCTATTCTGCATCCCCCTAAATAGTGCAGCGGGAACGGGATCTGACGCCACGAGGGCAGGAAAAAATTAGCGGTACGAAGTTCGCCGGGACAGCTAGTTTACAATAAATAAATGGCTAAACCTGTCTTTTCATTGTTCACCAGGAGTCATGGTGTCGTCGGTGGCGGCCCACACGCCGCTGCTTTTTCACAAGCGCGTGTGCACATGGATCCAAAACAACTTCAAAAGTCGACCACGAAAAATCAGAGGGTAAGGATCTAGGACAGGCAATAATCACAGCATTCAAAAATACATTTAATATAGAAATTAAGATACCATCACCATAATACACTTTGAATGGGAATCTTAACGTGTCTATGTTAAAATAATGTCTTATGTCTAATTTAGATACATGTTTAATAAACTAAATATTAATAATAATAGGTACTATATTTGCTACCAATAATTTATTAGTGTTATTTGAATACAGATCACATTTGATGTCAGCAAAAGCTTATGATAATTTCTATATTCATTTAATAGTATTATTTTAATGACTTATTACTATTTAAACTATCGTAACACGACTCTAAAACTTCAAACTCTTCGAACACCATTTCTCCAAATTTACCGGGTGTAACTTTACCTTGATCTAAGTTATCATTTACATAGTAAAATTTCTTTTCAAAGGTGTGAGCATTGGTTGCTTGTTTATCGGTTTGAGTTTCATTTTTAGTATTTTCTGTACATTCTTCTTGTAGTTCTTGTTTTGGTTCCTCTCTTATGGTCTCTGAAGTGATAAACTGTTGTTGTGGTATAACTTCATGTTTTTTAACATTCGCTTCAAATTTTTTGATAGCCTCTAACTTACTCTTTATTACGTCTTTTTTAATTTCACTGTCTTTCTTTTCAAAAGGAGTCTTTAGTATACCTTTACTATAACTTTCTAACCTACAAATTTTATTTTTTACGGAATTTTCGTCATCATGATATAATAATGGTGGATCTTCCTTTGACGATTGTTTCATGTATTTGTTACTTGAGTGCTTATTTTCATCAGTACCTGTTAATTCCAGTCTACTGCTACAACTGTTAGATTTGACTAACTTAAACTTGAATCCTGGGAATGTGTCAGTGTGTTTGTTCATGTCGTTTTCATGCGTCTGGTCTACTCGATCCGGTGTAATAGTATAAACTGGTTTGTCGGGAATTGGTTGTCTATGTTTATCTGCTGTTAAACAGGAGCATTTTTCTCCTCGGCATTTTGTTTGACATGAAATACAGTCTCTACTGCATTTTTTTTGCAAACTTTTTATTTCTTCCATTATAGCTTTCGTCATAGGACTTACTGATGAACCAATTTTGGAATTAAGAACTTTTCCACCATAATACGTGACTGAAGTCCCACATTCTCTAATTTTTCTCAAGATGTCGGGGCTTACATATTGACTTTCACAACAAAAGTCTTGATTCATAGAGTCACATAAATATTCATCGCTTGAGCTGTATACAGTGTCTTTTAAATTTTTGTGAGAATATGGACTCAAGGCTTCATTTTCATATTCGTTGTTAGAACTGAGATCTCCACTCGAAACTCCACTAGAAAGACTAGCATTGTCCCACTTTTTAGTGCCGAAGTTTGTATCTATTGTTAACTGTCGAATGACTTTCTTTCTGCCATTTTTACTTCCTTTAGATTCCTCACTAAGATTTCGATAAGACGTGGCTCGTCGCGATAGACCAATATTTTCTTCAATTAATGGTGGGTCATGTGACATGGGACTTTTCATTTTTAAAGTGTCTTCAAATAAGTTTCTTACTTTTTTAACTGTATCAGGATTTGGCAATTCTTCTTCAATTATTTCTTTATTCACTCGAATGGGATGGTAAAAGAAATGGCGGCGTACTGAGCTTTTGGGTTTCTCCATTTGACAAGCATTTTCGTTTTTCTTAAGCAAATTCGTTGGAATTTTGCATGTATCTGTATTTTTTCGTGGTGCTGGCTCTACTTTTGTTCTTACTGGTTCAATTATTACGATGTTGTTATTCACTAATAGTTCTTGAAATCTATAATCTTGCAGATATTGCAATAGTCCATCGAATTGAGCTTCCTTACGATAATTTGCAATCATACTATTTTTAAATAGTTCTGATTTCATTACTTTATATCGCACGTGGTCAAAGTCATCCGCATCGGTTTCATAGTTCTTTGCTTTGATAAGTGTAGCTTGAGTTTTTTGATTGTCATTATCATCGCAACTCAACTCGACTATTTCAATTTCTGGTGTATCTCTGCATAATTCTAATTCAGATTTCTTTATTTCATTTTTATCATATATGTTGGCATCAAATTCTTTAACAATTTTATCTAAAGTGGCTTCTTCTATTTCAGAATCACTTTTAACTTTTTCAGCTTCATCTTTCCATAATTGCAATTTAGTTTGACTAACTTTACGTATACTGTCAACAATTTTAACATTTTCCAACGATTTCACAATATTTCCTACTGAGATTTCTGATAAACATTTGTTGTCATCGTTTTTTACAGCAATATTTTCTTCTCCCTTTTCAATATCGACATCATTATTGTTGTTATGGCTGATATCGTGTGGTTTTACAAGATCTACTTTGAAATTATCTTTACAATCTGGATTTTCTACGAGCTTAGACCAATAGTTTTTCACAGAATTGATTTTCTCTTGGTATTCAATATCTGTCATTATTGCCTTATTTAATTTATCTTTAACTGTATTGTCATTTTTAGATGATTTATATTCTTCTTTTACATCCGTGGTAGTAACGTCAGCCTTTTTGTTAACTTCCGTATTAGAGCCACCATTGTGTTCCAACGTCATGGACGTGTTTTGTTTTTTATTTTTAGAATCAATTACTTGTAAAACCTGAGGTCTAGTCATGTTGGAGCTTACTTTTTTATGCGTGTATACTGCTGGTTCTGAGTAAGTTTGACTATTATCTTTTATTATTAATTTCGTTGGTGGCTTTTCAAACTTATTTTGAACAAATGCAATTTTATCACTTGTCTCTTTTTTCAACTTCGGAATAGTAGTTTTGACAACTTTGTTTAATTTTATGGCTATAAATGGATCTTTAGGCGTATAGTAACTTGATGTATCGATGCAATTTTCAGTTGACGTAGTCTTAGTATCTTTTGAATTTTCCGTAATGATCTCTAAAAGTGCTTTTGGCTCAGTTCTTGGCGTGATTTCGTTATTTGTAGCTGTATTTGCTTGTTTTTCCCGTTCTGTCACTAGCAACTTGTCATTCGAGTTTTGTGTAAGTGGTGGATCGATTACGAGTGTTTGATGACCGCTTAGTGGAACTATTGCAATATTTGAATCTGAAGATGTTTTAAACGATTGCACTCGTGATAATAATGAATGAGTAGTTGATTCTTCTGTACTTTGTGATGTTACTATAGAATCATTGATTTTAGTTAAGGTTTCTTCTACAGATTCTGGACTAGGAACCTGGTCAATTTCGTCCTCAGGTGGGTCTCGTTGACGTAGAGAATAATGTTTTTTTACCACAGTTTGTGGCTTTTTGTGTTTAGAAGTTTTAATAATATTATCGTTTGAGTAAGATTTTACCACATTTAGTTCTGGCCTGTAACTAGAATTTGATATTTTCAAACTTTCAGATTTCGTAATCAACTTGTTGTTTCGAATGGTTCCTTCTATTTCATTTATTTCTCTTTCGTTTTGATGATTATCTGAGTGAAAATAGTTTGCTTCTTTTTCATCAGCGTTAGAGCTATCAACAGTTATAATAGATTTCAAATCGTCTTCGAGTTTAGCAAAATTTTGCAATAAATGGTGATCTGAATATTCGGGTAGGTAAATGTTATTATTTTTGTGAATTTTAGTATTATGAGCAGGTTTTAAGTAACTATTTTTCAGTTGACCATAATTATCAGAACCTTTGGATGATAATATTTCTCGGAAATGTGTTTGTGCTATTTCATACGTATTTTCACAAGGTATATCTTCTGGATCTTCCTCTCTAAGTTGAGCGTCAATACGTTCTGACTTTCTCAGACACTTGCTAATATTTATATCAGGAAGGGAATAGTATTGGTTTTCTACTAATGTGGGAATATAAGGTTCTGTTGTTCTATTTTTGGAAGTACAGTGGCTCTTTGTAGAATAAGTATCACTTTCTATACAAGTGTTACTTACGTAAACCTCGTTGTCTTGCTGTTTCAGTATTTCACTGAATAAGTTATTATTATGTTTCAGGAAAGAATCTCTTCGAATATCTGCAAAAGTTTTCTTTTTGTTAACTTGCGTATAAATAGGATCAGTTTCTTGTTGATCATCCAAATTTATAGTAGTAGACGACACAGAACCATTTTCTTTAAACTGCGAATCACAGTATTCATCAATTTTTTCAGCAAGAGAATTAGCTAAGTATTCCAATTTATTAGACTTGTCTGAAGATGCAATAGAAATTGAAATATATGACGTTATACTATCACAAGGACTGGATATAATTTCGTCATTTTCAGAAGCTATAGATTGTATATCGTTATCATTTGCTGTGTTATTTGCGTGTATTAAGCTGTCTGGTTCGGGACCTAATTTTATTTCACTTTTCTTGCTTGTTATGGAATTACGATCACAATTTTCTGTAAGTAGTAGAGGCTCCACTGGATTATCCTTTTCGCTTCGTGTTAAACTGTCTTGTGTGAATGATTTTAGTGTATTATTTTGAGATTGATTTTTGCTTTCGTTGTCAGTGGCATGTTCATCTGTAGTCACATAGAGTTCTTTACTTGGAATTGGCGATGCAATAGATCGGTCAGTTTCAGGAGAACTGTCCTTGTAATTTTTTCTGTGGGCTTCAAAATTATAATGTTTCCTTACGTAGTTAGAGTCTAAGCTATCAATCTCGCTCGGGTTGCGTGAATGTCCGATACTATCTTCTGAAATATTGGTTTGCTTTATTTCTTCGGTAAGATTAGGCCAACTTCCACTTACCGATCGAGAACGATTATCTTCTTTACGTAAGGAAATTTCTTCTTTTTCTAATCTATTTTCGTTGTCTTCAGCTGTTTCGTTTATTTTTTGCGCGTTTATGTCTCCAAAACAAGAAGCGGTGCTATCGATATAGATACTTTCCAGAACTTCCTCTTTGGTTTGGTATTTGGCACGTCCTGGCAACCTGGAATGAATACAGCAAATAATGTAGTTTAATAATGATGATAATATCAATGACGAGATACTGAGATACGCAACGCGCAATGACATTTGAATTATATATATTCAAGTGTTTAGTGAGTCGGAGTGAATAATGCTTAATTTTGTTCATACCACGTAATCTGTTGCATTGGCAAATACATTGTTAGGGTACGAGACAGTACGAGCGTTAAGGTCAAATTAATTCCGCTGGTCTTAGCAACCGTAGCTACAAGCATGTTAATTTCTATTTGATGTCTATGTTAGAGGTAAAGGGTTCGATTCTCGCTCGTGCAAATATGATTACATGGATTTGTTTATTTGCACTGGTTTGGGTGATCTAAGTAGGAAGTGAGTATAATTATGATGTCTCTCCGTATCTTCTAGAACCTATATTATGAGCTATGCTCAGTTTAAGCTATGTTTACCCTAGAATATTCAACTAATAATATAATAATTGTGCCAATCGGAGACGATATACCTAAGCTTCCAAATTTTCTGAAAGATAAATCAATTTGATATAACGGATTGATTATAGTATCGGCTAGACTATTTGTATCACTAGCAGAACCCGAATTCAAGAAAAAGCGATGTAATCGATGTTTGACAACAACCAAAAACTCAGTCGGGTACGAGGTACAGATTGTTATATTATTCACTAGTCGCGTGTTTTATATAGAGATAAAAACATAAATAGTAAATTGTGTTCATCCTAGTTCATTGGAATTGTTTCTGTTAATTTAACTTAGAAGAGTAACAAATAATGCCATACCATACATACACACTCATACATCTATACAAACTTTTAAATAATACAAGTGGGATTAAAAATTACCTGTCTTTGAAGCAAGGCTTGTCGAACAGGCGGGCGCGGGGTATCAATTGAGATCTCTTGCTCTTCGCGTGATTCTGTATTTGAAGATCAGTGAACGTTTCCTCTCTAATCACTGCCAAGCTTCGACTGCGTCGTAAATTAGCACCTTCAAGGTCTTTGTGTTTACACAGTCTACCGTAACTGCCGCTAGACTCAGTGTCAGAATTCGAGTAACGTTTTTGTATAAGTTCTTCAGCCGCTTTAGATCTCGTTAGATGCTGATAAAACTCGTCCTGGGGTAATTGTACTGGTAGTTTGTAGTACTCAGCTAGTTTACTCTGGTACTTGTCGTGTTTCTTGTTTTTATTCTCACACACGTCTCTATCTTTCTCCTTTACTTTGGATAGCTTTCTCTTTTTTGGACGTTCTTCCCGACCTTTCTTTGACTCTAGCGAACCTCGCAGTTTATCAAACTCTAACGTTTCTGTAGGATTCTCAAAATACTGGATATCACCGACGGTGTTTGCCGCGGACTTGTGCTCGTCCTGACTCGATTTCCTTTCAACAAGTTCTCGAAGGCGACTTCTTGTTGAGCTGGTGTTTGATGTAACGCTCTCTGGTCTTTTATTTGAGTATTCCAAATTAGATGACGACCGCCGAAATAGGCTTGTTTTGATCGAGCCCAAGTCACAGTCGTCTTGACAAGAAGCCCCTGAGAAATTCTGTGCCCTTATACGGTCAACGTGATTCTGGCTAGAATACGACGCGACCGAGTCCACCGAGTGCCTGAAACGAAAACAACCATAGATTAGATTAAGATGTATCTTCCTGATAGTAGTATTTACATAAGATAGCTTTTGGGATGGTTTACTTGAGCCATTACCTTTTAGTAATCACTTCAAGTAGGTCATATTATCTATTATGGTATTGGTATCGTAATACACATAGGTATCGTGTAGATCTGTAGTGTTAAGAGAGAGCCTGACTGGATTTTAAATATGTCGTGTACGATACTGGCAGCTTGCCAAAGACGTTGACATTAAAAATATAGGTAAATTTGTATAGAACACGCATGTATAATGTTTTGGTAATTATTCATTACGAACCGTGTTTAGTGCCTCAATTAAACAAGTTAATGGAGCTTGGCGCACGCAATAATAGCACGTGCAATAATTAAAAATATAAATTCATTCATTTAGCCCAATGTATTGTGCAAAATTTCACTTTCAGATGCATTTTTGGAGTTAATTCATAATAATAGCACTGAATAATGGCAGTAATACAAAGATACTCCAAATGAAGCTGAGATGAATGTCCTCTCATAATAATAAAACGTAGATTGCGGAAAGAAGAGATTTTTCAGCAGTCAGTGACATTTTACCTCCAACTGCCGAAATAGAGTGCGTAAAATATTTATGATGTTTTGACCTACAAAATGGTCTCATTACATTTTTCTCATTTTCCTGAAAATATTATCTCCAGAATAATCAACCTTTATTGTTCATTTTCGTGACTGTAATTTCTTTTTATATTTATACTAATTACATAAGAAAACATTATAATTTGGTGCTTGGCTTAATTTGTAGAATTTCAGGGTTAATTAAAAACAATACCGTAATGTCTTTTCAATCAGGTTAAATGGTCTTGACTTTAAAACGCTACTGTCGATTCTGGACATGAAACACATTAAAACGCGCTTATGAAATATAATTTACGTACAGTCAGCATCAGAAATATCTTGACCTACAGAGTCTCAATATGATCTTAAAACTAAGGTATTAAAAATAAATCATACTGCTTTATTGATTTAAATTGTATTATTGTTCAAACTAAAGGTGTGTACTGTGTACCAAGTATCACAACAATTGGTCAACAGGAAGGGGGTAAAGCAAGGAATTCAAATCATTTTGAGCACTTTGTTCATCAACATCTTTCTGATGCTGACAGTTTTAGGGCACATGCAGGATATTTGATTAGGTACAGTCGAGTAGGTACAACCTATTCCCACAATACCTGATTACATTATAAACGATTGTCAAACCGTCTGTTTCCCGAGATGTCTGAATCCAATATGACAGGCCCGTTTCAAGTATCAACTATCTAGTAACTCAATGCCTTTGAGATTCGAGTAATTAGTTTTCAGACCCATAACATCTCAAGTTTATATCTGGATGAATTAAACTTTCTATATTTATTAATTCGAGTTTATTGGTACAGGACAGTGCAAAGTCCAAATACCTCTGATCATTTAAGATTCTGCTCTCGGAAAATGTTGACGCTCATCTCATAGAATTGTTAAATGAGTCTTAAAACACATAACAACTGCAGAGGACATTTGAAACTGTGCCAGAATGCCCAGTCTTTAACAAAGAACCAGCGTCTTGTGTCCAAAGACTAATGTTGATTGCGCTCATTTCTGGACTTTAATAAAAAGCAAATTAGACTTTCCTTCATTGTTCATCTATCTGAAATGTTATGATGAAATAATCTTACTAAAGTGAGTCGATGTAACATCACCTAGCGTTTATTCCGGATGCGTTAAACGTTTCCGCTATGGAGTCCGACCTCCTCTCAATTTCATACGGTCTTTGCAAAAGTAACATAATTCACATGCTTGTTATCTTTTACAATGTCAATTCAGCAATTTTCGGTTTACTTTTTTACTGGGATTCATCAAAAGTAGGATACCCTACACACGTAGCCAGGCATTTGCTGCAAAACCAAAACTTCTTATAGTGCTTTTACAATAGTTCGTATGGTGCGTTATAAATTTATTATAATATGTGCGTTACTCGAGCAATTAAATTTCTGATATTGAACTTTCAAGTTAAAAATTATATAGTTGTTCACATATGTTCATTCATTCATTAAATTACCAATGTTCCACACGAACGCTTCTTTGGACTATAGTTACCGATTCCGATAGCCATCTACTTTTTATTATTCTTTATTTATCTTTTCTACGAGTACTATATTTTTTTTTCTATCGTGCGAAAAATCCCCACGGAGCCGGTGGAGGTGGTTATGTCAGACTCGAACCGACCAAAACACAAGCCGTCTTGGGTCTTTGGTTGCCGGAGGTGAGATTGCTGAAAGCATATCTCTCGCACCCGGCAGACCCAGGACCATCTCTTTCGAGGTGGCCCCCTTCGGGTTGTGGGGACCTTAGTGTCCCCATCTAGCCCCGGGTACGGGGAGGCGCACTTTGCGCCGCGGCCGCGGCCTGCTTCTGCTAGGGTGACAGGCGGCTCCATCGGTCACCCCCAGGCCAGCATCTTTTCTACTATATAGTACCAAATAAACAAGACTATTGGTGTCTCAGCAAAGAGGTGGTTTATGACTGAGGTATTAATGTAATGAAGACGTTTTACTCCTGCAATATTTTACCAAGTCAAGTATGCAGTAAATCTGTAACGACGTAAACAATAAACCTGTAATATTGTTTTATTGTGTCAAAAGTAGGATGTCTAGTTCGAAGCCGTTTGACAACCGGACAACTGCTACTAAATAGTCGCAGTAGTCCGGTCAACCGGACTAGCAACCGGACTACTGAGACTAAAGGTTGGTTACTAGTAGTGTTTAGTGATAGATTTTATTCTGTTGTAATAAACAAGCTAACAGGGCGAACTAATAAGTTCTGATTTGATCTTTATTGGCATTATGTATTGCATCTTATTTAAAATTGGTACATTTATAAGTTTACAAGATGATTTTATGGCGTATAAAATTAATTTCACTGGAATAACATAGTCTATTCCATAATTTATGTATCTTAGGGATTCGTACATTCCGTACATTCCCGAAATTCCCGTCGATACACAATTCGAAAGTATTGTGGATTGTGTTAGACTAAAATTGATTGTGCCTTTAATCATTATCTAATAGTCATAAGACTCATAAGTCATCTAGGTATCTAACGAATTTTCTGATAGCTCCAAATACAACTCCAGTTTCAACTTAATCAATATAGATTAATAAGAATTAAAATATTTTTGACATATCGATGTCAGATAATTATTAAATAGCGACATTATGGATGTCGCTATTTAGTTGAACTATCAACTAAGTGCAAGCAACTCACGCAGTACCTATCAAAAGTAACAAAACTCAAAGGGTATGAGTATGTCGCGGGGTCCTCCGCCATATCCTTCTAACCTAATCTATCTGTATCGGGGCGTGCGGAGACCACGTGCTCTCTCCGCTCAATGCACAGCATCTAATTAACTGACTGGTTTAACCAAATTGTTTGTGATCTGTTGACTGCAATGACATAAATATGTAAAGTCGTAAATTAAAACTTAAACATTTGTGAAAGTGAAGTATGTCGAATTGGTGATAACGTTATTCTACGTTCAAATTATGAACTAACGTTCCCGCTTTATGTGGCGGTGCGGTGTTGCCATCGTTATTCCTCTCGGTATCACCATTTTCTGGCGAGACTGTCTCTAAATATTTATAGCCTTGACACTCGATACACTGCACCGGAAGACTACTACGTACCTATAAAAAATTGTGCAGGTACTTTTGAGACTGAAGCGAAACATTACTATAGTATTGATATAAGGTGGTACATTGCAGAAAGCACCTATACTTCGCGCCAAATGGATTGAGAATAAAGTTTGTTGACCTAGTTGAGTTGAGTTTGGACTGGTTACTTAGGGGTTGTAAGTTTTCACATTGTAGCGAAACCGACTGCAGCGCCACGTGGCGCCCGCGTGAACCTTTATTGTTGTTTAAAAAAATCATTACTAATAATACGATATTTACTAAAAACTTTATTCTCAACTAGCTGACCCGGTGAACTTCGTACCGCCAATTATTTTCCATCCGCGTGGCGTCCGATCTTGTTCCCGCTACACCCTCTTATACCATGATATAACAACAGAACAGCAACAGAAATAACCACACTGTCACTTCTGCGTAAGTACATGCCGATGCCCGGCCGAATTTGTTGACATTAACGATAACTGCTCTGTTCCCTTGAGTAGTAGCGTGATGATAATATATACCCTATATGTTATTGTGATGTATAGGCTATATTATTTTGAAGTTTCATGAAAATCCATTCAGTAGTTTTTACGTGAAAGAGTAACAAAGTTTGTGAGTATGAATGGATATATGTATAGATGGAATACATATATCCATACTCACAAACGTTCGCGTTTATAACATTAGTAGGATAAATTTTCAAATAAGAAAACAATTTTGATGTTGAAAAAACATGCTATATACATTTTGATGTTATTATAGTACAAAATATTATATAGTAATTACATAATTAATTTTATGGAAGCATTAGTCTTCTCGTAGATCTGCTTTGATCTTTGTGTTTTATTGCCGATTAAACATCGAATTTTATAACGTTTAGTTTGACATCAATCCCGTCATGTTTAACTATCATGATTATTCATGATACGCAGAAATTAGGGTCAATAGTGAATTTCAAGGTAAAATAAACTGTTTTGGAATCTACAAACGTCTTAAGGTGGAATTCAGCTGTAATAGGAAGTACGATCAACCCGAACTAAATTTTCATCAGTTATCTTATCACATTTCGTTCTTTGAATTACGAAGTACAGTCAACGCCATAAGTTGATTAACACTAAAATATTTTACAAATCTTTTTATAATGAAATGCATCTGTCTATAGTAAATGTAGTGTTATGATTCCCAGAAGACAAACTTAATTTACATATTCAATGTTTTTTTTTCATAATTTTATGTAAGGTTTAGGGGCCACAGTGTTCAATAAATTAGAATTTGTTAAGCTACTTTTGTAGTTGACTGTACCTACTTAAAACGTGTAAGCCAATCTCAAGAGTTTTCATTTACTATGGTGAGGTTTGGGTTAGCTTTTGAAAATAGCCCATTCTCTTCCAAAAGGTTTCCAACTCCTACAAAAGCAACGTAGGTATTACATATTAAACTTCCATCATTCTTTTATCGAAACTTCTATCTTCAAACTTATTTATATGATATTCTTGCAATATTTTCCGGAATTTCTTTTAAAACAATTCGGAATGTGACCTATATTGGCATAAATTTGGCTCGGCAAAAATCCATTCATATATTTTCCTTTATGCTCGTGTTCCTTCCTTGTGGAATAAGGAATGAAGAAATAAACATGTGCGTAGGTTTGTCTTTTATTTTTATTCAAGCTTGTGGGGTCTTTACGACGACGCGTTGGCGACGTCTGCACACGTTGCCTGACAGAATCAGATCTATCTTGACGAAGAAAGTACTCAAAATTATTTTACTATAGCTTGATTCACATATCTTGGATCAAAAATGTGTAGGTACTATACGTGCAGTAAACGTTTCATGGATGTGGTTTGAGTATAGCACGAAGTGTTACTGCGGTGAGCGAACTCAATTTCACCAACTGTTGATTTTGTTACAAAACAATCCACGTGCGCCTTTTTTTATATTTGGTCCGTCAATTGACTGCACCTCGCTAGATGGCAACAAAGCTGAAGTGCAGTCCAGAAGATACAGACCACCATTCCCTGTGCCATTAGACGTAAAATGGTGGTCCCTAACTTGACGGCCTTGATAGATGCCTTTCACGCCCCGCTTGAAGAACCCGGGACTGTAAGAGGAGAATTTTATATCTTGCGATTTAGGTCTAAACATATGAATCAAGCTATACCTTGGTATTCCACCCCATCATGTTGTCTGGTTGTTCTGATATTTGTTATACACCTTTAGAAGACGATAATACAAGTACATCTTCATTTTGACCAAACAAATTGCGATTTTTAGTGCCATAGTCTAGAGTTTTGTAATAATGGAATATAAGCACATTAAATTTAACTTTAATCCTATCTGTTTAAAGTCTAAATTCTATCCGATGCCAGTAAGGTTTAAAGATAGTTTAATAGTGAGATGCGCAACTGAATCGGTACCAATATAGTTATTAGTATTCTAGACTGAACCTACTATAAATAATAATCGTGACAAACTTTATTAATTAGTTCGATTGTGTTCAAGCCTTATAAATGAAATAATTCATATTAATAATTGATAATCCTACGAATAAATTGCGATGGTAAATTATATCTCTGCAAACAATTTGGGTGAAGAGAATTTTGTTACAGCTTTATCTGTTTAGTGAACGTCTGAAGATACCAGATGTCTATTTCGTGTACTTATTTATTTATTTTAATCCCCCTGTCTATATAAATTGAGCTATTTTTAGTTCTACAATGTATCTTTAGGTATCTCAAGTATTTACAAGAATCTAAATCTGTTAGTAAAGCATTTTTATTTTATTTTTTTTATTCAACGCTATCTAGACCCATGGTAAGCATAGCTTAACTAGCTTGTGTTATGGAATCTAGAATGCCTGCTATATTATCGTCTGTGGCTATTAAACACAGGACAAGCTCAATTTTACGTAGATTCACGGAGACAAGAACAATACTCTATTAAGCAAAGGAAACGGAAGTAATAACGCATCTTTTCTGAATGTCAATTATGAAGTCTACAAACGGTACCTAATAAAACAATATACCTACTTGAGAAATAATAAAAATATCCACATTAAGAATCCATATCATAAGGTTTACTTAGTTTGTGTCCATATGGCGTTGTGTTCTAGAACCTAGACTGGTGCAAAGCGCTATTCCGCGACTCTCATGTACCTAATAACAGGACTAAAGGTAGACTGCACTAATTCAGACTAATTTATCTCTGTGCTAAAAATCATCCAGATATTCTCCTAGCTACTCCTACTCAATCGTAACAAACATCCATTCCAAAGTTATTAAATTTTGTTTTAGAATTAATCTTTACAATAATTTGGAATATGAAGTTTCTCTTATAGTACAACTTTTACTGAAGTCACGTTCCTAAAACAAGATGATGAAGGGTTTAGACGGTCACGTTAGCCGTACGTACAGGCATTCGAGGCACGTCCCGTTTATAGCTCTGTCCAACTGCACTTGTTAGAGTAATAACAGCTGACATTTTATTTTTAACGGAATCACAACTACTGCAGTACGTGGACTACTCGTTTGAGTTCATCTTCGAAAAATGTACGCCGATAAAATTGTAAATGTTTTTAAAAAAAGAAGCACTCAAAAGGACAGGGCCATATAGAGTTATTGGGCCTCCTTACTTTTTTTTCGTCGACCCGATGCTAATTTATACTGACATTAGATATAAATATAGGACTGCATGGGACGTTATGCGACTAAACCCAGTGGGCATAGGAACTGCAGTGTAGACGACCTGGAAGTCCCTTAATAGACTGGGGGCCGTGACTGTGGCACACCACTGCAAACAATGGTCCACCTTCTACCGTATCCGCTGTGCCCGTACAATGAAGGACCTCTTCAAGGCGAATACGGAACATCATCGCCGACAACATCGCCGATTTTTGAGCGGTTTAGCTCAAAATTTTGAGCTGTTTATTCCGTTTCAGCTCATAATGACAACTTCCTAAAATGACAACCGGACGCAAAACGTCCACTTCTTAAAATGACAACTTCTTAAAATGTCCACTTCTTAAAACGACAACTTCTTACAATGTCAAATTCGTAAAATGACAAATTCGTATAAGGTCAACTTCTAATTATGACAACTTTTTATAAGATATGTTCGCATAATGAATGACAACTCTTCATAATTTCTATTTTAATTATTATATTATAAGAAAAATATGATTTTACATCACTTTATAATCATTTCTTCTAGCGCCATCTGTCCTAAATGTGGTGAATCATTAAGAATGTTTACTGATTATAGATGGCATGCTATAACTGTCGTTAAAATATTTTATTATAATTTAAAAAACAAATTAATTTAAAACAATAAACATTACAATAAAAAAAAAAAAATTAAAAAGTTGTATAGTAAAATATAGGTTTTGGTTGAAACAATCAAACGTCGTGCATTATATTAATAATTGTTAAATGCGAGGGTACTTCGATATAATTTTGACATATGAGCGGAGTTAAAGGAAAATATTGTTATTAAGGAAAACAGGACAATTGGACAGGAATATTGTTATTAAGGATTACATTTACATTTATTGGTAGTTAATTAGTATTTAAAAGTGTTTTGAAACAATGACTAGCGAGTTCCAGCTTATAAAATCTCAAAAAGGTGGTCAGATATTAATTCGTAATGATGGATATCGCTATAGTCTGAATAAAAAGAATGCAAATGGAACTACACTATGGCGGTGTGTTTTTCGTAACGTTTGCAGTGCCTCCATCACATTTGATAAAGACAGTAAAAGAATTTTACGAGAAGTTAACCATTTTTGCGAACCAAACGTATTGAAGAATGAAGTAAAAAAGAAAAAGGAGGATTTAAAGGTTGCAGTTTGTGAAGATCTTGGTCCAGTGCAGAAAATAGTGGAAGAAGGTTTTAGTGACATGAGAAGAGACAATCCAACTGACAGTGATTTAATACCCAATTTTCATTCAATAAAAGATAGCCTTTACAGAGCTAGAAAGAAGTTTTTAAATACATCTTTTATTAGTCACAGCAATTTAGAAACTACTTCAATCCCAGAAGTATTAGCGAAAAATTTTTTAGATTTTGAAGATGGTGGTCAAGATAAAATTATTGTATTTGCAACTAAAACAGCTCGGCGGATTATAAATAGTAAATTGGGAGCTTACTTCGCTGATGGCACATTTAAATCGGCACCGAAGCCATTTTACCAATTATATGTTTTGCATATAGATATTGAATCCGATGTGAATTCTACTAACGTTGTCCCTGTTATTTACGCGTTGTTACCCAATAAGACGGAACAGACCTACACTATTAAAACAGCATTTTAACATTAAAATGGGATCTTTTAAGAGCGACTACGAAATCGCCCAGATTAATGCAGTTTCAACAATTTTCCCCGATGCCCAAATAAGTGGGTGTTACCATCATTTTATTGAGGCAGTGTGGAAGTATGCAAAAAAAATCAAATTGAATAGGACTTCCGAGGGGCGTAACGTCATTAGGATGGCTGCAATAATTCCGCTAGTACCAGAAAATTTTATACCTAGCGCGTGGCATCATATATTAAAAAAAGCTCCTCACACTGATGAAATGAGCCGTTTTCGTCGGTATTTTGAACGACAATGGTACCCTAATTTATCACCTAATATTTTAAGTTGTGCAGGTCAACGCCACCGTACCACTAATTCGTTAGAAGGTTGGCATCGGCGTATAAATGGACGCATTCAAAAAAACCCAAACTTGTATTACTTTCTATACAAATTAAAAAAAGAAGCAAAATATTGGGATCAAAGGATAATAAATAGTATTTTTAAAGCTTTAAGAAATAGGAGAAGACAACGTGACATTATTTTTGATAAAAAATACAATGGATATTCAATTAAATTGCAAAATCAAAATATGAATATTTCATCATTTAAAAAAAAACTATATTATTGCGACTTTCTTTGTTCAAATAAAACCTTTATATATAGTATATCTTTTTTTGGAAATAGAAACAGAATTTAGTTTCTTAGCTAGTATTACATTATGTTTTTCTGACATTGTTTGTGTATTTTTAAGAATTTATTACAGTTGATTACAAATGTTGATGTTTTATTTGCATCATCCTACAGATGCCTACTTATTCTCTTGTCTTTTAATTTAATAGTTATTAAAGTAGAAATTATGAAGAGTTGTCATTATGCGAATATATCTTATAAAAAGTTGTCATAATTAGAAGTTGACCTTATACGAATTTGTCATTTTACGAATTTGACATTGTAAGAAGTTGTCGTTTTAAGAAGTGGACATTTTAAGAAGTTGTCATTTTAAGAAGTGGACGTTTTGCGTCCGGTTGTCATTTTAGGAAGTTGTCATTATGAGCTGAAACGGTTTATTCGTATTCGCCTGCAGTTCATACCGGGGGTGGTAGATTTTCGGCGGGTTGGATATAGTTTATGTCTTTATGATATTCAAATACTAATTGAAGTTGAAGAAAACCAAATCCATACTAATATTATAAATGCGAAAGTAACTCTGTCTGTCTGTCTGTCTGTCTGTCTGTCTCTCTGTCTGTCTGTCTGTCTGTCTGTCTGTCTGTCTGTCTGTCTGTCTGTCTGTCTGTCTGTATGTTACGCTTTCACGCCTCAACCACTGAATCGATTTTGATGAAATTTGGTATAGGGGTAGAGTAGACCATGAGAAAGGACATAGGCTATGTTTGGTCGCGATAACCGACATCCACGCGGGCGGAGCCGCGGGCAAAAGCTAGTAATTCATATGTCAGAACAAGAAGCTTTAAATAATCAAACTCGTTAAATATAAGAAGCTTGACTGCGCGAATTTCTAATTATTCGAGAAGAGCCAATTGAGCCAAAATTGTGCTCTCAATTAACTGAGGTTTAAAAAGCTCTTCAAAATTTTATTAGCTTTGGATATCCGCCATATTTGTCCATTTAATATAAACCTTCCGCAGAAAAATATTTATGTGACAGTGAAGACTGTACCAAATTCAAAAATTTGGGTGGTTTAGATAAAGGAAGTGGACAAACTAACAGACAAGACAAAGTGACGGCTAGAATACAACTGGAAATTGCCACATAAATAAGTATAACATTACGAACTTACGAAATTGAGTTTGTCCATCTTGTGATCAATCATTGGGGAAAATATAATCACAAACACTTACTAATATTAACAAGAAAGTTTCCTATTTTGTAACGAAGATAACTACCCATTGAGATTTACAGTAAAAATGAAGGTGCTCTCTAAATGCGCTTAAATTTCTGAACAGACGCTCTCAAGGGTCTTCAAATAACTTTCCTGTCCCTACAATGTGAAGGTTGAAAAAAGGAAACGTGCCCTGACCTTGAAAGCAGTACTATTTTAATTCTTAACTGAAGAGCCCCCAAGGATTGGAATTTATTTAGAACTAGCCGTTGCTCACTGCTATGTTCACGTGAAACAATTCTTGCGCAATTTTCTTTGTTTCTCCGTGAAAACTATTAGTGGAATTAAAACAAACGCGAAATGTAATTTCCGAAGTCGTACTCAAGTTATGGCGTGGTCAAAGGATAACAAGGATTCCTTTTTATATAAACCTGGATATAAAAGTATTTTCATTTATAGCAATATATAATTGCAATTCGCTATCTGCTCAAACTACTTGCTTTTAAACGTATTGCGTGGATTTTCACTGCAGGCGCCATTTGACTAAGCGATGCAATTATACTCCTACCGTTCTACAATAACATACCGTAGGAAGCATGCAGCCGGCTTCAACGTTGTACATTATAGACTAGTATGTACACAAAAGGTTATTAGTTATTTCTAGATAATATAGTATTTCTGAGAACATACTTAATTGGACCTTTTTCTTAGATAGGTCTTTATTGCACACTTGGTAGCTGGAGAATAAATACGGGAAAATGTTTACGAGTGGACCACGGGTTCCAAAACTTTGAACTGGAACTAGTGAGCTGTCATGGTGATGACTGTTGGATGATCCAGGTGTATAGTAAGCCCTATCACCTTCGGGAATCAAGTCTACCTGTTGCACCAGCTCTAACAGGGCTCTAAGTCAACTAAATTATCCTCAATTGAATGGAATAGAAAATAGATCATGGACTCCAGGGATACAATCGTGAACAATGTTGGGGTGATGATAGATGGAACATGAATGAATTTAATAAAAGAAGAGAATGTTAATACCGTGGTTAAGATACAAATATAATTTATTGTGCGATTGCATATCTGTGTACCATACATGCTCCCACAAGAGAAATATGCAGGGATAATAAAGTTCCTATAAAGATAAAGCAGGTACCAAGAGATGAATACAGTATTCATGTTTAATACTAAAGAAGTTAGTATCTAATATGCATAATCACTTAAAGTAATGTTACGTGATAAAGACCTGAATATCTAAGTACTAAAACTATTCGCTGTAAGACCACAGCGGATTTGAATGAAATATGAAATGAAGAAAGCTTATATCATCATAACTTTTTGTAATGAAAAGAAAATAAATCACTTAACAAATCATTTTCATCTTTCTACTACCATAAATACGAAAGTTTCAATAGCTAGATAGATGGATGTTTGTTACTTATACATATATCTATAGTTTGAATGGATTTGAACGAAAATTTGGCAGAGATAGATTATAGTCTGGAAGCACAGATACTATTTCTCAATCCCGCCTATAGGCTCCCGTGAGTCGCGGGGATACGGCTAGTAGATATTGTACATGACGGATCCGCGGGTAACAGTTTTTATATTCAGCGGGTTCAGTATTTATAACCTGCATTTTATGGTGTACTTACTGCATTAAAAATAAGTCACAATATTTTTTTCTATTTGAACTTCAAGTGTAATCTAAAAAGTTCCACCCATTAAATGAAATAAGAGTTTCAGATTACTTCTTTGTAACTTTTTTAACTTTTCTCGGCCTTCCTAAAACTGATTGTAACTTTCTGGCCTTCATGGTCCTGTGTGAGTAATTTGTTTTTATTTATAGAGTCTAAGTTTGTCCTGTGAATCGACAACATAACTCATGTTGAAAAGAAGATTGCTGAGCGAAAATGTGTGATGGCATTCTGGTATTTGCAAGGATCACGATATTAGAATGTCTATGACGCATCTGTGGTGATGGAAAAACACACATATAAATTATGAAAGTTATTTTCTCTTTCTGTTAAGCGTGTCTAGTGAATAAAACGAAAATTTCACTTCTATTTGCTATCATTTTCATACTTTTTTTTGTAAAATTCATACAATCTTTCTGCATATTCTACCGTGATAATTGACATAGCAGTAAGCTTAGGTATAGTTTTATTTGAATCTTGTATCTTTGAAAAAAGAAACAGAAATATATACCTAAATACTCGTGATTTTTTTAAACGTACAGTCAGAGTTATAGTACAAATTTAAATTTGTTGTAAACATACACGTGTTTATGGTTTCAAATATCCACTGTTCCACTTTCAATTGATGTCAGATATTCCGTGGTCGCGAAGAGCCGAGCCGTGGACGTGTCTCCTCCCGTTTCGAATTACATGCTTTTAATAATTGATGTAGGTACTTTATGTGTTCGAATTTCAAACTCATTTTTATTTATGTATGTACCTTAACTTTTTTTAAAGAGACATCTGACGTAAGCGGACGACAGAAAACACTTTTTACAGTCTCCACGGGTGATGCCGACAATTTGATATTTATAGAATAGTAAAGATAGAACTTTCTCGTTTCAATGTCAGAGAGTATTTTGAGATACTAAACAGATCGAAGTTTGTAAAACTAACAAAACAGTCATAATTTTCAAATTAATTGATTAATAAATGTTAACTAACTTTCCTTCTTTATGACGGCTTTTATTTCGTCTTACCTATATTTTTTTTACTTCCGAGTACTAACTCAAATTTTCTCTAGGTAGGTAGGTAGTAGGCAGAGTTGCACACAACACCTAAATTTTACAAATTTTAGTTACAGGCACAATTTCTTAACAAAAAATCAAATACGATGGCCGACCCATGCATCAAACAATAAAGTTAAAACAAAACAAAAAAATAAAGCTAGGCAAATTTGGCCGAATAGACGTATACACCACACCACTGCCTACTCTTTGGAAAATATACAGGTGTATAATATTTTACCATTTTCGAAAAAGTGAATAGTAAAATTATTGCGTAATTTAATTATTTTACTGGAAAATGCAGCCTAAACAGCCTTAGCTTTAGTGATCTTTTTTTTAAATTTCGGCTTGAATATAAAAGTTTTAATTTTCAGGTCCTTAATCAAATAGCCTTCTTAAATATGCCGTTTCAAGACGTAAAACGCCAAATGAGTCGTAACAGCTGTATTAAAACTTTATTCCGGGCTGTTTTCATCAAGTGATACTCTTGGAGTTCAATAATAATAATAAAATCAGCCTTGTAGCAAAATACAAAGTAAACAGTACATACAAGATTAGCTATTTATTTGTTGAAGTAGGTTGTATAACTTTTTAATAACCTAAATTAATCTACCTAGAATATCTGTGCGCTATACGATGGAGAAAAGAAAAGATAAAATTATGTTTGTAATTTTTAAATTTTACACGGCAAAAACCATTTTTGGAACTCGAGAGGCGTCAAAGCTTGGCTCCAATATTAACCATATTTGAATTATTGACCCCATTTTCGTGTTAATTTATTCCTAATATTCTTATATTTCCAGAACTTACAATATTTTAATGATTGTCTATCATGATTCATGAGCGTCAGTCAACGAATTAATTAACCTAATTTATTATAACACTATGTGCACCTGTGTGTCACGCATGTTTTCCATTTGTTAAGCTGTTAGGGTTGTTAACCACGTAATTGTATATACTTTAATGAACTCACGCCTTTCAGTCCCAGGGGACAACAACCCTTCATCTGTTTCTATGCTTACACACCTCATATACTTTCTCTATCAGTATTAAACCTTCATACAGGTGAACTGTACTTACATTGTTTTTTGGTGCTTATGACCTCTTCATTTTAGGTCATATATACGTAACTCAATAGAAATAGAATAGATAATGCCGATATAACTTTTACAGCAATGAAATGTTCTTAGTTAGATTCAGCACATTTTGTCACGCATTGGAGAAACCAGTGATTACCATGTTTCCACTTGCTGTGATCCTGGCATAAACCTTTCTGTTTTTCTACTTTTATAATCATTTATGAAATTGAATTTCTTTCATACCCGCCAGGTGCACTTGGCCTTTTCTCAAAATGAGCTCGATTTGATTGACATACGTACGACCGGGTCCATCCTTAGCGGGTTACCCATTCACCCTCGCCTCATAAATCTGTCTAATCATTTTAAAATATGAATATAAATATGGCCACCCTGTGTATCTTGTGTACATCGTACCGGACATAATGTAACTTTTTATTCACATCCGTAGCTGCCGCTTTCTTCCGGCCGTGACACCCCAGTTGCGATCTGTGCCTGCTATGCAATTAATGTGATTGTTCAATTATACACGTAGTAAAATATAGGCTATCGGTTTTATAAGCTTCTGACCCCCATATTGTGTTTACAACGGCAGCCTTTACAAGCTTTTCATAAATTACTGCTTTGGTAAGGGAAGATTGCTATACTCAAATGTGATTTATAGCAGGTACCTAATTTATGAAGCTGCTTGTTGATATGTTGCTAAGCTGACTATTGTTTTCTCACTCAAAAATGGGTTAGGGTTAGTTATTTACGAAATTAATTTCCGACTATTAAAAATAATCTTTAGGCTTTATTGTTTTTCTGGATTGGGGTTTATCTGATCTAGTAATAATAATGCAATCTGCAAATAAGGTTAACAATATAGATTCTGAAGGAAGGTGATCAAAGTTTTATATTATTTTCTTAATATATCTTCGCAAGAGAACAAATCTATAATAGTTAGCAGAACACAATTTTTGATCGATGGTAATGGATGCGGAAGATGGAGGAGCGGGCACTATCAATGAAAACGTTCTATCTATAGCCTTTAGATTCGAGACCTCTAAGTGAGTCTTTTCTGAAGTCCAAGACTCATTCATCAAAAGAAAATATTCCCCTAAATGGTAACTTAGCATCAAGTACGGGATTCAAAATTCCACACACGTAGGTACCTTTCGAAATTTCAAAAGGAGATGTTTCGCTTTCAATTCGATAAAATTGTTACTAAACGAATGCATTTGGAATGGAATAGCTTTTATAAAGTTTTGATACAGTTGTGAAATAGTACCTAACTGGTGGAGCTGTCAACGGATTGTCGTTAAACAAACTTCTGTTCGCTGATTAGTTTCTGCAAGTTAAACGAGGGAATCATGAGCCGAGAGGCGTTGAATCTATCAGGCGATATCTAATTCTATCTTGTTTGATTTGTTGATAATAGTCGCGTCTCTCATCTCTGAGTATACCAGATAAGAAGCTTGTATTAAGAAGATAAGGACTGTTTTGGATAGAGTTGAGAATAATCTATATATATAAAAATCAATTGCTGTTCGTTAGTCTCGCTAAAACTCGAGAACAGCTGAACGGATTTATCTTATCTTGGTCTTAAAATGTTCGTGGAGGTCTAGGGAAGGTTTAAAAGGTGAGAAAAATTCGAATAATTGCTGGGAACCGACATCCGCGCGGGCGGAGCCGCGGGCAAAAGCTAGTATGAAAATAAAGTTATTTAAGTAAGTATTTGCGATAGGATTATTCAAGATGATGTATAAGTTGAAGGTGACTTAAAATGGGTAGTGAGGCTAGTAAAAATTCAGGTCAGATCAATTCTCGTTTAATATCAAAATGGGTTAAAGGTTTGGTTCCCGGTGGAGCACAATAGGGCCAGCCCATCTCTTTCTTTGAGTGTCGTAAAAAGCGACTAACTAAATAAACAGCCCAGAACTAAGTGCTTGCCCCTATTACGTGGGACCGAAACTCATAGTTGGCGAAACCTGGGTGTTAATACACCTCTGGCTACCCCTTCAGGGATTTTCAGGGTGAGCATATATGTATGTATGTTTATCAAAACGGGCACTTGTATAACAACTTGTATAAAGTCATATAGTGCTACCAATAAATTTGGTACTATTAGTTGAGACTAATGAGACTTTTATTATGAGTAATAAAAGTCTGCGCTGTAAGTTTGAGTGGTTGCATTAAAAAAATGATAACTTGTGAATAGACATAACTTTTTCTATACTTTTTTATTTTTTATTCCGTTAATAATAAGCTTAATTAACTACCAATGGAAAATAGATACATTTGATTATGTAGAGTGTAGTTACACGCGATGTTGCTATTTATAAATGCTTTTTTTTTCAATGACACCATGATAATGTGCTTTTAAAAAGAAACAGTTATGTTGTCTTTGACCATTCTGACGCAATTGAAATAGAATTGGGTCGCGTCGCGTCTGTGTGTTTTGTTGATTGTCTAATATTGAGTTATACATTAGTAAATGTTTATTGTTTATCTATACAGCTAGTTCTTTTACCTATCGTTTGAAAAATCTTTTTTATAAAAATATTTCAGTGACGTAACTAGATAACTGTAAAACAAAAATTTATCAAATATTTTCTCATCTAATTTTTTAGAGAGGTTTTTTGGTTAGGAATGGATCGCTTCGAGAAGTTTTAATTAAAAACATTCATCACATCAGTGAGATACAGTTACCTATAATTTTTAGTACATTTCAACCTTAGATAAGACCTAGAGCAAGAGCTACATAGGCCTAAATCTAGTATGAGTAATACGTAGATTACGGCCACAAGATTATGGTATCCAACTTATGCTCGCGGCTCCGCCTGCGTAGATGTCGGTTATAGCGACCAAACATAGCCTATGTCCTTTCTCAAGGTCTAAGCTATCCCTATACCAAATTTCATCAAAATCGGTTCAGTGGTTTAGGCGTGAAAGTGTAACATACAGACAAACAGACATAGTTACTTTCGCATTTCTAATACTAGCTTTTGCCCGCGGCTCCGCCCGCGTGGATGTCAGTTATCGCGACCAAACATAGCCTATTTCCTTTCTCATGGTCTAATCTACCCCTATACCAAAATTCATCAAAATCGGTTCAGTGGTTTAGTCGTGAAAGCGTAACATACAGACAGACAGACAGACAGACAGACAGACAGACAGACAGACAGACAGACAGACAGACAGACAGACAGACAGACAGAGTTACTTTCGCATTTATAATATTAGTATGGAAGTATGGATTTTTACAGTGATTGTCTTACATGACTAAGTACCTGTATAAGAGTTACTAGTTGATCTTAGATACTTGTAATCTTTTAAATCTTCTCTACAAATATGCTTCTAAATCTGTATGTTCAGATTAGGTAAGTTTTATGCCTCAAGGCTGAGTAAACACAGCCATTAGGAAAATATTGCGTAGGTAAGTGCTTAAAGAAGCTAAGAATATTAGTTTACCTTAGAAAAGTAAGACTTGCGTTCACTAAAGAGCTAAATGATAAAGTACCTATTGTGTCTAGTGAGCAATATGGAATTAATGGCAGGTATTTTCCTTTTTAGCGTTGCATTACCTTCAAATAACCTTCCTATTATATCTTCGTAAGCATAATTGCATTTATAACCATTGGTAATATCTGCTAATATCTAGTTTTGCATAATGTCAGTTGAAGTTCAGAAATGGCGGCAATTGATCTGTACACAACAACAGCATTGATTTTGACAGCATGAATTGGGCATAACGTGCAGCAAGTGCGTGAGTGTAGCTAGCTTCTTGTATATTAGATAGGTATAGTCACGTTACCTTTGGTACGGGCAGATATATCACTATTCCATACGTCTTGGCATACGTCTTTTGCTTCTTCTGCTATCATGGTTTCTATTAGGTATATGCATACTGGTGAGTGTAATCTTAATCTAGTCTTACCTTAATACTAAAACGACCTCGATACAATTGACATAGTCTATGTCAAACTTTACCAAATTACCTATTTTCATGCCATCATTGCAACGATGTTGAAATGTGTTAAATATTATTTTTACGCGTGAATTGAATCGTTCTATTTACTATTAAAACACTTGTGATTCCAGAAACATACGGACGTCATTTTTAGATTTCCACAATTTGTCTTCGTTGTCCACTTGCCAAATGTTGGCATGTTAATGATCGCGACCGAAAGATACGCCTCAAAAATAAACTTTGTCTGTACACTGTACGTGACCACCTGTGATGACATAATGATATATTATTTAGTTCACCAGGTCTAGAACGAATGAATGAGTTAAGACTGATCTGAACTTAATTTCGTTCGTTTTTGTTCTGTTTTCATTGTTATTCCGAAATAATCCTAACCGGTGAGCGTAATGTATGAAAATAGAAGGAGCGAAAGGTATTATACCAGGTTCGTAGTTATTGAAAGTATCTGCGGTAGGTTTACCATGGCACACACCAATGAATTTTCTATGCTTTTCGAAGTTATGTGTGTATTTATCGCAGGTTTATAAGTGCCCGATCAATGGCAATAGGCTCGCCACCTATTACATTGGGACCTAAACATAAACTGGAGAAATGTGGGTGCTAGCACCTCTGCCTACCCCTTCGGGGAATATAGGCGTGAGTTTATGATGATGATGAGTTATTGAATCATTTAGTCATAGAGGCCTGCAAGCAACATGTACAAAAATAATAGATGCAACCATTCCCACAAGGTTACCTGTCATGTCATACATATTCTGAAAAGTATAGATTAGCTAACATCATGTAGGTAATGTACTAAATATATCTACGGTCTACCAAGAATTTCCTTGAATAAAACCTACACAAGCTAGAAGATAACAATTATAGTTTGTATTTTTATGTTAATTGCGTTGTGTCGCCATGACACTTAGACAACTTGCTAGAAAAAACCGTTGGAATGCAAAAACTTCCGTCAACGTCGAAAAAAAGCAAAGCTAGAACTCTATTGATTATTTTTCAGAATACGCAACAAAAGAAAAATGTTAAGAATATATTACTTAATGCACAAAATAATAGATAATAGTACTGACTGATTTTTTGAAACAATCACGCATCGACAATTTTGTTTGTTTTGTTATGGATGTATTCTACCTATAAAAAATTCACAAATTGTCATCTACCTACTGTTGCTGGCAGTGCTCAAAGCTTTTTTTTAAATGACCACTTTATGATTTGGCAACCACCGCGTCGGACAGATTACAGAATATTTTTATGCGAAATTCTTGAACGAACTAGTGGTTAATCTATTTACAGCTTAAATGAGAGATTGAACGGGAATGTTAATGCTATTTAAAAACTGGTCTTAAGCAGGCGCCCTACGAAGATTCAATTATATAAAATACATTTTTCGCAATGTAGTTTATCTATTCAGTCGTTACTAAAAATTAAACCTAGGACTACGTTTAGGTTTAATTTATTCCCACGAGGTATGAAGTACAGTCAGCGTCATAAATATCTTGACGATGAAGTCTCAAAATGATCTTAAAATTCTCGTATTACGAGAAAATCAAACTGTTTTATTGATTTAAATGGTATTATTGTCCAAACTAAAGGTGGTTTACCAAATATCAAAACAATCAGTCAACTTGAAGGGGGTAAAAAACTATATCAAGATCATTTTGAGTATGTACTTTGTACGTCAACATCTTTCTGATACTGACTGTACCTATACGAAGAATGTTTGCCAGATTTTTTTAATAAAAAACATCTTTATTTTATTACGTAACGTTGGAAGTGTTGTACAAACAACAGTAGGTAAGTACATACTATGAAAACAGGACTGTTTATAATCTATGAACGCTATCATGACGATAGCAAATTTTAAGATATATTTACATAAAAAAGTCCTTGATAAATAATTAGAACACTAATTTATAAGTGGGTGTTAAAGGACGTATGTACACACCATGAAAGTAAGCCGCTATCTCATTGCAAATGATACAGGTTTATTAAACCTGTTAATTTTTCCAAATGACCGACAATAAAGACCAAGGCAGACAAGTAAACTGGTGGTTTTAATACTTTTAATATCGTCATACCTTACTAAGAACGTATCGCCGCTTTCTTTGCGTTAATAAATTAAACCTTGGATGTTTTATAAAGCACCAAAGGCACTTGCAAATTGGATGCCATTTAGATTATTGAGAAGTGAATCTATTACTGAAATCTATATCTGTACTTTGGAAATATTAATATCATGAATGAGATAATCTACTAACAAGATAGTCGAAGTTAATAGATAGGACACATAGCATTTCCTTTGAGAACGCTCTCATTCGTAGCCTAGTGGTATGGGTAATGGACTGCTGAGGCTAGGGCTCGGGTTCCATCCCAGGTTTACCATGGCACACACCAATGACTTTTCGATGCTTTTCGAAGTTATGTGTGTATTTATCGCAGGTTTATAAGTGCCCGGGTAATGGCAATAGGCTCGCCACCTATTACATTGGGACCTAAACATAAACTGGCGAAATGTGGGTGCTAGCACCTTTGCCTATCCCTTCGGGAAATACAGGTGTGAGTTTATGTTATATATGTCATAACAATCTAATAGGCCAAATTGATCAATTGTTGCCTTGTTCAAATAGGTTGCTCCAAAGGATGTTTCATCTGTGGACGGATTCCTTTGTCAAAGGCATTTTATCGAAATATATGACTTTTTTATGTAATATGATGTCAATTGTTAGAAGTATTGGAGTTCATACATGTATAAAAATATCTACCGAATGTCGATTTCAATACAATAATTTCCTCATAACCGACGTCAAAAACATTAATTTTATTTTCCCTTATATACTTAAGTCCATATATTGATGGTCTTTTCTTTGAATGTTATGTTTATATGGAATACTTTTTTATCTAAATATTATCAACCGCACTGTATAAAATAACTAGGTAAGCATAACACACCTTCACTGACTTACAATTTTCATACCATTAATTTTACGTACCTACTTTCATGATTTTCTGTCACACTCAATATTTACTTATCCTTCAAAAACGTATGTAACTCTGTGGTTTGTCAAAATAAAAAAAAATTGTACCTTAGCCTTGGATTTCATTAAGAAAAAGCACGCGATACACAATGTTGTGATATTTTTATCTATGGTACCTTTGACATGTCAACATTGCCTTCATTGCGATCATGCGATTGTCTGCGTTTAGATCCGGAATTGCGTTCGTTGCTAAAAATGATGTGTTTTTCGTCACGAGTTCACGACTCTCGTTTCATATCATCCACGTCTGCTTCAACATTCACCCACCAATAAAAATTTTGTACTCAAACCAACACTGTTATTTGCTTGTGTTGTATTTTATTGGGAAATTGTTTTTTGTCTTTTTTCGTTATCTTTCACCGTGCATACTGCTGACTCTAAGTCATTCTTTATCAGGGTTAGAGATACAGTACAAAGTTTAACTTCTTAAAAATAAAATAAAATATTACATTGTGTAGTATCTAAGCAGGAGGTCTGTAATACTGTTTAGTTGATGTGCTCCCTGCTGGCAACACTTGAATGAATTCAGTGTAGTGCGCTGAATATGTTTTTAACTGACTTAAAAGAGTCGTACGTCGATTTCTCTGATATATCTAGGTCGATTTACTTACTTGATTCTTTTTTGATCAAACAATACAATTCTAATATCTGGATTAAATATAGTGCGTTCATTGAAAATAAGCCATTAAAAAGCAAAATTTAAGTCTAAAGAGTCTAAAATTACTTTTTGGAGCCAAAGTAGGTTTTATATCATACTAGTTTTTGCCCGCGGCTCCGCCCGCGTGGATGTCGTTTCCCGGCGATTATTCGATTTTTTCTCGCCGAGTTATGCGCTTACCAACACATTTAGCGATTCATTTTTATATTATAGATTTGGAGTAGAACTGTGACATACTCTATGCTTTATAATACCGAAGTTTTGCAACGGCGACAATGCCTTAACAATCAATTATTCAAATCGCTGATTCGCCGACTCAACGATCGATTCATTGAAGAAGGTTATGCCGAATTAATAAAATAGCAGCTACACAATTAAAATGCCCGCATCAGTGGTTTATATCGTGTCATTGTCGCACAGGTTCACAATAGTGTCAAGGTTGAACAAATTGGTAAGGTTTGTTTACGACTGCTATTTAGTAAATCGCGTTTAAGACCTGTCTCGGTGTATGGAAGGATTTCTTGTTTTATTTATGAAGTTTCGAGTTCTTCAATAAAACGAATGGTGCCTAAGGGATAATATTATTCCGTAAAACCACGTAGTGGAACAAGAAATAAAACTTTAGAAGGAAGTCTCGTTCGTATGTATGGAAGCTAGTGTCCCTATACGTGCTCATATTATGACCAATCACGTGAAACAAAACAGTGATGTGATTGGGTATTCTAATTTTAAAATGAGAACAAGCCTAGTGGTATGGTTAATGGACTGCTGAGACGAGGTCTCGGGTTCGATCCCAGGTTTACCATGGCAATGACTTTTCGATGGTTTTCGAAGTTATGTGTGTATTTATCGCAGGTTTATAAGTGCCCGGTTAATGGCAATAGGCTCGCCACCTATTACATTGGGATCTAAACATAAACTGGCGAAATATGGGTGCTAGCACCTCTGCCTACCCCTTCGGGGAATATAGGCGTGAGTATATGTTATGTTATGTTATGTAACAAGCTTGAAAGTAATTGTCAGTTAAGTTAGCCAATCACGTTATGGACCACTGGATTTTGCCCGCAGCTCCGCCCTTGTGGATGTCGGTTATCGCGACCAAACATAGCTTATGTGTCAATCCAGGGTATCAGCTAATTTCATTCCAAATTTTATAAAAATTGCTCCAGCCGTTTAGACGTGAAAGAGTAACAAACATACATCCATTCATCCATACCATCCTTACAAACTTTCGCGTTTATAATATTAGTAGGATATTGAACGTCTTCGCAGAATTTGGCACAGTAGTCATAGCAGTAGGTTATTTGTTCGGAATTTTATGTTCTGTGGTTTTTATCAGTATGTTGTGTTACTACATGCTGCTAAAACAAAACCTAGAAAAAAGATTGGAGTTATTGAACTGACTTTGTTCAAAAAAGGGCTAATTTAAGTTGACCTATATTTTCTCGTTAATATTACTTTAATAGGTATAGCGTGCCATTTAACAGTGATTTTATCTCACAACGATCTCAATATTTCCAAGATATTACGCCTATAGATTTATTGAATCATATAAGTGTTTACTAAAACATTTATTTTGTCCTCTATTTTTTTAAATCGTTTCCTGGTAGGATAAATAAAGAATCTTACAATGATAATTGCTTAACGTAGTTGCTAAAGCTAATGATAATGTAAAATTTATGGGATTAGAAAATAGTAGTTTTGTGATCGACAGACCTCGGGATTTGACGGCTGCCCTCAAATCATAAAGTCTCTTAATCACCAATTTTCTATAGATAGAACTAATTTGCATAGAAATACATCAAATTAGCTAATACTATTGTTATTTCTCACAATAACTTAAGTTAGTGAGTTATTTAGTAATGGTGAAAATAGTATTCTGAGTGGTATTCTGTAGCAGTTGTAGCTGATTCCATTGACAATATCGACACAATCGTAATGGTTGTGGCAAATATCATGTGAAAATGTTGCTTGTATTTATTTACTGATTTACACGAAATGCCACTCAGTGTCCTCGCGATGTTTTTTTCCGAAAAGAAATATATTTCTTACGCCATTTATGGACAACTGATACAGCACTTAAGTGAACAATTTTATTTGGCACATTCGTATCAATACTTCAATAGGTCAAGATCGAAAAACTGGGCAATGTATGCTCGTGCCTCAGACCCACTTCAATAAAAAAAAAACTTTATTTTCGCTTACTGCAAATCATCTGAATTGATAAACAAACACATCACGATCTCTCCATCACAGGATTTTATTATAAAAGAATTTCGTCGTCATTATTATGTACAAAGTTTGAAATGCGAAATTAAATAATCAATGGCATATATTGCAAGTGTTTACCCCTCACCCCATTTAGTGCAAATAGCGCTAATATTGATGTGTTGATTAGTATTTAGCATATTACTTAGTGAACCAAGGCTCTACAAGACTGCCAACAAATCAATAGTCACGCTTTGATTGTCCGTCCGTCCGTAAAATAAGAAAAATAACTATATCGTGGGTCAAATCTCTTCTTTATGGCTGCACATTTCTTTTATACTGAGTTTCCATAATGCTATACAAGCAGTTTTTGAGAGAATCAGCTTATGCAATAATGGTTTTTGGCCAAATAGTCTGTGCTTACATGGCCCATTTTATGTATTAGTACAATGTATGTTTATTCGTTTTCTAGAACCATGAGTGAGGTATGCTTGGTGTAAATAGCGCTGTGTAAAATATTCTAGAATATTTAGTCAATACTGTCCCGCCGCTCCTGTTCTACGGATAAGAAGTAGCCTAATTGTGTTATTATTTATTGCATAGTTACCATAATCTATCCTTGTACCAACTTTCAGGCGCACCCGTTCAGCCGTTTGAGCGTGATTAAGTAACGGACATCCTATCATCTTTATTATCAATAGGTACTAGCACAGATAATACCTGTACTTAATATACTTCTATAGTATAACTCATTGAACTCCTAAAATGTCCGTCTCCAATATTGTAGTATTTACAACAATTGAAAACTTGTGGCGGACATTTATTACTTAGCCAGCTGCCTTCCTTGCTCGAGGAAGTTCATAGCAATGCGATTGCTCACGACTTCGTCTGTCTTTCATTCCAATCCACGACATTATTTTAAGGCCTTTAGAACTATTATCATAATAACATTATGCCATGTTACTATCTATTGACGTCTAAAGTTTCTAAAATAATACATATTTAAATTATTCTGTTGTTCTCTTAAAATAATAATTAGAAACTGTCAATAATTTAGACAATGAAGTGTACAAAATCGGTTTGAAAATTTGCATTTTACTTGTCAACAAATAACTGAATAACTTAGCTTGTTGTTCAGGAGTTTTTTCAATTGTATTATTGGTTGTTATAGGATATTGTGCCGCTTTATGGGTTCATTCTCAGTAATTCTGTACTGTATTTCTGTACACAGAAGTAATAAGATATTATCGAATGCAAAATTCTGTACATAATACAGTCCCGGGTCCTTTAAGCGGGGCGTGAAACGGCATCTAATGAGGCCGCCAAGCTGAGTGCCACCACTGTTAACATGGTACATGTTTGCGATGGTGACCCTCTCTCCGAGACTTTGCCTTTAGCTTAACATCAGGCAAGGTGAATTCACTCAGTCGTAGTTATAATTTTATTCGTAGCAGGAGTCCTGAGAACCACAAACCTTCACGATCTTTAAGAAGGACATGCAACTTTTTACGTTGTGTATACAGATATAATGGGAACCAAAACCTCATTACTTCCATGTACAGAACTACAGCCCAGAACTAGTTTTTCGGTCCCAGGGGCGACCCTATTGCCGTCTAGTGGGCCCTTTGTCTTGGGCTGTATGTTTACTGTCCTATCCCTTAGTCGCCTTTTACGACACACACAGGAAGAGCTGGAGTGGTCCTATTCTACTTCACAGGGAACCAACACGGCAGATGAGATGGGATGTAATCGTATTAATCATTTGCGAATACTTATAGTCTCCTGTGAACGAAACTAGCCAGTGAATCGGTAATCCGCAGACAGATTACTGCCAATTATCTGTATTCGTATTTATTTACTCGTGAAACATGATTAATAAATGTGATTGATTGAATGAATTCGGCGGCGGCGTGCGTGGGCACGCCTTCCCATTCCGGGAGCGAGTCCGGGACACCCTTGTCCCCCCTCTTGAGGAGGGCCAGACCGTATGGGATGGCCCTGGGTCAGCCGGAGTGCGAGGGATATGTCGAAAACAACCTCACCTCCGGCCTAGCACAACGGCCCTCAGTCGGCGTGCGGTTTTAGTCGGTTCGAGTCCGACATAACCTTCCATTCCGGCTCCAACAGGGGAGGTATCCGTGGGGATTTCCGCAAGAAAAAAAATGATAATAATAAATTACTGTTTTCCTACTTGGAATATGGTAAATTGTATTTTTCATATTGGATACCCACGCCTGTATTTCTACAAAGCAGTAAGCAGAGGTCTGTACCCACATTTCATCAAGTATCTATGTTTTCGGTTGCACGTAATAATGGCAAGACCCGTTGTAGTCAATAGGCCGCTCATTGCCTACAACGGAACTGAATACAACTGGACACTTGATTGTAATTATGGATTTGCAAGAAAGGCAACACTAGTGTACATTTTTAGCTTCTCATTAGGTGGGCACTGTGCCTCTGACAGGATTATTATCGTGTTGTCTAAATCAGATATGATTTTAGAAACAGATTAAAGATTTCACATCTATTTTTGCTGAGAAACTGCAAACACTAAAATGACTTATGTCAAGGCAAATTTTGTAATAAAAATTGTGAAAGATTTCAGTAATGTACCTCGTTGCAATTACTTAAAATTTACTGAGTCAGGCAATCTTATAAGACTAACCAGTGACGAAGGAAATTAAAAGAGTTCATATTTAAAAGTTAATATATATGATATGATAATGAAAATAAATCATCAACGCTTAAAAATGTTACCGAAAAATGGCGGACAGAGGCCTGTGACATTTAGCGAATACTTGCATAACTTCGAATCATTTTACCCGCACAAAATTTAACGGTCCGTTTGCTTTTCGAATCGCGTGCGTATACACTTAAAAAATCAACTACTGTACATTGTAACTTTGTTAAAATTTCTATAAATAAATAGCGGGGTAAATAGTACAAAATCGCACTTTATTAGAAAACCAAAGTAAAATGTAGGTAGATAGATTGCTAATGAACTTGAAAGTAGATAATAACAACATCAAAACATTAAAAAAATCATAAAATTATAGTCACGGACCCCTTCTAACCTTATCCATCCGAGACAAATGAAGTAATAGGAGGGATTAAAAGAAAAATAGGTGCTTATAAACAACTGACATTTCAGTCAAAACTACTTTTATCTGATTTAGTCTAGTTTTGACTATTACTTACAGAGTTAATGTTACTTACGGGTTATTCCCGTGCGCTCCAAAAAATCTATTGTTCTCTAAAATTCATATTTTCATACATTGATTACCAGGAGCTCCACGGATGTTTTTATTAAAATAATAAACAAAGCCAAATTTACCAATTTCATTCCCTAGAGCTCCAAAATATTGTTTAGGTACTTTGACATATTATTCCCAGCAGCTCCAATACAAAAGTAAATTCTTCAATATAAAAATCGTTCCCACCAGCTCCAAAAAATTAAAAGTAACGTCGGCAAAACCCGAACGTAGTAAAGAACGAAATCTGTCAGTGCGGCGGTGCGCCCACGCAGCGTTGTCGCGTCACCCCCACCCCGCACCTTTCCTTGCAATCTAACATTGCCTAATGATGTGCAAACAGTGGTTTCGAACCTACCGATTTTTCGGTATTTCTACCGATATGGGCTCTGTTCTACCTAAATATCGAAATATAAAGTTTTTCTACGATTTCAGAGTATATTATGGAAATTCTCAATTGATACAGAGTGGCGCATTTTAAGAAATTGTGAATAAATCAAAACATTTCCTACTACTACTACTACTCTAGCAGGTATACTCTGCGCCGTATACGGATGGCCTCTTAGCCCTGCACGACTCCTGTGAACGAAAGGAGAGGGTGGGACTATTGGAAGAGCTCATCCGAACATTCACCATGGTAGAGACGGTAGAATACTGCCAAAAACGCAACATCTCTACGGCTCTGCAAAGGCTCGAGGGTATTCGTGACCTCAGGATTCCCAATAAAGGGGACCGCACGTCGCTGCAACCTATCGAGAGTATCTAGTAAGTACTTTGCGGAGCCATCCCAGAGATGTGAGCAGTATTCCACGCAGGAACGAATTTGGGTCTTGTATAGAAGACACCGCTGCTCCAGCGTGAAAAAGGTCTCACTCTGTTCAGGACTCCAAGTTTACGCGAGGCTGATTTGATGATGAGTTATGATTTGATGAATATGTTTATTTGCGTTGGTCTGGATATTTTCATACCTCGGAGATCACGTTAAGCCGTGGGCCCCGGTTGTAATACGGACATCTATGGTAGCTATTGCAGGTATTTTGAGCCCTAAAAAGTTCAATAACTGCAATACTTCAATATTGCCAAGAGGTTTTGGAGGGCCCGTTTCGTGGAAAATATCAAAGTGCAAACACGCAAGGTGAAGTAGTACAAGGAACACTAAACAACATAATTCTGTAAATTCACTCAATATGCACGATAACTTTACAACAGATGGGCCTTGTGTTTGTCTGCCACTTAAAGTATAAAAAATTTACTACATACATATAATCACACCTTTATCCCCGGAGAGCAGGGGTGGTTAGGCAGAGGTGAATTAATTCTCACATTTCACCTATTATTGGCTTCGGTCCCACGTAATAGGGGGTGAGCCTATTGCCGCATTTCGGGCACTATTGTTGACTCAAGTCATGCATCTGAGGCTGAAAAAATTAAATCCTCATACATTTAACTATAGAGCGTATTATTGGTAGATCTTGTAATGTCAGTTGAGTGTTATTTCAATCTGCTACTACCGATAATACAATATGGCTGCAATCTTATCGATTGCGTAAGTATCTAATAGTAAGATCCCAGAAATGATAACAGTATGCCAGGAGAAGCCAACCTATTTATTATTAGGTATTAAAGATACCGCTGCTCCTTTTATATAAAAGAGACCAAATGTGGGCAGAGAAACACTCAGTTCCGGTAAATTTTATCTGACCAAATAAATGCGGCCGCGTGGATATCAACTCCAGTACCTATCAATTTGGAAGTATCTACATCATCTGCTGTTACACAAGCTTGCCTATACAAGGAATACGAGTATATAGAAAAATGAGGCTATATGACCCCATCCCAGTCAATGCTGTATTTGCTCTCTTGCCCACTGCGCCTCTCTCCTCTACCTGTGTGTAAGGCAGCGAACAACGATGTCACTGTGGTCGATGGAATATATCATAAAACTGGAACTAACCACCATTGGCTCGTCAAAGCAGAGGACCAAGGCTCCGGGTTTTCTTGAAACTATTTTGTGTGATGCTTGATGTATTATAATGTATAACCGATTTCAAAAATGGAGGAGGTTCTCAATTCGTATTCATAATATTTTTTTTATGTATGTTCACCGATATTTCCGCAAATTATAGACGGATTTCAAGTTTTTTTTCTTTGTTGGATAGAGTTCACTTCGGAGGTGGTCCTATTTTCACCAGGTCAGGATCGGATGATGGGATCAAGGAGAAATCGAGGGTAACCACCGAAAATTGTATGCTCGTATGGTGCTTTTGTTACGTAATCATGTTTTGCTCAGGTATATGCTTTAGGGTGTCAACATTTGATGCTGTTGTGCTGATGATGAAGCTACCGAACTCCTTAACGGTTGCGTATGGTGTTTTTGTTACGTAATAATTTCTTACTCAGGTATATGCTTCAGGGTGTCAACATCTGATGCTGCTGTTCTGATGATGAAGCTACTGAACTTCTTAACGGTTAGGAGTTGGGAGACAGTACTGTCATTGGTCGATGGAAACTATTTAGTAGTATGTAGGGCTAACGTGTTGCTTGTGAGGTATGCTTGAATCAACATCTGATACTGCTGTGCTGATAGTGAAGCTACAGAACTCATTAACGATTAGGAGTTAGGGGACAGTACAGCAATTGGTCAATGGAAAATAGGTAGTAGTATGTAGGGCTAACGTGATACTTGTAAGGGTGGGTGCTACTTCTGAAAAAATCACGAAATTTCAGAGATATCGTAATAAAAATCTCAGTGAAACAGAGACAGTTCCTCAATTATTAAAAATAATAAGTATGCTTATAAATGGGGTTTATCTACTCCTGAGGTGGTCTTTTTTTATCGTGTTTATTTATCGTGCGCCGGAGCCAGAAGGAGAGGTTATGTTGAACTCGAACTGACTAAAACCATATGCTGACTAAGGGTCGTAGTGCTAGGCCGGAGGTGAGGTTGTTTTCGACATATCCCTTGCACCCTGGCTGGCCTAGGGCCATCCCTTACGGTCTGGCCCTCCACGGGAGAGGGGACAACGATGTCAACGACTCGCCCCCGGAATGGCTCCCCATTCCGGGGGCGAGTTGTTGACACCGTTGTCCTACGCGCGTTGCCACCGTGGCCTGCTTCTGCTGAGGTGAAGGGGACTCTCTAAATCCTGTTATTTTAAACATTTTTTCCTATTTCGTCGGTTCATTTTTTTTTAAATTATTTATAATTTGTTCAGTTCGTAAGTTGTAGAAACATGATTTAAGAATTTAGGAAGAAGGAAGAAGAATATTTAAACCATTATAACTGATGAACATGTTTAGTCCACATGATATTTTCTGAAGTTTACGCGAATGTCACTCATTGAAATAAAACCATGTCAAGCAAGTACTGCAAGACAACAAGCTCAAACCACCGCGCCTGAGTCACAGATCCCGAGAAAAACCAGCCACGGTCGAACGCCAGCCTGCTGTACTACCGTATGTACGAGGGGTCACTGACAAGATTGGCTACATCTTGAAGCGAGCTTCAATCAACACATACTACAAGCCGCCAACGAAGATAAGTCAATTTTTACCATCTGTCAAGTGCCAACTACCTCTACAAGATGCAGGGGTCTACAAAATAGACTGTGACTGTGGGCTCTCATATATTGGTCAAACCAAGCGAAGCATTGGCACTCGGGTCAAAGAACACATAGCTGACATAAAACACCAACGCTCAACAAAGTCAGCTGTATGTGAACACGCGCAAAAAGGCACCAACCATTACCTAAGGTTTGATAAACCACAGATACTCGCCAAAGAACACCGATATATTCCTAGAATGATCCGCGAGGCTATTGAAATTAAAAAACACCCAAATTTTAATAGAGAGGATGGATGGACCGTACCACCAGCTTGGGACCCAGTCATCCACTTAATCAAACCCAGTAAGCAGCAAAATCCAGCAAGACTTAACAACACAGTGAGCTCATTCTGCGTAAATACGAACACCAATAATTCACCATGATTCGGATATTTTGAGATAACTTATACTTCAAACTAGGTGACAACTACCATCGTGAGTCACACCGCGAAAATGGCTGCTGCAAAGCAGCCGAAACTTCGGGTTTAAAAGTAATAATAACAAATATATCGCGATAGAATCCGTAAAAAGTGGTTTTATTTCAATGTTTAGTCTAGCAATGTTTATCCACATACTTGATAATGATTTTGTCAGCAAAATATTGAATTTTTCAAAATCCTTCCGCAGTATTTGCCAAGCCTATAGAAGAAGTCTGTCTATTTTCGTAGTTTTCAGTAGTTTAGTCCTGTATACATTAGTCAGTCACTCAAAAAAGACTGTCTTCATAATATGTAATTGAAAAATACAGTGTGGAAGATTTCAAGAAAAAATTTGAAAACATCTTTGTTTCTTTTTTTTAAATAAAGGAATGTTTTCTTTGTGTAAAATTCATTATTTCCAGTATTTCGACTACTTCTGTTCCAGTTGGGATGAAAATCTTCCACCATAAATAATGATGAGTTTGAGCTATTCGAAACTTAACGCGCACGAAGTCGCGGGCAACAGCTAGTGACAAAATCTAATAATAGTAAAATAGAAATAAAAGCATTAACACTCACATTTCATTAAACAATATAATACGTAGTCAGTCCCACGTAATAGGGGGTGAGCATATTGCCATATTTCATGCACACTCGAGTCATGAATCTGAGGCTGAGTTAGCTGTATATTATATAATCTGTCTGATGTTAAACAGCCCAGTGATGTTATTATAACTTCAGTGCAAACATGCTTTCTCTGTAAAACCGCTTGAATACCAAATTCATACCTAACTCAAGACTGGGCTAATAGACACTACTTCCTGTTAACCTATTGACGTCCTATTATCGTATTATAGTATTAAATGTTTTTAATTCTGCTAACCGTACACTTTGTTTTGGAGCTGTTGGGAACACAGTATTTTTTTACTTAAAATATTATAATTTGGAGCTCCTGGGAATTGATGTATAGAGATAAGAAGTTTCGAACGAAAAAGCTTACATACGTTTTTGGAGCTCTTGAGAACGATATTATAAAATAATATTAATATTTAATTTTAGTCTTGGAGCGCTTGGGAGCAAAATCGTGGAGCGGACGGGAATAACCCTTACTTACAGAGGTACTCGAAAGTGTTATTGTACCCTAAAGCTAATGAAAAATTAAATAGCTTGCACAGCACTATTTTTCGATCAAACTGGTGTGGTAAGTTCTTTGTTTGTTTTTGAGATTGCGTAATCTGTATTTGTAATAGCTTATTCATTATTGTGTTGTGTTCACACAGGCTCTTAGCTCACAGCTATACTAAGTTACAGCCTTTACGGTTCCTACCAAAAATTCATTTACTTGCTAGGTGGATCTGAACGGAAGACAAAATCTTTTTTGTGCTTCGGGCCCAGATTTATCCACTCGCAGGTTAAGCTTGCTTGGACTACGAACACCTTGATGGGACTCCTTAAACTATACAATGCCATCTATTGTCACTATCGAGAGCGGAAACAGTTTTTCTACAATTTGCTCAATGCTAACAATACTAATTGGTAGAACTAATTGGGTTTTGTTCGATTCGAGCAGATAAGCTATTTTACCCCTTCAAGATATTATCAGTACAACCCGCCAGTCACAATAAATCACTTACGTCTGTAGAATAATCTAGATTAGGGAATGGAAAACTGCCTTTCTTTATACCTCCAAACTGAGAATAGACATTATTCGTTGTTTTCTTACCTCTACACCTACATCAGAGTGCCCGGTTACATTCAAAGCATGCATTTTGGAGCAGGCAGTCCACTCTTCCACAAGTGCATTATTTGACTTATATGGGAGACTGCGGTCGGACCCTTCAATCCCAACGAAAAATCAGAGGCTCGTCACTTAAAACGACAGTTTACTTGCTAGTAAGTGAGGGCACCAAAAATTTACCTTGACTGGGCACACTACAAATAAATGTGTGAACCTGCGCAGCTATTCCTTTAACTTTGTGTAGGTTAACATTATTTATTTACAAATATATTATACCGACAGTCTAGAAATCCTGAACGACAAATTGTTTTATAACCAAAACATTCAGTAATGGAGGCTTTCAACAACCTGTTAAATAAGCAACGATAAATTCGAGGAAACCTTGAGTCATTTGTGTGGCCTATGATTTTATGAACTTAATTATATACGATTTACTTCACGATGAAAGCAAGCTCCTAAAGTTTGCTTTTACGATAAAAATAGTTTGTTATTCGACAAGACCGTTGGGTAAACTGACCAATTAACTAAACGACCTAACCCTTTCTACGTATGCTAACCAATTTGTGGTGTGGGTGGAGTTTTGCAAATTTCGCTGTTTCGAAATTCAAATCGAGCTAGAATAAGTAAAGCGTACGACTGTCTATTCAACTGATTTCCAACGTCAGCAAAGAGGTCGAAATGGCTGCGTTTATCTGTGAAAAGTCTGCTTGATTTTTTATCTGCGCACTGGTATAATATTTGGTTTACTGTTACGATTCCCGCCGGGCTTGTTTTTAGTAATTTACTTTTATTAAATTCGGGTACAATTGCGATTCTATTTTAAGAATACTTTTTCGGGTTGGTAAATGATATTAATACTGCCAAAATATATTGTGGATTCTCATACAGTTCGACTTAAGTAGGTACGTTTTTTGGCGGTCTAAGCTGTCTGCTTCTTTTACCTTTTTCAGTCGTTAACCCATCTGGCCGGTCCAGGTATCCCTACAACTTCCGGCAGCTGTTTGGCCACACTAGGACTCATTTTCTCCAACGGCCATCGGTCTTCCGTCTAATGAAGCTTAGGCTTGCTTATTCTGTGATCTATCTCGGTAACTTTAGTTCATTTTTGACATTATTGCGAATTTAATGATTCATGAAGTCCTATTATAGTTACATTTAACTGAACTATCCCCAATGTCAGTGTCCACGTTTCCGCACCGCACCATAAGTCATAAGGGATTAAATACAGTTCGGTCAATATTGCCACATGACAAATAAAGAGATAACAAAACGAGTTTTCCTGTCAGCCTTCCGTGCGTAACTGTTAAAATAAAACGTCCCAATAATAAAATGGCTACAATTTCTAAAGCTGTAACCGGCCACGATTATAACATCACAAATCAGAACGATATTGCTATAACGATATAATTTAACTGACGTTTGTTTTCATATCTTTACTGGCGATCGTGAGGTTATGGATTTGGTTCTAGGGTTGGGGTTATCTATAGGATATTCTCATGAAATTCGCTGCACGGAGCCTGGAACGTGTCCGATAAACGCAATCAGCATTTGAATCGCACATAATTGTGGGAATTGGAACTCTATAATCGATGTAATACAGGCGAAGTGTACTTAAGCCTCTGGGCCATCTGTCATTGAGTGGGTATTTAGTGAAAGAGCTTATGTAAATTTGATGTAGAGCTTATTGGTTAGCCGTTAACGGAGTAGTGGTTTGTAAAAAGTACACCGGAAAGCTCGAACTTGAGTAGTTTTACTGTTAATTGAAAACGTTGTACTATTTTTTTTCCTATACAAACCTCTATGTAAATAGGATTTTTAATAACGAAGCACTGAGTGTAATTGTGGAAACCATTTTCACTACTACACTAAACACTATCTTTATTTAATTACGTAAAATTGAATAGACGATAGTTTGTTTAATTGTGACTATTATTTAGGTATTCCTAATGCCTAAATGATAGTAGAGGGTATTATGTATTTGGAGTGGTTTTACTAGCGAAGTGGGAAGAAGTAGTGGGAAGCTATGCCTTTTCTTTTTTTTATCGTGCGAAAAATCCTCACGGATACCACCCCCACGGAGCCGGTGGAGGTGGTTATGTCGGACTCGAACCGACTAATACGCACGCCGTCTTGGGTCTTTGGTTGCCGGAGGTGAGATTGCCGAAAGCATATCTCTCGCACCCTGGCAGACCCAGGACCATCTCTTTCGAGGTGGCCCCCTTCGGGTTGTGGGGACCTAAGTGTCCCCATCTAGCCCCGGGTACGGGGAGGCGCACTTTGCGCCGCCGCCGCGACCTGCTTCTGCTAATGCCCCTTAAGCCTTAAGCATTATGCTTATGTCTAATTAGAGACAAGGAATACCTAAATAATAGTCACAATTAAATAAACAATCACGTCGGCTTCCATTTCCATCAAACGATCCATATGTAATCAACTTACAAAATGTCTGGATAACGATTACTTCAACAGTAAATGAAATTTATATTCAATCTTCCAGAAATGGTGACGACGTCAAACGACTCACAAAGAATTTCATCAATGTAGACAGTAATTCATTATCTTTCAAATTATATACTAAAGACGCACGCAATTCGTTCTCGGGCACGTAACAAATGAACGAATGAACTTGAAATTATGTTGACATTTAAATCTCATTTCATTCTTCGGTCTGTGAACCAAAAAGAAAATTATTTATGAAGAGCGAAGAAGGTAGCGGATCTTTTGGGATGTATTCAACTGATACCTAAGTGGTACAGCACCAGAAGTTGTCCATTATGCACAACTTCTGGTGCTGTATCCAGTGTAATATTATAACCTTCAAACAGTGCTTGTTACTAGGATTTGTTTCATTGCGATAGGTTCACAAATAACATGTAGGTACCATAGAATAAAATCTATGCTGAACGAATAAATTGTTAGAATTAAAGAATTATTGACATGGATATTACCTACATATTAACTCATTTTGGTCAAAAGATCCCTCACATTAATTGATACTTCTGAAGTCGATAATTATCTTTATCACACTACTTTATAGGTAGGTAGGTATTATAAGGAAAATATCGCTTTCAATGTTACTTAAACAAAAGATAAGATGAAGCTGCGTGCAGACAACACGAACAAAGCACACGTCAAACGTACACGTTATTATGGCGAACTAAAAGGACATTATTTCCTTTTTCGTTTATGAGGACATTGTGTCCGCCAGTGAATTACGGTAATACGCAGTTTCGTGCACAGACGTGATCTTTTATCCTGGGGCGTAGTGCCGTATCATATTTCGTACCGACATTAAAATTGGTTTGACGTATAAATCCAACTAATCCAATTTAGTTGAGATTAGTTTACTTGGATTCGGCGAATAGGTTCAATAGCTGTGGGTAGAGTACTGTGGATTAGAATTTACTGTGTAAAGGAACATATTTTTAAAATCGTCTGGGTTGATTGTTGATGCAACTGGCAATAAATAGGTAATATTCTCTATTTAAATAAATATTATGCACGTAAGTAGAATGTGAGCAGAAAATAGAAATGACCGAATGAATGAATGATCTGCTAGATCTATTTATACACCGTGTATCTGGCACAGAGTATCTACCTGGTTTAATGGATTATATTTGGCCAAGTAGGTACGGTACACCTTTTATATAGTGTCTATGTGTTTTATTTATAAATAATAAAGAAATAAATATTCCACAACATTCTACACAACACTATCTAGACCCAGGTAAGGTAAGCCTTTATAGCTTGTGTTATGGAATCTAGAATGCGGATAAACATACTTATATACTTTTTTTTTTGTAAATACTACATATTTAAGTACCTATTGGGTATTTTTTTTTCTAAATATTGATAAGATGTGTTTTGTTTTGAGTTCATCATATTTGCTCTAAAATATGTGCAAGGAGTAAAACTAGGTACAGTTGCAAATTAAAAATACAGATTAGATGCATGTTAAAAAGCGTTACAGATTACAAAAATTATAAAATGAAAAACGTAGGATACGTTACAGAGTTTTCTTCACCTCTAAATATCCAAATATAATACGAAATTGTCTGCTTTCTCAGCTGTGAATGGAGTAACTCTTTAGCGACCGAAGCTCTGAGAAACTGAAGTTTAAACACAAGTTACAGAAGCCATTCGAACAACAAAAGCGTTTACCAATAGAAATTAAATCACAATCGCGTTTGTGAAAATATCGTTGGAAGAACGTCTTTTATTAGACTTACATAAGTTAGGTAGAAAGAAAGTTAGACTTTGTGTTTAAGTTCACGTCAGTGTTAGAAGGGTTAGCATCTTTCTAGTTTCTTGAATTTCCTAATATTGAGTAGAAATAGAGAATTTAGTATTGCATATTTCCATATAGATAGATGTCTTCTTTTATCATTTTGTTCAAGTTTGTTCTTTAAATTTTTGTTACTCAATAGATAAGAGGATAAATATTTAAATATAAATAGGTTAAATATTTTTTTTACACAAACGGGATTAGAATTCCACACAGGCGGAACTAACATCTAATTTTAAATAAATACGAGTCATATCCATAATATATCATGTACAAATATTAAACAAATTATATGTCTATAAAATATTTACTAATAACAGACAATTCAATGCGCTATAACAGGCTAATCACTTTAACCGTAATCTGTGTTCATTAACCACATTATCTGGTTGTTCTCGACATGTGCCTTGTCAGTTTATCACGTCCCGTCCTCAGACCACAGACACGTTAAAGCATGTTTACCCACGCTATTATCAAACGGTATGTACAGCTAATTCAATACAATTATCCCAACTCAAACTTACTTCGAGAGGATCAATAGGAAAGTATAAACAGTAAGTAAACCCCTACGGCTACGAAACTTGCCCAAACTTTTACTGAATAGACGAGTCTTTAGTAGTTAAATTAGAGCAATCACGTCAATTGGAGATTTAATAAAAGAAACTTTTTCTCTATGAAAGGGTTTGTTATCGTGAATCTGTAATCTAACCTTACTGAAGAGCCTTTATTGGTTTGGATACAGAGATAATTTGTGTTCCATGATGGTAGTAACTACCTGGGAGAAGGAAAAATCGACGTGAAAGAAAGGAAACTCGAGAAAATATCCTTTGTCACCCCTTCTGGCCAGCGTAACAATAGTAAGCTTAAAACCTTCCAAAATGAATACGCATATTAGAAAGGGCCTTATGTCCAGTAGTGGACTGCAATATCTAGACTAATTGGGTATTATCCTATAGTTAAAATAAATATTTAACCGAGCTTATTAAATTAAGAACGGTAAAAGAGCGGTAAAAATTGCGTTGGTTCTTATTTTATAGTACCTAGATTGTAAGGTCCCATGAGAATGTAAGGTCTATAATGATATCTAGTTTACTGAGAAGTTTTAATATTTCTCATTATCAAACTACTTAAATGAAAGGCTCTACGTAGTTGTTAGGATTATTAGCTAATCTGTGGGTACGGCACAGATAACACCAAGGTTAGGGTAGGGTCTAGATGCAATAATTTGTTTGATTTAGTCTAAAATGTTCTCGGAAGGTTATTCGGTAACCCTAGTTGGTACCTGCTCAGATTATTAATTTCACGTTAAATTAATACCCTTTTTCCGCATAATAATATCATTTGCGAAATACTTGAACGGGTTTTTGTATTTATTAATGAAAACATTTCGAAGCGTAACATGATAATGGCTCCCGCGGTGAGTTAATTTAGAAATTCTTAATTAAAATGAAACTTATTGATATGTCGGTGGGTTGTCAGTGCGTTGGCGACTATTTGCGATTCTGGAGGCAACCGCAACTGGTACGTTAGTAGTTGATAAAACTATTTCATTCCTTAACTAGCTGTGCTCTCATCTTCGTCTTTGTCACGTGGACTTAAATCAGGTTTTTTTCCTGTGGAACCCTAATTATTTTTCGAAACTTTAAGCTTTAGTAAAGCTTTAAGTAGTTAAAATTAGTTCAGTCTCGCTTTATAATTTACTAGCTGTTGTCCGCGGCTTCATCCAGGTGGATGTCGGTTATCGCAACTAAACATAGCCTATGTCCTCTTTCAAGGTCTAATCTACCCATCAAAATATGTTCCGTAGTAAAGACGTCAAAGCGTAAAAGACCGACAGACAGACAGACAGAGTTAGATACTTTCGCATATAACGTAGTCAGACATAGTCGATTTAGCCGAGACTGGCAAATCCATACTCGTGTTACATAAACACGAGTATGGATTTGCCAGTCTCGGCTAAATCGACTGAACTTCATGACAATACTTATATTGCAGATTTCGGGATATTTACCATGCATTTTTCTGAGTTTATCAGGAACTAAGAATATTGCATAACGGCACTGTTGCAAGAGCCATGATCACGGAGGAACTATACCCGTTGACTTCTCCAAATAAATTGAAAAACTTGTGTTAGGAGTAGGTTCACGTCGGTAGTGTAATGGCCAGGATGTGAACTGAGGACCTCTCGATCTTAAGGCATTAATATTTCTGATAACTCTCGCGTAAACGCAGGTTTTCGCCGGAAATTGGCGCGGTGAGAAGTGGTTTTTCTTGTTATATTCATACTTTATATGGATCTATAATTAGCAGTATTGATGAAAGTTGAAACGATAGATAAACATTTATACTGACTATAATTTTTTTGCACCCTATAGCCTGTAATTAAATTTGATTCGGTTCTAGGTCTATGTCAGTTATAAGAACATAATTATAGGCATGTATTTACAAATTACAGGAATAATTGACAAACAAAACTGGCCTGCAAAGAAGTTCACATATAATCAATGTCCTAAAAGATCGAATAAAGTTTCATAGCAGTCGGAACTGTGGTCGGAACCCATTTTCAAAAAGAAATTTGTGTGACATAAAATTAAGTCATATAACGGCTGCTATCAACCGTTTTTTGGTCTTTTAAGCCATTGCCTACAAGTTGTCGCTTAGATATATTCAAGATATATCAACAACTGGTTTGGCAGTCCTGGTAAAAAAGGCGTATATTGATCTGCATTATGATATACTCATATTACAAACTATGTTTACTTTTAGTGTAGATAGCGCTGATATACCCAAGAATATTAATTCATTGACTTTTTCCTATTCAAAAGAAATAAACACACACTCACACACACACACACATTCCTTAGTTTTCTAGTTTAATGTTTTGTAATTATAATTTCTGCTGTACAGTTCTGTGTATACAAGTAATGATGCGTAAATCATCTGTAGACGAAGAAACAACAGTTGATCTGTTTAACTGTTCATCCTAATCATATCATAAGTGTGAAAGTTTGTCAAGATGTTTGCTATTTAATCAATCTCAAACGGCTGAATGGAGCTGGCTGAAATAGAGTATAGGGATCGATTATAGTCTTTTTTTTATAAAGGACACGTCAATTTGACTTCACCTCGCCTGATGGTAAGCTAAGGACAAAGTCTCGGAAAGAGGGTCACCATCGCATACATGTACCATGTTAATAGTGGTGGCACTCAGCCTAACGGCCTCATCAGATGCCTTTTCACGCCCCGCTTAAAGGACCCGGGACTTTTGCAAGAAGGAAACACGTGAGCTGGCAGGGAGTTCCAGGTCTTAGAGTAGAATTGCTTACCTTATAATATAGAATACTGAGATTCTTTATTGGGAAGCAATGGTTAAACCCTCAAATCTTGTGTATTTCTACCAAATATTTCCATTTTTTTTAAAGTTTGGCTATCCTATTGTGAACTTTGACCGAAATTGTCTAATAATATCAGTTTGACTCAGATGCATTTTTTATAACCAGCTGGAAATTGGAGCTCCATATAACTTTGTATTCGCTTTTAGAATGTTTCAGTCAGTTTGACGACAATAGTAAGACGGTTTTTACAAATTCCAAATAGGATCAGAGAACGGAGCTAAATAGGGTGTCATTTTATTCATGTTATTTATTATTTGTTACAGGTAAGAATATAATTCTACATTAAAGTTACGCGTGAACCAAGAGCCCCTGAAATGAAATGACAAGTAGTGGAAAAAGGTAGGTAGTTATTTTTAAGTCAACGAAGAAAAACAAAATGTTTCCTATAAGCTATAAACTGGGAGTCTTCAAGTCTAAAGTGAATATAGTAACTTTTAAATCGAATATCGACCGTGTGGGTCAGAGTTGAGTTAATTAATAAGAAAAATGTATTATTTAGCTTACGGATTACTTAATTAGTAGTTAATAGTAAAACACTCACCGGATTTTTTTTTCAAAGAATATTAGAACCGATGTTACTAATATTCCCTCTAACCCCTCCAACTAAGCTAAATTGCTTGTGCTAGCAGTGGGTTCACGTCGGTAGTGTAATGGCCAGGATTTGAACCCGGGACCTCTCGATCGTAAGGCCGACTCCTTAACCACTAAGCTACCGACCATGTTTTACTAATAATGTAAATGACATGTCAATCTCAAATCATAAGTACATTAATTATTAATTGTATAATACAGTTAGTTGTTTGACAAAACAGTTCCGTAACCTGTAATGGCTGACCTGCAGCATGATACTTAGTTTGCAAAACGTTGATTAGCTGTTTTACATACCGGAGCTGTTTTGTTTGACAAACCAACTAGCGGTTTTGCAAAACGGTTAATTAAACAATCCATGGATATGTTTTAGTCCTGTCAATCTTGTTTAGTAATGTTTTTATAACAACAGAATCAGCCCCTCTACCAGTATCATGTCAAGGCTTGCCAAATCTCCATTGTCTGTGATAAGATTTGATAAATCTTTTTTATCTTGGTCTAAGCCGATGACGTAGGTTGTCACAAATCCGTCTCCTTGTGTAAAGAGCCTCTCTAAAGACCTTTATTTGAAATACTAGCTTTTGCCCGCGGCTCCGCCCGTGTGGATGTCGATTATCGCGACCAAAAATAGCCTATGTCCTTTCTCATGGTCTAATCTACCCCTATACCAAATTTATCAAAATCCGTTCAGTGGTTTAGGCTTGAATGTAACATACAGACAGACAGAGTTACTTTCGCATTTATAAGTATGTATTCAACTAAATCTAATTCATTGTATGACATTTGTCACGTTCGTTGTCTCCAACCAATGGTATGACTAGCCTTCCACGAGATGGAGGCATGGCGAGTGATACTATGCCATGCCAAATTTTATACAGTTATATGTTTACTATTTAAAAATTCACAACCGTATACATATTTCCTTATTGTCATCATGTTTTTGAACCCTAACAAATACTGATTAGTTACAAAGTGATATAGTAAAAACAATCTTTACAATAGCACCATACTAGTTATTTATAAGTTTCTATAGTTTTTCTGTCATTCTATTGTTCACATATAAGTACTGTTTGTCTATTGTTATGTAAACATCTCATAATTATCATACACAACATGTATAAATCTTCATTATGTGGGTACCTGCGACTCCGCTTGCGTGGCAAATGTAAAAACTAAAAATTAATAGCCGCGACCGAGGCTTTCCTGTTTTGCAATTTCATAACATGGAAAATTATGTTAAAATAAGTGAATACGGTTTTGGAACATTGTGGAAGCAACTACATTAGTGAATACAGAAAGCCCTTTAAATAGCTAGAGAACACAATTATAAAGTACTAGCATTTGCCCGCGGCTCCGCCCGCGTGGATGTCGGTTATCGCGACCAAACATAGCCTATGTCCTTTCTCATGGTCTAATCTACCCCTATACCAAATTTCATCAATATCGGTTCAGTGGTTTAGGCGTGAAAGCGTAACATACAGACAGACAGACAGTTACTTTCGCATTTATAATATTAGTATGGATGTTCGAAATACATCGGGAAAAGATGAAATCAAGTGGGACTTGGACCCACGACCTTTCCCTTACAGGGGGAATGCTCTTTAAACTGAGCTATTGAAAGTATGTGTTAGATATGAAAGGATATTACGAGTAGTACAGTCCGCGTCATAAATATCTTGACGACGAAATCTCAAAATGAACTTAAAACTCTCGCATTATAAGCATACATCTTTCTGATGCTGTCTGTACGTATACACCGTTTCATATAAAGTTGTAAGTATGTAATCGTGTATACTAATATACTATTATCTCCCCTATGAGAAACAGGCGTGATTTTATGTATGTATCTATGTATGTATGTATAGTCGTCGCCCTAAAGACGTATAAGATGGGAAATTTGAGTCACATCGGGCGTGTCTCGGTAGCCGAATTGGTCAAGGCATTCCCCCTGTAAGGGAAAGACTGCGGGTTCGAGTCCCGCATGAAATGATTCTTCTTTTTCCCTATGTATTGGATTTGTATAGTTAGCATACTTAATGCTGTAAAAATTCATTCAAATATGTATGTATTATCTACTCGGTTTAATATTTAGCACTTCATTCGGAAAGAAGAGGGAGAGACCGGCTTATACTGGCTAGCATCGGTGGGACATGCTCTTTAGGTATCGCACATCGCATGTCTACAGCTTGATATCTTCGTAGAGTGGTTAAAACCGAAACCATAGAATTATTTTTTCATAAACACTATGCTAAAAAAACTCTATGAAGATATCAAAGTGCCACGTTAATTTTTATGCTACTTCAGCTGAGTCTATTCAGTGACTTTCATGCTCGATCAATAACGAGTTGACAAACGGACAAACATTCGTATTTTTGGCATGCTCCCAGAAAACACAACAATTTTATATGTATATAGATTATCTTATTCGTATCGTAGTGAACCAACTTCGTATCCTGCCTTCGGGTATATCATTACGTGGCTATAACTTAATATTATGACGTTACGCGAACGTTAACGTTATGACTGAGATAGGGCTGTCTCCTGCCTTAAGTGTTTCTGCTAAGTGAGGTCTCCATAAACGGGTTGAGTACGTATTTAAAGCTACCCGAATGATTTCTTGTGGTCCAGAATGTTCTATGGTTAGGGTGAAGTTTGTATATAATATTACCAGCTTTTGCTGGCGGCTCCGCTTGCGTGGATGTCGGTTATCGCGACCGAACGTAGCCTATGTTATATCCATTCTCAAGGTCTAATCTACGTCTATAACAAATCTCATCAAAACCGATTCAGTGTTCATAGTTTATAATAGTTCGGGACTCTTGACTCTTGAGTCAAGTCGTGACCACGGGTGCTATAACGCGCCTGAAACCTCGGCAAAAGGAAGTTTTCTGAAAAAAAATTCGCGTGAAGTCCCGAATATAAACACTATGAGTATACGCAGCGATAGTTTAAAAAAAGCCGATTAGTGATTTAGACATGAAAGCGTTACAAACAGACAGACAGAGTTACTTTCGCATTTATAATTTTAATTACAGCATTGATGACTTTTGGCATAACTACTCGTATAATAGTAAACCTTCATTCTATAATTCAATTACAGTTTTTTACCATTCGAGTTATCACAATGAATTCAATAAATAAATAAGACGTGAGAATTCAGTATAGTTTGTTCAGTACTTGATCACAATTTATTTTCACTAGTGAAATCTAATACACAAAAAATGTCTTCTCCGCATTCATTTCCTTTCTTCTTCCTACAGTCCCGGGTCCTTTAAGCGGGGCGTGAAAAGGCATCTAATGAGGCCGTCAAGCTAAGTGCCACCACTGTTAACATGGTACATGTTTCCGATAGTGACCCTCTTTCCGAGACTTTGTCTTTGCTTAACATCAGGCGAGGTGAAGTCAAATTGACGTGTCCTATATGAAAAAAAAAATCTTAAAATGTACCTACAACATACAATAAATATGAATAGGTACATCTTTCACTTCTCTTTTTTCTTTCTTTTGTTATCGTCGATCCAACGAGAATGTCATATCCAATTCCACAATCTAACCCAAAGGCATACAGCTGGAACACCTGGTTTTGACAGAATATCCGTTGCCTATTCGACCGTGGTATCAAAGGCTTGTATTTTTGGCAAATAGAAGACATAGTTCTCGCTCGAAAGTAAATAAATTTTAGGGAAACAACGCGGTCGAGTGAAATTCCGTGCGGCTGGACCGCAGGGTAAACCCTTTTCAGAACTAAAGTGACACAAAACTTTCTAAGCTTCTAATGTTTTTTTGTTTTACCACTTCTCTGCTTATCTCGTTTGTCTACGAGTATGTATATCGAGAGCATTTTAGTTTAAGTACATTAAAATTAGGGATACTAGGTACATAGTTTAACATACTCTTGGTATGAATTAAGAAGTGTATGAGTTAGGAATACGCATTTGGTATGTTTTTTTTTTACCTAGGATACGTCAATTTGACTTCACCTCGCCTGATGTTAAGCTAAAGGCAAAGTCTCGGAGAGAGGGTCACCATCACAAACATGTACCATGTTAACAGTGGTGGCACTCAGCTTGATGGTATGAGTTGTCGTGCTATGAAAGTGGATCAAACTGTATCAAGTACTTGTGTCTTGTACCTACAGAAAATTGTGTTGATAAAAGGTATAAAAGGTATCTCATTATTTTAGTGTTGAGAACCGGTCGCATCCGAAGCCCTGGAGCCCGGGGTCCGCTTTCCGATTCTTGCCTTCCCTGACGGCCCTATGCCTTTTTATAAGTATTACTGTCTCAATGCTAATGAAGCTATATTTGAATATTTCTAACAGTTAATAGCATATAGTAGTACCTATTGTTAAACTCCTTTTTATATTTTCCAAGTAGGTGAGTTTTTCGACACAATTCACACAAAAGAATGTATTTGTTTCACGGCGTGCCAAATATAGTTAATATATTATGCATTGTTAAATAAACTTGGGGGCAATGAACTTTGTCGTTTGACATTTCGACGAATATAGAACCAGACTATAACAGAATCATAGTGGATTCTCATATCTATTGTCAGACATTTAATACTTTTGACATATTTCTACTTTGTCAGTAACAGAAAAAATACGAATATAATACTTTTTTCTTATTTCAAATACTTAACACTTACGTTACATGACATCCCTAATGAAATCTGTATTCACGACAACCCTTACCACGGGAGACACTTTCTCATAAAACGACTCAAGTGTATAATCTTCTAATCGCGAGTTGTATCATACTTAATTAAATACAGGACGTGCCACGCTAACTGATTATCTAGACTAGACTGCTTTGGTGTAAGAAAGTCTTTATAGACTTGCGGCAATACGTAACGTCTGTAGTCTGTGTCGAGTCGCTACAGTATATTAATCTTAGATTAACTCTATATCTAAGTAAGTGTCATTTTAACGCGGCGTAAATATGGCGACTACTTCAGTATAAGTTGACTGATACGTACATCCCATGACATGCACACGATAGTTTAAAGAACTGACATGGTTTCTATCATTATTATTAGATATATCGGGATATTATTTTTTTATAAACGACACGTCAATTTGACTTCACCTCATCTGATGTTAGCTAAAGGCAAAGTCTCGGAAAAAGGGCACCATCGTAAACATGTACCATGTTAACAGTGGTGGTACTCAGCTTGACGGCCTCATATGATGCCTCTTCACGCCCCGCTTAAAGGACCCGGGACTGTAGGAAGAAGGAAACACGTGAGCTGGCAGGGAGTTCCAGATCTTAGTGGTGCGGCATAGGAAATTTATAAATATCGGAAACTCGAAACAATACGACACGGTAAATATACCGATATGTCTAATAATAGTTTAAAGATCATTTTTGACATTAGCTTAATCACACAAAATACGTTTTTCCACGCCGTTTTTGCGATGTTTTTGTTAGCAAAGGTGTGTCTATACAGTATATATGGTGTAAGAAATTAATATTCAGTGCGATATCGTCAGATATCTAGTCACAGTTATCTAGATGAAAGTTTCGTGTCTTTGATGGGCTTAAATGAGGTTAGGTCATTATAAGTTTCAATTTGTTTTATAGTTTTAATTACACCTGAGATGATTATTTTTTTAATTAAATAAAAAGCTTTATTCACTGATAAAATGGTGTTAAATTTTTTATAGGTGCAATATTATTTTTGTTGATTTCTTTTGATTACTTCATACTACAGAATAAATAATAGTATTGAGACTTAGATTTACGAACGTGCTTGATCAAAACGTTTCCGTAACTATGGGCAATAGTGAATAATGGCTCCGACAGATTATTTATTTTGTATTGTTGAGTGATACATTATTCAATAATAAATACTGTGGAAAAAGTACGCGAGCTCTCAATATGCTCTGACCGATATTGATACCATATATCTGTTACTAATATGCCAATTAATCATTTATGACGAACCTATGAATCTATTAATAATATTGACAAAGCTGGATCCAACAGAGTCTTGTTAACTCGAGTGCCAATCCCGGCTACATTCAAAGCTTGCACTTTGGAACCTGGGGTCCGGGGTTCTCTTTTTATAGAATAGGGAGGCAAACGAGCAGACGGATTGCCTAATCGTAAGCGATCACCGCTACCCATGGACACCCGCAACACCAGAGGAGTCTGAGTGCGTTGCCTTCCTCTAAAAAGAGAAACTACTCCTCCTTTCGTTATGGGTTGGTTAAAATTATTTTTTATAGAAGCAACTACCGGCTGATAAACCAATTTGGAGACCCCAAGATGTTGGTGCATACATACTTACAACTTCATAGTAATTTCTCACACAATAACGTTTATTTATAGTCACAAGTAGCAAATAAATCGTACAATACTCTCTTGTTCGTGAAACTAATGGAAAAATATGGATTAACTATTGTTATAAATCTCAACCCCAACACCTTCACAACAGAACAGGTATAAAAGCTAATTCTGTTATATTATTACGTTCTTTTGTTGTTTCGCGACCCCATTTTCTGTGAATTAACCACCAACGTCATCGAAATTAGAATAAAGTGACGCATGTGGGAACTGCAAATTTATTATCACGTATGCTTAAAAATGAACCTTAAAGTTGGGGAAATAAGAGTGGTTTTGCTTGAAAGTTTTGTGGTTCGTATCCTGCCTGCTAAGCATAGTTCCTGTGGTATTGTCTCTGTACAAATACGCGCTGTTGATCGTGTAGTTTGATAACAGCTGTTTGCTGTTTGAAACATTAGTAAGGATTTTTTTGGTAATGTTTTTTGGTGAGATTGAAATTCCATAATAGAGTTTTTTTTTCTTTCTGACCATATGACAGTCATTGATATTGAAGAACGGTGTATAGTCAACGATCGAAGTTGATTAACACACTAAGATATGTAGAGATTTTAGTTCAATAGGTCAGAGTATTTCTCCTAGTACTTATGCGAATTATTCACAGATCCAGGATAAGTTTTAAAAGTAATATTATAATAAGTAATAGGTTCAGAAATATTATAATTAAATTAATTTAAATTATAATTAAACTCAGTGGAAAAGTACAAGTGTGTTATTCAATATGTGTAGTTCCACCAAGTGCCATCAATCTCCAGTATGAACAGTCTAATATTATAATGATAATCAGGATCGTAGCAAATGGAGATCCGTGATCTCTGCCTACCCCTATGGGAAACAGGCGTGATTTTATGTATGTATGTGTGTATGTATTATAATAACACATTCTAACTTAACTAATAAAAGCGTATTAAAAAGTACAACACTGATACAAATACTGTCTTATTATACAAAAGTATCTTCGCTTTTTTGTTTTTGGCTGTTTGTAATTACAGTCGGCCATCCGTGCATTTATGTTTTTGAAGGGTAGACAAGGGGTGCGTTGCGTTTCGATACACACTACGAATTTGCTTACTCTACCGAGTACCGATAGGACAACTGGTAGGGGCTATCAGCTTAATTTCGGAACCATTTCGAGTTAAAACCAACATTTGTTTGCTGGTCGCAAAGTAATCGGCTTTTCGGTCCTAAGTCGCGGTAATATTTCCTTCGCCACACTTGTTGCAATATTGTTAGGGTATTAGAATATTTAGAAATTTCGTTTTTTTGGTGTGTGCAAAGACTCCTATAGACTTATGATAAGAAACGGCTTACGAAAGAATGCTTTGTTGACTTTATTAGTCCACGCAATAGTTTTGTGGATGATTATAAAAAAAAAAACAAGATATTGACGAATGTATTAAATTTCATCACGCAATCATATGGCAGAATATAAATGAAATATATACATTTTGTAACACCATGCCTACACCATATTGTATCAATAAATAATTAGATTTGATATTAAAAATATTTTGTTTCACCCAAGCGAAAATTAAGTACCTACCCTTACACTCTGGTATACATTTTGCTTTATTTTGCCTTTTACGGAATTGGTTATAGTCTGCTCAACCCAGAGCCTCATCTGTTGATCGGCAGGTGTGCCCATAGCAGGTGAGGTGAGGTGGACCTAAGTCTCGAAGATATTAATAGAACCTCAGGTCAGCTAGCACCTGCTAAAATTTCAAAATACTTTCTGAGATTTCGAAAAGAATTCATGCATCACAGGTGTCAAACTTGTTTGTGTCAGTCTAGTATCGTTATAATATTTCTTAGAATTGACCCCGTATTAATTAATAATATTACTAGCTCAGATATCGCTCACGGCTTGATTGTAAGAAAAAGTGGATATGTTAATCATATATGTTCCCGTTATAACCAGGTCAAGTTTGTTTGTAAACTTCACCATTTGTACAATCTTGTAAATAGTAATAGGTGACAAGTTGATATGCAATAGTACAGCAATTATTAATTTGCTAGGGAGGGTACAGTCAATACTACAAGCAACTACTAGCAATATTATCGATCGATAAGTCGCTCGAGCGATCTGTTGCTGACTGTACTCTGGCCGGCTTTGCTGGCTTGACCTATCCTGGATAGTTGATATTCTAGTCTTAGTTTCCTGCCTCATTATGACGTCATGGGCACGTCGCCAGCCATGGTGTTCAAGCAGTTAGTATACAGATGTATGGCACCTCACTCACTTGGTGACAGCTTGGCCACCGTACCTACATTCTAATACCAACTGCTTGGATACGTGGTCCTAGTGAGGCAGTTGACTTAGGGTGATATAAGGGCCTTCTACGGTAATTATTAGGACTACAAACTAAGAAATTTTAGTTTTGAAAGATGTAACGGCCCTCGCCTCAATTACTGGCACGGGTGCAATTTAATTTTTTCTAAAGCTTTTTTTGTTATTTTTTTTGTATAAAAAGACCACTCCCACACTAGGAAACAAGCCCTGTATCGCGGGGGACTTTACAAACATAACTAACGGACACAAAGTACACCGAGACTCAGAACAACTATTTGTGAATCACACAAATTTTTGTCTTGTGTGGGGATCGAACCCATAACCTCGTGCACAGCCGGCGCATACTACGCCCGCTGAGCCACGGAGGCAGTCAAAGTTGAAAATCATATCTGAGTACCTATGATGCGTGGCGTACGGAGCAAGTTAGGTATGTGTAATAATATCGTATTAGCTTAATTAAATTAATGTCCGCAAGGTCGTCAGGTCATTCATAATTGTCAAGACATGCTCAAGAAATACTTAGCGTGTTGCCTAATTCCTCCATCGTTCAAGACATTACATATATCTATGGCAACATGTCTGCCTAATCATGTGGACGAGAACGCGCTGGACGTGGTTACGATAGTGTTTCAAGTTACGGGTTTACGTAATGCACCTGTAATATATGATGTTGATATTGTTGGCGAGCATTGAGTAAACAGGGTGAACATATGTATATTAACACCTACATTACACTATAGTCAGTAAAGACCTGGTTTTTTATTTGATCCTTTTTCGTCGAGAAAATAGTGGAAGTCCGCTTAGGATAGGCTTGCTAAGGTTTTCCTTCTTTCACTCTTTCAAAGAATTCAGATTCCAGATAGCAGCCTGAGATCCTCTCTCCCACTCTTCGCTTCCTATACGAAGGCGACTACTGTCTTTCCCCTCAATTCCGTAAGGAAACCTGCGCTATACTTCGGAACACTTATCAACAGGTGTTCGCTTGCGTTCCGGAGAACGTAGTGTGGCCATAAGCGACCAAACCATGTCGCACGCAAGAACTGAAAATCACTGTTTATATAACAAACGCAAACAAAACATTCATAAAGAAAAAGTAACGTTTAAAGTATGTCATAGTCGTATCATTTGTTCAGCGCAAACACTCGTTCAATATAGTGCTATAAAATTAAACTATACAGTTTACTACGCGAAATTACTTAACGTAACACGGATTTATGACTGTGAGCATGATAACTTTGCATAATCAGTAGGAAGTAGCGGTAATAAAATCTGCTGGTGTATATGGCGACAAAATTAATTGGTTTCATAGCAGTGTTTTTAATTTGACTCATTTGTTTTTTGTCTCTAGTTTGACAGTTATTAGTGTTGCTAGATTTAAATTGGCTAGTGTTAGATTTTTGACCGACTTTCGACGGCTAACGTTATAAAATTTTAAAAAGAAGTTTAGTTAAAAGTAGAGTAATAGCTGTTATTTTTTTATAAAGAGCGTTAAGTTGTTTGCGTGGTAATCTGGTGCATTGCAGTCCAAAGGGCTTGATATTATCCGAGATATAACTACTCTGTGATTCAGATTGCTGTTAACTACACAAAATATTTCACCCTCATCGTCAGAGTACCCTAAGGATCCATCTATAATCCGCTTCTGTTCAGCTTGATATTAGATGTCTTGTTGGACAGCATCAGAAAGTCATACGAGCAAATTCCATGGATGCTTATGTATGCTGAGAGCTGCTGCTGTGCTGTTGATATAAGATTTTGGAAACAAAATACCTGACTTGACTTTAAAGTCTACATAAAATTTAGAAGTAATTGGCAACTTATTCTATTACTGAACATCTAAATATTTTTACTGATTGTGGTTCTTATCCGTAACTTTTAGACTTCAATTGCGAGTCCATTGCCGTAGCCTATGTTATTACAAAATCAATTCATCATAATCGCCATTTCATGTATACAAACATAAATCACAGAGCGTTTCAAAATTGGTACGACTCTAGAAAGTTCGCACCTCTAGCATCTACGACATTCAGTCGAAACAATCCTTTCTCTTTATCCCATATGCAATAACGAATTGTAACACGGAACTAATTACCAGTAAGTTCGACCACTTGACTTGATGCAGCTATCTGTATTCACGTTGGTGTACGAAATTGCGCAAGATGCGGCAGTTGGAAAAAGGGCAATGTTTGGACTTATACGTTTGTATGTAATAAACTATATTGTCAAGCAATACACGTTCAGTTGAAAGCGAAAGTAGCTTGTATATCAAACTTTACAAATGCCCGTGCACTGAAATTATAAAAAAAAATATTTTGATAAAGATCCACAATAAACAAATTTCTGTACTCTTAACTTATATGCATAGGGACTAAACGTCTAAGAATTGGACATTTTGAGAATTGGTAATTCTGGGAATTGGACATTTTGAAAATTACCCATTTTAGGATTTGGACATTTTGACAAAGCTGGTCATTTTGAGAATTGGACATTTTGACCCTGAACGTATTTCTCTCCAGCGAGAGTAGGCAATTAAAAGAACTTGAATTACAGTAAACAGTTTCAATAACCTTGGAACAGATTTTTTCAAGATAAGTGACATCACTTCTGAGAACACCATATTTTGTTCATGCACTGAGAGAATCGTCCCGTATCGTCGTGATAATTTCGTTAGACAACTGTCACGACAGCTTCAATAAACGTGATCCTTTGATGTTTTTTGAAGGTTTTTGCTTATTATTTTTATTATAAAGTTCAATACTGATGTCATTATGATTGATATAAGCTAATGATTGAAGGCTTCGAATTGTATTACTATATGCAATCCTTATTTTTAATAATCACGTGGCCTGTCGAAACAGGGGAACTATCGATCTCGGCATAGAAATGACTGGCACCTATAGGCTTCTTGATATTTAGTTGCCTGTTGCGTATTGAGATTTCTTTATTCTTGATTTGACATTTGTCATGTAGGTATAGTCACCGATTGTTGACAGTTGTGGCACTCCATTCGCAAGAGTCAATAGTGAAGAAACTACTTATATTTACAATATAATATTGCTATTTGCTTCTCTGTCCTAAATGATATACGGTTCTTGGAAACTACTAATCTTTTGATAGTCCTCAGAAGTTTTGTTGTCGTGGGCGTCAGACAAAACAGCAACATATTGGAATTAAAAATGGCTTTATATCCCATTAATATTTTCGACAGCATCCTTTGCAGATTTATAGTCTTTATAGTTATTAATTGTGCTCATAATTGTATACATATCATTAACTTTACAATATAAAGGTTCAACAATTTGGACATTGCAATAAGTTGAGATGGCTCTAGTGATTGACACCTATCCAGTGTCCATCCATCACTGGCGTATTCTCAACTGATTACCGTCAATAACTGGTGCGTCCACCTTACTGCCTATATTTTTAAATCACTTTTTTAAGTATTACTTACGCCTGTATATATTCAAAGGTGTGTGAAGCCCGAGGGGTTTTCGCATGAAAATATGGGTTACTATCGTATGAAGAAAACCCCTTAATAGCCTTGTACGAAGCCATAGGCAGAGATATGGTACCCCTTGAATTATATTGGACCGGGACCTACGTGAATTTATTAATTCATATTCAATTCACATCGTTGATACTCTTTCATTTATTACGAGTATATCACAATAAAACCGCCAGCAACATTTTTAATATGTATGTTAATATGGTGTAAACGCCAATGTAATATATTTCAGTAATGCTGTTCGTGTTGATTATGAGTAATATATTTCGAGGAATTAATATCAGTTATTGGTTCAAGAATAGATATAGTATATCATGTTCTGAGATACATATACAGGGTGGAAGATTTTCACGCCCCCTGGAAGGGAAGTACTCGAAATACTGGAGATAAAAAATTTCACTCTAAGGAAACATTTCTTTATTTTTTTAAATAGACAAAACTGCATTCAGAGATATTTGAAAACTCGCGTGCCATACCCGGTAATCGAACCGGCTAAAACCCGAAAAATACATCTATGGCTTCAATCAATAGTGGCAATCATAAGGATCAAATCTGTCTAACAAAGATGGTAAATAAAATAAAAGGAAAGCCTGGAAATCTAAATAAATAATGGCAAAATAAAGCACATTAATTCAAATGTCCATCTGATATCGTATTTCTTTCAAGAGCATATTCTGGTATTGATGTGATGCTGACTTGTTGTGTAGTTGTGTTACCAACGTAAGATATGATTCTCATAAATCAGATTTTTGTAATGTTCACAAATTAGTTGAAGACTCGTTCGTAATCCACTAACATTTTCAGTTCGTTCTGCTTACCTACTTAACTCGAAATTAATGTTTGTTTCAGTTGCGTCACCTCCTTGCGAATGAGCGATAAGTTTAACATATATGCAAATATATTTGTTATCAATACAGCCATTCCAAAATGGATACCGTTTATTTTAGAAAAATATGTTCGCCAATTTCTAAAAAAATCCTCTTCTTTCTGGAATTGGGGGGACAGTTGCAGTCGTTCTCGTTCAAAGGGTAAGAACTTGACTTCAAAGTGCAAGCTTTAGATATAAATGTGACTGGGTCAGCCGGGGTGCGAGGGATATGTCGATGACAACCACACCTCCGGCCTAGCACCACGACTCACAGTCGGCGTGTGGTTTTAGTCGGTTCGAGTCCGACATAACCTACCCTTCCGGCTCCGGCATATGCGGATACCCCCTTGTATCCGAGGGGATTTCCGCACGGAAAAAAAAAAAAAGATATTAATGTGACTAACACTGATACTACTTAACTGTATAACTGTCGCGTTCCATGATATACAACCACTGAGCCAGTCAACCTGTGACCACGGCCGATGAAACCCGATGAAAAAGTTAGGCAATTCATAAGTATAACTATGATCGCGTTAATTTCTGTGAACATTATTGTATAACACTGTGCACTATAATGATGATGAGATGTTCAACCCAATATGCTTACATTGTCGGCAATAGATCACTTTGGACTTGAAATCCATACTAATATTATAAATGCGAAAGTAACTCATTCTGTCTGTCTGTATGTTACGCTTTCACGCCTAAACCACTCTACCGATTTTGATGAAATTTGATATAGGGGTAGATTAGACCATGAGAAAGGACATAGGCTATGTTTGGTCACGATAACCGACATCCACGGGACCGGAGCCGCGGGCAAAAGCTAGTATCAAATAATCAAGTGTATATTGAAAGGGAAATTTAGATCGGGGCTTACCTTTCATTTTCAACACACTTATTTACAGCAAAGAATAGGCTAAAAGTAGGTATGTGAAACAAAATAAAAAACCTGTTTCATTTGGTACATGTTTTTAAGCAAGCAAGATAAAATTCATTCCAAAATACTCGTAATATCAATCTATCTCCATCACTAGCGATTTCGCTTCGTCAGTAACAATTCATCAATTTCAAGTGTCCGAATGATTTTCAGAACACTTATTTACTGTCTATTGAAACTTATTTTGATCTTTATTGAGCAAAAACAACTCATTGATTAAGTCTCTGATTGCAGATTGAGATTTTTAGACCGATGCTGAGATTAATTACCTACTGACATGGTTAAAAATAATCACAATAAAGGACCGACCAGTCAGTTTATCCGAATAGGCGGCTCAAACATTATTAGCCGCCATTCGTTCAGTGCAAAAAAGGATAGACTTATGTATTCGTGAAAATGGAAATCATTTTGAGCAATTTATTTCATAAACCAATTTCTTAAATGTTTAAATGATTTTTTTATTTAAAAAGTTCAAAATTTTACCTGACCTATGAGTTTCGAGTTGATTTATCATATTTCCGTACGAAATGTATGGGAAACGTTTTTGGCGATTTCTGTCTTTTCTATTACTGAAAGCTAAAATGGTCCCATAGAGTTTTTTGATCCCCACATGAAATAGAATCGATTGGCATAAAAAAAAATTGAACTTTTTGCATTTTTTTTGCTAACTGTAAGTTTTTTACAAAATCTGTGAATGCAGTTCAAAATGTCCCAAAAAGTTAGGGAAGGTCTTTTAAGAACGTTTTGCTGTAACTGCAACGGTTAAGGTACTTGCCCTTACTGCCCCGTTTCAAAAATACACCCTGTATACCTTATCCTACTATTAGTCCCGGTCACATCCGAGGCTTTCACCTGGGAGTCTTCTAGACACTAATATTTGTAGGTGCTAGGAATACATGTACGGTATGTGCCTATTACCTATTCAAAGGGGGAGATGTTACGAGTGGTTTTTATGACACAGAAGTAGCCTGACCACATGAGTAGTCTACTCATGTGCTATGACTAAGTTTAGATTGTTTACCTTTTGTTAAGCACCTTACATTATTACCTCATCTCTTCTTACTAGAAAATAGATTAAATCTCTTCTCATATAGATTGGTAATCTCAATATATCAGAAGTACACTGAACGATACAATATCTTTTATCATTTTATCGATCTCCGTATCTGACACGGAAAACTCAGCATTCTGTACCAATAGCAGATATTTTGTAATCGAAAATTACGCGAAATATCCTTACTCAATGCTTGTTCAGCTAAAACAAGAATTTTTTGACTGCGATATTGAATGCGAATTTGTCACATGAGAACTTCGGTGTACGTGTGTGTCGATTTGGATGAATAGCAGAAAGGGGTGAATGCTTCTTGCCGTTTACGTGTCGAATAGTTTTCGAACAATAAGTCTTAACCGACGTACGATATATTTGTAACCGATGTACGGTTGCATTTCCCGAACTAAGATTCTAATAACCTGCATCTGGTGCGAAATATGGCGTGGAATGATCACTGTAAACAAAACCATTCTTTGGTAGGAACATATATCCTTCTTACATATTCTAATTTCCTTTAAATGTTTTGTTTTCCAACTACGCTTGGTGTCCGAGGTTATCCTCGTATCTCACGAGTTCTTGTGCTTTATTGTCGTACACAAGAAAATTCACAGCATTCTATTAAATTATTACATAATTAAGTGACAATACTAACAACACAATGTACATGGTTAAGCATGTGAACAGCCAATTACATTATCGCATATACTTATAATTACGCGAAACATTGTTTACTAATAGATAACTTAACTTTAATTCAAAGTCAAGGTTCTAACTTAGACGAAACTTGGTTATTACCTTTAGATACATGTCTATTCCCACAGCCAAAAAGCACAGTTCACACAAATAATTAAAAAAAAACACAGTTAATTGTCACTCGCGGTAAAGTCAAGTGTCGTTTGGAGCGGTGTTGTCGGTTATGCGCGGGAGGCTGTCGCGCGGCAGCGGCGCGTCTGATGGCTGCGTTCGCGCACATCACGTGCGGGTGCCACTAGCGCCACCAGGCCCGGCTCTCTGCGGCCAGGTGAGGTACTAACGGGACTTTTCACGGTCCACCGATCTGTGAACTAAACGGCCGTGTCTGACGAAACGTATCGCAACTTATTAGATATTAGTTGAAAGGTATTACAAATTGTGCTTATTATGTCAAGTTTTAACTGTTTACTAGAATTTTAGTTTACATAATTTGTTGATATGTGAATATGCAGTCATATTTTTTGATAGAAGGTCGTCGTTTTAATTTTAGTAGCATATGAACAAGCTCTAGTTGCGATGATGAGTTTATTTGTAGGTATACAAAAGAGAGTTATAGGTACCTATAGAACCTTTTAGGTACACCATTATTATACAACTTTATTATACACCTATACAAGTACCTACCATCTCTGACTTAATTTACAACGATAGCAGTACGTTTACGGTTTACATGACTTTTACGGGGGCAACTACGTATACCAGAGCCTCATCGCTTAATTAGCTCACCTATAAAACCATAGCTTGGGTCAAGAAGATCGTGGCAGGACCGTATACGTACCTATATCCAAATCTATCACCTCTACAACATTAGAGGCAAGATAGCGTTTATGGTAAGCAAATAACTGTGGTTCTAATTGATTATCTTATTCTAATCTAAAGTCTATTAGCGGTGCAAATCAAACGAAACGTGCATTGATGAGGTGTTTACAGTTATCTAAAACTAACTCGAAAGGATATAAAGTTTTTAGAGATATTGTACAAAATTCACACAATACATGTTTTCTTTTATAAACCACAAATAAAACTGTAAACAATATTTCGATGACTGTCCCAACTCTATGCGCAGGACTATCGTTTGAGTGAAGTGATCGATAAGTAGACAACTATTCGGGACAGCATAGGAGTGTGACGTGTGGTCGCTCCCTTTTATTTTTAATATAATTATGTTATTGTATCGGTACTTTAATTTCTATCTAACAAAAATAAGGTTGTTTTTAAAGCACAGTGAAGTTTTTCGGGCACAGGTTTTCAGAAAGGCAGAGGGTTAAACACAAGATAAACCAATCAGAATAAGAAGCGGATCCCAGGCTTCAAAGTGCTTACTTGGAGCTCAATATCCGGATTCCTACTGTTTCTCAAGATTTGGCGTATCTTCGAGATCTTGGTGGAGCTCCATTTCTTCACCTTTCTTTTTACGTGCGGAAAATCCCACGGATACCTCCCACGCCGGAGCCGGAAGGGGAGGTTATGTCGGACTCGAATTGACTAAAACCGTACGCCGACTGAGGGTCGTGGTGCTAGGCTGGAGGTGAGGTTGTCTTCGACATATCCCTCGCACCCCGGTTGATCCAGAGCAGTCTGGCCCTCCTCGGGAGGGGGGACAACGGTGTCCCCGACTCGCCCCCGGAATGGAGAGGTGCGCTTCTTAGCGTGCCGCCGCCGTGGCCTGCTTCTGCTGGGGTGTGAGGCCCAATCCCTCACCAACATTTTTAATTTTAAGAATCTACATTTTATTTTCTTGCCTCTTCAGTCAATTGATACAAATAATTACAGACGTCTTCATCTTAATAAAGGAAACGTAGTTTAATAGGGCTCTCTTCCGTTTGAAGTAATATGGGTTAAAATTATGAATAATACAGTTGCATAATAATCTAAAACCCGAAGACGGTAGTAATAACTTTTCTTATAAGTAGGTATAATGCGTTACTATAAATATACCTGTATGGACCTACAAAAACCGATAAGTGCGTGTTGGACCAATGCAAAGTACGGTTCCGTAGTAATTAGTAATGTAATAAATCGCTCAACCATGGGTCGTAAACCGATAAAAAAAATATTTTATCAATCCTATGGCTATTTTAAACGTGATTTTTAGACCTTTGTTACTCGAGGTTCGTACGGCTCAACGAATCTGGCTCAATTTGGTATAGGGATAGATTATATTCTTGAAAAACATGCTTATAGGTTACTTTTTGCCTCTGGTATAGGTGCCTATCGGTTGCAGAGACGGGATTAGTATTATACGTGGGTGGAGCCACGGCTTACAGCTATTACTACTACCACTAGTGCCAGTGGGGACGCGGACGGTGATCAGCCCTTCTATTGGGGCCGTTTCAGCCAATTCCCCCATAACGACTGCCATACATGTTCGTATACGTCCGGGACCGACAGCTTAACGTGCTCTCCGAGGCACGACCAGACCAATGCAAATACTCATATACATGTATACAAATACGAATAGTACAATGTTGTCATTGCGTAGCGTACCTGCCAGTCAACATTAGACACATAAATAATGAGATTAGAAGATTTATCTAAACTGTGGCAGATAAACATATAGGGGCTATAAAATAGCAGTAAGAGGTGTTTTTGTACGTTTCATAGATTTCATACCACATTTGTCTTCATGCCCGCATCACTTTCACCAGAAATAATGGAGTGATTGCATATTAAGCTGTAATGTAGCAATAACTTCTATTTATGTACTACTAGACGTGTGTTCAGAACAAAAAAAATGTGTATCACGATCGCGAAAGACCCCTAAACAAGACTACCAATAATACCTAACGTTTTTTCTGTCCTAAAGAAAATATTTCGCCATTGACAAATCTTTTATTTGGTTTCGGCTCCTAATACAAATTCGAAATTCAAAAGATCGTGTCATAATTTTTGTTCCAAACAGCTTGTCCATAGGTACAGTCAGCGTCATAAATATCTTGACGACGAATGCTCAAAATGATCTTAAAACTCTCGTATTATGAGTAAATCAAACTGTTTTATTGATTTATAAGGTGTTATTGTCCAAACTAAAGGTGTATACCAAATAGCAGAACAATCGGTCAATTGGAAGGGGGTCGAAAATTGAAATTAATATATAAATAATCACATATCAATATATTTTTACCCGACTACGGCGAAGCCAAAATGTATGTATGTATGTATGTATGTATGTATGTATGTATGTAAGTATGTTCATTTGTCCCTCATAGCTCTTCAACTACTTATTAGAACTGGACAAATGAGGTATCGTTACAAGCGGCTAGATCGTCCGATGGTTATAGGCTATATGACGTGTCACCCAATCTTGTGTGGCGCCCTCTAGCGCTCATAAGATACTGTGTTAAAAAATAAATTTGAGATAAATATGCCGTGTTTGGTATCAAATAAAAGTGCTTAATGAGCACATTTCAAATATGTATATATTATTAGCCTTACCTTGCCTCAAAATAATTTAAATAAAAAATTAAGTTTAAACTAAAACCCGACTACCGAAAAATCACGCTTTAAAAAGTGACAAACAAGAAAATATCAAGGATAGCCGTGGTCGTATGCCACTTACTCTAACGAAACAATATATTCTAGGGAAAAGTGGCATACGACCACGGCTATCCTTGATATTTTCTTGTTTGTCACTTTTTAAAGCGTGATTTTTCGGTAGTCGGGTTTTTCATCATTTATATGCTTTTATAAATCAAATAAATTACTTTACTACAAAGAAACTGAATGTTTAACAAAACTAGTACTGCAGAAAAATATTAAATATAGGTACATCAGCATGACATTACTTTTATCCTCATAATGCGATACAAATAAATTTATTTAAGTACAAAAATTATAAATGTTTATCAAAATTACTAACTGCACAGCAAATTAACTAGTGCGCATATAGAAGATACTCATTGTCAAAGTAAAATATCTATCCGAGTAGTATATATAATAAGTAATTAAGTTCAGAATGATAACCACCCACCCCGAAATGGATAGGTTAGGTTAGAAGACTAAGGCGGGAGCGAAGCGAAGCGGAGCTCCCACCTTATGTCTTCGTTGTTGTTTTTTTTTATAAGCAAGTAAGTAGTTTGTTGGTGCTCAATCAGTTTTTTTGATGTGAATTTGGATTATTTTGTCGTGCATTAGCAGCATTAGCAGTGCATTAATAAAACTGCTTAACATTAAGATAAACAGCCTTACGTTACGAAAATAAATTGTAGTGTGTTTTCTAATACTTTTGAGTTTAGTGTTCTGCTGTGCAATCAGTCATTTTGATGGAGACTGACCTCCGTCCCCCATGAGCGCGGGCCTGGGGGTGACGGGTGAAGCCGCCTGTCACCCCAGCAGAAGCAGGCCACGGCGACGGCGCGCTCAGAAGCGCGCCTCCCCATTCCGGGGGCGAGTCGGGGACACGGTTGTCCCCCTCCCGAGGAGGGCTAGACCGTAAGGGATGGCCCTGGGTCAGCCGGGGTGCGAGGGATATGTCGATGACAACCTCACCTCCGGCCTAGCACCACGACCCAAAGTCGGCGTGCGGTTTTAGCAGGTTCGAGTCCGACATAACCTCCCCTTCCGGCTCCGGCAGGGGGGTATCGGAGGGGATTTCCGCACGAAAAAAAAAAGTCATTTTGATGGAAATTTGGATTATTATTTCATAAAAAAAGTATTTTATTTTCGTTTAAATACCACCCGTCAAATATTACCATCCATACGATGATAAAAATAGCAATGGTTGTGAAAGAGGAAACTATTTATATTTGCGACTCTTATCTTAGGATGTTTCGTAAACTTTGCAACGCGCTGTGTTCAAATTAAAATCGTATTAGCTATCAAAGTATCATTTTTTAGTGGAGATTCAATCTGAAGGTTATGTTATAATCGGTAGAAGATTGTTTACATAGTTATGATGGTACCAGACATTTACGTACGGCATCTTATAAGGGCCGCTTTCCACTATCCGCGATTTTGCGGACTACGCACCATGAATAGAAGCTCGGTCATATTATTGTAGATACGTTTACCATAGTACGTGTATCCGTATCTGCGTTGTCGTCCGTCAAATCTCGCAATTTGGTAACCCGAGGTAAGATAGAGCTGTAGTTATAAGAAATGATAGGCAAATGCTGGCGTCAGCAAGTAGAATGTAAGAAGCTGAACTTATGCCTGTTACCTACTTATAGTTTGTTACTACCTACTTACTACCTATTAACTCGATATTAAATATAAAAATTATATTAAAAAAAAGGGTTTATAATTAGAATTATACTTTTCAATGAAATCTGAATTTTCTTTAACCGAATCCATAGTAACAACCCTTTTTTAGTGTTCCACGATACGGCCCTTAACCCAAAATGTCCAATGTATCTGCTAGCTTAGCATATCTAGGTACTTAGTTGTTTTCACGAACATACATTGCAGCGTAGCGGTGCACCTTCCACTCCGTTAATCTATACATCTATATATATACAGATAATACATACATAATATACATACAGATAAATAAAATTGGAGTGTCTGTTTGTAATATTAAAATAACCGCTTTCTACTACATGCATATGAATGTATATACGGTACACATACCAAAATATATATTTTTAAATTTTTTGTCTGTCTGTCTGTCTGTCTGTCTGTCTGTCTGTCTGTCTGTTTGTTTTGGCTAATCTCTGGAACGGCTGGACCGATTTGGACGGGACTTTCACTGGCAGATAGCTTATGTAATAAGGAGTAACTTAGGCTAAAAAAAACTGATTTTTTTTATTAAGTACATTCCACGCGGACGAAGTCGCGGGCACAGCTAGTGTACAATATATTTATGTATTTACCTGTTCTATTCCATGGTATTGTCATGGCGCTCTAAAGCAGAGACAAATAGGTGTTTAGCTCATTTGTAGCTACCGCACTGACAGGTGTAGAGAGTCCTTTAGTAAGCACTTAGACAATTAGATATTATTCTGATCATGAATATGGTAAACACCGGGTTTATGAAAATGTCACGTTCAATATTGTTAAGTGTTTGTGTTGGTAATAATATTCCGTTCATAAACACAACGTTTTGCAATGTTTTAGGGTTCCTAAACAAATGAATTAACCACTAAGGGAGTCCGATTACTTAGACACTTTTCTATGTTCGTTTATTAGCTGTTTGTATCTCATAAAATGTAATAGTTAGCAGCTGTAACAATTAATAATAATACCTCTTGTTGTACTTCAATGTAAACCTTTAGAATGCCGTAAGGCGAAAGGTCAGGTTCAGAATTAAAATAAACTCCGTGTAAAAGTACAAGTGTGTTATTCAATATGTAGCAGATACCACCAAGTGCCATCAATCTCCAGTATAAACAATACCTATGTACATTTTACAAAATTATTTAGGAACTCATCATCACCAACATACGATCGTTAATCATGGTTACATCCAAAACTTGTCCTTATGTTCTCGTAGTTTTCCTTTTGGTATGAATTGGTTTATCTCGACTTTAACTCGGCTTTTATGGAAGCCCAAATGCTTTGGCTTGGGCCTTGAAGATTTTGAAGCCCCCGACTCCAAAGTGTTAAACAAGTAGATACAGATATCTTGTACGATGGTACATACTATACAGAACCCTTCGTAAGCGAGTTACTCTCACATTTGGCTGATATTTTTATCGTTGGAAAAGTTTGCAGCTCATTACGGTTTGAAAAGGAGACTAACAGGGACTTAGTTTTTTGTGTACCTATACTTTTAAATCCATACTAATATTATAAATAGTAACTCTGTCTGTCTGATTGTCTATCTGTCTGTATGTTTTGCTTTCACGCCTAAACTACTGAACCGATTTTGATGAAATTTGGTATAGGGATAGATGAGAAAGGACATAGGCTATGTTTGATCGCGATAATCGACATCCACGCGGGCGGAGCCGCGGGTAAAAGCTAATGATTATATAATTTGGACTTAGTAGTTATATCACGTCAGGTTTTAGAGGTAATTGTGAATTAATACTAGTCATAATTGACTTACTTGACTACTAATATTCCTAAGAAAGTCCCGTGTTGGTTCTCGGTAGAGTAGAATAGGACCACCCCAGCTCTTCCTGCGGGTGTTGTAAAAGGCAACTAAGGGGATAAGGCTGTTCTCCATCTGTCTTCAAACATACAGCCCAAGATAAATGGCCTGCTAGATGGCAATAGGTTCGCTCGAAAATCATAATATGGATGGATGGTTTTTAAGAATAAATTTAGCGAGTATTAGCCGTATAAGTGCAAAAACAAGGAATGCCGGGCCAGATGGGGGTTCTCGGTGGGGGCGGACCTGCGATGTGAATGTGGAGTCCACAGACAATGGCCCACCTGTTGACATGTGCTAAATGCCTATACACATGTACACCGCAGGACCTTAGGTGCGCCTCCGAGAACGCCATACAGGTGGCAGCACACTGGGAGAAGATAATTTGAGGGCCGAGGCGCCATCGCCATGATAGAAGAAGAAGAAGTGCAGAAAAACCAGTTCATACTGAATTCCATGTATTTCCACGTATTATTTTTGAACACCAACAATCCGACAGCATTTTTTCCTTGCGATATAAAAACTCGTGTTGAAAAGATAAAGATAAAAAAAGCTTCGACGGGTCCTTTTGTGACTTGTGGGTTAGTAGTGCCGTGGTGGTACCGTTCGGAATATGTAACAATAGTATTTACAAGCTGCGTATGCTCACTATTTGCTCCGGATATCATGTTGTGCGTGTGATTTGCATTCGTAATGACTTGTAGAATATCTTTGGAACGGGATGTTCTCTCCTCAGTCACGGTTGAATCGAGATCTATACGTGTAGAACTACTGCAAATACGCGAACGTGGTTTTAAAGATTTTTATATTAGGAACTAGCTTTTTCCCGCGGCTCCGCCCGCGTGATCACTACTCCGTTCCCTTGAGTAGTAGCGTGATGATATATAGCCTGTGTGTTATTCTGATTCTGATTAGTAGGATGCGAAAGTAACTCTATCTGTCTGTCTGTTCCGCTTTCACGCTTAAACTACTGAACAGATTTTGATGAAGTTTGGTATAGGGATAAATATCGAAAGGGTATCTACGTCATAGTGATTTTTGCTGCTGGTTTAGTATCTTTACTTTTATTTTGACTGTAGTATAGTTAGTACTTAATTCATTAACTCAGCTTCTATTGTGTAGATACCTACTTAGAATAATGTCAATTAGGTGTTTTACGTGCATTCCCAAACTCTACCTAAAGTAAAGCCAACAAGACGAGAAAAAAAGGTTAACAAAGTGACTATTAATTAGTTACGTTGTGATAACTAGCGATTATTTTCTCTGTCCTTGTCGCACAATGTCAAACGTACACAACAATGGCCGAGCGACAGCTGTCGTTGCGTGTTTCGTAGTACAGGAAAGCTGTCAGCACAGCGGTTTTAAACTGTCAGACCCGCCATCTTATTGACCAATTTCAGTCCTGTCTGTAATGCGCTTGATATCACTACATAATAGTTTTCAAATAAAAATGTTTGGAACCGCTGAAACTTTGTTTACCTTTTTTCTCTCGCTTCGTTGGCTTTACTTTAGACAAAAGTACATTCGTGTTCGTTGTTAGCATTCAAAAGGACCTTCCCAAATGTTATATAACCTCAACTATATGTGACTTGGGGTCAAGTTTATTAAGTTTATGTTTCACGTACTCCTATTAAACTGTTTCAAGTTATTTCCTCAACACACTGACGTCACCTTGATGTAGGTTAACGCAGTTTTTTAGACTTTCGCCAGGAAGGCATGTAAATAATATCAAACGTTTGTTGAATTGTAATGTTTGTTGCATTTTGCATGTTTCCAAACTTGTTGTGTAGACAACAATTCTTGAAATACCATTATAGGTACTTATAAATTTTACTAGCTTTTCCCCCTTCTTTGTTTTCCAAACTTTGAAATATTTTTGTACCAAATTTCGTCAGATTATCTTCAAAACCTTTCATAATTTTTTTTATACCTTATTTGAATTCATTTTTCGCAACAAAATTCTATGTCCTTGCCCAAGCTCAGATTTTATCAAGATGGGTTCAGTGTATTACAACAGTGAAAGCTTAACAGACAGACAGAGCTACTTTCGCATTTATGATATTGGTATGAACATGTATGGACATTTATGGATTATAGCAACACTAGCTTTTACCCGCGGCTCCGCCCGCGTGGATGTCGGCTATCGCGACCAAACATAGCCTATGTCCTTTCTCATGGTCTAGTCTACCTCTATCCCAAATTTCATTAAAATCGGTTCAGTGGTTTAGGCGTGAAAGCGTAACATACAGACAGACAGACAAAGTTACTTTCGCATTTATAATATTAGTATGGATTCATATTGGAATTACTCCAGTTCATTGGTTAACAAATACCTTTGACCCTCAGTGAAACTTATAATCGTTATATTTATATACGAGCCGGTTCGCATGTTTACACTTTCTCTTTAAAAGTCAAGTAAAAATGTCCGTTGACCCAGTAAGGTCCCGCCGACCCACTAAGATTGTACCCACTTCTTATGAGAGCTATAAAAGGGTCTGCGAAGATTTCCAACTAGCTTAACACAGTGTCGATGTGTTACGTCTTAAGCCGTGAAGATCGCCACACTCTTAAAGGATTACTGTAACGAGGGCATAACACTGTGAGTTGAAATCCCTTGGCTCACTTAGACGGAGTCAACGGAGTGTGATTCATATCGAACTACATTATATTATCAACTAAACTGAATCTTGGGCCAGCTTAAATTCGTTGTTTATTTTGTATTCTTAAGAAGCAGGGACAATTGGAACGAATGGGGTATCAAAATGATGCAATTAGAAAAGAAAAGAAAAGAAAAGAAAAGAAAGAAAGGAAGAAAAATTGTTTATATTGCGGACCAATAGCACACATACAAAATTAAAAAAAAAATCCGAGACTTTGCCCTTAGCTTAACATCAGGCGAGGCGAAGTCAAATTGACGTGTCCTGTATAAAAAACCGCGTGTTGTTATGATTTTTAACCCCCGACGCAAAAACGACGGGGTGTTATAAGTTTGACGTGTCTGTGTGTGTGTGTGTGTGTGTGTGTGTGTGTGTGTGTGTGTGTGTGTGTGTGTGTGTGTGTGTGTCTGTCTGTGGCATCGTAGCACCCAAACGGATGAACCGATTTGGATTTAGTTTTTTTTGTTTGAAAGGTATATTAGTCGGGAGTGTTCTTAGCTATGTAGCTATGTTTGAAAAAAATCGGCCCAAGATGGCCGCCGCCACAACATGTCCGAATACATATTTCTTCATAATTCCCTCAATATGGGTATCAAATGAAAGAGCTTGACTAGTAGATCAATTTAAAAAGTATAAAATAAAAATTAAATTAAAAATTTAAAAAACCCCCGTCACAAAAAACACTTCCAAAAAGTTGAAAATAAATTAATAAATTTTGATTCAACGGTTGCCATGTCGGGGGACCTTGAATTGTTCCAATAATATAACGGAAAGCTTAACCAGTTAGGGTCCCCCGACATGGCAACCGTTGAATCAAAATTTATTAATTTATTTTCAACTTTTTGGAAGTGTTTTTTGTGACGGGGGTTTTTTAAATTTTTAATTTAATTTTTTAGTCTAATTTCTACTTAACGTATAGTAATTTTAATAAAGGCAGATTCAAATTCTGGCCAAGATCTTTCTGATAGAAAACCGCATCAAAATCTGTTCAGTAGGTACTTAGTTTAGGCATCCATCGAGAAACAGACGCCTACAAATGACAAAAGATATAAGTGCTTATTTCGCGCGAGAAGTGTAGTCCAAATTCAATTATAGATTTCACAGGGGTCACAAATGCATGAAAACGTACACATATTATATCTACGCCTTGTAGATAGAGTTCCAGTAGGCTGAGCTGTACAAACAGTGTCTATGACTATGAAAATATTTCTCCGTGGACAGTAGACCTTAGTAATTTTTTGTTTTTTATATTTCCAAACGATTAAGATACAGCACTTGTACAAAATATTCTACTGGTACAACGGAGGACAGAATATGATTAAGTAACGGAGATGCCCCATTAACATTTCTCCTAATAAAAACGCGCGCCGAATGCGGGTGGGAAGAGAGACGCGCGGGGTGTCAAAGTCGACGGACTTCATAGGTATAACGTTCCTACCGAATGAGTCCATTTGACGTTTGGATGGCACGCGACTTGATTGCCTTGCAACAACTCCGCTAAATGACTGGTACATAGTAAAGTCTCGACACTTGATCGTTACTACACAAGACCACGAGACAGCTTGGCAGCTAATATACTAGTAGCTGGTACCACTTACCTAACGAACTTGTAATAACCGCTTAGATTTTAGAGCACCTAGACGTTCATTTTATTTCCTCGTACAAAACTTAAACATGTGTTTTACGGTAAGAGCCTGTTTTATTAGTTAGGGCATTTGAGGTCGTTTTATGATACCTCATAACTCTTTAGGCTGGTTGCTGTGGTTTTTTTTTGTGATTCGGAGCCTATTTATTCTGCATATTACTCAAAAACAACCACTTCCAATAAATTTAATTTATCTACTAAACTGATATAAAACCAGTTTTTAACGGATTATATCTCGATTTTATTTGATACTCGTATTATTTAAATATTTTAAATACCCATACTAATATTATAAATGCGAAAGTAACTCTGTCTGTCTGTCTGTCTGTCTGTCTGTGTGTATGATACGCTTTCACGCCTAAAACACTGAACCGATTTTGATGAAATTTGGTATAGGGGTAGATTAGACCATGAGAAAGGACATAGGCTATGTTTGGTCGCGATAACCGACATCCACGCAGGCAGAACCGCCGGCAAAAGCTACTTTAATTATATTTAGCCTGACGTTTCGACTACTTTGTCACTCAGTTTAAAGTGTAAGTTATCTCAAAGTACCCGAGCCGTTTAATCGTTCGATTGATACGTGGAAAATGTGGTTTAATTTCAATAAGTAATGACATTCACGTAAACTTCAGACAGTATCATATCTATTTAACTTTTAAAATAGACCTAATATATTAAAAATTTTAAAACAACTGGTGAGCCAGCGCTTTTCCCTTCAAAGGTGTACCTAGACATTAAAATCATCAATCACCGAGAATGAAATTTTCCACTCCATTCTTTAAACGTGTTCAGCTTCGTTTCAAGTATAGACAACCAGCTCATAAATTTCACATACAAAGTTAATGAAGCAATATTTTATGTCTGCTGATTCTAAACACTTGAACACTGTGTGAATGTGGGTGAAAGATATAAAAAGCATAATGCACAATGTTTATCTATAAAGGTAGTTCTTTGTTGATATGAACTATGAAGAGTGTGCATTTTACGAGATAGTTTGTACAGTAGATATCTAATTTTAGAGATGTTTATCACTAAATAAATCCATACTAATATTATAAATGCGAAAGTAACTCTGTCTGTCTGTCTGTCTGTCTGTCTGTATGTTACGCTTTCACGTCTAAACCACTGAACAGATTTTGATGAAATTTGGTATAGGGGTAGATTAGACCATGAGAAAGGACATAGGCTATGTTTGGTCGCGATAACCGACATCCACGCAGGCGGAGCCGCGGGCAAAAGCTAGTAAATATATAAATATTCCGCCAATCATTGTATTTGGTCCCACGTAATAGGGGGTGAGCCTATTGCCGTTTTCCGGGCACTATTGTTTACTCGAGCCATGCATTTGAGGCTGAGTCTGGGCTGTATATATATGTCTGCTGTTAAACAGCCCTATCCCTTAGTCGCCTTGTACGACACCGCATGGGATGAGATGGGGTGGCCCAAATTCTATTCTGCCGGGAACCACGCGGCATGTGGATGTTAATTCACCTCTGCCTGACCCTCAGGGGATAAAGGCGTGATTCTATGTAATGTAATGTAAAAATATTCCACAACATTCTACACAACGCTATCTAGACCCATGGTAAGCATAGCTTTTTTTTTTTTATCGTGCGAAAAATCCCCACGGATACCACCTCCACGGAGCCGGTGGAGGCGGTTATGTCGGACTCGAACCGACTAAAACGCACGCCGTCTTGGGTCCTTGGCTGCCGGAGGTGAGATTGCCAAAAGCATATCTCTCGCACCCCGGCAGACCCAGGACCATCTCTTTCGAGATGGCCCCCTTCGGGTTGTGGGGACCAAAATGTCCCCATCTAGCCCCGGTTACGGGGAAGCATAGCTTAACTAGCTTGTGTTCTGGAATCTAGAATGCGGATAAACATACATAGATACTTTTTTTTAGTTTTACTAACCTGCTTAGTTTATTTCCGGAGGGTTTTTTAGAGACGGAATCGCGTTGTGAACAGGTGATCACTCTTTAAACATAAGTGTTGGTTGTACAAAGTGAGAAACGCAGATATTCGCATGCAAACAAAAGTAACAGATGCACTTACTTTCTCCCTACAAAGAAAGTAGAAATGGGCAGGACACGTCGCCAGGTACACCGACAACAGATGGACAAAAGAAGTTGTAAAATGGTCAGGACCGCAAGGCACTAGAGCCAGAGGCCGACCATATGCCAGATGGGCAAATGAAATAGCGACGGTGGCGGGTCGAGGCTGGATAGAAAAAGCACAAGATAGGAATGAATAGAATACTTTGGAGGAGGCTTTTACCCGAACGGGGTCCATACAAACACAAGAGATAGCAATACAAATACAATAGATATATTATTATTTCATTATTATTTGATTATTTTCATTACTATTAGTCTATTTTATCTTTTTTTTTTCAATTACTGTATAATGTTTTGCCTTTTTAATATTGCTAATTTACTGCATGAATTTTGAATTTAATTGTAATTTGTTTGCATGGAATTAAATAAAGCTATTTTATTCATTTTATTATTATTATGTTGGTTGTATATCTCATGTTTCTACGTGCTATAATCCTGGCATAAATATCGCTCCTTCTAATCTCATAGTTGTTGTATTTTTTGGGTACTCTTGACATGACCTTTCTTTACAGAACTCGACTTTGTGACTTACGTGTGAATACGTTTCATTTCTACAGCACATTTACTCTGTGGCTTGCACTGAATCACTGGTATTATCAGATGACGTACAGCCATGCACAAACATTACTTTATCACTGTTAGTATGTTAAACAAACAATATATTAAAGCGAAGATTACCTCATGAAACTACGTAAAGTGTTAAAGGTATTGTCTACACGACTGTCCATTATGAACTCAAGGCCGCCAGTGAGGCGGTAAATGAATGAAAATTAGACAAGTAATAAGATAATGACTGTCCCTTTCAATTGTGATTAAATAAGTAATTTGGAATAATTCGATGGCGCGCCCTTGTTTTGTTATGATCTGATTAAGAACATTCACTGGCAAGTATTACTTAGGGTCTAATTACGTTATTTTAGAGTAGTAGGTTTTTTCTTTTTTTTTTTTTATCGTGCGAAAATCCCCACGGATACCACCCCCACGGAGCCGGTGAAGGCGGTTATGTCGGACTCGAACCGATTAAAACGCACGCCGTCTTGGGTCCTTGGTTGCCGGAGGTGAGATTGCCAAAAGCATATCTCTCGCACCCCGGCAGACCCAGGACCATCTCCTTCGAGATGGCCCCCTTCGGGTTGTGGTGACCATTGTGTCCCCATCTTGCCCCGGTTACGGGGAGGCGCATTTTGCGCCGCCGCCGCGGCCTGCTTCTGCTAGGGTGACTGGCGGCTCCACCGGTCACCCCCAGGCCAGCGCTCATTGAGGACAGAGGTCGTTCTGCGACCTCCGACGTCCGGTTCGCCTTCGCTCTGCGCGGGCTTCTCGGGCCCGGAGTCTAGTCCGGACCCGACCGGCCGCCTCCTTCTCGAGCATTACTTGCTCGCAGAAGGAGGCAGCCGCACCCCAAGCGTTCGCGCATCTTACCATCGCTGTGAGCAACGTGGCGAGTGTGAGGACTCCCACCCCCAGAGCCGCCAGTAGGACCCGCCTCGGCGTGTCCCACGCCGGGCACTCGGTCAGCGTGTGCAGCTCTGTGTCCTCGCTCGCATCACAGTGATGGCACTCGGACGTTGGCTCCTTCCGGATCCGACACAGGTAACTCCCGAAACACCCGTGTCCGGTAATCACCTGCGTCAGCCGGTACGAGAGGCTGCCGTGTGGCCTCTCTAGCCACTCCTCCATGATGGGTCTTACCGCCGCTATTACGGCGTGCCCTAGAGTAGTAGGTTAGGTACCACTTCCACTTGGCTTGGTTTGCTTCGAAAGCTTTTAACTCTTCTGCCATAGCCAGTCCCCGCATCTCACTTTCAGTAGTGATATAGGTATACGGTATACCCGTTGCGGCAGCGTACATATTTTCTCCATTACATGTGGAATGAAAGAAACCAAAGCGCGTTTTTCATCATTCTCTTAACCCCTATGTAATATGTCCGACAATATTTTATATTTATTTATTTCAACAACTTTACTTTAACGTTTGTCCCAAGATTCTCTTTCAAGACAGTCTCTGTGAGATTTTCACTCACTCCGTACGATTGCAGTGAGTAAACTGTACTTTATACAAGGTATATTGCATTAGCGCTACGTGCCAGCGAAACATTTTAAATGTAAAACTTTTAAACGTCCTCTTTACTGACTGAAAAACTCACGTTCAGTACTCTGAATTAAAAACTACTCTGAATTCTTTTTTTATCAATCAGTCTTGCTCCACATAAACTGCAGTTACCTCAGAATTGGGTATTATTCTATAGTTAAAATAAAATATCTAACCGAGCTTATTAAATTAAGAATGGTAAAAGAGCGGTAAAAATTGCGCCGGTTCTTATTTTATAGTTTTAATTTATTTTTTATCATCCACCCAACCTATAATAGTAACTGATTTGACTATGAAATTTTATGACGTCACTAAATCTTTTTCATACATGTTACCTTATAAAATATCGTTTTGACGTTTAGTAAAAAGTAACTAATTTAAAATACCCAATTGTTTACAATAATTTGGCTGTTCAGAAGCCCACATGCACCTAAGATTTTTCTGTGAGTACGAAGATGATATCACGTGTAACTTATTCACTCGTCAAATGGTGCTGAAGGTCATCATTGTCGGAAATGCAATAAAGAACTCAATGTTACTTTTTGATTTATTCCTGGTCGGGCCCACTGAGTTTTGTCCCACATAAAAAAATCCTGGTTCGTCCCAAGCAATATGCCTCCTTCGTCCCAAAATATTTATGCAGTCTCGTCTTGTGTCGTGTCGCCTTGGACATTTTATCTAACAGCTAACAGTTCTAAAATCCCTTCTGTTCCTAAGCTATTAGTCGCTGGATGATTGAAAATAAATAAAAATGATGAAATGAAAATGGGTGTATTATTAACCGACTTTAAAAAAGGAGGAGGTTTTATATTCGACGTATAAAACATCCATTGAGGATTATATCTGTGATTATGTCCATCGATTTCTCCGTCATAAGTGAACTGATTTAAAAAAAAGCTTCATTGTTCTTTCTACTATTCTTCTTTTAACAAACACAGTTAAGTAATTTATTTAATTATATTAAAGTACCTAATTGTCCTTAACACCACCTAAAGCTTCACAGAACATCTTAAGATGATTATACAAATTTCGCCGGTCCTTATAAAGGCTAAGTACAATTTTGTGGCTTAATTCTTGTAAGATCAGTCACAAAGATTACATTATTTTATGTTCTAATATAAAAATTGGTCAAACGCGAATAGGACTTGAAATGATCGTTCCTTAGAAGGATTTTTTATGTCATCTAAATGTGAGTTACAACCTTGTTGAAGGATATCTTAGTACTTAGAACCCAGTTGGAGGAAGTTAAGAATACCTACGTTACAACCCAGCAGCTATGTGAATTTGAAAAAAAACTGTTAAAGGAGAAACCAGAAAAAGGGGCACGAAATGTAAACAAATCGAGCGGTACATGTGATATTATTTATTGCGATCCACCTACCGCGGAATCAGCTGTGTCGCCGTCAACAAACGAACGACCGATAAAACACATGCATGCGTCTCCCTCGCACACACACCTTTTAGATGCAGATGCGTTTGAGTCGCCTATGACGTCACCTAGACAGAGCGCACCTCCAACGAGTGGGGGAATGATAGCGAGATATGTCACATCAACAAGAAAAAAGGAGAGGGCAATAACACCCGCGGTGAATCAAAGTATGAATGGCGAGCCGTCAGAGCAGCAGCGAGCTTATGTACAGAACATACAAACAAATGAGGTGTCTGCGGAAACAAAATCGTATGCGGGCGTAGCTGCGAACAGCAAAGAACTTAGTCAGACGAAGGGAAGCGATGACTGGATAAAGGTCCAAAGGAAAAGGCATAAAAATAAATTTATAGCAACGGAAGGAAAGGCTTGCACTAGTCCAAGTATTAAATTTAAAGCAGCAGATACTAAGATACCCTTGTTCATAGCAAATGTTCATAAAGATGTAGCAGAAGAAGATATTGCTGAATATATTATGATGAAAACGAATGAAACTGTGGCTCCTATAAAAATTAAAATGATGAAAGAACGTGGCTACAATGCCTTCAAAATTTTTGTGAATAAACAAAAGGTATCTACTTTTTTAGAAGATAGTCTTTGGCCAAACGGTATATCATTCAGGCGTTTTGTACATCTGTCGGAGACCTATAAAAAGAAGGGACAACGGGTGGCAGAGAGCGAGGGGCAACAAATATTAGTCATTGATGGCTAAACTATGTACTACAAAAATGATATCATTCAACTGCAAGTCCCTGAAGAGGTCGATGGAAGGGGTGCGGCGGCTGTGTAAGCAGGCAGACATCATCGCCCTACAGGAGACCTGGTTATGGCCACATGATTTGGCATTATTGAACGAGATTGACCAGGAGTTTGGAAGCACAGGAGTATCAGCTATAGACACGACGGTGGGGCTCCTCAAAGGAAGACCGTATGGTGGCCTTGCCATATTATGGAGGAAAAGTGCAATCCAATCAGTGACTAGTATAGACTGTGATGACCCGAAACTGACAGCGGTAAAAGTGAATATAAATAATACAAATATAATTATTTTCAATGTTTATATGCCTACGAATGATGTGGTTAATCTACCAGAATTCACACAGCGCTTAGGAAGAATGAGTGCAATTATCGAGGAAAATGACGACATTAATTTTGTGTATATGTTGGGTGATTACAACGCGGATCCCCATGAGTTGTTTTATAAAAACCTAATAAATTTTTGTAGGGATGAGCAGTGGACATGTGCGGATATCGGCTTTCTCGGTGAGTCAGACACATCATATACTTTTAAATGTGAGGTATGGGGAAGTCTGAGTTGGTTAGACCATTGCGTTGTTACTAACGCAGCACTGCCCACTATAACGAATATATGGGTGGAACATGGGGTACAGTGGTCGGATCATTTTCCTTTGTATGTGGAATGTAACCTGGGACAGGTTGTATGTACCGAAATGGTACCAACCATGCCCATCGTGAATAAAACTGTTTGGGGGGAACGTAACGGGGACCAGGTTAGGCGCTATCACGAATTATGTCATGAACAGCTCCGAGAGGTGGATTTTCCCGCGGAGTTATCTAAATGCTGCGATGGTATATGCATGAACGTGGAACATAGATCTATAATACGTGACATGTATTTGAGACTGGTCACTATTCTGTCGGAGGTCGCAGCTTCTACCTTCGCAGGTAGGTGGGCACGGAGAAGGGGTGGCTATATAGCGGGGTGGAATAGGTATGTCTCGAGATTCCACACGGAAGCAAGACAAAAATTTAGGATGTGGGTAGAGGCGGGTAAGCCCAGCAGTGGGGAGACATATGTAGCGATGTGTGAGAGTAGAAAAGAATTCAAAAAACAACTAAAGTGGTGCCAGGACAGGCAAGAACAAATAACAATGGATATTCTTGCCTCTCACCATTACTCTAAGGATTTTAGTAAGTTCTGGAAACACACTGGGAAACTGAAGGGCAGATCTGGGCTGCCTGTGAGTGTAGGGGGTATCAGTGACCGTGAGAAAATTGCTGACCTATTCGGCAGGCAGTTTGAAACGCGGTTGCCGTACTCAGACAAAGCGTGTGGTGGGGTTGAGGCCGTCACTCAGGATAGAACAATACGTTTTACGGCCAAGGACGTACGTAAGGTAATTGGGGGTATGAGCAGAGGTAAATCACCGGGGCATGACGGTTTGAGCATCGAACACTTTAAGCATGCAGGTGTCCATTTGCCACGCGTGCTATCGATGTTCTACAATCTATGTATGTGTCATGGCTATCTGCCGTCGGACCTTACCAGGACGGTAGTAATACCAATTGCAAAAAACAAGAGGGGAGACCTGTCTGATGTGGGCAACTATCGGCCCATCTCACTTGCTACTGTGACAGCAAAGGTGCTTGACGGCTTGCTTAATGACATACTTCAAAACTACATTAAATTGCATGACGCACAGTTTGGCTTCAGAGAAGGGCTGTCCACGGAAAGTGCTATAGTGTGTCTTAAGCAGGCGGTCAAGTACTATACCGACAGGAAGACCCCGGTGTACGCGTGCTTTCTAGACCTATCAAAAGCATTTGATACGGTCCTTTATGACAAGCTGTGGGGCAAGCTGGGGGACACGGGTGCACCGAAGGAAGTAATAATATTACTTAAATATTGGTATGAAAACCAGCGGAACCAGGTGAGATGGGCTGGTACGCTCTCGGGAGAGTACAGGCTAAAGTGTGGAGTGAGGCAGGGTGGGCTCACCTCTCCTCTGTTGTTCAACCTCTATATTAATGAGCTGATCGTGAGGCTTAGTAGTACGCACACCGGCTGCTATATAGACAACGTCTGCGTAAATAATATCAGCTACGCAGATGATATGGTGCTGTTGGGTCCAACGGTGAGCGCGATTCGTAAGCTGACGGCTATCTGTGAGGCTTATGCGGCGGAGCATGGGCTGAGATACAATTCGAATAAAAGTGAAGTACTTGTTTTCAAAAATAAAACAAACGCACCAGCTCATGCTCCGCCTATTAGGATTAATGGTGAGAATCTGAAGGTGGTGACCAGTTTCAAATATCTCGGGCACGTAGTTACAGATAACCTGAGAGATGACGCCGATCTGGAGCGGGAGCGCAGGGCATTGGCTGTTAGGGGGAATATGGTAGCTAGAAGGTTCGCTAGATGTTCCATAGAAGTGAAAATTACACTGTTTAAGGCATACTGCCAGTCTTTTTACTCTGGCGGCCTCTGGCTGTATCATACCCGCCGGGCAGCCAATGCACTGCGAGTGTTATACAACAACATCTTCAGAATGCTGATGCGTCTTCCTCCAGACTGTAGCGCGTCACGCATGTTCGCAGAAGCACATGTTGTTTTCATGCGATTATGCGTAAGAAAGTCGCCTCTATTCGTCGGCGTGTAAGAGAGAGTGGCAACAGTATTCTGAGGATGGTTGCTGCGCGGTTGGATTGCCCAATCCAAGAAAGATGGATGCGTATCCTGGTCGATTAAATGTGTACTGACTGGCCGAGAAAGTAAGTACCTACCTACCTAATGTGTGTACCTACTATGAAAAAAAAGAACATCCATTTTATTATTTAATTTATTTTGTTTTAATTAGATTTTTTTTTTCTCAATTTAAATTACTTTTGTATTTTATATAAGTAACTTAAAGTATAACATAAATTTCATTTATAATTTCATTTAATTTAATTTAATTTTCTTTTTATTGTAATATTTATGATGCAAATGAATTGAATAAGTACTAACACTAGTTCTAAGTTATATTGTTACTAACCAGATATGAATCGTGTGATTTGAAATAAATAAATAATTTAATTTAATTTAATTTAAGTCAAACCTTCGATAACCTAAGGCTCTGTCGTAGCCTTCCCCTTGGAGTTGAGGGTTTTGACTGTTGTAGGTTAGACAAAAATTATAAAGGAGCTAGTAGTAGGATTAATTAAAAAAAAAACAATTATTCAAAATAAAAAACCGAATGATACTGAAAAGATCGAATTAAGTTTGATAGCAAGCGGTACCCATTAACTTTCATCCAATTCATAATTTGCAAAAGTGTACCGTTTTTCATTTTGAATTTTTTTTTTAAACTTTTTAGTTACGATATGTTATATGTTACGATATCGATGAGTTACGATATGTGATGTGTTATATATTTTTGTAATCTCCTTTTCATTACCTTTCGTTTTGTTACCCTACTCGATAAGATCCAGTAAAAATGTTTATTCGACAACATACATTTTGGCGTCGAAAGTTCATATAGCTCTTTTTTCACATTTCCTGTATCCAAGAACGCTTAGACGACAAATATCTTTAATTTGAGACATTAATCATTAAAATCTATGAAGTGGTTCAGAAGATATGACCTAATAAAGAATATTACAAACATACATACAAGATACGCGCGAAAAACATTACCCTTTTTGACAGTCGGGTAAAAAGGACCTAAGCCTTCAAAATATTATGCTTTGGATACGTGAATAAAAAGATAATTCCGCTGAAATTAAGTACTAATTAAGTAATAAGTACTGAAATATCGGGAGAATAACAAATTTGCCTTAATTTTGTTGCCAGTATCTTCTACGGCTCCCATTCATGTTTTCAGATTACATTGTGACTGTGCAATAAGGCTCTCAATTGTATATACCCGCATAATCTGTAATTATTTATACTACTTATGGTTATTTAAGCTCTCCCTTTACCGTACAATAAATGAAAACATACACTCATGCCTACACATACATAATATGCTCATGTCTATTTCTCTCCGGGGTATACATGAGTACTGTACCTATAAACTGTATTAAAAAATGGCAATGGCAAGAAACGGAAAGAATTCGTACACTGTATCAATTCGCATATCAAACATCCATCGAACCCTTTTGATGCGGATCTCTAAAATTGACGAAACATTTTATTATGCTAGTATTTTTTTAATATCCACTGCCAGTCTGAGTATAACGTTAATGAGACACTTTTCATAACAATTTCATCGTTGGATTTAGTTATATTTCTAGGTAGCTAGGTACCTTTCGTGGTATCTTAATTATGAAACATTCAGCTTTTGTAGCTTTGAAGTATGCTATACCTATTTTTAAAGTTGACGTCGCTTTAGTTTATTTGTTATTTATCTGGTTTCTGGATGTTATTTATATAAATTGTTATTTACTAACTTGTAATAAGAACACGAGCGGTTCGAATATACAGCGTGTTCTCTTTGAATACTGCAATTGAATAATAAAACAATGCAACAAAAATGTATTTTACCTGCTTTATATTTTTTATTTTGTATTTTAATTTAAGTATTTGTGTTTTAATATGTTAACAGATTTTTTCTCCGATTTTATTGAAATATCTATTTCTTTTCATTAGTGGATTATTTGTTGTATATTATTGTAATGCTAAAGCAACACGAGGAAACTACGTATACAATAAAGTTTACCTGTGAAAAAGTTACAGCAAAGAAACATTTAAAGAACAAAGAAAGTCGTTGCATGCGCCATTTATGTAGTCGTAAAAAGGTGTTGTTGGTAGGAAAGTCTTTTGATTCCATTTGTAAAGATTACTGCAAGAAAACACAGTATACCGAGACTGTGTGTTTAGTTCTAAAGTTTTAGAAAGCATTTTATTTGTAAAAAAAAATAATTTCTTGCCATTCAATATTTGTCATTTAAAAGGTTGAAATTAAGAATTTACGTGTCCAAATGGTTAATAATATTCGTAGGCGTGCTTTGTCGAATAGTTACTTAATTATTTTAAGTTTTAATTTGCAGCCCACCAACAGGTGTGCTAAGTGGAATACTTTAGGTGTGCTTCGTCTGGGTGTGCTTCAGGGAATACCTCGTTTTCGAGGTACATTCAATTATCCATACACAAGTAGTAATTAGATGTTAATCTTTATCGGCTATTATTGTCTCGTTTCAGTACCTGTAACAAAGAAATAATTTTCAATTAATAAGCTATACGAAAACTATTAGTATTACTATACGAAATATTTTTTCATGAACCCAACTACAGTGGGTGTACAGGGAAACTAAAATTCCCTTTAGACCCACCAGGGGGTGAATTCGAAGGGTGGACTGGTTGTGCGCCGGTTTACCTAACGATGTCATTAAATTTTAGCATATCTAGACATTTCGTTGTGTTAAGTGCTTTCTGTTATCTAACGCCTCGATTTATTTCAGAATGAACAATTTTGTTCTTGTCTATTGTTCCGTATCGCCATCCCACTTCTAGTAATTACCTATTATCAGAAGTGGGATAGGTATATTTATTTTAGTGAAAATTTTGGCTCATTTTCACTAAAATAAATTGGGAGCACCTTTGTTTGACAAAATTAATATCGTTTTAACAATAGGCTAAAATATAGGTTAGATTATATAAAGGACGATACCCATTTTATGACAAATTGTGGGATACCCGCCACATACAATATTGGACTGCTATGTCAGAGGTTGTGGGTTCGATACTAGCTCGGTACCAATATTTGTATACACCGGGCTACAGTATCAATTGCTTTTAAAATCTTATGATCTGGCGTCCTCCTGATCCTCTTGCCTTGATTTGATTTATATTTTGTTTCTTAGTAGTGACTACTTTCTGTCTCCCTAATGTCGAGTGCATCAACAACCATCTAATCCCCCAAACTTCGATAGACAATCCTCCAAAGTTTCCAGGTAAAAATTACTCCCTCAACCATGCACTTCAGAAGCCTCATAAATTTTTGTGAGTGCGATTACACCCTCAACTTCGGCGAACGTAATTCCATGTATTTCTGTTTAAGAGTTTGATTAGCACTGACCCACATTTGAGCTTTAATTGGCAGCTCTTTCAGCCTTTATAATAGTCTAATTACTCGTATTTATCCTCGAATTTACCTTCTGGGTCCTGTTTCATGTGAAACCTGCATCTGACATAATATACCTTCTCTTAAACTGTTATATTTCTGTGAATTCTGATTAATTTATGTTGTATGTTATTTCAGTTTTACTTTCATTATGTATGTTGTATTAAAATGTAATGACTTCGGTTTCTATCATTGTTGCAAAATTAAAGTAAAATATAATAACAGTATTCAAGTAATAACAGTACTCAGACCCATTCATTTTTATCCGGTTTATGATTTACAAATGGGTACTGCCTGCTATCAATCAAACTTGTGACGATCTTTTCAGCATCAGTTGTTTTTATTTTTATTTTAACATTTTAGTTCTGACATACATATGTTTGTTATCGCCTTCTAACCTTCATTTTGATAACTTACTCGATAAATTTGAGTAATTTTTTTGACAGTAAATACTCGTGTTTTGGCGTAAAAAATCTACCATATAGCTTTTGTTCACATCTTAATATGTATTCCTAAAAACCTTTGAGAAGAATATCTTTAATTTGAGACATCAATCATTGAAATCCGTATAGTGATTCAGAAGATATGAAATAAAAAAGAATATTACGAGCGTACATACATATTATACAAAATACGCGCGAAAAACGTAACCCTTCTTGAGCAAAAATAAATTCCCATTAACGTTTTTGTTTCTCCGCAAAATTCTGCTTACCGGTACTTACAGTCCGTCAAATCTAAGAAGTACCGTTTGACAGTTCTGACAATTGAATGATAGGGATGGGATGAAAAAATCGATTACTATAATATCCGAACTTTAAGAGATCGATTACTATAATATCCGAATTTTAAGAAATCAATTGTTATAATTAAATAAAAGAAATGTTTAGGATATTTTTTTATTCACTACTAGTACTAGTATCGTCGTCTTCGTCATCATCGTCATTTAAATTAATGACCAGTTGATTGTCCATTACATTATCAAAGTGTACGTCTCTTTCGAAGTCGTCCATTATTATTTTCTTTGTTTTTTGTACTACTTTACTCCAATCTTCCTGTGTAACTTGGGCACATGCTTCCTTTAATAAACCTTCCATTTTCTTGACACTGAAGGGTGGTTTTGTGTTGTGTCTTGCTGCATAACCTGTAAAACAATAATGTAACTATTTGATAGCAGACGAAAACCATTGTTTAAATTATAAATGTTAGAAGTACTCGTGTTATTATTATAATATTATAAAATATTACCTTTAACTTGGGCCCAAATCAGTTCAATGGCATTATATTGGCAATGGTACGGAGGAAGTCGTATGACTTTGTGCCCGTGCTCTTCGGCCAATTGGTCAATTACATATGTCGGTTTTGGTGGTTTATGCAATTTCACTAACTGTAATAATTCAGCTTTTAATAGTGACATGTCGGCATCCACTCCTTTTCTTTGCAGCCATGCCACCAAATCTGCTTTCTTATTGGCTGACGTAGGTGCTTTATCAATTTGCACAGAGTGGTATGGGGCATTATCCATTATAATTGTGCTGTTAGGAGGGATATTCTGTAATAAATTTAAGAACCACTCTCGGAACCTTACTGCGTCCATTTCTTCATGATACTCTTTAGTGCTTTTGGATTGGAAAGCTAATAAAGAGTTTTCCACGAAGCCTGTAGACGCTGACCCAGCATGGCATATTATGAGGCGTCCACCTTTTCCTATCGGCACCTTCGAGCACAAAGCTTCAGAATCATCAGTCCATGTTTTCGGCACAGAATGGTTGGAATTTAGCCAAGTTTCGTCCAAAAATATTACATTATCCCAGTTTATAATTTGTTTAACTTCGCGCAGGAATGTTAGTCGCTGCATAATTATGTCATGTCGCTCCATAACAATTTTTCGTTTGTCAACTTTTTTGTATCTGAAGCCAATTCCTGTTATTACCGTTCTCAACGACTCTATGCTTCCCTTATACAGCCCGGCATCTTTTAAAGTTGCACATAACTTTGCCAATGTTGGAAATTCGCCTCTTGTAAAATACCCGTATATATGGTTTCTAATAGCATGACTATCGAATTCATCGATGCCTGTCACAGGTTTATTTCTTTTTCGTTTTTTCGGTGTGTGAAGTACGTTACTGTCACTCCCCGAAGGCCCATATTTTTCACTTAATATTTTGCCAACGGTGCGGCTACCAATACCGAGAGCTTCACCGACGCGATCCCGAACTTGTGTAACTGGCAGTAGAAGTCCACCATTTTGAGATTCACGCTCAAAATACTCGTGTAATTTCACCACCAATTCACGAGCCTGGCTGTTCAAAGTACGTCCTCTTTTCGACATTATTAATAAACACTTGCTTAGTTCGGAGTCCAGTATAAATATTGCCAAGGTAAACGGATAAAGAATGATCAGTCCAGAAAAGTAATAGCCAAGTCACAAATTGTAAAACACAAACGAGAAAGCAAGTACGCGCACAGTCAGCTTCCAAGATGGCGAGAGACTGCTGACGCCGAACCGACCGAGCGGACCGCGTGCGCTTGTAGTTGGCAGTGTTGCCAGAAAAAAAAAATTGTAGAGACTTGGACACCTGCGATTTTGCCTATTGACCTAAAAATAATTAAATTAATTTATTTTAGGGTATCTGTGTATTCAGTGCATTATGCGGTCGCGCAGTAACGTCGTTAATTTATAACATCAGGCAACAACATTTTTGTGAATGGGTTCTACATACCTTATTTTTATTAGTTTAAGACGTAGAAATAAGACTTAGAAGAAAAAATTGTAATTGTAAAATCAATGGATGTGCTTGTTAAAAATTTGTTTATTTCTCTGTAATATGCAAACCCATACTATCATACACAAAAATAAATGTAAAAAACACTATCCCTGACTCCATTTACTATTTCGACAGCGTTAGCGCGAGAAACCCCGACTTATTTGGGCGCGAAAATCAAAAATCGACAAATCGCTTTCGACAACTTTTTAAAGAAGCAAATATATTTGATTTATAAATACGTATTTTTGGTGAATGGGTTTTATCTCATATTTTACGATTACATAACTATTTAGTTATGTAATCGTAATATGTGAGATAAATCCCATTCACATGAAAAAATATTTGTTTGGTTGTCAAGTGTAATTTGTAAATAATACATTCGATTTTTCGTATATGTAAACGATTTTTTTGCATACAAGTGTATCCGAAGAGTCGCAACACTACGTGCAGTGACCTAACTACGTAACTTTGTAATGAGGTCAAGAATATAACTATTAGAAATTATTTACTGTGTAAATATGTGTTATTTTGCTTTGTTTGAAAGTTTTCAATTACATTTAGATATTAAGAATTGTACATTTTTAGATACAATAATGAAATCTTTCTAAATTCATGGTTTTATGAAAAAGGTTATCGAAACTGAATAATGTACGTATGAACAAAGTTGTTTCGGTTTGAAAAATATGAAACGTCAAACGGTACCTCTTAGATTTGATGGACTGTAGTTAATTTTGAATTTCACCGAAATATATCCAACTGTTTCAATTATTTATTTATGCTTTGCCGTTACTTTAATAAAATGTACTTTTAGATTATTTAAGTAAAACATCCCTCTTTTTCGGTATTACAGCTATTTCAGCTTGACATTTCCATTCATGGAACAGCCTCTAGGCAGTACCTATGACGTCACTATAACGTATTTATTGTTATACCGTTCTGAAGTTAAATGTTAAGAGCGCGCATAAAGCTATAAAAAATTCAGATTTCACCCGCACACTTCATACGTCCCGCTCTCGTCTGTCCACACGTCTGTCGCCCCGCAGTATTTTGTGTGGCAGCTAACCGCTGTGTTTAGTACGCAAGCGCAGAGTATACCCAAAATAATCAGATAAAATTTGGCAAAGTACGAGCTGGATCATTATCTATATAAGGTATACTTTGAACACACAATAATTTTATTTTTGGTGATAGATAAAATGAGTGCGATTTGTAAAATAAACATAAGCAGCTTAGCTTTAATAAACAGCTTAAAATATAGTGGTCAAAAAATGAATGCATATTTTTTGAAATCGTCAAATATTTATATTAAGACATTTTTATCACGATATAAATTTTAATAAATGTTCACTTTGTTATTATAATTTGTTGTGTTTTAGATAAAATCTCCCTAAGAACTCTGACGATACGCTGAATAATTTTACTGGTAGTGCATAAATAATACGAAAAAGTAAGTTATAGAAATATTTATTTCAATAATAGTTACAAAATACTTTCAATTTTGTTATAGGTAGATAAGAATAAGGTAAACAAATGTATATTATTTCATACTGAAATTGGTTCAAGACGCCTAAAGATATTACTTTCAGTTCATAAAAGAAGACGATATCGCTGTAGAAATTGAATTTGTAAAATATCTTTTTAATCTATAATTGGAAATACAAGAAGAGTTGAAGCTTTTCTATGGATATGACGTAAATAATGTGGATATTACGAGGCCGTTTACGAAATTTTGTCATTTTGCTCGACATATGTGATTTTAGAAATGTGATTTCATAGTTAAAAACTGTATTAATTCGAGTTTAAATGAATAAATAAGAAAGATCATCTCAAATAGTAATGAGTAAATGAGCTAGGTACGGTATTTACTTATTTTTATTACATGATTTTGATTACGACTTGGGCGACTACGCGCAGGGCACGCCGTAATAGCGGCGGTAAGACCCATCATGGGGGACTGACTAGAGAAGCAACACGGTAGCCTCTCGTACCGGCTGACACAGGTAATCACCGGACACGGGTGTTTCGGGAAGTACCTGCGGCAGATCCAGAAGGAGCCAACGTCTGAGTGCCATCACTGTGATCCGAGCGAGGACGCGGAACTGCACACGCTTACCGAGTGACCGGCGTGGGACACGCCGAGGCGGGTCCTAGTGATGGCCTTCGGGGTGGGAGTCCTCACATTCGCCACTTTGCTCACAGCGATGGCACGATGCGCGAACGCTTGGGATCTTTGGGTCTTTGGTTGCCGGAGGTGAGAATGCAGGAAATGCGTGGCGGTAGTGCACGCGACTGCCAAGCAGGAGGCGCGGGTTCGATTCCCGCTCAGTGCAAATATTTATATGCATGAATATGGCTATTTGCATTGGTCTGGGTGTTCCTATGTATAATATGTATGTATTTACCAAAAAAAAAAAATGTATTTAAGTATGTTTATCCGCATTCTAGATTCCATAACACAAGCTAGTTAAGCTATGCTTACCATGGGTCTAGATAGCGTTGTGTAGAATGTTGGGAAATATATATTGGGAAAATATCTCTCGCACCCCGGCAGACCCAAGACTATCTCTTTCGAGATGGCCCCCTTCCCCATCTAACCCCGGGTATGGGGAGGTGCACTTTGCGCCGCCATCGCGGCCTGCTTCTGCGAGGGTGACAGACGGCTCTACCAATCACCCCAGGCCCGCGATCATGGAGGACGGAGGTCGTTTTGCGACCTCCGACGCCCGATTGGCCTTTACTCTTCGCGGGTCCAGCCTTCGCTCTTCGTGGGCTCCGCGGGCCTGGAATCTAATCCGGACCCAATTGGCCGCCTTCTTCTCGAGCATTACTTGCTCGCAGAAGGAGGCGGTGGCACCCCAAGCATTCGCGCATCGTGCCATCGCTGTGAGCAAAGTGGCGAGTGTGAGGACTCCCACCCCGAAGGCCACCACTAGGACCCACCTCGGCGTGTCCCACGCCAGTCACTCACTCGCTAAGCGTGTGCAGTTCCGTGTCCTCTCTCGCATCACAGTGATGGCACTCGGACTTTGGCTTCTTCTGGATCTAACGCAGGTACTTTCCGAAACACCCGTGTCCGGTGATTACTTGCGTCACTTGTCCAGGTCCCGATGGAGCCGGGACTTCACGGCCCGAATCTCTTCAGGCTCGGGTTCCCATCCCTGTTCCCATGCCTCCTTTCGGTATCGATATACTCTCGCATCCAGGTACCACGGTAGGGTTCCGGCAAGGAGACTCGCCGCCTCAAAAGATATCGTGCGGTACCCCCTAATGGCCCTGCTGGCCATTGCACGCTGCGGAGCACGCAGCATCGGAGCATTGGTGGCCGTCAGGGTCCCACTTCCCCATAGTGGGTTTTACCACCGCTATTACCTCGTACTCTGTGCGTGGTTGCCCAAGTCGTAGCTCCCACTCCGTCAGTTACGAAATAAATATTCGTCATGATCACTGAATTCAACTAAATAACGAGTAAAGTTACAAAAACGGCAAAAGTAAGTATACATTTCCAATATCATTTATATGTATCAGTGACAATGCCTATTACATGTGTACATTTGTTTACATTTCATAGAAATTGTCATTAATAGTTTTATATGATATTCGACGTGTGAATTTATTTATGAATTTGTTTCGGTTATATTAATGTGGAATAAACGTATACTTTGTTTTGACATCGTTTAATGGTTAGTTCGTTTAGAACAAATTGTCGTTCACTTCTTTCTGGATTGGCACAAGTTTACATATTTTAGGAAATGTGACGATGTATATATATTATTGCTCGTGACTGTACATCGCTAATGTGAATGACCATGTGAATCTCAAACCATACCATTCTACTCTTTTATATTACACTCGGCGCTGGCTAGCCAGTTCCTTTGCTTGAACTTAGCTTACACGCTACTGCGTGTCTAGATTACACAACGTTGCATATTTTTTTATTCTATTTAGTGAATAGAATCTTAAATGTTTACTGAACGTGAGAAAAAAAATTGCAATAAGCTTACAAGTTACAGTTTTTATTAAGCGATGCGACTGGATCGGAATCATCAGCTTATGTTATGTTACGAGCTGAAGCAACTCTGAAAAGCATTAAAATTGATAATACAATGTATAAGTACTTTCGCAAAAATATAATTTATATTACTGCTATAAAAAATAACATTAGTTACATACTTCAAATAAACACGCGAGGTGGTCTACGACATCTATTTGATTTTCATATACTATACCCGGGCGACCTGGCAACGGTTGATACTTAGTAACCAAGTAAAGAAAATAAAGAAATATTACTTTCGACAAATAACCAAGAGTTGAATTCTTAGTCTTTTTGATTCTCTTTTAGAGTTTATCTTTTGATTTTTTTTATTTCCCATAATTTCGACGAACTTTTTTGACGGAAAACAGAAAAACAGTCCTCTTGTCTCAACGGGGCGACCCCGACTAATTGATGAAACAACAGATGGCCGGCACCTCGGCTCAGGTGCGATAGCAAGAGACCGTTATGCGCGAAATAAGAACGCCGTAAGCGCCGAATTCGTTTTTTCTTAATTACTCGTAAATTTCAGATAATTTTAACAAAGTGAAAAATTGAGTCACTAGGTTTTATAATTTTATACTTTGTACATAAAAATTGACTCAGTTATATGAATAATCTTGGAAATACATTAATTTTAATCAAAAATTAGGCCCAACTTTGTGATCTTATTTTATCGACAAAATATTATTATTTTATGTTTTCACCAAATTGAGTACCTTTCAGATATAACGTATTTTCTATTTAAAAAAAAACAAGTTCATTTGTGGCACACTTTCGGGTATAAAAATCCAATCAAAGATCGGCAATTTTCCTTTATACCCCCTCTTAAGTAAAAGCCTCGTTTATCACTATTGTTTTGCGGGCTTTGTAATATTAATGGGCGCGAATATTTATATTGAAATGGCTGTTCATTTCCGTCATTTTGTAATTTGACTTGCAAAAAATTTTTACCCTTTCTTTACAGCTAAACAGGATAAACCACAATACGTAATCCATACTGATGTTTAACGGCAGAAATGACTGTTTGTTACCGTTTTATGATTAGATTTTCACTACCCTAGAAGTGTGACGTAATTTGTGTTTGATACACAGTTTGATATACTGAGTTTTTTTTGTAAGAAAATATCCTTCCTTCCTAGGCACAACTACTATGCTCAACTGGTTTTGACATGGACAATTTTGATTCCCTTAAGCACAACTACGTTACCAGCAACCCACAGCTCAACTACATGAAGTCGTAGAGAACTGCACTTATTCCCAATTGGGTACTATCCTATGCCTGGGGGTGACGGGTGGAGCCGCCTGTCACTCCAGCAGAAGCAGGCCACGGCGGCGGCGCGCTGAGTAGCGCCCGGGGGCGAGTTGGGGACACCGTTGTCCCCCCTCCTGAGGAAGGCCAGATCGTAAGGGATTGCCCTGGGTCAGCCGGGGTGCGAGGGATATGTCTATGACAACCTCACCTCCGGCCTAGCACCAGGACCCACAGTCGGCGTGCGGTTTTAGTCAGTTCGAGTCCGACATAACCTCCCCTTCCGGCTCCGGCAGGGGGGTATCCGAGGGGATCTCCGCACGAAAAAAAAAGGGTACTATGCTATAGTTACAATAAATTATCTAACCGAGCTTATTATAGAATGGTATAAAACGGTAAAAATTGCGAAGGGTCTTATTTTATAGTTTTATCCACCCAACCTAATAGTAACTGATTTTACTATTAAATTTTATGACATTTTTATAGCATTTATTATATTTTTTTGTACGGCACCACGACCTGTAAGGGAAGGTCATGAGTTCAAGCCCCACCTGAGTAATTCATTTTCCAGTATAATCGAGAAGAAATGGTGGTTAGGCAATACGGAGTGTAGTAATAAAATCTTTGATAAAACTCAATTCCATCATCATAAAATAGAAGTGAGAGCATTTTAAAACTTTTGGTCTCGATAGTTCCTTACAAGTCTTTTGTGCAATAAAGACCTTATCGGCTTTAACGAAATTGAACTTTTCTACTCAAGAATGAATGGTTTCTCGAACTGAATAGTTTCACGTAGCCATTTTTGAAATATATATTCTTGAGTTTCTTCTTCAACAAACCTTGTCAAACAAGGTACTGAAGTATGATGTCGAAAATTACTTTCATATTGCCAACATTTTCGTATTCTTTTGAAGAAAAATCTTATTTATGTGTAATTCTTAACAAGGAAGTTGTTTTGATATAAGTAGGTACATCGTTACGAAATGTAAGGATGAAAATATTTTATGATCTCAGAGATATTCTGTTTTTCATTGATAAGAAAAATAATTAAATTAAGTTATAATATTCAGTTTTTATTTAAACAAAACATGGAGAGTAAACATGGCTCCTGAAAAGTAACCGAAACCTTAGGATAAGAACAAAATAATCGCGATAGTATTTGTGTGTGACTTTCATGGTTCAATTCGAACCGAAGATGGCCTTAGGTTAGCCGGGGTGTGAGGAAAGTCCTACATCTGGGCATTGACCCTCGAGATGGCGTGCGGTTTTCGTGGGTTCAAGTCTGACGTAACCATCCCCACCGATCTGTGAGCCGAGGTATCCGTGTGTATGCCGGCAATATCAATCAAATTGTTTTGTTTAAGTATATTATGAAAACTGGCTCTTAAGATACAGGGTTTTCCCTAGTTTAAGAGGCAGAGTTTTAAATTTCCTGAACATAGCTCACGATGTATCCTGAATTCCTAACACTCGTTACTTGTAAAACTGTAAGTTAATTGTATGTCAGCTGTGTATTGTTTTGAAATTATCATTACTATTATTATATAAATGAATGTACCTAAAATATACTATAAAAAGTTGAAAAACCGTTGCAAATATGTTCTTTTACCAAAAACCGTTATTTGCGATTGACGTTTACATTATTTGTGTTACAAAAATATGTGTTCCAATCGTTTTGTAACGGTTTAATCAGAGTATCCGTACATAAAATGAATAGATGTGTTAATGAAAGGGCAGCGATGTCTGTTTGTCAGGGATTAGATCGTTTGTCCCCTATCAGGGGCTTAATTGGTTCGTTTGACACCCAGTGATTTATTGTAGTACAAATAGCAGTCTATACGATTGATCGTGTTGAATTATTTTTGGATCAAGGCTTAGTGTTGAAGGCATGAATAATATTGAAAACGAACATTGTAATATTTTTATGTATTTAAGTATGTAAAGTAAACCCAACGAAGCGAGAGAAAAAAGGTAAATAAAGTTTCAGTGGTCCCAAACATTTTTTTTTGAAAATTATTACTTATCACTTCAAGCGCACTGCAGACAAGATGAAATTTGCTCATAAGATGGCGGATCTGACAGTTTAGAACCGCTGTGCTGACAGCTTTCTTGTACTACGAAACACGCAACGACAGCTGTCGATCGTCCATTGTTGCGTAATTGTGACATGTGCGAGTAGGACAGAGAAAATAATCGCTAGTTATCGCAACGTAAGTTGGTAATGGTCGCTTTGTTTACCTCTTTTCTCTCGTCTCGTTGGCTTTTCCTTTAGTATAGGTACTATTTGTAGTGTTTGTATGTGTAGTATTTTCAGTATGATAAATAGCAATTCAAAAAACGTGTTTCATTTTGGTTTTAACAAAATATTGTGTAGAAAGAAATATACCGATGTCAAATGGTAGAACTGTTGAATAGAAACATCCAACCGTGCTTAAAAATAGTTACTCGAAACAATTCGTCTGCCTCATTACTAAGACAAGTGCAACAGAAGATGCACTAATCAGTGAGTGCGAATGAGAACAAAGTATAATTTATGTCATACAATTTTGAGATCGCGATAGTACACACGTTTGACACAATATAACATACTACCTCATTGATATAGTACAAAGTTCGTACTTTAGTTAAGTTGCCAGTTGCCACCTTTGTTTAAACTCCCAAGTATATTGTACACAGTCTTTCATTGTTTCATTTAGTACAAAACGCTATCGCAATGTTGGAGTTGCGCTACAGTCTTGTACAGAGTACAAATATACGAACTTTTGAGTTATCTTTGCCGAGAGGAAGTGTAAAAACTTCAACCATTGCCTAAATTTAAGCTAAAATACACATCTTTTTATAAGAGAAAGTAAAAGGAGATGTAAAAGTTTTAGTTTTGGAAATATTTTTCAGAGAAACTTTTTATTAAAATCTGGTATATATGGATTTGTCTGGGTGCTCTAACTGAACTGGTCCTATACCGGCAAAATCGGTGGATTTGGCTGGGTGCTTTAACTGGGCTGGTTTGTCACTTAATTATATTTGTTTATCTTGTCTTTTTTTTAAATATCTACTACATTACTATATTGATGTATTTCTTTATTGTTTCAGGTAAATATTTTGGTTGTAATTACAATTACGGAAGAAAGGTAAAAGTAAGCTTATTCATAATAAATCATAGAATAAGTATAAATTTCAACAGACATACTTACTGAACTTTCGATAGAAATAGATAAACTGAACATAATACTGGAAAATATTTTTTAAATAAAACTAGCAGTTAAATATTCAGTTAAAATTAAAAGTAAAATAATTTGTTTAGGAAGTAGGTAAATTTAATTGCTATTTATTCCGTTACACAGTTACGCAATTCGAGGTAATTAATTTAATACGAGTATGTAAATACTTCAAGTCAACTAGTGTATTACATGTATATATTAGCCTCCATATTTCACATTGCGCTAATTATAGGTACCGGAAACTTGTCTGAGTTCGATTAATAATTTGATATAAGAAAAAACTTAACCCGTCGAAGTATCGAATTTAGGACCGCTAGTCGAAGCATCATCGAGGTAGTAGTTGTAAAGTTCGGAGTTTATAAAGGTTTGTAAAAATAAAGCATGCCATACTTAAAGTTTCGAACAGGTTGCATCGTATTACATAGCTCATGTTGCCTGATGGCCAATATGGACAAACGCGGGCGGGGACAAATTGTCTGGGGACAAATTATTGCTACTAGTTTGCACTTTATTCGTTCATGTCGCATGCCGGACATACACGGGTGAAATATAAACTACTGAGAGTAATAAGGGCGCATCGCGGGTATTTGGTCAAAGGCTGAGGCCCGTCTAGTGCATTGCGTTACTTGCGTTGCATCGATCAGGGTAATTCTTAGAAATTTATAATAAAATAAAATCCTAGCAATGAGAGTAATTTCTTTAAATTTCTAAGAATGACCCTTCTCAACGCAACGCAATGCAGCGCACCGCATAAGTGGGGCCTTAGCCTAAATAGTTATTATACCCCGTCCATCATATTATTGTATTTTAGACAGATGGAAGTAGTGATTGCATGAAAATTTAAAATATCGACAAAGTTAAAAACCTCGATGAAAAAAATATTAATCGATAAATTAAAATATTATGATAAATATATGATTTCATGTGGAATTATAATCTATTATCTTTCTGTTCATAATAATAAAGCAGTAGATATTTCGTGTCTATACCTACAATTTACAAATGTAATAGAAAACGATTGTGGACCATAACGCACACGTTAATCTCCAAAACAAAACAACTGACTTCTAGAATAATATTCCAACATGCTGATTTCCTGATATTTATTGCAGAACTCCGTGGTCTGTCTCTGAAACCCATCATCAGATCTTTATGCAATTTAAATGGGACCATTTTGGAATAAACCTCTTCCAAATAAAAAAGAATTCTGACAATTCGTCTACATATGACGGAGTTACAAAAATCGTTTTCCGTACAAAATCATACAAATATAAAAAAATATAAATATTCGAATTGTTGTTTAGAATTCGTATAAAAACCGCCAGTTATGTAATATTTTTAGAATAAATATTTTCTGTAGTCGATATCGATTGTGACATTTTCAAGTTACTATAATGAAAACCCAGTCGATAGACTAACTACATCCCTAAAATTGCTTTCTGGCTGACGTGACGTTGTCAATAAAAATAACGTATTGGCGCCAAATTTTTGTTAGGATTTTCAGGTGTTGACGCTAGAACAAAGTTATACCGACTGTCAGTGAGCTGTCTAAAATACAATAATATAATGGACGGAGTTATAGTAAAGTTTATTGTACTTTGCCGCCCGGCACTCGTCGCACCGCGCGTTGTCTGCGCAGCACCTAACCAGACATCATCCTATAATCATCATGGAACATGATAGTTTGAAATCTAAATTTAAAAAAAAGAAATTACAAGAACAATGAATAACGACATAAAGCCAGCAAAGTTCCGGAAACTAAAGTATCAAAAGATGTGTTACTTGCTAGCACAAGTACTTAATAATTTTGTTTGACTTGCGCTATAGTTATCGTAGTTTGTATGTCATTTGTCTTGTGAACGCTTTACAAGTTTTCAGACTTTCTTCCAATATTAGCTTTCGTATCGTCTTTTGTATTTGTTAAAATCTTAAGTAGAGTATTTGTTAAAAGTATCAAGATTGGGTGTGTTTGGACTCAATTGAATGATTAAATAAATGATGTTTTGATTGTCTTGTGTTGAATAATTGGAACACTAAATAAGTATAAGTGCCCTCTAAAAGTGATACAAATCGTACAAGGTTTTTCAAAACAGATATTTTCTTAACATATTTACCTATAAAATTACTTGACTACTTAGATTGGATGATGTTCAGATAAGTAATAACTATTGATTATAGATAGATAGGTACAGCAGTTTTAATCCAAGAGTCCGACCAGTTTGGGTAGGTAGGTTATTGAGGCACTTGTAGCAGACATGGAACAACAACAATCATCATCATAATATAAATGGTTAAAATAACACTAAACAAAAAACATATCAACTTCTGTGGCATTTAACGTCACATAAATTTCGTTTCCTCTCCTGATATAAAATACATTTGTATATATCTCTTAGTTCGTTTTCATTGCGCTCTCTGTGGGGCAACAAATTCTTGTCAGCTTTCGCGAGCGACATTGGATGCTTAGGAATTAAACGACACTTCTACCCCTGTACCTCTTAAATCATCGTGTTATCGCACATACAATGCTGCAGTACCGAGCATCGCCATTTTTCTTCGGTAAATGTATGATCTTTTTATCTTGATTACCGGTAGGGTATTTGAAGGAATATTTTAAACGATTTGAGAAAGTTTGTTGTGAAAATGGATGGTAACTCTTAGATACGTGTTAATAGATAGGCAGGTATGACTCTTACACGACGCATTTGCTACGAAAATGTACGGCAATTTGCTTACTGCTATGGTGTACCCCTAATTATTTTTGACATAACATAACATAAACTCACGCCTGTATTCCCCGAAGGGGTAGGCAGAGGTGCTAGTACGTTCGCCAGTTTATGTTTAGGTCCCAATGTAATAGGTGGCGAGCCTATTGCCATTAACCGGGCACTTATAAACTTGCGATAAATACACACATAACTTCGAAAAGCATCGAAAAGTCATTGGTGTGTGCCATGGTAAACCTGGGATCGAACTCGAGACCTCGTCTCAGCAGTCCATTACCCATACCACTAGGCTACCGCAGATTTTTTGACCTCTACTAATTTTCTACCAATATATATATTTTATCATGTGGGTGTTGTAAAAAGCGACTTAGGGATGTTCTCCATCCGACAATAAACATACAGTCTAAGACAAAGGGCCCGCTAGACGGCAATAGGCTCGCCCTTTATTGCGTCGTGGGATTGAAAAACATAATTGGCGAAACCTGGGTGCTAATACACCTCTGCCTACCCCTTCGGGGATTTACAGTATATGTACGTGAGTATATGTTACGACCCTGTTCTATTGGGCTAGGCAAAGACTTTCCATTTGCTACGATTCTGGGTATACGAAAGTAGAAGAAGTACCTTTTACTTTCGTAATTGATCATCTTGTTGGACCTAATCCCGGTTGCTACTGAAGCTTTATATGAAGAAAGATTTAGTGACGTCATACAATTTCATAGTCAAATCAGTTACTATTAAAGGTTGGGTAGATGATTAAAAATAAATAAAAACTTTATAATAATAACCGACACAATTTTAACCGCTCTTTTACCATTTTAATTTAATAAACTCGGTTACTTAGATAATTTATTTTAACTACAGTATAATACCCAATTATTTTTGTACTACCCCATACTCTTCTGGAGCAAACCTTTATCTATCTAAACAAAGAACAACCAAATCGTTACAGCAGTTTTGACATAGTAATATATAAATTACATATATTATGAGGACATACAGGAATTCCTCGTTTAATACTATTAAATGCATTGTGATTAAATTATATGCGTAGGTACTCGTAACTTGGGTTAATAATATTGTGTAACGAACTGTAATGTAACTGTATGTTATAATTAGCTTTCTGGGAAATATTCAGCTGTTTTTAAACAGTCAATCGGACATGATTTGTCAATTTTATAACTTCGTCATTATGTTGTTTTTATGGCGCTGCCTTCTGTTGTTTACTCGTTAACTATGAAGACTCATACCATAAACGTGACTAGACATATCGACTAAATAATGGACTTTATACGTTGAAAATAAAAAATAACAACTAATCTCACACCTAAAGATATTATATAAGATAGACTAGCTTTTGCCCGCGGCTCCGCCCGCGTGGATGTCGGTTAACGCGACCAAACATAGCCTATGTCCTTTCTCAAGGTCTAATTTACCCTTAAACCAAATTTTATCATAATCGGTTCAGTGGTTTAGTTTTGAAAGCGTAACATACAGACAGATAGACAGACAGACAGAGTTACTTTCGCATTTATAATATTAGTATGGATTAACTTGATAATTGGCGAAGTTGGATGTGTGTTACTTAATCTGCCAGAATGTCCGAACGGATCTGGATGAAATTTAATACTGAGACGGATTTTGATAGTTACAGAGACATAACCTATTTTTTTATTCCGTACCTAGGTTCCATGGGTATGGTGGTATTCCACGCGATCAGCAGTTACTTAGTAACAATTAAATTAATTTATTGAACTTTTTACCAACGCGATGTACGGAAGTTATCTTAACATACTGCATAATAAATATTCATGAGATGAGTGTTTCCATATTTTATAAATGTACCTACCTAATCGTCTTTTTTACGCGTGTTAGAGCATGCATTTGCTTTCTCCCTTGCCCTTTCCCTGGGGATAAACAGACGTAAATAATTCTTTGTTTAAAGAGTGAGCGATTATATTTTTTCTTTAAATACCGACTTTGAATCATGAATAGCGAAAATCACTACCTCCATGATTCAACTCTAGAATGCTTGTCTAGAATTGAATTACCATTGTTGCGGGTCGCTTGTGCAACGTCTATGTAATGAGTATGAAACGCGTATGAACCCAAATAAATTACAGTCACATTTCTTTCCCAGTAGGGTTTTTTATCGTGCTATAAATCCCCACGGATACCACCCCCACGGAGCCGGTGGAGGTGGTTATGTCGGACTCGAACCGACTAAAACGCACGCCGTCTTGGGTCCTTGGTTGCCGGAGATGAGATTGCCAAAAGTATATCTCTCGCACCCCGGCAGACCCAGGACCATCTCTTTCGAGATGGCCCCCTTCGGGTTACTTCCCAGTAGGGTAGACAAAGACTACATGTTTCAATGTGTTATGATCTTTTCATACATAATTCGCTTCTTCATACACATCCACCCAAATATATGTTTAATAATATTATGCTGCTTTGCATCCTTAATTAATGAAAATACGCAATATTCAGAACACAGGAGATACTTACATAAGCCGCCACAGCACCCTATACGCTTGGAAAATTAATATTCTCGTATATCAGAATATTGTATGAAAGTAATACTCCCGGATCGAACATTAATCTTACCAGTATCGTATGTCAAACCGGGTATTAATACAGGCTGAACGAGGTCAGATTTTGTTATACACTGATTTATCATGGTTGCTTTGAGTAAAAGTCAAAGAAAAATTAACCCGTCAAATGCGAATTGGGTTCCAGAACTTAAGTCTACGCTACATATATCGGTAATGCCGTAACGGAACTTCGCCAATACAAGTAGGTACATATATATACATAACTAGCTTTTGCCCGCGGCTCCGCCTGCGTGGATGTCGGTTCCCGGCAATTATTCGAATTTTTGTCACCTTTTAAACCCTCCCTACACCTCCACGAACAATTCAAGACCAAGATGAGATAAATTCGTTCAGCCGTTCTCGAGTTTTAGCGAGACTAACGAACAGCAATTGATTTTTATATATAATCAGGTAGGCACAGGTGTAATAACACCCACTTCGTCTGCGTTAAGTTCGGAATCTATTCCAGTTTAGGACACACTGCTCCTGTTTCCGCGACCCAGATAAAGTTCCTTAAAGTGTACTTCATGCAAATGTACCAGGGTCACAGAAATACTGATCCTATGACCGCGACCCACAGGAATCTATGCCTAGGATAAAATAAAGGTTGAACGGGATAAAGAAAATATCCTATGTCCGTCTCCTGGTTCTAAGCTACATTCTCACCAATTTTATGCCAAATCGGTATAGCCGTTCTTGAGTTATAAATAGTGTAACTAACATGACTATTTTTTGTTTATAGATAGAAGATTCAAGCCCAGACTTAGACTATAAAAAGGTATTACAAGAACGTGAGAATTCGAAACCTGTTGATCGTAAATCCGAAGCTTCGCCATTAACCGACCGCTTTATGTGCTAACTATTCCTACTAAATCCAAAACATTTCGAGTTAACTTGTATTACCTTTTGAAGTAGCAATCTCGAAATTCTTCCCCGCAGTCAGGGTTGGTAGATTGAGTTTCGGGACTTTTCCCCTTATTTATAAATTCTATTAACCTAAGAGAGAAGTAGCAACACATGCAACCATCTTTCTAAATTCTCAAATAGGGAATAGATATTGATATTATGTTAAAAACAACATTTTTGTATTTGGAATTTTGTATTTTTTTAGAGAATTTCATGGCAATTCATGCACATCCAATCTATTTTCGGCAATTTTGCATACATTACGTTATGCACAAACATGTTTACTGAAATTGTATCTGCAAATTCCATAGTGTTAGTTCGTTTTTCTCACAAAAATACCCAACAAGAAAAGTAAATTAAAAAAACTCCGACTTTGCCCTAAAAATGTTTACTGCAGCGCTCCTAGTAGTACCGTACCGTAATACCTATCTAAGAACATGCTCTAATTAAAGCCGAACCCATAACTGAAAACTGCATCAAAATTGGATTGGTAGTTTCGGAGAAAATGGCAACATGGATTTGCACAAACGAAAAAACACACAAACATCCTCTCACCCCAAACGCGAATACCGTCTCCGTTCCGTCGCGGGTAAGTATAGGGTGCAACAGTACCCAAGAGCAATTTGTTCCCATATTTGCGAATATCCCCTAATCTACCAACCGTGGCCACAGGATACTTAAGCTCTTCTAATTAGTCTAACAGGATAACTAAGAGTGTAAAACCGCAGCTAACTCCAAACGAGTTCCGGGTCGGTGTTGGTCCGCGGTCGCTTGCGGGTTAACTCTGGCCGTTACATACAAAATTCAACAGTTTTGGTCAAAGTGAACAATTATATAGTTGATGCCCGCGGCACCGCCCGCGTGGCTATCGGTATTTTCAACGATAGAGTATAAGTCTGAATAACAGACAATGGGATGATATTTTCTAAAGTTTACGCGAATGTCACTCATTGAAACAAAACCACTTTTTACGGATTCTATTGAGATATATTGGTTTATATTCATTTTTAAACTGACGTTTCGGCTACTTTTCAGCAGCCATGATCGCGGTGTGACTCATGATGGTATTTTGATGTAGGATGTCACATAGTTTGAAGTAAAAGTTATCTCAAAATACCCGAATCACGGTGAATTATTGGTGTTCCTATTTATGCAGAATGAGCTCACTGTGTTGTTAAGTCTTGCTGGATTTTGCTGCTTACTGGGTTTGATTAAGTGGGTGACGGGGCCCAAGATGGTGGTACGTTCCATATCTCTATTAAAATTTGGATGTTTTTTAATTTCAATAGCCTCGCGGATCATTCTAGGAATATATCGATGTTCTTTGGCGACAATGGCGAAAAAAAAGACAATGGGATATTTACTATGATTATTTATGTTTGAGTGTATCCAATATTTTATTTTACTCAATAGTATAAATTACCATATTAATCTACAATTATACAAATCCATTTTTTTTTCTCAGAATCGTTATTTCTAATATACAGACAAGACCACTTTATTTTTTTTAATATGTAGTTCGCAAACGATGCATGTTTGGGTAGCCGGGGTTTCCTTAAGTTCAGACGAAAGGTTCTCAGTAAAGTAATTAGGTTGTTTAACAAAATTCCTGGCGTTTATATAAATTTAAACTTTGTACAATGGACGCATGCCTTAGGCATTTTATAGCAGGCATTCTTAGGCCGGTAGGCGGTTAAAATAAAATTATGTGGGAGCTTTGCGAAATTAATTAAAATATAATAAATTAGGTAACATGTAATATGATTGAAATTCCTTGGATAATTAAAAAAAAACATACTTTACAATAACTCAGACTGGACGCGAAGGGTCCCGTACCTTACTGTTGTACGGTAATTGTGCTAAAAGAAATACATTATCTGTGAAAATTTCAACAACGGCTCATAAGACACAGCGTGATGAAACACTGACAGTGAAGTCAGTAATAGGATTCCTTTCCGTTTTGCACTTTGGGTACGCAACCCTTCCATCATGCACCGTCGTGGCTGTTTCAAGTCTAAACTCAGTAAGATAAATGACAAAACCAAGCTAATAAGTAGCCCATTCGAACGTATAACCATACGTTCATTCCACTGTACTTATAATACGAGCATTGTAGATACCCCAAAGGACTTAACTACATAGATGATGATTGGACACAAGCATTAAAATTTAAAAATATTTTAATAATATTTTATTATAATAACTTTTAAACTATCGCGTTCCATGATATACAATACTTAACGCGATCATGGTATAGGTACATACATACCTTTGATTTGCCTGACGATTCGACCGGGTTACACCGGCCGTGGTCACACGTACATACGAGTAGGTACATACCTTTGATTTGACCTGACTTTTCGACCAGGGGTACACCCGCCATGGTCGCAGGTTGACTGTACCTATACCATGATGGCGTTAATTCACGTTAACATTATTATTTTATTATAATTTATCTTAAAAGTTGTAAAAATAGCTGTAATTATTGTTAACAATATTCAGAAAGTAAACTCGTTTGGTTAAGAATTTATATTACAGTCTGTTGTTATTCACGAACGACGCTATTGGGGTTTACCAAAGTACAGAAAGAGAATAACAAAGATTTCAAAACTCTTTCACCGTTTCTCAAACTTAATTGTACCCTGATCCCGATTTATCGCAGGTTTATAAGTGCCCGGTTAATGGCAATAGGCTCGCCACCTATTATATTGGGACCTAAACATAAACTGGTGAAATGTGGGTGCTAGCACCTCTGCCTACCCCTTCGGGGAATAAAGGCGTGAGTTTATGTTATGTAAGTTATGATCCCGTTATTTTAATGTTTCCCCAAAACAAAATATCACGTTTAGATTATTTGAGCATATAGAGAATGGTCAAGGCAGTCTTGTAAGGCGAGGTTGAATAGGCTTACTGCCTTTTAGTCGGATCGAGTTCGACATAACCACCCATATCCGAGGGGATTTCCACGTAAAAAAGGGTCCACTTAGGCTTATTTTATGTCAATGTGCCGTCGAGCGTTTGTGAAAACAATTATGAAAGTATGAATGAAAGGGTGTATAACTGTATATCAGAATCGTAGCAAGTGAAAACACAACGCTCACTCAAATGGGAATGAAGCATGATATTTGTTTCTGTGACGTGTTACGGGGTCATGACACTCCATTTGAGAACCACTGCACAAATCAGTGGAAATAGAAGCACTCTGTTCAATTTGACTTAACTTTTCTGTTATCACATTCATCTTAATTTGAGAACTTTGATTTGATTCTGCTAGATGTAATTTATAAAGTTAGTTTTATTATTTTATTCCATACTTATTTAACTTTCTCGAACTTTAATTCATAAGCTATTACAATATCACATAGGAGTTCTACATATTTTTGATTTACTAGCCGTTTTTCGCAGCTCTGCTCACGTGCGTGCCCGAGGTCACTTGGGTAGAACTAGAGCTGGCGGTGCGACGGCTTAGAGCCAAGAAGAACACCGCCCCGGGACCCGACGGCATTCCAGGCCGTGCGTGGGTCCTAGCTCTAGGAGAAGACGGTCTCGAACCCCGACTGCGAGGGTTCCTCAGCGCATGCTTGGAGCTGGGCCAGTTTCCGAAGATGTGGAAGACGAGGAAGCTGGTCCTCATCCGCAAGGACGGACGCCCGGCGGACGAGCCGTCCGGGTACCGGCCCATAGTGTTGCTCGACGAGGTGGGCAAGCTCTTCGAAAGAGTGATTGCCAAGCGCCTCGTCGAGCACCTCTCTAGAGTGGGGCCGGACCTAGCGGACACGCAGTACGGCTTCCGCCGGTGGCGTTCCACTGTGGATGCCATCATGCGCGTGAGGAGTCTGGCGGAGGATGCGGTTGCCCGGGGCGAGGTGATGTTGGCGGTGTCCTTGGACATCTCCAACGCGTTCAACACCTTGCCCTGGAGTTGCATCAGGGAGGCGCTCGTGTACCACGATGTGCCTCTCTACCTCCGCCGCATAGTCGGGGCGTACCTGACGGAGAGGGCCGTCATCTACCCAAGTGCGACCGGCGTCGGTAGGCGTGAGATGTCGTGCGGTGTCCCACAGGGATCGGTCCTGGGGCCGCTCCTGTGGAACATCGGATACGACTGGGTGCTTCGCGGTGAGCTTGCGTTTGGGGCCACCGTCACGTGCTACGCGGACGACACGCTAGTGACGGTGAGTGGCGCTACACACCGCGAGGCGACCCAGAGGGCCACGACCGCTGTTGCTCAAGTCGTGGATCGGATCCGGCGGCTGGGTCTCGAGGTGGCTCTGCACAAATCCGAGGCCTTGTTCTTTCATGGTCCTCGGGATCCAGCTTGACAGTAGGAGGTACTCCCATCGACATCAAGCCCCGGTTGAAATACCTGGGGCTCGTACTCGACGGTCGGTGGGACTTCGGAGAGCACTTCCGAAGTCTGCGCCCCAAACTGTTGGTGTCAGCTAACGCGCTGATGCGGCTGCTGCCCAACTTGAGGGGCCCAGAGGACTCCTGCAGGAGACTCTACGCGGGTGTCGTGCGGTCCATGGCCCTGTACGGGTGCCCCGTGTGGGCGGACGCCCTGCAGGCCAGGTTCGTGCAACTGCTGCATGCGCCGCAGCAGACGATGGCCTGCAGGGCCATTAGGGGGTACCGCACGATATCCTTTGAAGCGGCGAGTCTCCTAGGCGGATCGCCACCGTGGATCCTGGAAGCGAGATCCCTTGCGGCACTGTATCGGTTCCGTAAGGAGGCGCGGGAGCGGGGCTACGATCCCGAGCCCGAAGACATTCGGGCCGAGAGGTCCCGGCTCCACGGGATCATGGTGGCGGAGTGGGAGCGACGACTTGAGCAACGACGCGCAGGGCATGCCGTCATAGAGGCGGTAAGGCCCATCATGGGGGAATGGCTCGAGAGGCCACATGGCAACCTCTCGTATCGACTGACGCAGATTATCACCGGGCACGGGTGCTTCGGGCGATATCTGTGTCGGATCGAAAAGGAGCCAACGTCCGAGTGCCATCACTGCGACGCGAGCGAGGACACGGGGCTGCACACGCTCACCGAGTGCCCGGCATGGGCCGGACCGAGGCGGGAGCTAGTGGCGGCCCTGGGAGTGAGAGTTCTCACCCTCGCCACCCTGCTCACAGCAATGGTCCGCTGCGCGGACGCGTGGGCGGCCGGCGTCTCGTTCAGCGAGCAGGTAATGGTCGTGAAAGAGACGGCGGAGCGGGAGAGGCGGCGCGAGCGAGAAAGACTCGCGGATCGCGCCGCCCGCGCGCGCATGCAACTCGGGCGTCGGAGGGCACTGACTGACCTCCGTCCCCCATGAGCGCGGGCCTGGGGGTGACGGGTGGAGCCGCCTGTCACCCCAGCAGAAGCAGGCCACGGCGGCGGCGCGCTGAATAGCGCGCCTCCCCATTCCGGGGGCGAGTTGGGGACACCGTTGTCCCCCCTCCTGAGGAGGGCCAGACCGTAAGGGATGGCCCTGGGTCAGCCGGGGTGCGAGGGATATGTCTTTGACAACCTCACCTCCGGCCTAGCACCAAGACCCACAGTCGGCGTGCGGTTTTAGTCGGTTCGAGTCCGACATAACCTCCCCTTCCGGCTCCGGCAGGGGGGGTATCCGTGGGGATTTCCGCACGAAAAAAAAAAAAAAAAAAAAAAGCTCTGCTCACGTGAGATACTGATCCTGTTCCCGCAACTCACCACTCTTCCCGTGATAAATATGATGGATGTTATTTCAGACTAGAATCTATTTCTGTGTCCCATTTTATATGGATTCGTTATAATATTGTGTTTGCATCAAAGAGTAACCTTTATATCTCGGAAATGGGTCCATATTGGGTAGCATAAAATTGAAAGTCCTAATTTCGAAAAGCATAACTGGTTTTAGCATAATCTTCTTTTCGCATAACGCTGTTTCGGCATAAAATTTTACCGCATAATTTCTTCCGCATAATTACTTTAGTCATAATCATCTTTAACCATAAAATTATTGAGCATAATGGTTTATCGTATAACGATATTTAAACATAATTTCACTCCTTAAATTTTAATTACATTTCAAACGCACATAATCCATTTATTTTGCTGATTGGAAAACAAATATATCTGAAGAAGCAGGTAAATTTGTATAAAAATAATTAACTCGATGAGTGCGATTCGCTTCTGGCACTTCGCCGGCCGCTACCGAGGCACGCTCGCTTCGCTCGCTCGGCTCGTGCGTTGTTTGTCATGTTCTAACCTAACCTAACCTAACCTACCTAACTTTTATTTAACCTAAACCAAAGCTATTGCAAATATTCCTTATTATTAATCATTTATCAATCAATCAGTAATGAATGACATTACATACTTTGATTTATCGTATTTGTTTCATTTATGCGTTAAGATTATTATGACTTTAAAATTTATAGATAACAATGTTATGGTCAAGACAATTAGGGAAATTGATAATTATGCCAAAGTATACGTTATGCGTAAAGACCATTATGCCAAAAGACCATTATGCGAAGTGACTATTATGCTAAACATTTTATGCCATTCGACATTAGGATAGAAAATGTTATACGAAAGAAGGGGCACCCCTCGGAAATAGTTGAATGAATTTTTTATAGCATTATTATGTTAACTTTTAAAATTACAATACATCGGTAAAATGAAATGCTCAAGTAGGACTAACAGGGGGAATGCTCTTCCAACTGAGCTATCCGTCTTTAAGGGCGACGGTATAAAGAGAAGGGAAATTTGAAGGGATTCAGCTCAATAGCTAAGTTGGAAGAGCATTCCCCCTGTAAGGGAAAGGTCGTAGGTTCAAGTCCCACTTCAGCATTTCATTTTTGTCGATGTATTCGAATCACGAAAATAGGTTACTCTGGGTCGTGGGACCGGGATTAGTTACATCGAGTAATAAACAATAAAACACGACTGTATTATACATTAAAACTTTCTCTAATAAACATTTGTGTATCAACATTTTCATAATCATATTCAGACACGTACGCACGTCCCTATTACATTACACAAATGCCCACTGGACCAACTACAAATACAATTTCTGAGTCGTCAAGGCTAAATCTGTCCACTTAACCCTAAATAAATACGCTGCGGACAATCTAATCAGGGAAAATAAGATTTTTCCTCATTTACTAAGTCAATATTTTCAATAGATCCAGTCTGTTATATATACTTGACAGTTCAATCTGGGTAAAACATTATTCGTAATTGTATCTAGCTTTGTCATCAATATTTCTCATCAATATCTTGTCTTAAACAATTTGATACATTACTATAGATACTTTTTACCTGTGAAAACTTACCCAATCCTATTAACTCTCGTATTTTCACCAAAATGTTGTCTCAAACAAGATCTAGATGAATAACACAAAGTTGTACCTATATTTTTCCTTTCATAGATAGAGACATTTGTATTTAGTCAAAGAGAAGCTTATCCTAATGAAATCTCTTGTATTTACATTACCACAGTGCTAGAGAGGACTTAGATTTTTATTTTAAGAAATAAAGGCTGGTAATCATCATTTATCTGGTTTTGTTTCCTAAAATCATTTCCGACACAAGTCATTTCCATAGTCACTCCCTTCCTTCTTATATTATCGTTTATCACGTATCAAATCAAATTAAATCAATTAGTCCACCGCTTCCTTCACGTATGCCATCCATATTTTCTTGGAATGCGAGAATGACGATATGGCAAAGAAGGGAACTCCCTCAGCACCTACTGAGGAGATGATATATGACAGAAATGCGTAGGTATGGAACTCAACATGTAAGACAATATGAGACCAAAATCAACGTTGATAATCCATAAAGGTCATGTCACCAAGTGCTGTCCAAAATGAATCTATTGTGCATTTTGTTCCACACGTTAATACCATCCTATAAAGCGCTTGAAATTGTATCCACAGAGTCAAGAGAAAAACAAGTTTTTTGATGTGAAATATTCATTCACCAAAACTAAACTTTTCAATAATGATTGATAAAAAACTGTCAATAATATCTATTATTGATGATTTTTTATTGTTACTGACATAAAGTATTAATAATCACCGTTATTGATGCTTTTAATGGGGACACGGTCTGGTACAGACCACTGTTCAGCCAAGCCGCAAACCTGGCGCAAGTCAGGGCGGTGGCGGTGGTAGGGGACTACAAGGAAGATAATCTCTAACGCAACCGGCGGGAGGGGTAAGGGCCGAGCTCCCCATCATCAGGTCTTCGGCGGCAGTAGCAAGAAGCTGTTGGGCACCCCAGCACCCAAACTGTTTGCCATCGGCCGTCAAGGTATACAAAGAACGTGATGCTCTAAGAGTAAGGCTCCCTGGGCCCCTTCTCCGTGAATCGGGGGGGCTGCGGCGAAGTCGTTGTTGTGTCTTGCCTGGGCGGCAACAGGGCCGTTGGGACCACCCCATCGACTGTGACGTAGAATTTTCAAAAAGAACATTAAACTAATGGGTGCAGGTCCAACATAAATATGTTCTAACTTTTATAATAACCCCTCTAAGTCTTGGTGACCCTAGAAAATCCATATTTCTTGTAACTTAGATTTAGTACGACATTAGTTTCCTGTGCCAGTTTTACCGCTCTGTTAGGTAAGTCTAGACAAATTTTTTTTTTTTTTTTTGAATGAATTTTTTATAGCATTTATTATGCTAACTATTAAGTTCGAAAAACATTGGAAAAAATGAAATGCTCAAGTGAGACTCGAACTCACGACCTTTCGCTTACAGGGCGACTGCTCTGCCAACTGAGCCATTGAGCAATGGCTCAGTTGGCAAAATTTCCAATGTTTTTCGAAGTCTAGACAAATTTATAAACGTGAGATGGAAAGATTACTGTTTTTAGGGAATTTCTTTAATTGAGTGAGCTTAGAGCTCTAAAGTTAATCCTTTGGATCCAAATGTCCGCACTCCTACTACCCATTCAGACTTCTTTCTTTCCTTTAGACTCCTTTAGAAAACGAAAACTTCTTTGCTAGTGTTGAGCATTTTTTTTAAATCTTGGAGATGTTAAAAAATCATTGAGGCAGAGGTTTTGCCAACTATGATTCGCCTATCGCTGCCAAGCGAGCACTTTGTCATAGGCTGTATATTTACTGTCGGATGAAGAACCTTCCTTAGTCACCTTCTACGACACCAACGGGAAAAGATGAGGTGGCCCTGGTTGCCCCTATTCTACTTCACCAGAAACCAACACTTAATTTGACACCTGATACAAAGCTGTAGGTATTTATACGCCCGAGGAGGGCCAGACCGTAAGGCCGTAAGGGATGGCCCTGGGTCAACCGGGGTGCGATGACAACCTCACCTTCGGCCTAGCATCACGACCCTCAGTCGGCGGGCGGTTTTAGTCGGTTCGAGTCCGACATAACCTCCTCTTTCGGCTCCGGCGGGGGAGACATCCCAGGGGATTTCCCTACGAAAAAAGGTAGATATTTATACGTATCTCTATCCTTCTTATACGGAACCAGTATAAGTAATCATGTAGGTAGTGATACCAGCCCATTAATAGTGATACCCTCTTAATTTAACGTTATACCCTGTGGCAATATCGACGTCGTATATCAAAGGATATTGGTTTCCCCTTCGTGTAAATCTTCGTTATAAGAAGGAGCGAACTTTGGTCTCCATTACGCCGTGTTTGTATTATCATAATGGCTTTGAGTCTTCTAAGCGAGCTGAAATACATGTTTGAAGTAATCGTTTAAAATTATTTCAAAAATTGATGTTTAATGCAATACAAATCCATATACGGTGCAGAATATAACTTCTAGAACCAAACGTTTCAGTGACTCATTCTATGCCAGACCATTAAGAACTCCCTGCCAGCTCACGTGTTTCCTTCTTCCTACAGTCCCGGGTCCTTTTAGAGGGGCGTGAAAAGGCATCTGATGAGGCTGTCAAACTGAGTGCCACCGCTGTTAATATGGTACATGTTTGCGATGGTGACCCTCTTTCCGAGATTTTGCCTTTAGCTTACCATCAGGCGTGGTGAAGTCAAATTGTCGTGTCCTATAAAAAAAATGACTTTTCAAGTCAAGCTGAACGTGTAGCTAATGCTTTGATCACACGCACCGAGTGAAGTGGCGAGACAGTGCACTCGGCCCTTGCTCGCTGCGTGTGAACATAGCACCGAGTATTTTGCACGTACATCGCACTCGGCCGTCAGCACTGTCTCGTCAATCCACTCGGTGCGTGTCACCAAGGCATAAGTGTCTGACACTAAATATACAGCCCATGACATCCCATTATTAGGTGGGATCGAAAATTAAAACTGGCGAAATGTAGGTGATAAAACACCTCTGCCTATCCCTTCGTAGATTTATAGGCGTGAATATATGTATGTAAGGGATCAAGTCGATCTGCAGATTTGCAAGTTGATACAACTGCTGATGAAGGATGAAGCTCACTGATACACCTAGTTGACAGATGAGACTCTGACACAGGCTTTTCTCTCGAACTTAGAAGGTCAGTCGCCAGTCGCTTTCATAAATTAGTCAAACGAAAACGAGGAGAAATGAACGGGCCTTAGGCTTCAAAGTATGATTACGGAAGATAAGACAGTATAGGTAAACTTTAAACCAAACCTTTATCTAAACAAAAATTTCCATCCAAATCAATATAGCTACTATTTCCGAAATAACTACTCAAATATAAACAAGAATTGCTCACCTAACAATGTTAGTTCTGCTATAAATATTTTCATTCCATAATTTTGTTGTCACGAATGATTACTTACACAATACAACGTGTCACATGTCTCAGTAAACAGCCATTGAGTTGTGATCTATTATCACTACGAAGGTCGAGACACACATAGAAGTAATAGTTGGGTATTACGTTCTGAGTCTTGTGATGTTAAACCACACATTAAGGTCCATCACGCACTTTCGATTAGTTGGTGGCGACTAGTTGCAATGTGTGGAGATGAATTCTCTGCCTATGGCGAGCGGTGCGATTGTAGAATGTAGCTATGGGCATCATGTCAAACAATTCATCTGAGCACAAATAATTGTATCCCTCCTAAGGCTGGAGGTTTCACATCTCCTGCGGATATGGGACTGTCGACGAGCCTCAACAGCCTCAGTCTTTGCACCGAGTCGAAGGGGCTAAGCTGGCGTGCGAGCGCTCTGGCAAAAAGGTGACAGCTTTCATTAGTTCAAAGCTGTCTACGCACTTAGTCATGGGTCGCTTGCCTATGTTTTAATCGCTGAGAGAATGAGTCGCCGAAGACTAACTAACAATGCGTTAGGCTATAATTATGTACAGTCAGTACGGACGAAATAGTCTTAATTCCTTGGTTTTTATCCCTTTCTGATATTTAGTATATACCTTTATTTCAAATGATATACAATTTAAGTCAATAAATCAGATTTGCTCTTAATACCTTAGTTTTAAGATTAGTTTGAGAGTTTGTAGTCAAGATACTTTTGACGCTGTACAAAGTAACAGTCGCTGTCAACTAGGTCGCCAACAACTAGTTGATAGTGCGTAATGAGCTTTATAGGTGTAGTTCTGATATTCGTGACCGGATAGTCGTATTATCACTGTTATTGTAGAAAGACGTGAACCATGAAGATTCAAGGTGAAGATATCTTTATGTGGCATTGTTTTAAATATTCTGCTTATTGTTTATACTGTAGATTGATGGCGCTTGGTGGAATGTGAACCTTTGAGAATGCCGTAAGGCGAAACCGGTCAGGTCTAGAAATAAAGACAGTGGAAAAGTACAAGTGTGTTATTCAATATTCTGCTTATTGTATATGGGATCTTTCGATTGTTTACGTTATATACGTACTTTGTATTATTTAAATTAAATATAAAAACACTAGATGACCCGTCCCATATGGCATACTTACAAACTCGTATCACCCCTTTAAACTATATATATTAGTAACCTGCAATTCACTAATTTTCAAATAACGTACAGCATGATCATATATAGCCTATGACCTTTCTCGATAAAGGTACTATTCAAAACAAATACAATTATTTAATTCGAACCAGTAGTTCCTGAGATTAGCAAGCTCAAAGAACAAACAAACAAACTCACCAGCTTTACAATGTCAGTATAGATTAAAAAGTATCGAAAATATGAAACTGATATCAAGTCTGCGTCGCTAAATCTATAAGATGAGATTTATCTTGTTAGCTTTTCAGTAGGCATCGCATACAATATTCGTGTAAACTTTTGTCTATATTTATTTACAAATTATGAAACTGCTAGTCTCGTTCCAAATAGAGCAGCTTGGTACAGCAGTCAGGAGTGAGTTTTGTGACAAGTGTACAAGTTTAGAAACATGGGTCTATGTATGCTAACAATGTCTGTTGCTCGGACATATGCGTTGGTAAACTAAGGCTTTATATCCACAAGATGATTTTGTACATGGACCAGTTATATTATCGGCGGTGTGAACCGATGCTAGCGCCAGTATGAATACATGTATTCCATAGTGTACTTGACAAAGCTAATCCTCGTCAATCTTAGGATTACTTATCCTTTTTATTTTACTGTTAGTAGTATCGGGATATTTGCCATGTATTGTTTCAAGTTTCCGATATTTTGGCGCTCTGATCATGATTATAGAGGATGCCTAGTAGAGCACATTTCGGCTAGTAGCCAGTGGGGTGATATATTCAGTTTGTTGTGAAGGTTCACGGAAATTATCAAAGTTCAGACGTTTCGTGATGGGATTGAAAGCTGATCCCCACTGATTTGGGAAGAGGCTCAGAAGGGGAAGGGGGTATAGCCCGGAAACAATTTTCCGGGAAGCCCGGTGAGATACCGTCTTGTGGAAATGTAGCCTAACAGTTGGGGCAGAGAATTTCAGTCATTACAGCACAGGCAGGGTTCGCCTTTGTTAGAAGTTCAGAGAAATCAAACTTGGATTTACCAGTTATGGAAAGTTATTCCGCATTGCAGATTTGCATTCGGACATTTAGTCCTTCTGATTAGTGCGCCCTCTATACACTAAGGTTCAATTAAACTTATCGGAATTCTGTCAAATTACTAACTAAAGTTAATTGTAGATATTATGCTTATGAACGGTAATGGAACTATTCATTCGCATGTCACTATTCAGTAAAAGATAAGGTAGCAGATTTGTTATGTTTTTATTGGAAACATTGCCCCGCGAAAAATAAATTAAGCTAGTTAACCCAGAAATAAATAGGTATGGCGTCTAGGGACGCCTGGCAAAAATGACACAGAAAATAAATTACATTGTCAATTTGCAATTAGTATGACGTTATAGATCGTGACTTTATTATTGGAGAACCTTTTGTTCGTGATTACGTTTATTTTGACTTTTACGGGAGCGAGTGTTTGGAGAGAGAAGTGTGTACTGGATTATTAGTGAAATTGGTTCGCAGGGTACTCAAAGTCAAAGTATTTCGTCCCCGTAGAGCGAAAAGTCACTAAGTCGAGTTATGGCCAAAATGAGTTATAAATGTCATTAAAATCGCATTTTTTTTCTCTAAATATCTGTCTAATCAAAATTTCAGAAGCTGCCTTAGTTTTTGTTTTATAAAATGTGAAAAATAATTAAGTCAGCCATTTGGAACCTGGTTCACAATGAGAGAATTCACTAATTTAGTTAATTTATTGTTCACTATGGCAAACACTATGAAATTGGAAGTTAAAACGACTTAATTATTTTTTCTATAAAGTATTGATGCATAACTAATCTTATAAGTAGTCTTAAAATCACTAAATTAAATTAGTTATTTTCAAAATCTGTAGTTTGATACAACATACGTAAGCGAAAATTAACTAAGTCTATTCAGTGACTTTTCACACATTACTCTTTAACAATTTTTAAGATTACGCCAATGAAAAAAAGCATTAAACCATTTTAGTGATTCCTTTTCTATTATGATTGGTACAATGCATTTATTACGAATAATAATTAAAAACATTTGATTATTATTCCCACAACTTCGACGCGTATCGTTACACTGTAGGTATTATTCGCTCGCGACTTAGTGAGTTTTATGCGGCCGGAGTGAAGAGCACAGTAGTTGGTGAGTTTTATTGATCGTTTGGTCAACTCATCCCACTCTATCTTATCCCGCGGGATGAGTTGTCCTAGTGCAATCATCGAATCGGACTCTCAGACTCATCCCGTTGATATATTTTACGTCTTGTATGGACATGAAGAAAACCGCAACCATGTCGACATAATGGTCTACATTCCCTGGACTAACTGCTCTAATCTTAGCGTTATTATTAAGGAGATAACAATTTGTGTCATACCTACCTAATGTATTGTTTTATAGGAATCTAGACGACAACGACTTCACGAGATTTTTAAAGAAAGTAATTACACCTACTTACTTATTAAACCTAATAAATATTTAGGTTGTTTTTTGGGTGTTCGGTTTTTGCTTGATTTTAATAGTACTTATCAACTTACTAACTCTCATTTTTACGTTAAACGTTTAACTTCCTCAGCTGGAAGTTATTGAGCAAAAATATTTGGAGAGTGGTCACTCTAATATGGAAGTCGACTCCATGCATATCATCTGCCTGCCCTTATCCCAAGTTTATTTGGGGTCGGCGCAACATGTGTGTTACTTCCATTCATCTCTAAGTTGCAGTCATTTCAACATTCATTCCCTTCTTAACCACATCATCCTTCACACAGTCCATCCATCTCCTTTTAGGTTTTCCTGTCCCCTTGTAGCCTTTCTCTGCCATAGCTAATACCTTCCTTACGACATTACTTTCATCCCTGCGCATTACATGTCCAAACAAGGACAAACTATTTATTTCACCGTAGCTTTTAACTTTCAAACTTCCTCTAATAATTTAATTCTTAATCTTATCCATTCTTGTCACACCACACATCCATCTCAACATTCGCAAGTCAGCTACATGCAACTGTCTTTTATCCATCACCTTTACGAGCCAGCTTTCCGATCCATACAGGACAGCAGGCCGGATCATGCTTCTATAGATTTTTCCCTTAAGTCGAAGGGGCATTCGTGAGTCACGAGTAGTTGCCGTAACCTGCCGCCATTTCATCCAACCAACGTTAATCCGGTGTTTTACGGCACGACCTAATTGTCCATCGCTCTGCAGTTGTGGACCTAGGTACATAAAATCGGAGCAGGTTGGTATAGGGGCGCCATCAAGAGCTATGACCGCGGGGCTACAGAGACCGCCGAAATCACAGAACATGTATTCCGTTTTGGTTCTGCCTATTTTCAGGCCAACACTCTCTAGCCTTTGCTGCCACTTTGCCAATCTACCCTGGACCTCGGTTCCATCCTCCCCAACAAGGACAAGGTCGTCGGCAAAAAGCATGCACCAGGGTGCCTCATCCCATATGTCTAATGTTGGTACATCCATTACTAAGAGGAAGAAGTACGGACTTAAAGCCGACCCTTGGTATAAGCCTACCGCCACACTAAAGTCATCGTTGTTACCCGCGACCGACCGGACCCGCGTATGGGATTGCCTCTACATAGCCCGGATTAACTCTACATACTTTACTGGCACACCTTTCTCTTTCTCTCCCATGTCGACTCCATGTATAGTGCGATAGAAAGACAGGCAAGGCATACGTCTGTGTATTCAATAAATGACTGGAAAAGGCTCCAAAAGGCATTTTTATGGTATTAAATGACACCTAAATGATTGACGTGAGAGCTGTTAATGAAAAATTAGTTAGCAATACATATAGATAGATAAGGAAGGCAACAAAATTAAGTCGCTAACTATAAAGAGTCTTCGATTTGAAAGAAAATGCCCGGGTTTAGTAAAATTTATATATGCGCATGATGGTCCGTAATTAGAATTTACTTTGTTTGAATGTCAGATAAAAACTACACTTATGACTAGAAAGAGGACAAAAGTACAAAGTGAAAATATAGGGGCAGAAGATCTAGAACAAGATTTGAAAAATTATATAATACCAGAAGCCTACGCGTCGCCAATACCAATTTCAGAGGCAAAAAAGAAAGAACTCATTAATCTATTTATCACGGGGGTAATCCCATAAGAGCTTCGTTTATGGTATGAATCTTTACCCACAAGTAAGGAGAGAGTAATTGATAGGATTTTGGAACCTGACGTAAGTAGAGGAAGGACTGAAATGATTATTTTTCGTATACTTTTATTTTCTAATAACATTTTTTCTACTTGATTGCACGATTAAGTACATTCATTTTTATATTTTCAAGATTTTGTGTATTTTTGTAGTATTTATTTATTAAACGTTGATTGATTATACCATCATAGTTTCAGTTCTTTGTATTAGTATTTAAAACAACATTCAACACTTATTAAGCCTTATAATTTGGCCTAGGTAGTATTCACATTAGACATGTAGCAGATCTAAGGGTGAGTTCCACTTTACCTAACTCTAGTTATTATCTTCTAAATTCAATATAAACTAAACGAAAAATCACTAACTCCAGTCGACAATTAACTAACTCTTAGCTAGATAAAAGATTTTACAGGACACAATTAATCAATTTAGTTTTTCTTGTTTTTCTCGATAATACAACGTTATTTTTTTATTAATTTTCTCTTAATGCAAACTGTATTTTTTTCCCTATAAATGTAGACTAGAAACGTAAAGATTAATAAAGGGACACAAAAGCTATGACGATTTATATTTTTTAAAACTTTAAACGCTTATAACTCAAAACAAGGTTTTTCGACATAATGACTTTTCGCTCTACGGGGACGATTTATTCAAAATTGTATAGCACTACTATAGTTTTATGAGGTCAAATTCAGCTTAAAACTAAGTTTCAAACCGCTTCCTAGACACTAGTGGAGAAGAAACTGCGCAACAAACTCCACTGTAGCTTTTTACAGATGTACATCATACGAAGCGCCATGTCAGTAAAATGTTAAACTCCTAAACTAACTTGATCACATCAGCTTACAGTCAGAAAAAACAGTATCAAAACAGTTGCATGATGCAATTTCACAGACAAATATATGTTATACTAGCTGTGCCCGCGACTTCGTCCGCGTGGAATGTACTTAATAAAAAAAATCAGTTTATTTTTTTTTGTTTTTGGCATTTTTTTTTAGCCTAAGTTACTCCTTATTACATAAGCTATCTGCCAGTGAAAGTCCCATCCAAATCGGTCCAGCCGTTCCAGAGATTAGCCAAAACAAACAGACAGACAGACAGACAGACAGACAAAAAATTTAAAAATATATATTTTGGTATGTGTACCGTATATACATTCATATGCATGTAGTAGAAAGCGGTTATTTTAATATTACAAACAGACACTCCAATTTTATTTATTTGTATAGATGTACCTATACTCATCGTTGAACTTATTAAATTAATGTAACACTTAGCCCCGGTGATCACTTTTCATCAGGTGGGTGCTTGTTTAGAAACACACAACACTCCTCTTTTGGCGACAGGGGTTAAAATATAGGTTAAGCATATACGATGTACCACATGTTGAGTGTAATATTTTCTGCCATTTTTTTTAAAGAAGCTCGCACGGTCTTGGCTTTAAACGAGTGCAGTATTTGCATACGCAGTACCTCATCAGCATTATATACGAGGCAGGACTTGTGCCATAAATGGTATTTGCATCAGGAAAGCATTCAACCGTAGTTGTGAAGATAGCTGGCCTGTATATCGTAAAACTAGTAACATTACTCACATTTTTTGCACAGAAATCTTTTGATTTGTCACATTCATTTTGTTAGATTAGCCAGTTAATTGGCCGCCTAAGTAGCTCATTATCCAATCAAATGTCTGAGCAGATAGTTTTCCTAAGTCATGTCAATTTCATTCAGTCAGTGATTCAGTTAGTCGAGGTGTTCTTAATTTAGTATGTATTGACGATCGGGAAATACCCCGGGGAAGGAAAGTGTGAACGAATGGAATAAAAATGTCGCGTTCTTCAAACCCGGTTAAGAATTAAAACAAAGATTCCCAGTCTTTAATAGGGTTAACGAACGGGAAACACCAATGGCAGTCGCTCGACGGAAAATATTTAAGTTCCACCATTTCATATTTAGACTAAAATCCAATCCCAACCGATTTAGCAAAAGGCTCGAAGGATGAGGATGATTTGCCATTCATAGGCCCATAAGTCACGCGACCATCGCAGCTAATGCTTCAGCCTTCTTAACTACATTTGCGGCCACGACAACGGATGTGTTCTCGTGTCATCCGGGCCTAATAAATTACATCAGTGAACGCCACCATTGTCTCGTTATGAAACACCCGGAAAATCACCGAATGCAGCGTAAGAGGTCAAGGCGTTTGGAAACGGCCACATCATCTCACACAAAGCAGTAGTTTACCTCAATTATTTTCGTGTTATCTCGAATGAGATTTTTTATGACAATTTCCGAGGTACCGTCCTTGGGACTACCTCTGTGTAACGATATGAAAGCCTAACCATTTTATTGTAACCTATACTTATTTTTTAAGTGGTTTTACTTTGTGATGTCTAAGATTTCGGAATTTATCATTTATTTTATTTATTTTATTTTATTTAACATTCATGCACACACAGAGCGAATACATAACATACATCATCATCATTGATCGGTATGAGATAGATAAAATAAATATGTAGCTTTAGAACGGAAGGGGTACAGGGGATCCCGGCTAGAACTTCGGGACCAAGCTAACCCTACTTGTAAGCAGGTATATTAGCTGATGGATGGACCAGGTTCTGACGCAGGCTTTTTCTCGGGGATTGGAGGTGAGAAGCTCCTATAAAAGCCTTATTAGCGAAACTGACTCTGTGAAGACAAATTGACGTGTCCTTATATATACCTATATAAAAAAAAATACAAAAAAAGGAGGAAGGAATCCGAGAAAGGATCCCGGACTCTGAGTTGAAAACCGAATCCAATTTTTCTAAGTTTAAAATAACTCTAAAGATATAGGTAAGTATGTTATTCTAAATTCTTCTACGTGTGTCAAAAGGTACATAAATATCTTACAACTATTGATTCTCAATATTTCTGAAGTCCGACCTTTGTAACCTACGTGTGCCGGTCTAGACTATCTCAGTGACTACACTTGTATGAGAGTTATGTAAACAAACTTATTTGCTTTATCATCCACTTGAGTAGTCTGTAATGGATTTAAGTTTGCTTGGGGATTGCGAAAAACAATGTTTATGTCATATTAGCTGTAATTCGCTGCTCTGCCCGATAAATATTTTGAAATTTTCTATGCAAAGTTTTTTAGGAACCTTGGTTTGGTTTTGAAAGTATGAAACCTTTTAAAAATTCAGTTCTATTTAAGGCGCTGCCACACATGGGTCAGTAGGTTACATACTTAATGAACGCGGCTAGCGCTCTCGGTGCACCAATAAGATTGCACTTTGTCTGCAAAATAGCTCAAGTGCTTAAAGTATATACGCGGGCAAAATGCAACCGTTTGCTGCTTCGCCTAGAATGACCCTTATAATAAACGCTCTTCGCGGTCATTTTGTCTCCTACTATCTTTCATCTGCCCAGCCCCAAACGGCATTGAATAAATACTTAGCATATAACTTCAATAAAGCTGAGCCAAAGTTAAATACAAATTCTGAGTTAAGCTTTAATTAATTTAGTTTGAATACCTTTTATACAGAGTTTAGCGATTATTTGTAAAGAGCAAAGAAACTATTCGTCTGATTCAATCAAAATGAAATTCTCGTACATCATTCAGACAGTTTGATATCTTTATAGAGTAGTTCAAACCGTTGTGTTTATAAAATATTATAACTATAATTTCGGTTTGATCTACTCTAATAATATATCAAGATGTTTACAGTCGACAATGGTGATACAGGGTGATACGTTGGCACCTTTACATAAATAACTTTGTGTGAAACGACCCTATCTCCTTTGTCGACTGCACATACCCTGTGCGAGAGAGATAGCTTTACAAAAGCTAGGCTAACCGATCTAGACTCTCATTCTTCTTCCGAAAATAATTAAGAGCCAGGTACTGTACCTAAAATATTAATAGTTGTGTATCTACTATTAATATTATAAAACTAATATTCTAAAATTTAAATCAACATTATTCAAAGCGGAGCCCGGTGTACGCTTGATGGGTTTTCAGCGCAGTTCATGGTCCAAGTGCAGTGAAGTCTGATAGTGCCTTAAGCAAGCTATGACAAAGTTTGTGATAGTGTCATAAGTTGGTGCCAAACATTTGATGAAAAAACTTTCCAGAAGGTTCGGATTAGTGTGGGATAAAGTTATTAGTAGCAACTTTCACTTAGCGAGTGTTGACTCAACTATTGATATTATATTAGATAACAGTAGCCGATTAGATACTGGAAATGCCATACTTTTTCCTCTCCTTTATATTTGACTACCAATCCTAAAAAAAGTGCGATAGAGCTAGACAATTTCTTTAAAGGATAGGCACTACTAATATTAGTAAGAAATTACTAACCCGTTTATTTATTTATTTTTCGTCTCTTTTTTCTTCTTTTTTTACGTAACTAAATGCGGGAATTAACTAAAGCTACATTATTTGTGTTAGAAGTAGGTTCACGTCGATAGTGTAATCCGGTTTTTTTGAAAGAATATTAGCAACCGAAATTAATAATATTGAATGAATTTTTACAGCATTAAGTATGCTAACTATACAAATCGAATACATACGGAAAAAGAATAATCATCTCGGGCGGGACTCGAACCCGCAGTCTTTCCCTTACAGGGGGAAAGACTTGACCAATTCGGCTACCAAGACACGCCAGATGTGATTCAAATTTCCCATCTTATACGTCTTTAAGGCGACGGTGGAGTCATCTACCGATTTTCTTACGAACTATCGTTCTATCTTTTACCCTATGTATTCTATTAATAATATTCCCGCTAACCCCTTCAACTAAGCTAAATTGCTTGTGCTAGGAGTGGGTTCACGTCGTTAGTATAATGGCCAGGATCGAACCCAGTACCTCTCGATCATAAGGCCGACTCCTTAACGACTAAGCTTAGTGTAGCTTTTTTTGTCATGCGATATTTTCTTCAAGGAAAAACTTATTTTAGCTTTAAGAAATTGCAGTGCGGTGTGAATCGGTAAATTTGAGTATTCAAAGATGTGGTGTAAAGCTCCGAAACTTCGCTGCACGCTCCACTAGTTTTCAATTCGGCTTTATAGTTCCAGACCAGTAACGTGAAAACGGTATAGACCGGGCGCTAAAGGTAAGTGAGTATGCATAATGTGAGTATCGAATTTCGCCAACGGATTTATGTGAAGAAAAGTTCAAATAATAACAATGTGAATCTTGCTGGTCAATTTATTTGGTTCATTTTTTGCCTCTCTTGTCTTATTTGTAAAGGGTATGTATTGAGTACATGAAATCGTTTTAATGATTATGGTGAAATTATTATCATTATTATTGTGATGGTAAAATTGACGATGGACTCATCATCATCATCATCCACATAGAGACGTTAGTCCTGATTGCATCCGAGGCCACGGTGCCCTCGGAGCTCAGGGTCCGCCTTCCGGCTCTTCCTCCTCCACTTCGTACGATCTTGGGCGTCCAAGGTAGTGAGACCGTTTTCACGCATGTCACCCTCCACGACGCCAAGCCAGCACTTCTTGGGCCTACCCCTTCTACCTGGACCGGGTGGGGGCGCCATTGCCAGGCATTTGTTACCCACGTAGCTGGGCGGTTTCCGCAAGACGTGGCCGCACCAGCGGAGACGGCTCTCTTGCATTTTATCTGCGATGTCACGGACATGAAGGCTGCCGCGGATGCGCGAGTTCCTCACGCGATCTTTACGCGTGACTCCACACATCCACCGCAGCATTTTCATCTCCGTGACACGCAGCATCTGCTTGTGTCGCTCCAACAGCGGCCACGCCTCACAGCCGTGTAAGAGGACAGGTCTAATGATTGTTTTATAGACCTGCCCCTTCAGCCTGACTGGCATTTTAGTGTCGCAAGTGACGCCAGTCATTTCCCGCCACTTAGCCCACGCGGCGGCAATACGTGCCTTGACGTCGTGGTCGATGTCACCAGTAACGTGAAGTACAGATCCCAGGTACTTAACCTGATCCGTGCGCTCGACCAAGTTCTCGCCTATGCGAACGGGTGTGGGATCTGTTGAGTTTAACGCCAAGTACTCTGTCTTCGCCACATTTAGCTTCAGACCGCCGTTCTCAAGCGCCTCCTTCCACACTTTCACACGTCGCACCAATCTGTTCCTGTCTGCGTCCATCAGCGCAATGTCATCAGCATACATAAGCAACCATGGAGGCTGCTCATGTGAGTCTCTGATACTGTCCGACAAAACGTCTAACACCAAGCTGAATAGGTAGGGACTAAGTACGGATCCTTGGTGTACCCCGACGGTGATGGGGAAGGTTTTCGTGTCGCCAACAGCGGTCCGAACCACGGAACCGGAATCTTGGTACATGTCTCGGATGGTGTCGATGTAAGCCTCTGGGACTCCTTTGGACCGCAGTGCCCACCAGATCATCGCGCGAGGCACACAGTCGAAGGCCTTCTGCATGTCTAGGAATAGACAGTACAGGGGCGTGTTCCTCGCCCTGTATCTCTCCGCGACTATCCTTAGGGCGAACGACGGATCCATAGTCCCGTGTCCGGGGCGGAATCCATACTGGCACTCCGAGAGGGTACTCTCCTGTCGGATCCGGGAATCGATTATCCGCTCGTAAAGCTTCATGGTGTGGGACATTATCTTTATACCTCGGTAACTACGACGATGGACTCTTAAATAATAAAAAAAGGAAATGAAAATATTTTTTTTTGACGAATTTACGGAAATAAGTACTATTATTTTATATGTAGGTGTATATGAAAATACAAAAACATCCACGACTTAACAAAGCAACGTCTTTACGTAAATACATGTAGATGTAGTTTTGTGGGGCTATGTATGTTATGCATGTAAATGTTTTTTTGTTAAAATAAATTAAATAATTAAAATACTAAACGCATAAGCACGCTGCGCGCGAAGAGGGGGCGCAAGAAGGGACCATCACAACCGGCGGCGGCAAGATGCGTGTTGTCATTATTTAGGGTCTCAGGTATAAGAATCCGGTCATAGTTACCGTCACTCGGATTTTGCATACTCAACTACCTCTAGCGCCTGCACTAGTATGGTTTATTCTAGACGTGTAAAGGTTTAGATTAGATTTGATTAGATTTTTATCATGTTGGAAACAGAGTTTTGAGAAATTTTAGGAAAGTTTATTTTTGCATGTACACTTTTCTTGTCATTAAGAATGCTTGGACGCGCTGTGTGGGAAATAATAAGAGGAGCCGACCGGCTCGCTCGCGCAGCCGATTGGCTCCGATTACGCGCTCTATCTCTTCCAACCAGTCTATGTGACATGGTCGGCGGCTTCGCTTCGGCCTATTCCAAACGTATACGTTCTGGTCTGTGTGAAAAGAATAAAGCGGGCCGATGCTCTCGTAGCAGGTCTGTGCGACCCTAAAATATCGTGACGTGCAAATTCTTCAAAATCAAAAATTCCTGAAAAATCGTTCAAAAGGTAGTACAAAATCCGTTTTTGACCGCTCGACGCTGAAAATTTTGAATAGATTTTATTAGGAAAATTGGCATTCTCATTGCATAACGGCATTGTCTATTTACTTACTGCGTTTTATGGACTAATGGTGGTGCCAAAGCCAACTTTCTTGTGTTATTTTAAAACTCATTAAGTAAATATTTATGGTTAACAAACATATCAATGGATTATTTATTTGATTACCAACATTATTGGCTAATTTCCAATGCCAACGTAATAAAATAATCAGATAATTATTATTCTAGTAATACTATTGTACCTAGATCTGAAAGATTTAAGAATCTCTGCATGTACTAGTATATTTAGAATTATTTTTAGTAGTGATATTAACACAGAGGAAGACGTGGGCACCGTCTAGTTTCTAAAAACATAAATATATAATCAAGACAGCTTCCTGGCGACTTTCACTGTTCAAAATAAACATAAAATACCGCGACGTCCGATAACTATCCTATAACTATAAAGTCTATTCTGAATAGTATGAAAACCCCACATCATCCATGGGAAAAGACTAGACGGTCCTTGCATTATATTTCGCTGAGACCCATGCAGCTGATTTAGGACAAATACGGACAAAATCGCTCCATTACCAGTATGGAAAGCTAGTATGTAAATGTTCCGAGCGATGAGTGACTGGCGCTAATCAAAATTTATTGGACTCATTAATCTGCCGACCTAACGTCGTGATAATTGATCCGATCGCTCCTAATTATCGCTATTCAAGGTAAGCTTAAAGTGCTATTTAATAGATTTTGATAAATTATAATGAAACTAGCTGTTGCCTGCGGTTCCGTCTGCGTAGATGTCAGTTATCGCGACCAAACATAGCCTATGTCCTTTCTCAACCTCTAATCTACATCTATAACAAATTTTATCAAAATCGATTCAGTGGTTTAGGCGTGAAAGCGTAACGGATAAATATACAGAAAGACAGACAGAGTTACTTTCGCATCTATAATATTAGCTCAGTATAATGATTATATTAGGTAGTATAGATGACTTTTTGAAGCGCTCGTGGCTCGGTGCTATCACTGTACGGTAAACGATCAGTAGGTTAAGCTACCTAAGTGTTTTGCCATTTGGATGGGGGACCGCTGCGCGCTGTCAATAGTCGTTGGATCAAGACGGAGGCCTACCTGAACAACTCTGTCACCACTAACCACAACTCAGTCACACCCACTATCGGCTAAAAAGCAAACCAAATCATACCTTAAGCTAGCCCCAGACTCCGAAGTCAAGTCCTCGGAGTTATATTCTAAAATCTTCATTTTTATGTGGTTTTAAGTGGTAGTGTTATGGTGGATGGTGGTTTAGTCCTCCACCCGCTGTAGGGTCTCCCACGAAGCGTATGCCCGGTATGCCAGGACATCGCACGGTGCCTTGTCTGTGCCTTGGGTGACTCTAATAATAAAGATCCTACTATTATACACACCAGAAATTTCTAAAGTAATTAAAAGGCAAGTGATGCTGGTTAAAACACGATAATATTAATTCATAAGAAAGATATTTCCTCTCTTAATTATTATCTGCTTGTATTCTTCACAATTTCGGCCGCGTAATTTGCATTTCGCCGGGAATAAAAGACCCTTTGTTGTTTTCTTCCCTTAATTAATTCTACTGTGTCTAATTTAGAATAATTTATTATTCATCACATTATTCCTTGTTGCTTACGTCACTGCAGCAGTAGAAACCTCAAAGGATGAGAAAGTTAGGAAGTTTTAGAAATAATACAGCAACATTTGTATACTGAACAGAACTTTCTTTTGTTTATTTTCTGTGAGATATACTCTCTTGGTATCGTGTTGTCGATAAAAAAAAGCTGTTTGCCTGACGTGCCAGCCAGCATCTTGGGCATACCATCAATATAATGACAAAGCCTTTAAAGTAAAATGTAAAGTTAATTTAACCGACTAGAAAATGGGGTTCTTCAAGAAGGGTATTAGAAGGTTTCTTCAGAGTCGGCAGCACGAGTGTAACACCATACGTCCATAGGCCACAGTAACCACTTTCCATCAGATGGGCCGTGTGCGTATAAAAAATATCCCTAAACACCTTATACGTATATGACAAAAGATTCACAATAATAATAATTAAGAAATCACAAGTTACCTAAAGCTTTTCTGACCTACAAGTACAGAGTATTCTAAGCTACATTACACAATATTCGTCTTCATAATGTTTTAGGTTGGAAGCTACCATTACATCTCAATCAAGAACATAATAAAGTATGTATGAATCTCTCCACAGGCGACAATGCCGACAGCTTGGCACGGAGCCGCGACATCGCATGAATATTTATAACTACCCTCGCACTTAACATCATTTACACCAGCTATGTTTACATACCCGCAGTTTCGAAAATAATTATATTGACGTAAATTGAGAGCCTTTTAAAATATCCTCTCATGCGGAACTTAATTCTTGAAACGATAACAATTTATAAGTAATTTTATTAGAATCACTTCTATAATAGGCCGTGCCAGAACGATTGAGAATAAAGTTTGCAGTAAATATTGTACTGAAAGTAGTGATTTTTGTGGTTAGAAAGAAGAGAAAGGTTCAAGCGGGCGCCGCAAGGACATTGTGAAAAACGTTTACAACCCCTAAGTAACCAGTACAAACTGGTCGCAAGGTCAACTCGGTCAATAAACTTTATTCTCAATCCATTTGGCACGAGGTATAGTGATATTTGTACTCCTTTAAATAAGGTTTATTTTTTTACTTCTTTATGAATAGTAGACTACAAAATGGTGAATAAATAAATATTGCAGCCTAAATATGGCGTTGGATCAATGCGGAATAAAAATCTAAATTTTGAAATTATATTATTTTTCTTCCAAATATGCTTTAATTTCATCACAATCACACTAAAAACTCAGTACAAAGCGAGTCTTTAATGCTCTAGAGCAATAAAAATGTATGAAATTTCATTATTGCACAGTTTATTTTTTAATCGCACCAAAAGGTGCCAATCTCAATGGATTAGCTCTATTCAGCCAGCCGATATCAATACTTTTTTTTTACGTACGTATTATTCGATTCTACCCTACTTGTTCCAAATTTAAAAAATGAATGCTGCTAACTCTGATTTAAAAATGAAAGAAATTTAAAACAGTGATTTGGCGGGAGCTTCGTTAATTTTATCTACTATTCCTATAGGTAATAGTTGAAAGAAAAGCAGATTATGCACCTCGCTTTAAGTAATTTATATTGCCCTCGTGCCTGTTAGATTCTAAATCAGGCACTCGGTGCAATAACCCTTGAAGCCGGGTCCTTAGTTTAGAAGAAAGGTAAATACGAACGCGTTTCTGTAAATAGAGTGATATTGTATGTATCCAATCTTCCTTTCCCAGCTGCCGCATTCCCTAATCCAGATCCGTTTGCAACCTTATCCTTTTTTATTTGCATACAGGGCACATAAAATCTTAGGCTCAATTCACACTGGAGTAGAGGCGGAGTGTCGTGTCGCATTATCTTTTTCGCCTACAGCATTTACATCTCTATCTTTCCATTATTGAGTTGTAATTATTACATTTTATTATGGTATTGATGTAATCATTCTATAGATTTTAATGAATTTTTATAACATTTATTATGCTAACTTTAAAGTTCGAAAAACAATGGAAAAATGAAATGCTCAAGTGGGAATTGAACTCACGACCGTTCCTTTACTTGCTCTTCCAACTGAGCTGTTGAACCACATCTGAATCACTTCAAATTTCCCTTCTCTTTATATCCGTCTTTAAGGGCGACGATGGAGCCATCTACCAACATTCTTACGAACTGTTGCAAGCCATGAATGATTTTTTAACCAGTTGGAAGAGCATTCCCCCTGTAAGGGAAAGGTCGTGGGTTCAAGTCCCACTTCAGCATTTCATTTTCACGCGGTTTTTCGAATTTATTCTATAGATTTTGAGATTCTTGGGGGAAATACTCTATTCAATTAAGCTACCTGGACAGGTCCTAGATATTCGATATACTCTTTTACAAAACTTTTCATAACAAAAATTTGTAGCTTCTATATGGATGAATAGCGATGAATAATATTATATTGTACTACTTATTGACGACAAAATGAAGTGTCGCGACACTTCGACAGCAGGAAGTGTCGCGCTAGTGTGAATAGAGCCTTAGCTTCTGCATAAGTCTAAAGAATATTTCTGAAGCATATATTCTTAAATATTCGCAGCTTTTCCATAAATCTTTAACGGATATTCACAAGTAATACGAACTTCACTGGACAAACATATATCTTTGAATATTTTATAGCTGTGCAGAGCGGTTTCATCCATCTAAATGTACTTGCTCTGTTTCTATACATCATAGTACGATGTTGATGAATGGATACAGCTAAGAGTCGTCATCCATTATATCGATAAAATGAATAATTATGTTATGTAGATATGACCGTTTTGCTTAGGATAGGTTCTGGGTAGGTATGCGACGATACCACGTACCTACCTTATAATAGGATTAATTATTTACACGTATAGTCTACCCTATAACAGGATTAATTCGATACAATAATAGAATTACCAATTCTTTCATTGTTTATCATACAACGCAAGAGAAAAGTTATTTTAGCTATTCTTTATTTTTTTTGAAAGGACTTTAGACATTTTACGTATTGAAATAAAACTAGTTTTTAACAGATTCTCTCTCTTTTATCTTTCTTCATTTAGCCCGATGTCTTTTTTCAGCAGTCAGGTCGCGGGGTCATCCTTTTATTTCAATGCGCGAGTATGTTTAAATAGAAATGGTTAAGTAGAACCGGAGATATTACCAAAAGTCCCGATGACCGACATCCACGTGGGTGGAGTCATGGCATCAGCTAATTAGTAATGTACAAATGTGTCAAATTATTTTTTTCAAGGTATGCATGAATACTTCATTTCTTTTTCTACATGCTTGGAATGTTGCTAATTCCTATCGATTAAATCCGGCTTGTTTACTTACACGCGATATTGCGCGTAAATTATCTACAGGCGTTGATCTTAGAAAGCTATATACACGTACTGTATAAAGCAGGGGAGTTTGTTTGAACGCACTTATCTCTGGAACTAAATACATTATTTGAAAAATTATTCTTGTATTTGATAGCCCAATTCTTGGGCAAGGTTATATGGTAGGTAATATCACGCTGCGACGCTTAGGAGACGAGCAATATGGAAAAAAAAAGACGAGCAGGCAGGCGGACCGACTTGGTTTAAAATCGAATAATGCAGGTGAAACTGTGGAGCTGTACAAGTCTTCAAATACGACAGTTTTACGTGTTATATGATTGGTGAAAGATAAAAATGCTTTAGATCTGTATCTAATATAAACACAGAGTCGCTGTATGAAATTAACCACGCGTAATTAGAGAATCTCGCCATTTATGTTAGATTTATTGCACAATAACTTCGATAAATGTAATAAAGTGATGTTACAAATGTATCAAAATGACGCGTGCGATAATTTGTTACGAAATACTACAGTTATGTACCAAATGTGTTTAAAAGCATTTATATTCAGTAATATATGGACGGTTCTGAAAGTTAATTGTGGAGTATAATATTATAATTTGTGGAGAATAGTTCTAGTGCTTATTTTAAAGATAGTGTGTCTTGTGGCGTGTATTTACGGAAGTGATTGCCAAAAAATCCACAATCAACACAAGCTAAATAAGCTATGATTACGTAGAGTCTATGTAAAATGTTACAGAATATTATTAAGCATCATTATCTATGGGAAGGCCACTCCGCACCTAATTTCCTTCAAACACAGACCTAATGATCATTAGTTTTACTAATAGCTACCATTTTGGAGCTTAAATATTCATATTATTCGTGATATAAAGTTTTATAGCTGTCTAGTATACACTAGTGGTTCCACCTATTGGCGTAGAATATCTACAGATCTCTTTTACGCACACATAGAAACCTATTTCCCGGATAAATTACCTATATCGTATTCTTCAAGTTCTTCGGCGGATATAACCAGCGTAGCATACTTATTCACTCTTATTGTTTATTTTCTATGGCTACACTCTTCTATTAGACAACCCATTGTGTTTGTCATGTCATTTACAATAGACCCGGCCCGACTAAAGAGAGTCCACCAAGTAAGTCCTTTAGTTAATGTCCTGAATGCGTGCTCATCTGCCTAGCAGCCATCACAACAAGGAAAATTAAAATTGACAAATTTCTCTAATTGACAAAAACACGATTTCTGCCAGCTCCCCTATTGGTCGCATGGTGCATGAAAAACTAGATCGAGTTAAGTTTTTTTTAAACAATTTCACCCCTCGCCAAATGGTGTCACGAATAATTTTCGTTAATTAAATATTAAATTACGTTAACCATGAGTACCTACTATAAATTTCAAATTTAAATCGATGACTGTTATGTGGCACTATCCCGTGACACTACCGGTAGTGATAAGGGTAAAAATTAAATCCCATGACACTACTGGTAGTACCCAGTCTTATGCCGTGGGTTAATTGACAGAGTCAGTTCATACTTTTATTATGTGGCACTATCCCGTGACACTACCGGTAGTGATAAGGGTAAAAATTAAATCCCATGACACTACTGGTAGTACCCAGTCTTATGCCGTGGGTTAATTGACAGAGTCAGTTCATACTTTTATTATGTGGCACTATCCCGTGACACTACCGGTAGTGATAAGGGTAAAAATTAAATCCCATGACACTACTGGTAGTACCCAGTCTTATGCCGTGGGTTAATTGACAGAGTCAGTTCATACTTTTATTATGTGGCACTATCCCGTGACACTACCGGTAGTGATAAGGGTAAAAATTAAATCCCATGACACTACTGGTAGTACCCAGTCTTATGCCGTGGGTTAATTGACAGAGTCAGTTCATACTTTTATTACCGTTATGCGCGTTGTTTATGGATGGGGTTACCTCACAGGTAAAAGTTCAACCGAAAGAATTTTTGTCGTCACGAATAAAAATACACAATTTATTCCCTTCGATCATTACCATGGCACACACCAATGCCTTTTCGATGCTTTTCGAAGTTATGTACACACATAACTTCGCACACATTTATCGCAGGTTTATAAGTGCCCGGTTAATGGCAATAGGCTCGCCACCTATTATATTGGGACCTAAACATAAACTTGCGAAATGTGGGCGCTAGCACCCCTGCCTACCCCTTCGGGGAAATACAGGCGTGCGTTTATGTTATGTTATTCCCTTCGAAGCGCAAGCATAAATTACGGGTTTTTATTTTTTTTATGTGAGTTTGCTTAAGTAATGAATGTAGGAAGGGTACGTAGTAGTATTTCTATGTAAAAGATTACAGTTACATTCATAAGAACCTTATGCCGTGTTGGATCCTCGGCGGAGTAGAATAAGGCCATCCCATCTCTTCTTGTGGGTGTCATAGAAGGCGACTAAGGGATAGGGCTGTTCTCAATCCGACAGAAAACACCCCATGACTAGTGCCCGCTTGACGATAATAGCTTCGCCTCTTAGTACGTGGGACCGAAAATAACAGTTGGCGAAATATGGAAGTTAATACACCGCTGCCTACACCTTCGATCATGACTATGATTGACTGAATTGGATATATGAAGGCTTACTAAATGCTTCGTGGCGCAGGTTATCCTGTTGGGATCGGAAGGCCAAATGGCAGTCCATGAAAGCCATATTAACCAAACCAAAATAAAAAGAAAGAGTTATCAGATACCAGACACAAGGTGCAAGCTTCGGATGCAGCCGAGAACAACTTTAAGATTATGTTTTTAACCTATGGATCTCTCAGGAATTCCCTAATCTCTTGCCTTGAAGATCTGGGTCCTTTTACTTTTTTTTTAAGAATATTAGCATGGTAAACTGCGTTGCAGGCCAGACTTGTTAATGCAAGTATCCAAGCGAATCCAAGCGAGCAAGGGTTTACTTATTTTTCCTGTGATAAGAAGTAAAAGGCGGTCAAATATCTTCGTACAATAATCTCATCCTGTACTTTATTATTTGTAAGGGTTCGCTCAGTTTCAAGCGAAATAATTGGACATCATACACCATGAAGATATAACCAGAAAAAACCGTAAAAAGGAATAAAGAATGCCCTTTCCTGACAGTTATTGTCGCTTAGAAAATATATTGGGTTGCCAATTGTACTGTTGCTTTAGTGATAAAAATATAGCATTCATACTTGCTTCTTTCTCTTTGGAGTTAGCTGAGACTACAAAAAACCCTCGCGTCTTCTCTCGTAACTGATTTTCCCTTATTTCATATTTTAAACGGCAGTTCCGTGCGTCAAAGCCGTAATCAATAAAATTGGGTATTTTACTGTCAAATTAGTTACTTTGTATTATACGCCAAAACGGTAACTTGTATGAAAAAAAATTTAGTGACGTCATAAAATTCATTAGTCAAATCATTTAGTATTATGGGTTGGGTGGATTATTAAAAATAAATAAGAGCGATAAAATAAGAACCCACGCAACTTTTACCACTCTTTTACAAATCTTTAATGTAATTAGCTCGGGTAGATATTATAGAACCTAGAACCTAGCCCTGGGCTACGAAATGCAAGCTTTGTATGCAGCCTGGATTGGCGTTCAGATGTAAAATTGCTCTTTAAAACCTGAAAAACATTGGATAATGTTGTAAACCTTTTTTTGGAAATCAATGTGTATTCAAATATTAATGAAAATGCAACGATAGTTTGCGTGCACACCATATAATAGTGAGTGAATGCGTTATCCAGAACTCTACTAAGTACTTTATGATTTGTGACTCAAGTCAAAAGCCCACAAACTGGTCACGCAATCACTGGTAGGTCACCACGAGTTACATAATTGGGTTCGTTTATAAAAAGGTTGCTTTGGTATAATCGTTAACATAATCATTGACTTTGACTGAATAGAGCTGTGAGTACTGAAATAATGACTGAAAACGTCTCCGGTACAGTTATGAAATTAATGAATTTCTTTTTTGGTATAACGATTAATTATTCGTTGAAGCGTGGATGAAATAATGGAAGTAGAAGTTCTAAACTGAATTAGCTACTCAACGAGTTTGCGTATTAGGTACGTCGACGCGAGCTACTTTCATCCGTAGATGATATATATTCTGATCAGGTTCACCTAACGCGCCACAAGAATACTAAGTTAAAGGAAGTGTTCTAATCATTAGAGTATTAACGAACAGATGAGAAAAATTGGCTGAACTGGGAATTTTTCCATATGAATCTGTTGTTGAAAATTTTCCGCTATGTCTATATAGTGGAAAACTGTAGTCTTTGCCTACCCCACTGAGAAAAAGGCGTGACTATGTATGTACCATGTATGTCTATAATCTTCATGCAATTTTAGCAATGATTTCCCAATATACCGCAAATGTTTGTTACTTTATCACTCTAAATCAACTGAACGGATCTGGCCGTGTTACAAGGATAGGTTAAATAACACATATAACAAACATAAAAAGTAGCATTTTTATATTTATATCTGTATTAAGTTCCCATGGGAATTGTGGGCATGGGATTAAAATTCCACACGGGTGGAGCCACGGGCAGCGACCAACAATATTTCTTTAAATCATCGTTGTTTTTTTATAAAAGGTAACGTCAACTACCGGTAACGGTAACTTCACCTCGCTTAATGGTAAGCTAAAGGCAAAGTTAACAATGGCACTCAGCTTGATGGCCTCATCAGATGCTTTTTCACGCCCCGCTTAATTCTTTAAGCGAGACTGTACCCGGTACCCTGTAAGGAGAAGGAAACACGTGAGCTTCTTATCTATTCCTTCTTTTGCTATTGTTATGTTATATAATTATGATGAAAAAGGTTGCTGGGACAGACTGGATCCAAGAGGCGAGAGAGAATCGTAAGCAATAGTGCACATTAGGAGAGTGCCTATGTATTATTGCCCATATGACATAGGTACTAGGCCTATGTCAGTGCAATAGACTAATTGATTGATTGATACAATTATAGAAACTGCAAAAGAATTGAAATAAAACCACTTTTTCGGATTCTATCGCGACCTTATCTTATCTTATCTTAACCTATTGCCATTGAAATTAAAAAAACACCCAAATTTCTATAGAGAGGAACGTACCACCAACTTGGGACCCAGTCATCCACTTAATCAAACCCAGTATCCAGCAATAATTCACTATGATTCGGGTATTTTGAGATAACTTATACTTCAAATTATGTGACAACTACCATCACGAGTCACACCGCGCTCATGGCTGATGAAAAGCTGCCGAAACGTCGGTTTAAACGTGAATGATAACAAATATATCGCGATTGAATCCGTAAAAAGTGGTTTTATTTCAATGAGTGAAATTCGCGTAAACTTTAGGAAATATCAAACTGCAAAAGAAGACAGCCTCCGTGGCGTGGCGGTAGTGCACGCGACTGCCACGCAGGAGGCGCGGTTTCGATTCCCGCTCAGTGCAAATATTTGTATGCATGAATATGGCTATTTGCATTGGTCTGGGTGTTTCTATGTATAATATGTATGTATTTACAAAAAAAAAAGTATATAAGTATGTTTATCCGCATTCTAGATTCCATAACACAAGCTATAAAAGCTTACCATGGGTCTAGATAGCGTTGTGTAGAATGTTGTGGAATATTTATTTATTTATTATTATTTATACGTGCATTATACAATGAAAAAATTAAAGAATACATTTTAAACTGCAACTCTCAGTTTCGTGCTACTGAAACATAGACCACGAAATGATAATAAAAAAATAACGATCTACTTATCTATACAAATAAATAAAATTGGAGTGTCTGTTTGTAATATTAAAATAACCGCTTTCTACTACATGCATATGAATGTATATACGGTACACATACCAAAATATATATTTTTAAATTTTTTGTCTGTCTGTCTGTCTGTCTGTCTGTCTGTCTGTCTGTCTGTTTGTTTTGGCTAATCTCTGGAACGGCTGGACCGATTTGGACGGGACTTTCACTGGCAGATAGCTTATGTAATAAGGAGTAACTTAGGCTAAAAAAAAACTGATTTTTTTTATTAAGTACATTCCACGCGGACGAAGTCGCGGGCACAGCTAGTTCGAAATATAATCGGCAGTATTATAACAGGGTATTGACATCTGACATCCATGAACTTCAGTGACACGGGGTCTAGGGCAATTTGTGACGTCATAGATACTGCCTACACCAATAAGTCACGCGACCATGTTGTTTCATGTAGCATGATAAATATGATAGACTAGCTGTAGAATTTCTGATAATATTCCTGCATACTATAGGAACTTATTAACGGGATAGAAAGCCAATTTGCTATTCTAGATATTAATCTATTTCTTTGTCTAATTTCTTCTGATGTTGAAAAGGCATCTGGTGAGGCCGTCAAGCTGAGTGCCACCACTGTTAACATGGTACATGTTTACGATGGTGACCTTCTTTTCGAGACTTTGCCTTTAGCTTACCATCAGGTGAGGTGAAGTCAAATTGACGTGTCCTTTATATAAAAAAAATCCAGTCAGTAGGAAATAAAATGGTAGAATGTTACGAGTAGGATTGTATTCCTAGGATAATAATACTATCCTTAGTAAGGTGTTATGGCAGGTTGCAGAAACGGCATCAGTCTTCCACATAGGCAGATGCACGAGCTTAGGCTAAGCAACTATTTAATTATTAATAATTTCTAGTACAACTTTCAACTACCTTACTGCGTACTGGAACTCCCTACCAGCTCACGTGTTTCCTTCTTCCTGAAGTCCCAGGTCCTTTAAGCGGGGCGTGAAAAGGCATCTGATAAGGTCGTCAAGCTGAGTGCCACCACTATTATTATGGTACATGTTTACGATGGTGACCCTCTTTCCGAGACTTTGCCTTTAGCTTACCATCAGACGAGGTGAAGTCAAATTGACGTGTCCTTTATAAAAAAAGTATGTCAAACAAATAGATACAGGGGAAACTCCTTTTGGAAGTCGGTTAAAATGATACACATCGATATCAGATAAACTGTTACTTTACAATATCATCAGTGTAATTTTAATGGTATACTCAGGGTGTCAATATACCGCCTTATACTGTTGAATTGCGTGACCACTAAACACTTCATGCCGGGGTCGCGTGTTAACGAAACAAGGCCTTTATCGGCTTGACTAACCGTAACATAACTACACGCGTTCGTGTTAGACGATACATTTAAGTTGGTTTAGTTTTACGCCAGTTCTAGCTTTTATGTAAACCAATTGAAATCCACAGTCTACTCATGTTACGACTGCGATTAATACTCATTGTCAAGAAGAATAATGCCCCAGGTGGGAGGACGAGTGTGTTCAAGATGTGAAAGGTGTTTGTTACGGGGATCTTCGGGGTCGTCTTCAATGAATACCTTTAATTTATTGCTGTGACTAACGTTTATTATAATTGGATTACAATGACAGAGTGTTCTTAAAACAAATGATACGTTAAAATTTTAGAGAAAAAAAAAAGATGTCTTCCTATCCTCCGATTGGCCAGTCGTTCGGTTCTGTTTACCGACCCGCTACTACCTTATCGACGTGAGTGGTAGATGCCCGTTGTAGTAGTTTACCGGAGGCTCAGGAGATGGCGTCGATAGTCCGTCGTCGACATACTGCCCGCCTTGGAAGCACCTGCTTCCAATGATGTGATGAGTATTCATCGGTCCACCGGCAAAGGGCATATTTTTGAAAACGCTCTTCGTAGGGTTCCCGTTGCCGTACGTATTTCGGCAACTCGTGACACGCCGTCTGGACCGGGAAACACCTTCGTAACGCGGCCCAAGCACCACTTGAGCGGAGGAAGATTATCTTCTTTGATTAACACCAGGCTGTCGAGGCTAATGTCGTTCTGGTGATATTTCCACTTCGTTCTTAATTGTAGTTCTGATACATACTCCTTAGACCACCGCTGCCAGAAGTGTTGACGTAGTTGCTCAGTTCGCTGGTATCGCGTTAGTCTTGACGTCGGGACATCAGTGACATCTTCACAGGCTGGGGCAGTCAGCGGTCGGCCGATGAGGAAATGGCCCGGGGTCAGCGGAGCTAAATCAGTAGGATCTGTAGACAGAGGGGACATAGGTCGGGAGTTGAGGACGGCTTCAATTTGTGCTAAAACCGTACTCAACTCCTCGTAAGTGAGTCTCGCGTTACCTACTATGCGTCGTAAGTGATGCTTACACGACCGTATCCCTCCTTCCCAAAGGCCACCAAAATGGGGTGAAGCGGGTGGAATAAAGTTAAACTTAATACCCTCGTTAGCGGTGTAATCAATGATTTGTTTAGAATTATTAAAAATGAACGAAAAAAACTCCTTTTCAGCCCCTACAAAGTTTTTACCATTGTCTGAGTATAGACAATCAGGTTTACCTCTTCTACTAATGAAACGCTTCAAGGCTAAAATAAAGTCATCAGTACTTAAACTAGAAACAAGTTCTATGTGAACAGCACGTGTGAGAAAACAAATGAACAAACATATATACGACTTTGAGAGCTGAGCCCCCCTCCCCTTTCTATTTAGGACGTACACTGGCCCCCCCAGATCCATACCCGTCCGAATGAAGGGAAATCCAGAGTCTAAACGGTCGGAAGGTAAACTTCCCATGATGGGTGTTAAAGTTTTACCCCGCAATCGAGTACAAACGACACAGTCACGCACTACCTTTCGAACTAAATTTCGCGCGCCTAGCGGCCACCATTCCTCGCGTAGGTTAGATAGAAGAAGTTGAGGCCCTCCATGAAGTAAGCGTTTATGTTCGTTTTGTACTAGAAGTATTGTGAAAGGATGGCTACTACATAGCAAAATCGGATATTTCTTTGCGTAATTAAATTCAGTCGAGTTAGATAGTCGACCTCCCACTCTAATTAACTTATTTTCATCAAGAAATATATTCAAACTCGAAACCCGATTTGTTTGTTTACTATTTCGTTTAAGTGGGATATTATATAAATAATGTTATCAGTCATATCTCAAATTTATGACCCCTTAGGTCTTCTTTCACCTGTAGTCATAAAGGCCAAACTAGTTTTGCAAAAGCTATGGCTAGATAAACAAGAATGGGATACACCTGTATCAAAGGATCTTGTAGTAATTTGGAACAATTTTATTTGCTCACTGAGTTGTTTACATAAATTACGGATCCCGCGTCATTCACTAGGCGATAATGTACAGTATAAAGAACTTCACATTTTTACGGACGCCTCTCAAAACGCCTTTGGTAGTTGTGCATATATACGATCCTACAGCGATCACTCCCCCGTAACAGTTAGGATATTATGTGCAAAAAGCAGGGTAGCCCCATTACAATCTCTTACCATACCTAGGCTTGAACTATGCGGTGCCCTAGTGGGAGCGAGACTTTATAAAAAAATAACAGATTCATTACTATTAACATTTTCTCGGGTTTATTTCTGGACTGACTCAATGGTTGTCATAGGCTGGTTACGCATGTCCCCACACCTGTTGAGAACCTTTGTGCAGAATCGAGTCTCAGAGATAAATGAACTAACTAATAACGCCAAGTGGTTGCATGTGAGTAGCAAAAATAATCCAGCTGATCTATTGTCCAGAGGTTTACTACTTGATTCATTAATTGAAAGTAAATTGTGGTGGAATGGCCCACCCTACTTACAAGATAATAATCACGAATTTTTGAATAATAATACTTTATGTACTGAATCCGTTAATCTTACTAATTTACCAGAATTAAAGTCCCAAACAATTAATTTAGTATGCACTTTTTCTAATCAGGTGATTCAATTCGATAAATATTCATCGTTCATTAAACTGAAGCGTATAGGTGCATATGTTTTGCGTTTCATTTATAATTTACGCGTTAGAATACTCGGGAACACACATCAACAAACCGGTTCCTTATCAGTAGCTGAGTTGAACGCATCGCAAACGATGTTATTAAAGTTAGCACAGGTTGACTCTTTTCCTGACATATACAATTGTTTATTGAGTAATATCCCACTTAAACGAAATAGTAAACAAACAAATCGGGTTTCGAGTTTGAATATAATATAATAAATCGGGTTTTGAATTTGTTATTGTCGGCTACTTCCACTAACGCTGTACATAATATTACTGGTTGTAATATATTGTGTCGTAGCGTAGATCTCTCGTCGGCGCATGCATTCATACTACTAACGTATGTATCTATAGATGTAGAATGCAGCGCAGTCGACGGAGCGGCCGGTAACGATTGCACCTGCTCAGTGTCACTAGCCGATGCTAAATGAAGTAGCGAGTTGTGCTTGTGTTGGCATTGTTTACACGGCCCAAAGGTGCAATCTGATAAGACATGACCGATGCGTAAACAATTCCTACATAACTGCTTACCCTCCACGACTTTAATTCTATCCTTTATAGATAAATTTAAAAATTGAATACACGTATAAATAGCATGATTACCATTACATAACGGGCAAGTATAGTTACCTTTTGACTTAGATTTATTTTTAGTTACAGAACTGCTGGTTGTTATGTAACTGTGTGCAGACGTATTATGCTTTTGTGAATGCCCCTTAGATTCGTTATTTAATTGTTTATTATGAGATTTATTGTGACTTATGGACTCTAACATGTCTGCCTTCTTCCTCAAGAAGGTGAGAATATGATCCACCTTCAACCTTACGTCGGAACCAACTTGAATAGACCCCTTCTCGCTTTCCCATTCACGTTGCGTAGCCGAATCAAGTTTAGATTGAAGTAAATAAATAATAAGGGTATCCCATGTATCGGTGGGTTCGCCTAGGGACGTGAGGGAACGCATATTTCGTAGAACGGTGTCTATGAGTTTCCTAATCTGTGACGAGGACTCCTGCTTTAAAGGTGAAATATTGAACAAAGCCTTTACATGATTTTGTACCAAAAGTCTAGTATTGTGAAACCTATTTTCTAAAAGCTCCCATGCGTGAGTATAATTTTTTGGGGTGAATTCAAACGAACTAATAACCTCTAAAGCTATGCCACTTAGTGAAGAACGCAAGTAATGAAATTTCTGGATCTGATCTAAATCGGGACAGGTATGGATCATAGTAATGTATGCATGTTTGTATTCTAACCAGTCATCAAAATTACCACTAAATGTGGGTAATTTTATTTCCGGCAACCTACTCTTCCGACTTGAACACATATTATTATTAGGTCTCGAATACTTGTTTTCAGTTTCCGTACTTTCGACTAAACTTTCAGCTATTGCTAATGCACTAAAATATAATGATTCGAAACATTCAACGTATTCACTATTAGAAGCGGTATCTGAATCCGAGCACAAAAGTTCAATTTTATTTTCTATTTCATTAAAGGTTTTGTAACAATCTTGAACTGCTTGCATTCTAAACTTTATTTCTTTTATTTGTAATGTAGATGGACCGTTAGCTTGAAAGGAATTTAAATATTTTTGAAATTGGGTCAATCGCCCTTTTAAATTACCGCGCTGACGTCTAAGGTTAGCAAGCTCGTCTTCACGCATTTTTTTTGGTGATTGCGAAGCTTGTGGAGCCGTGGAAGGAACCACTCAATTATCACCACCCATTATGAAGGCCTAAGGTAAAGAATAGGATAAGGTACTCACGATTTTTTCTGCACACGAAGTTGTAACGGTAACGGTTGACGGTAGGTGTAACGTTGAAAATTCTGTAATTTACAAACGATACGAGTTTAGCACAAATTGGGATGAGGAAGGTATAGACGGGATCAAAGACCTGACCGTTAACTGCTGTATTGTGATGCGCCAAAGTGACTTGATGCAACGGCATCCGATTCTTGCACTTCTCCTGGATTCTTCTCCCAGCAAAAGCGGCAAATCACCAAATCAGCAAAATCCGCAAAATCAGCAAAATCAGCAAAATCCGGCTCGAAGGACCAAATGTTTGTTACGGGGATCTTCGGGGTCGTCTTCAATGAATACCTTTAATTTATTGCTGTGACTAACGTTTATTATAATTGGATTACAATGACAGAGTGTTCTTAAAACAAATGATACGTTAAAATTTTAGAGAAAAAAAAAAGATGTCTTCCTATCCTCCGATTGGCCAGTCGTTCGGTTCTGTTTACCGACCCGCTACTACCTTATCGACGTGAGTGGTAGATGCCCGTTGTAGTAGTTTACCGGAGGCTCAGGAGATGGCGTCGATAGTCCGTCGTCGACAAAAGGAAACAAATACTATAGAATATTAAGCCACTTAGCCCATGTGGCCCTAAAAGAAGCTGGACCCGGGTGGCTACGTATAATTTTTTAGGGGGTATTTGATACTCAACGACATTCGAGTTGCCAACGTTGAGGACCAAGCCTGGCCCTCGATTCTACTAAAGCTAATCGTGGTGCCGCAGTCACAAAAAATACTTTAAATTTTAGACTTTATTTCTATACGCCAGAAGTCCAAAATGAAATGATATCGGTTTCATTACACTTTTTCAATTACTCTGCAAAAAGTTATTTAATTTTGAACTGTAACTGCATCGTTTTAAAGTCTATTATTTCATGCCGTTATTGCAGAGGCAATGGCACCACCATTGTTTGGCTTTAACAAAATCGAGACCCTAGTTGGGGTCTTAGAGATATCCTTTCTAGGGCGTATCTGGTCACCAGTCAATACAGGCAGATGTGATGAAACTCGGGTGTTTTTAATCGATTCGATTCCGAAGAACGATGTGACTATATGTAAGAATGTTCGTAAAGTATTTATGTAATTTTAGAAATATGTTAGGCTTGTCGACATTATAGGATGTTGCATTGGCGATAATTGTTCCGATAGTCCTATCGGTTCACGGTCTAATTGCTAAGAAGCTCTAACAATACCTCTACAGGCGTTTCGGTCAAGGATCTGATGGAGAAGGTAGCAGTTCTCCTCGATATGGCACGTCATCAATCACCAGTCATCACTCTCGCCCTAAATAGTAGATATAGTACCAATAGAAGGAAAACTCGGACTAAAATCCTGTACCAACCCATTTGACCCGCTTGGTAACAGTAGGCCAAAGCCTCCCAACATTAGGAGAGACAGACTGTAATCCTGTAGTGCGTATATTTTGAGAAACGGACATTTTGAGAAAAAGACATTTCGCGAAAAGGACCTTTTGAGAAACGGACATTTTGAGAAAAAGACATTTCGCGAAAAGGACATTTCGAGAAAAGGAGATTTTGGGAAAAGGACATTTTTAGAAAGGACATTATGAGAAAAGACATTCCGAGAAAAGGACATTATGACAAAAGACATTTCGAGAAAAGGACATTATGCGATGAGACGCCTATTTCCAGCAGTGGACTGCGATAGGCTAATTGATTAATTTGAAAACTTGTGTAACTTTTTAATGAAGACATCTGAACAATTCTGAAAAATCAAATGACATTCCTTCCAGCGGGGTCTGTACGGGAAGAACAGTTTCAGTTTAAACCAACGTCAGACAGCAATTTACATGACAATTCACACAAACAATTACAAATTGATATCATTAATTACCCAGTATGTCCTGTGAACGAGTTGTATACAATTTAATTCTGAAACTTCCCGCGAATTGCTATAATTGTACAGCTGTACTGTGATTGTTTGATATTGTTTGTTTGTAATTACATACATAAATTGTTGGTAGAAAATGGAATAACGTCTGGGTTGAAACTGGAAAAAAATTTGGGGTGGAAACGGATACACGTTTAAGTTGGGTGTTTGTGTTTTCAACCCACATTATTGATAAGGATGACTTCTACGACGCGTGGCTTACTGGCAGAGCATTTGACTGCTAACGTCCGAGTGCCATCACTGCGACGCGAGCGAGGACACGGGGCTGCACACGCTCACCGAGTGTCCGTCATGGGCCGGACCGAGGCGGGAGCTAGTGGCGGCCCTGGGAGTGAGAGTTCTCACCCTCGCCACCCTGCTCACAGCAATGGTCCGCTGCGCGGACGCGTGGGCGGCCGGCGTCTCCTTCAGCGAGCAGGTAATGGTCGTGAAGGAGACGGCGGAGCGGGAGAAGCGGCGCGAGCGAGAAAGACTCGCGGATCGCGCCGCCCGCGCGCGCAGGCAACTCGGGCGTCGGAGGGCACTGACTGACCTCCGTCCCCCATGAGCGCGGGCCTGGGGGTGACGGGTGGAGCCGCCTGTCACCCCAGCAGAAGCAGGCCACGGCGGCGGCGCGCTGAATAGTGCGCCTCCCCATTCCGGGGGCGAGTTGGGGACACCGTTGTCCCCCCTCCTGAGGAGGGCCAGACCGTAAGGGATGGCCCTGGGTCAGCCGGGGTGCGAGGGATATGTCTTTGACAACCTCACCTCCTCCCTACCACTAAGACCCACAGTCGGCGTGCGGTTTTAGTCGGTTCGAGTCCGACATAACCTCCCCTTCCGGCTCCGGCAGGGGGGGTATCCGAGGGGATTTCCGCACGAAAAAAAAAAGAAAAAAAAAAAAGAAAAAAAAAAAGCTAAACGAGAGACGGATTCGATTAATCCAATTGAATTTGGTTATCCATGGAATGCGAATTTGACTAGACTAGATCCTTAACTAATATATATCTTTTTTCGAAATTTTAATCGCTTTTTTCTATGATTCAGATGCTTTTAAAAGCGCGGCTCGGCTGGCATGCCAGCAGAGCCGCGCTTTTTTCGCGCATATTTGTCACTTTCTTCTCCTTTGCATATTCAATTTGGCTCATAGTAGCTTTTAAGGAAGCGACTTCCTACTCCGGGAAGATAACATCAAATCATAGCCTCGTCCATTTATCAGCATTTAATATTTTAAAACCAGATTAGATAAATAAGTATTAATGCTAAATCAAACCACGGCAACATATTGCTCAATGATGATTAAAATTCCAATAAATTAATGTACCGTAACTGATCGAACAAATAAATCCACAGAAGATACATGACTAGATATAAGAAATGCGCATAAATCGCCACTATCTATTCGATTTCGATTAATTGATTTTTCATTAATCAGTTTCTAAATCGTATTGATTAATAGACATTTCATTTGGATTTAAATTGAGTTTTGTAAACATTGAACGTCTTTTCTTCAGTACCTAAAAGAAATTGCAAAGTACCCACTTGACGCCAATGGCTCGCCCACTTCCACGTGGGACTGAAAATTATAGTTTAAATAATGTGGGTGTCAAAACACCTCTTCTGACTTATTGTGTAATATGACAGGTGTAAATATATGAACCTATACTACGAGCGTTATATGATGATCCCTATGACAGTTCGTTAGCGCTTAACATTGTACTGACGTCCTATCACATCAAATCCTTTAGAGGTCCATTAAAAAGACGAAAAAATCATAATTGTGTACAATTGTAAATTATAAAAATGAATATTAAGAAATTATTACGTAATGTTCGGAAATAATAGAAAAAAACTCAATGCAAATGTACATGGTACGTGCTGCAAAAGTTACGTCGTCAAGCTGTTATCGACTAAGAAGGGACACATCGATAAACAAAATATCGATAATTTGTTGGAAATATAAAACAAATGCTTTGAGTTTGTATTTTATTTATATCAATCTGAATCTGATACAGGGTCAATCAATGATCTTTTATACAAGATATGTTACGTTCATAGTAACTGACTTCTCAAATCTGATCCAGCAGTCTGTCTGTGCACAATAGTTGACAATTAGCGTTAAAGTAGTACGAAAGATGGGATAAGCACATGAGTAAAAAAGATAGCTATAATTCGGAATGATTCGGACGATTGCGCTTCGAAGCATAGATTATGATTTTGTTGAACAGAAGGGGTATTTCGTTGGTAGGCAAGAAATGAAATTCGATGAAAAAATAATACGTCATTATTTATTTCGGAAAATGATAATAATTCAAAAAGATAATTAGGGAACTTCTCGAAAATAAAACCATAGTGCCGTACTGACGTTATAAGCAAAAATTAAACTCCTTCAAATAAATTTAATTTATTTCTTTTCTGCCTCTTAGAAAGTTTTTTATTTTGGGATTATTTTTATGAGCAGAATGAAGCCGAACAGTGGTATATTTGTCAGTTATTTATATTCTTCCTGAGCAATGTTCCTTTCTCCGAAGTATATCTCTCAGTGGCTTCAAAATTATTGCTACAAATTCTGCTGCTTTTTGAAGGTGTCCAGTCAAACTCATTTCGTTGTTCTTTAACAATTGCAATCCACTCTTGAAGTCGAACTTCATTAGTAGGAAACCTTGAAAAAAAATTTAGGTTATTACAATAATTATTTAAAGGACAACAAATAAATAAAACAAAAATTATGTTACTGAATTTTGACTAACAAATAAAACTGAACAGCAGGTCAAAATTATTACTTTAGTAGGCAGTAAACTGAAAATTACCCTATGTCGCATCTGTACTGATAATCTATGCAAGCAGTGTTGTTGTGTCCTTGTCGTGCTCATATCAAAAAGTATTTCTGTCCTTTTTCTTTGCCGCCATTATTTTAAAAATATTAATAAACTAATTTTAATGAAATACACTAAAAAATCGGTAATATTGTATGTACTTACATGTGATAGAAGGTCCTTCGTGTTTTATTGATTTTAGTGTCGTAATTTGTACATTTTTTAAAATTCACGGTGGCATTTTTATTGCCATTTTATTATGCGCTTACATACGTGACAACTCGGCGTTTGCCAGACATATACTAAATGCGATACGTCCCAATTGGGACGTTTTCGCGTCTTCACCAGGCGCAGTCTAATAACATATCTGCCTCTTTTTTGTATGTAATATCATTGGGGTCAATCGGATCTTCAAAATCTGAGTCTGAACTGCAGCTATCCGTGATGTTTATTATTAACGGTTGGTCAATGATATTGTCGTATTGTACATCTCGATCCCAGTCTTGTAAGCAAATTTTCTTCGTTCTTTCGACCACTTTTCGCCAATCGTCAGCTGTCACTTGAGCGTAAGCTTCTTCCAATAAAACCATCATTTTATTTGCCGTGAATGGCGGAGTTGTGTTATGCCTAGCTGCATGACCTGAAAATATTTGTACATTCAGTAATTATTTTTAGAAATATATGCATATACATAATATTATATAAATAAAAAATATAGATACCTTTGATCTGCGCCCATATCAACTCGATTGCATTATATTGGCAGTGATAGGGCGGTAACCGAATTACCGTGTGTCCATTTGATTTGGCCAATTCATCCAAAAAATATGATGGGTGCGTCTGTTCAATTCAATTCAATTCTTGTTGAATGGCTCTGTGCTCTGAGCATAAATTCCGCCAGGTGCGTCTGTTGTTTGTGAAAGTTCAACAGTCTAACCAACTCTTTTTTTAACATCTGACTGTCAGTTTCCACACCATTGCCGTGTAACCACTCTATAATTTCAGCTTTTTTGTTATTGCTGCTGGGGGGTTTGTTAATTTGAACTGAGTGATATGAAGCATTGTCCATTAAAATATAATGAGGCTCATTCAAATTTTCTAATAGTTTTATAAACCATGTCTTAAAGTTTTCGAAATTCATTTCCTCGTGGTACTCCGTTGTTTTCACTGACTTAAAAGCCCACAGGCAATTCGGCACAAAACCTGTAGCTGTGCCAGCGTGGCAAATGATTAAGCGCTGGTCCTTTCCTTCAGGAGTTTTTGTGCTGGATTTCGCTGTGTCATCCGTCCATGCATAGTATAGTATAGTAAAATAAAGTATAGTTAAATAAAATATAATAAGGCTGTTACTTTTTTATCTAGTGTTTTATGTCCATCAATGCGCGTAGTCTTTTTTTTCAAAATAAATAAATATTGCTTATTATGTTGAATGACCTGGCTGAATGACATGACATTTGCCTGAAAAAACAGTATTTTATCGAAATTGTTTCGCATAACTAATACAACTGTCAGTTGAAACGTCATAGGGATCATCATTCGGCGATACCACTATAATAAGAAATGCAACGCCACGCAACACATCTGGGAAATTGCAATAAGGATGATCGTCTGAACACACACCGTTTCTATCCTTATAAGTGTGATATTACTGTTAATCTAATCTCATACTGTAATGCCAACATTAAAATTAAAGGCAATACTTAAATGACAGTCTAGTCCACAATTAAAAAATAAATTTAAAAAATTACATTAAAGTACAGCTCTGCTATGGCAACTTGTATCATATTTTTTTCTATTACGATATAGTTCCAGCTGGACACAGTGAGGTGTCAATACATTTTTATCTCTATATAATTTGTGGACGCGGCGCAATGCATGTGGCGTTCAGCAGATGGGTTCTGGCGCTCAATTTTTATATCATTTTAAGCAAATTATATTCAATTTTTCATGACATTAGGTAAAGTGGTATTGACGATTGACGAGTTTTTTTTTACAACTCTGTCTAGACCCATGGTAAGCTTATATAGCTTGTGTTATGGAATCTAGAATGCGGAAAAACATACTCATATATATTTTTTTTGTAAATAGATACATATATACATAGAAACACCCAGACCAATGCAAATAGCCATATTCATGCATACAAATATTTGCACTGAGCGGGAATCAAACCCGCGCCTCTTGCGTGGCAGTCGTGTGCACTGGCTGTCTGTATAAGAAACTGTACATAATTTGGCCTTTATACACTCGTGTGATACTATAAAACCTCGTATTTTAAGAAGCCTTATTATGCAACAGTTTCATAAACTACTATTATGTATTAGGTATGTCTAATAATAGACTTCAAGCACATACCTAATATATCAACAGTCAACCTAATTATGCCAGCTGATTATGTTTTCTTTCAATATTGACTTTGACTAGCGTGACTTGCAACAATAACAGTTTTCTATGCAAATGCGTGCTTTCCTATATAAATCGATTACGGCTTCACTTCAACTAATGAACAAAAAACACCTTTATTATGTAGTCAATGTAACCTATACATAGCTATATATGCTACTAATTAGCTAATGTAGATCTGCAAAATGTATTGCACATCTAGTTGGCATAAAATATATAAAATTACCGTCTCTACCATGGTGAATGTTCTAATGAGCTCTTCCAATTAGTCCCACCCTCTCCCTTCCGTTACAGGACGACACGTGCTGGGCTAGGATGCCATTCGTATATGGTGCAGAGTATACCTGCTAGAACCAAGCGTTTCAGTGACTCATTCCTATGCCGCACCACTAAGACCTGGAACTCCCTGCCAGCTCATGTGTTTTCTTCTTCCTACAGTCCGGGTCCTTTAAGCGGGGCGTGAAAAGGCATCTGATGAGGCCATCAAGCTGAGTGCCACTACTTTTAACATGGTACATGTTTACAATGGTGACCCTCTTTCCGGGACTTTGCCTTTAGCTTAACATCAGGCGAGTTGAAGTGAAATTGACGTGTCCTTTATAAAAAAAGCTCTCACTATTATTTGATAGTCAGTAGGCGTAGATAACCCAGGGTCAGCGAGGGAATTGCCTTATTTGGCCACCATGTCCCCGAGATGCATAGGTATGACACGCGAGACCGCGTGCAGTTTTAGTACCTACTCTGTTAATGGGAGATAACTAAGTGAATAATGATATTGAAATTATTATTATTAGCCATGTAGAAAGAATCATATTCTGTCCTCCATGGTATCAGCTAACTAGAAAAGGGTAAGTATTTTCAGGTGATATATTTTTTTCACAACAATCTACACAACGCTATATAGACCCATGGTAAGCTTAATTAGCTAGTGTTATGGAATCTAGAATGCAGATAAACATGCTTAGATACTTTTTTTGTTGTAAATACATACATACTATACATAGAAACACCCAGACCAATGCAAATAACCATATTCATGCATACAAATATTTGCACAGTTTAGTATAGATAGAAACATTTTCATTTCATTATTTCTTTCATCAACGTTTTCCATTTTCATGTTTTCCAACTGAATCACTTTAAAATGAGATCTTGCAACTTGCTGAAGTGAATTCGCTCTTAAGATGGACGACCAGTGGAAAATTTAATTTAAAATCTTACCGAGGACGGCGGTGCCAGATGCGGAAAGGCTAGTGATTTAAATTTTCGTAACGAGTCTGATGTTTCGATTCCACATTCTATGTTTTTTTTACTAGATTACGTTAATATGCTGTTTCCTCTTTATTTTGAGGCTAATGCCAAAATTGCATACCATACCTTGAGCGACTGCCTCGTCTGACATAATAGGACGAAATAAAAAAAAAAAATAGTCCGATATATCGAAACTCGACAAAACAGTTGTTAAATAAACCGTAAATTATTAAAACAGTGATGTTAATTACCATGACAATCTAAAAAACAATATATACAATAACAATAACGGGAATTAACGCGATCATGGTATAGGCACATACGTATCTTGGATTTACCTGACGTTGCGACCAGGTTTCGACAGGTACGTATATCCCTATACGGTAATGTCTGTTATTATAATTGTAAATCAAAAAAAAAAATCACAAACTTTCTTAAAAGATACTTGATCAAAACTGAATTTTCAAAAAATTTTAGCCATACTATCAAATTCGGTATGCCTAGTGTAAAATAAACACCTTTATATTTCCTTTCCAAACTTAACCTCGTTAGGTTCAAAACACATACTCTACAGTGTCTACCGTCTTCCTGCCTGCATTTGCAATATAAATATTTGTCTTCGCAAAAGGAATTCGTTGCGAAACAAGTTGTTAGTCTGTGTATTTGCGCCGCCGCTGCTTACAGAATACTTTATCTGGAATCAGTACCTGCAACAAAGAGGAAACCTTTTTAAAATTAGTGTGACTTCAAAACTGACATACTGGTAAGCACCTACGTATAAACTATAATCTTTGTACTAGTAATAAATGAAGGTTAAATGGTAGAGATGATGATAAATAAATCACGCCATAATAGTTTATTGGATTTAGATGAAATTTGTCGTAGATGTGATCGTAAAATACATCCATGTACTGTAAATCCTTACTAATATTATTAATGCGAAAGTAACTCTGTCTGTCTGTATGTTATGCTTTCACGCCTAATCAACTGAACCGATATTGATGATATTTGGAATAGGGGCAGATTAGACCTCGAGAAAGGACATAGGCTATGTTTGGTCGCGATAACCGACATCCACTCGGGCGTAGCGGCGGGCAAAAGCTAATCTCCATATAAAAGGTGTATTAGCACCCGTGTGTCGCAAACTATGATTTTCGGTCCCAAGACGTAATAGGGGGCGAGCCGTCTTTTTCTTGGCCATACAGATGTTTACTGTCGTATGGAGAACAGCCGTATCCCTTAGCCGTCTTTTACGACACCCATAGAAAGAACTGGGGTGGTCCTATTCTATTCTACCAACACGGCAAAACAAAAGTAAAATTCAAACAAGAAGTAAATTTTGAAATTCCTATTCGTAATTTCTTACGATTTTGTACTTCGAGGAGCAAAGGAGACTGAAATGATTACATACAATCTTGGGCCTAGTTGTAAGAAGATGAAAGTGGTGTCAATTAATAGCTTCTATATTATCAACATTTCACTGAAAATTCTGCGGATATTGTCAATCTGAGAACAGAGATATAAGAGATTATGTAAAAGTGAGGTTATGTTACAATCTTTAACTAACAGCTGATTCCTGAAGTGTAAAATGTGTTCTTTGCACTAATAGTTATTATATTTACTAGAAAATGTTTGAAAGATCATATGAATGAACGTCAACGACTTCAAGCGATAGGTAGGTAACAGGTAAGGAGATATGGTAAGGATGTCTAAAACAAAATAAAAAATCATTTAATATAGTGTTTTATTCGCCTTCTATTGAACATATTTTACATTTTAAACCTGCCAGGATGGCAGCTGGTTAGATGAGGTTATAGGTACTTACTTACAGACTAAGGTGCAAGCCATTGCCGAATCACTGACAGAATTGTTTCATAGTGTAAGGGCCGTCGGCCCAGTGTATTGCAGTGATCAGTGGATATCCCACAATTCACACAGCGATCCATAGTATCAATAATATCCAATCCACAAGCCGGCGGTAAAATCCAAATTAACAATTCCAAGTCAAACGTGTGAGCGATCTTCGGTGTCCATGGTGAAAGCAAGGGTCGTACAAGGTAGGCAGGGTCAGAATCCGTAAAATACAAAGAAGGTGTCGTAAAAAATTACGAATAATCTGGAAAGCACTCAAAACGCATCGGAAAACACGAAACGTATGAGCAAACAAAAACAGTCAGCAACTGTCTAGTGTCAATGTTAGTCAGCTGTCATGTCAGTGACATAGACTAAAAATATAAGAGAGATTTGAATCGATATGAAATCGATAATCATTAATATTGGTTTTTCAGTAATTAATTGATATTTGATTTAATTGGATTTAATAATATGACTGTAATTATATGCACTATATTGCAGGGAAATAGATATAGTACAATTAATTACTTTGAGTTAATTATTTACTGCAAATGTTTTAGTGTAATCGATTATTCAATTAATAATCTCACGAAAACTATTTTCTCTTATTTCTCCGCTTCCAGATTGAGAATTGAGGTGATTTTTCATATTCTAAGATACAAAAATATGACTAATTTTTTAGATCATATCTCAACTTATTACATTTGGGCCCACCGTTTTCCATCTCCTTTACTGTTTCAAAGTTCATAATGAATTGGTTTCTTGAAAGGCAAGCAACACCTGTGGCTGGGCGCTATAAATTATCTGACATTGGTTTGGTAAGACGTGTTTCATATTGATATTTACGTAACTGTGGCGAAGCTCAAATAAAGAGAATCATATGTTAAGCACATAGGGAAGGTATTTGTGTTAATATAAATTATTTATTTATTTATTTATTTATTATATACTTTATTGTACGCCAATTACATTATTAAAAGTATGGAAATTAGGAACACAAGAGCAGTACAAAGGGCGGCCTTATCGCTTTACGCAATTTCTGCCAGGCAACCTTTGGATGGAAATGTATGTTGGTTGGAGTACTTTACTGGTAGTTGTTGGCGTTCAATTATACATTCATATAATATACCTACACATTTATATAAATACATAATTACATAAAAATATACCTACTTAAATATAAATATACATACATACATAATATATATACATTTCTACATACAATATAATTTTTTTTAAATATAAAGGTACATAAACATCTACATACTTAAACAGATATAATAGTACACTATGTTAGACGTGACACACTGGACGAGTAGTGCTCCCTGACCATTCCTATGAACTTCACCAATGTCTGAGCTCGTCTTATTTCCACTGGCAGTTCATTCCACAGGCGAACAGCTGTGACGGTAAAAGAATTGTCGAAGAAACCTGTGGAATGCCTTGGCATTTTTAAAATCAGTCTCACCGATGATCGTAGACCCCTCTCATGGGTATCTGAAAGGAACTGAAAACGTTATTTTAAGAAGGAAGGAAGGTGAAGAAAGGAATTGTAAATTTAGATATAATACTGTAATTAAATAGTCTTTAATATTTCTTTTTAAATTGACGTTTTGTAAGTGTAAATTTAATTATCTACGTAGTCAAATAAAGTATTGTTTTTCATTTAAATCTAAAGTTAAAAATAAACAAATACTTGAATGAAATTTTGTAGCATTTTTTATCCTAACTTTTAAGTTCGAAATACTTTTAAGTACGAAATGATAATAAATATTTTTTTTTTTTTTTTTTTATATAGGACACGTCAATTTGACTTCACCTCGCCTGATGTTAAGCTAAAGGCAAAGTCTCGGAAAGAGGGTCACCATCGTAAACATTTACCATGTTAGTTTTAGTTTAGGATAGAATAATTTTAATATTTAGGTAGGTTAGTTTAATTATTGGCCTTTTTTTATCGTGCGCAAAATCCTCGTGGATACCACCCCCACGAAGCCGGTGGAGGTGGTTATGTCGGACTCAAACCGACTAAAACGCACGCCGTCTTGGGTCCTTGGTTGCCGGAGGTGAGATTGCCGAAAGCATATCTCTCGCACCCCAGCAGACCCAGGAGAATTACTGGCCTTGGGTCAGCCGGGGTGCGAGGGATATTTCGATGACAACCTCACCTCAGGCCTAGCACCACGACCCACAGTCGGCGAGCCCACAGTCGGACTCGAACCGACTAAAAAGCCGGTTCGAGTCCGACATAACCTCCCCTTCCGGCTCCGGCAGGGGAGGTATTCGAGGGGATTTCCGCACGAAAAAAAGAAGGTACAGTGTAAATTTATATAAATACTTCATAAAAACTAGCACCACGACCCACAGTCAGCGTGCCCACAGTCGGACTCGAACCGACGAAAAAGTCGGTTCGAGTCCGACCTAACCTCCCCTTCCGGCTCCGGCAGGGGAGGTATTCGAGGGGATTTCCGCACGAAAAAAAGAAGGTACAGTGTAAATTTATATAAATACTTCATAAAAACTAGCACCACGACCCACAGTCGGCGTGCCCACAGTCGGACTCGAACCGACTAAAAAGTCGGTTCGAGTCCGACATAACCTCCCCTTCCGGCTCCGGCAGGGGAGGTATTCGAGGGGATTTCCGCACGAAAAAAAGAAGGTACAGTGTAATTTTATATAAATACTTCATAAAAACTAGCACCACGACCCACAGTCGGCGTGCCCACAGTCGGACTCGAACCGACTAAAAAGTCGGTTCGAGTCCGAAATACCTCCCCTTCCGGCTCCGGCAGGGGAGGTATTCGAGGGGATTTCCGCACGAAAAAAAGAAGGTACAGTGTAAATTTATATAAATACTTCATAAAAACTAGCACCACGACCCACAGTCGGCGTGCCCACAGTCGGACTCGAACCGACTAAAAAGTCGGTTCGAGTCCGACATAACCTCCCCTTCCGGCTCCGGCAGGGGGGTATCCGAGGGGATTCCCGCACGAAAAAAGTTGTATGTATAAGTGCGATTATATAAAGTAACCGTTAGCATCAATTCAAACAAATGTTTGTAAAATTACAAGCATTATTATTATCCGGCGTGGGACACGCCGAGGCGGGTCCTAGTGGCGGCTCTAGGGGTGGGAGTCCTCACACTCGTCACATTGCTCACAGCGATGGTACGATGCGCAAACGCTTGGGGTGCGGCCGCCTCCTTCTGCGAGCAAGTAATGCTCGAGAAGGAGGCGGCCGGTCGGGTCCGGACCAGACTCCGGGCCCGGGAAGCCCGTGCAGAGCGAAGGCGAACCGGACGTCGGAGGTCGCAGAACGACCTCCGTCCTCCATGAGCGCTGGCCTGGGGGTGACCGGTGGAGCCGCCTGTCACCGTAGCAGAAGCAGGCCGCGGCGGCGGCGCAAAGTGCGCCTCCCCGTAACCGGGGCTAGATGGGGACATTTTGGTCCCCACAACCCGAAGGGGACCATCTCGAAAGAGATGGTCCTGGGTCTGCCGGGGTGCGAGAGATATGCTTTTGGCAATCTCACCTCCGGCAGCCAAGGACCCAAGACGGCGTGCGTTTTAGTCGGTTCGAGTCCGACATAACCGCCTCCACCGGCTCCGTGGAGGTGGTATCCGTGGGGATTTTTCGCAAGATAAAAAAAAAAAAAAAAAAAGCATTATTATTATTATAAAGTAAGTTTTTTTTGCCCAAGCAACTAAACACATAGAACATACAGTTCTCAAACTCATACAGTTTTTTTAATTTCGTATTTTTATATAATAATCGTTATATAATATAGTTATATAATAATCATATAACTAAATAAAGTTAAAAAAACTGCATTTAATTTTCTAAGTCAAATCAAGTTTTCCTACTGCATATTTCTATACTGTGACGCTGGCGGGGTCATAGCCGAGTTCACCGTCACTGCGTTCGCGCGTAATATTTTACGAGCGGCCGGGATCGCTATAAATGCCTACTTTTGCAGGAATAGAGGGCCTTAACGCCTTGATTCTCACCCCTTCCTGTTGACTGAATGTTTTGATGAATTTGGTACACATACATCTTTAGTTCGGAGAATAATACATTTAAAATCAATAAATGACTTGCTCTTGATACCTTAGTTATAAGGTCATTTTGAGACTCGAATACATCTGTAAAAATGAAATGCTCTAGTGGGACTTGAACCCACGACCATTCCCTTACAGGGGGAGACTTTTAGTCAAGATATTTCTGATGCTAACTGTATATGAATGTCACACAAACATAATTAAACAAATAATACAAGAATACAACATATTGTTTAATCAAAGGTATCCTTATAACCCTTGAAGGCTTTGTCTAACTTACTAACGAAGGTTTTGTTGAACTTTCGTTGTGCCATTGAAGTCGTTTCCATTTTATTTAATCGTTAATTGAATAAGCTTTTGGTTCTTTAACTTGGCGAAGTTGGATAGAGCTTTTGTATATCTAGTGGGTGTTACTTTAGAACAGAATTGTTTCAAGTTTATTTGTTTTGTTTCTTTGTTTGAATGGCTTTGTTTTGAACTAACTTTTTAAATACGAGGTTTTCAATCCAACGGAATTGATTCAATGACAAGTTAATTTTATTGTATCCGTGTCTAAGGTAATTGTTTTATTCATTTTCATCACCTTTTCTTAAAATTACAGACTTTCAGGACTAACGTAGTGATGGTTATTATGAGGCCAGATGCAAGCATGTTATTAAGTAACCAGCGTGTTACTTTAACTAGATAAACATACAAATATGCTCACGGCTATTTCCTTCTGGGGTAGGCAGAGAGAAACAGCCCGGCCCGCCATCAGCTTCTGTCCTTACGTCACGTGTTTCCTCTGTTTTAACGGTAATAATCAATTTAGCTTACCTCTAAATGGGGTTAAGCTAACTTCAAGTCCTAAAGTCATAGAAAAAAAAAGGTTATTACAAAGCGTTTGATTTTATTTATATAGGTATTTGCATTGGTTTGGTCGTGCCTCGGAGAGCACGTTAAGCCGTCGATCCCGGTTGCCATACGTACATCTAAGTATGGCAGTTGTTACGGGTAGTTGGAGCCCACAAAAGTCCAACAACTGGTCTAGCTGCAATGCTTCGATATTGCCTTTGGGGTGTGGAGGTCAGATGGCAATCGCTTCACAGAAAATATCGAAGTTTAGCCAAATCCGCAGTTAGACTGGTAAAGCGAACCCCAGACTCCAAGTTGAAATTGCTATGCGACTGAGATTAACGCTAAGATGAAGAAGAGTGCCTTGCCATCTATAAGCTGGAACGAAAAACGCAAATAGTAGATAAGAAAAGAGAATAAGAAAATAACTAAAGGCACAGAAAAGTTATGGTGGATAGTATCACCGTGCTAAAGACATTTATGATATTTTTTTTATATATCGACCTAAAGTTTTAAACTATGGGGAGTGCTCCGATTGCTCGGATTTATCCCCGCCGCCTCTTTCCGCCATCGTTCCACGCGACAGTAGTTCCACACTCGCCATCTGGACAGCTGGCGGTCTACAACTGTGCATTTCTCGAGAAACTTTCTGCCTCGCACAACTAAACTGTGGAATGAACTGTCACCAGCGGTATTTCCGAACCAATACAACCTTCAAACCTTCAAGAAAAGAGCGTACTCTCTTTTAAAAGGAAGGCAACGCACTTGTGACTCCTCTGGTGTTGTGGGTGTCCATGGGCGGCGGGGATCGCTTACCATCAGGCGATCCGTCTGCTCGTTTGCCTCCATATTCCATAAAAAAAGTTTCCTCCTTCAAATCCGTTAATGATTGGAAAGCTCGGCTCTCTCACCATTCAATATACACAAAAGTGCAAACCCATAACAATATTTAATCCCAATTCTTTGCATTGAAGCTGGATTCGGTTCTGTCGCCATTTTGTGCGAATGCTTTTAGGCTGATGAATTTGTGTCACAGTTGAAACGTTTTTATCACAAACAAACTTGTATTTCGAGGTTTTGTTGCTGGTTTGTTTGATTAATTTTGTATGCAAATATTGTTTTAATAGTTGTTTCATTTTTACAGGTAATGTATGCTGTTTTTTATAGGAGCTTCTGGTGACGGGTGAGCTAATACTAAAAATATTTATTTAGACCTGACCACCTATAATCAGCAGGTATACCAGCTTGACGTACATTATTCAGGCTTGTAAATCCCTGAAGGGGTAGGCAGAAGTGTACTAACACATTATGTTTTTGATAGGGCTCTGTATATCTCTATAAGTTGCAATCAAAATCTTCGCGCCCCTTTTGTTGTGAAGCAAGCAATTGTTTACGTAAAAATCATGATAAATCATGAATGATTCCTATGACTAAGAAAGCAGAACAATCCATAAGGTGGGCCGTGTGCTGATCTACCACCTGAGTAGTATAAAAAATCCTTCTCATTTTTTGAAGTCGGTTAGTGATAGCTTAATGGTTAAGGAGTCGGCCTTACGATCGAGAGGTCTCGGGTTCGAATCCTCGCCATTACACTACCGACGTGAACCCACTCCTAGCACAAGCAATTTAGCTTAGTATGAGGGGTCAGAGGGAATATTAGTAACTTCGGTTCTAATATTCTCTAAAAAAACACATGATACATCCTATTTATAATATTTTGAATCTATTTTCATTAACTAATATATTTAATCATTTATCTAGGATGTTCTCTAGTTTAAATACTACGGGCATTAAAATTTTACGTCTCAGTGTTTACAGCTCACATAAAAAAAGTTACGAACCTCATGTATTGTCAGTCTTAAAAATATATTGAATATTTACAATCCTGTCATGCGACGTGTTTCATGGCTTCGTTCGTTGACGATCCGAATTTTAAAGGTGATCTTATGTTTTCACCCAGAACATAAATGTTACGTTTATGTTTTCACCTAAACATAAATATGATATGTTTTTAAGATTTGCATGTTTGTTTTGTATTTTGCTGCTGACGTCATTATTGAGTTGACTTTTTTTGAATGTTGAATATATGTATGCTTATGAGTTTGAGACCACCTACTACTTCGTTTTTAGGCTTAGCTTGTACGGTTTTTTTTGGGAGCGACTGTCATCTGACCTCACAACCTCGAAAAGAAAGCCTACGCCAGAGCCTCGTCAGCAGGTGGACCCATTTTTAGGTGAGATTGGCCCGGGCACAGAAGACTTAAGTATAGATCTTACAAATGTTTTTAAAGAAATAATAAAAAAAAAACATTTTGGGATGCGCAGATCTTGTAGCTTAAAAAATAGTTACGACGAAATATATCGTGCGTGTCTCGGTAGCCGAGTTGGTCAAGGCACTCCCCTCGAGAGATCGCAGGTTCGAGTCCCGCCCGAGAAGATTCATTTTAACTATGTATTCGACTCTACGACAAATTCTCAGACCTACTAAATATGCTGAAATTTATAGGAATTGGCCAAACACTGTGACACAAGAATTTTATATATTAGATTATTCACCGCTTAAATCTCTATCGCAAAGTAATATTTCATTCAAATCTTAAAAGCAATAAAACCTTAACTCGATTTAAATTGCTACGAGACCTGCTACGGAGATACGTAGAGGTATCTACGGGCTACGCAGCTACTCGTAGAATGATCTATGTTTGCGGGCTACGATGGTTACTTTTCACACTTATTCAAGTTCTCGACAGTGATAAATGGCAGTGAATGGAAATACTATTATTTTTTATGCCGCCACACCTGTATTTCCCAGAACTGATAAGCAGAGGTGTATAATGTACACCCCATATTTAGTCAGCAAAGTTTTTTCATTTTTTTATGAACGGCAATCATATAGATATCATAGGGTGGGGGTGCGATTGCCAGGCATTTGTTACCCAACCGCCACGCTACGTGGGTAACAAATGCCTGGCAATGACGCCCCCACCGGATCCAGGTAGAAGGGATAGGTTCCAAAAAGTCCTGGCTTGACATCGTGGAAGGTGACGTGCAAATGGTCTTACTACCATGGACGCCCAAGATCGTGCGCAGTGGAGGAGGAAGATCCGGAAGGCAGACCCTCAACTCCGAGGGCACCGTGGCCTCGGATGCAATCAGGATTAACGTCTTAATGTAGATGACTATGATAATCTTTGAAGCCCAAACGAATGTCACCTGCCGGTTCATCTTTTTTATTATATAGGACACGTCAATTTGACTTCACCTCGCCTGATGTTAAGCAAAGGCAAAGTCTCGGAAAGAGGGTCACCATCGTAAACATGTACCATGTTAATAGTAGTGGCACTCAGCTTGACGGCCTCATATGATGCCTTTTCACGCCCCGCTTAAAGGACCCGGGACTGTAGGAAGAAGGAAACACGTGAGCTGGCAGGGAGTTCCAGGTCTTAGTGGTTTCAGGTCTACTGATTGACAAGGAGTATCTAGTCTAGATTTTCCTGCCTTCCCACAAGGTTGAGGAATCAGATCTGTCTCATAAAAGTTTAATTAACCAATTATTAGTGTGATAAGGGGTCTAAGGTGCAAACTTTGAAAGCATATGCATTGACAGCAGCATGAAAATAATTTTTGAAGATTACAATAATAAATTACATAACATAACATAAACTCACGCCTGTATTCCCCGAAGGGGTAGACAGAGGTGCTAGCACCCACATTTCGCCAGTTTTATGTTTAGGTCCCAATGTAATAGGTGGCGAGCCTATTGCCATTAACCGGGCACTTATAAACCTGCGGCGATAAATACACACATAACTTCGAAAACTTTTGTGGGAGATTGTACCATGGAATCGAAGTAAAGTATAAATTATTTTTGTATTATTCATTTCGAAAATAAGAATAGCTTGTACCGAGTGTTTCATAAAAGTTTAATTAACCAATTATTAGTGTGATAAGGGGATCCAAGGTGCAAACTTTGAATACATATGCATTGGGAGTTCGCATGAAAATAATTTCTGAAGATTACAATAATAAATTATTTCATTGTAAACACCTCTTGTAAAATTTGGTAGTATGTATCAACTTTTGTGGGAGATTGTACCATGGAATCGAAGTAATAAAACTATACATTATTTTTTATAATATTTATTTCGAAATAAATATTAAACAAAATGGTTGTACCGAGGCCTAGTTTATTTTTTGTTAGGTTTTTTTTTTCAATGACGGTACATATCCGTGATTGCGTTATCATTCAGTGCATAAACAAATTCTAAAATTTTTGTTCATGATTTTGTAGAACATGTCCAATTCAAATACAACAAGCCGGAACACATATCGGACAGAATCGTGCTGGTCGAGATTTTTAATGGGACTCAAATGTTATGTTTGAATTCGATTTGTTTATTTATTTACAACTAGCTTTTGCCCGCGGCTCCGCCCGCGTGGATGTCGGTTATCGCGACCAAACATAGCTCATGTCCTTTCTCATGGTATAATCTACTCCTATACCAAATTTCATCAAAATCGGTTCAGTGGTTTAGGCGTGAAAGCGTAACATACAGACAGACAGAGACACAGTTACTTTCGCATTTATAATATTAGTATGGATATGGTTTTTTTCATGTAGTCGGGGTTTTTGTATGTTTATATTTTTAACATTTAATAGCTGTTCAACATCAGACAGATATATACAGCCTGGACTCAGCATCATATGCATAGCTCGAGTCAACAATAGTGCCAGGAATACGGCAATAGGCTCATCTACTATTACGTTGGACCGAATACATTGATACATTGACTGGTAAAATGTGGGTGATAATTCACCTTTACCTAACCCTCCGGGGATAAAGGCGTGATTATATGTATGTATGTATGTTATTTCTTTTTCATTGTATTTTATAACTACTTTTTTTATAAAAGAAAATATAGTATTATCATCCTCATAGTAACTTTTCAGTTGCTTTCAAAATGTATACTTTGTAATCCATATATTTATTGTGTTTCACTGATATGTCCAATTTTATGGGTGCGACTGCCGTCTAATCTCCGAACCCCTTGAGGGAAGCCTGCCTCAGAACCTCATCCATTGTTTAGCAGGTGCATTGACTACCATGTAAGAATTACTATGTCGGGATATTTACCACTAACTTTCACCCACGGCTCTGCCCGCGTGGATGTCGGTTATCGCGACCAAACATAGCCTATGTCCTTTCTCAAGTCTAATCTACTCCTATACCTAATTTCATGAAAATCGGTTCGGTGGTTTAGGCGTGAAAGCGTAACCAACAGACAGACAGTTACTTTCGCATTTATAATATTAGTATAGATGTATTGTTTCGAGTTTTCGATATTTTGGCGCTGTTACAAGTACCTTAATCACGGAGAAACCACCTATAGGTACCTAACCATAAAAACTGAAATATCTAACCTATACCATGTAACAATGTCTAATGCTCTAAAGGTATTGGCAGTGCTCTGTTTACTCAAGTGCATTATTCAATATCGACCTCTATTTATAACGTATTTAAATAGAAATAATTAACTGTTATAAACGATTAAGTATGCCGTAAATACGGTCATGGCCACTACCGCATACAAGTCACGCAATTGATATTGTGTGTTTACAATGTATTCCACTTAGCGTTAAGTATGTATATGTAGATGTTCGCTGCAAGGAAAATATGGTAAAATGGGGCTATATTGACCGGTGCAAGTGCTTTGTGATTACGAGGTCCATAAGCAATGTATGTCGTTTCGCTCTTTTGGCAACTATGCTCTTCCACCTAGAGAGCAACGGAAAAAAGTTGCCTGAAAAATATATAATACTTGCTTTTGCCCGCGGCTCCGCCCGCGTGGATGTCGGTTATCGCGACCAAACATAGCCTATGTCCTTTCTCAAGGTCTAATGTACCTCTATACTAAATTTCATCATAATCGATTCAGTGGCTTAAGCGTGAAAGCGTAACATACAGGCAGACAGACAGACAGACAGAGTTACTTTTGCATTTATAATATTAGTATGGATGACTTCTAGAAATCCTAATTTCGGGGTATTGGATATCTATCCCACGTAAAAACTGGCCTGCGGGCTAAATGTGTACTTTTAAAAATGTACATGGGTTATATTGGTTCGGAACGGTTTAATAGTAAAGGCCAGTTGTCTCATATAAAAATTGAAGGGATATTTCCTATATTACCCTCCAATTTCAGCCAGATCTGTTCTGGCGTTTATGTACGAGAGTTCGAAATGGTGTTTGAGTAATTACAACATTGAAATAAAAAACTTTTACATGGATAATGTTAGTTAGAATATACCCATCCAATATACATTTTAACAGAAAACATCTTCCTACGTCACTTAAATTCGTAGAAACAACACTTAAATTTGAGATAAGCCCAGTTCAAAATGTCACGCTATCTCACATATAACTCGAAGTAATTCACAACGTCAGATACAGCTATAGAATTTACTAAATTCCATCCAATCCACACGTTTCAGCAAGAATATTCTCTAAAATCTTTAGAATTTATTGAAGTCCCACTCAAATTGGTGACCATCCTCTCGCGATGGCGTCCTTTATGTACACTGAACACGACACCGCTTCCGTTAGTGCATTCATAGGTGTTCCAGAAACCAACGCATTCATACTCTGAATGGGTTTAAGTTGAAAGCTTCCTGTAGTCCGATTCACTAGAATGACGCTTTTAAAACGTGTGTTTTCAAAACTTAGATACATACTAACTCTTCTGTAAATTTCTGATGGATTAAACCGGGTACTTTAACAGTCATGTTTCACTAAATATGTTCTTGGGTACCACGCGTAATAGCGAGCTCGTATATTGACGTCAAGCGGCCGCCATTTTGTCATTAACTGTTAGTTTTATTGACAGATGGAAATATCCTATCTTTTAGTCACCTTTTGCGGGAAGAGATAAGGTGGCTTTATTCTACTTCACCAGGCACCAACATGCCCCCGAGGAGGGAGGGATGGCGCTGGGTCAGCCCGGTGCGAGGGATATGTCAAAGACAACCTCACCTCCGGCCTAGCACCACGACCCACAGTCAGCGTGCGGTTTTAGTCGGTTCGAGTCCTCTGGCAGGGGAGGTATCCGAGGCGATTTACGAACGAAAAAGAAAAGGCACCAACATGCCAACTAAACTTTTTTTTTTTTAAGTTTGTCCTAATCGATTTAATAATGTTGTCAAATTATGAGTGATTGTTTAGTGTTAATATCCACACGAAAACGTACATAGGTTCCGTTTTGAGAGACGGTTACCTACCGAATACTAAAGTTTTTTTTTTTTCCCTTTTCGTTCAAAACGAATTAAAACTACGCGTTTCGAAAACGTGGCGTTACTGAATTAAGTTCATTGAGATACTGTGCACAGTCGGTTAATGAATAAACATTCGAGCGTAGTCTGTGACTCGAGATCCAAGTTTGTTTTAAGAGTGATTCGATTATACGGATCGTATGACTTCAGATGTGTGGCTGGAAATGCATCTTGGTATATTGCTTCTAGTTCTGGCTTTAAAATGGCTAAATAAAACCTGAAAAAAGTAGCAATCCATAGTACCTTTATTCGCTTTTTTTACTATTCGGGCGGCTGGCGTTACTCATTGCATCGCCCGCCCGCATTTTTTTTTATTTTTCAATATATCAGCAGAATATTACTTTTTGTTGTGTGTATGATTTTTTCTTTTGTCTCTGTATCTCGTAGTTTTATGTTTGAATGAACATTTTTTAGCTTTCTTTCTAAAAAAAAAATAGCGTGATAATTAGAATACACTTAAATATTACTTTAACCTTTGAATTCAGTAATCAATATTATTGCAAGGCACATTACAAAATGTCCACTGTCACTGGTTAAAAAAATATAGCATAGTTTTTATTCAGTAAATGTTTAAAGATTGTTTTTCTGAAATCTGTGTTTTTGAAATAAAACATTATTTTCTATCTTTCTTCTTCTTTTATTTGGACAAGAATGTCAAATGTCTGACACTTTGGTTACAAAGTAACACGTATGAACATCAAGAGTAACGTTTCTACATTCACCTTTACAGCCGGATAATAAATTCACCACAACTTTATACGTTCCCCTAGTCCAGTGAGAACGAAACAGACATACGCGCAACTAGGTAACGTTACGGGAGAATTACGGGTCATTTATCCCGGGAACATTGTAGAAATACCCGGGAACAAGGAACGAGTTACTCAATGTTGCCCTGGAGAATTGTTTTAAAATTTCAAAGCACACACTAAATTGGCGTAATAATGGGAAGTTCTTTACAAAGTTCTGGTCGTTTTGGTAATTTACATTTTGTTGGTATTACTGTAATCATTAACACCTTCATTTAATGTGTTTTTTTTTAATATTTTTCAGTCGCGTATTTTTTGAAGACTATTTTCTGAAATATAAAAAGACCCATTGATCTCGCGACTCGGTTACCGATAAAGTCTTGTGACACATTAAGACAATTCACCTTTGTATACCTTATTATAAATATCTACATAGTAGTAATATTTCGACCAAGATTTCGCTTCTGTCAGCATTCCTGGAGTGCCACTGTATTTTTGTCCTTTGTAGGCAAAGTTGTCAACTACTGCAACTATTGCATTTACTCCCTTCTACAAAGGTAACTCCTGCTGTGAATATACTCACCCCCTATTACTGAAAATCATAGTTGGCGAAATGTAGGTGTCAATACACCTCTGCCTAATGCGAATATGCAACAAAATCAAACTTTCAGGAAATAACGAAACTGGTCAAAGTCGACGCGTACAGCGCACAAATTACTTTACCTATCCTTTGTTAAGACTGATCTTAACACAGCGAGACCGCTACCTGCCTCGGAAAGTTCGTTAGACTGTCGGTCCCGCTGGCCACACAAACATCCGTGGCATTTTGTTACGGTAGTTAGAGCCCTAAATAGACAGATGGCCTGGGTGTAGCTACGGCTGTGAGTTCCGAGGTCAGATGTCAGTCGCTTATCGAAGCTCCGCCATAGCCTAGCTACCCAACTGCCGAAGGAAGGGGGTAATGTTTTTCGAGACAACTTATGTATGTCTGTATCTATGTATATCCATATAATTGGCACGGCCTACAGCCTGAACGGCTTCACGAATTTGGACATGTGAGATGTCGTTTGATTTGTCGTGATTGTGTGAGTGACACCAGGTACATACATTAAATTTTTTAGGAAATCAAAATGGTGAATTTTTGGCGCCAAAACGTATGTTGTCAAAAATATTTTTGACTTAAACTTATTTGATTGAAGCCAACCCCAACTGATGTGGGAAAAGACTTGGTGAATAATGACAAAGATCTCCATAACTGACTTTTTTGTGCATAAAAAAGTAATTCACAAATTAAAATATGAAGGAAAATCAGTGTTGCATATTTCTTAAACAACTGTGTATTGGCAAAATACAAAGTTCGGTTTCTCTGAAAGGAGAAATTGATTTTTGCAATACAAAAGAAGCGTATTGAGATTTTCCGTTTACTTTATTCGAAACTTATTGTAGCGAACTGCTACGTTTCAATTTTCTAGTTTGGACACGGTAGTGTGAACTATAAGTTGGTAAATAAATATGTAGTTTATCTTTGTACATATACGTATATCACGCTTGTAAATCCCCGAGGTGGTAGGCAGAGGTATATTCATACATAATGAGTAATGCGTTTATTGAGAAAGCTGCACAATTCGACTTGGATTTGAATTTCATTGAATATCCAAAACCTTTGGTAAATGTAAACCTTTGAGAATGCCGTCAGGTGTAATAGAATAAATACAGTGGGAAACTATATCGGTTCTACTATATCAAGTGCTGGAGGCTGTGGGGACGAGATCGGACGACGGTGAGGTCTGCAGTGGAACGACTGGGAAAGATTTGGGGGGACAGGAGGATTACCAAGAAGACTAAAGTCAGATTGATGAAATGCCTTGTGTTTCCAATCTTTCTCTATGGAGCTGAAACTTGGTCTCTGAGACTGCAGGATCGCCGTAAAATCGATGCATTGGAGATGTGGTGCTGGAGGCGCCTTCTAAAGATTCCGTGGACGGCATTTCGCACCAATGTATCAATCCTCAAATAGCTTCACGTTAAAGACAGACTATCGTCAACTGTGCAACTACGAATACTGAAGTTCTTTGGTCACGTCTCAAGAAATGAGAACTCGATGGAGAGACTGGTAGTTCAGGGCCAGGTGGAAGGCAAAAGAGCACGCGGTCGATCACCAACCCGCTGGATAGATGCCATCAAAAAGGCTACTGAATCCACCATGACACAGTGCACTCGCGACGCCTCTAACCGTCAGAAATGGAAGCACATCGCCAGAAGAGCTACCCTCGGAAAAGACATCGACCCAACGAACACCCCACCATGTATCTCGTCAGCGCAACCACGACCACTCTGACAAGAGTGTCCGACTGAGAAGACAGTGGGAAAAGAACAAGTGTTTTCAATATGTGGAATTTAATTTGGTTAGGTTGGAATTGGATAGGTTTATTATTTAGAATCATGCAGAAAAAAACAACATTTTCTAGCTGCGGCTAGCCAAGTAAATAAAAGTCATCGGTCCAAGACTTTGCCTAGCCGTTTCATCAAATGGCTGAACATTATTCTTGAAGCTGCCGCGAGCATAGACTTATATGTAATCTAGACGTATATTCAATTACGCAATGGTTTATACATACATAAGGTTGATATTTAAGTAACTAACACAGTGAATTCCACAAAGTGGAATTCACTGTGTTAGTCACATATTGAGATATGTGTTGTTGTGTTAGTCACATATTGAGACACATATTGAGAATACTTGTACTTTTTCCATTGTATTTATTGTAGTTTGGTGGGCGCCAACGCACGCTTAAGCTAGTTTGCTGCGATATATACGTACTTTGTAGTGACAAAAAAAGTATACATATTCTGTAACTCGATTGTGCTTTACGCTAGTACATGTGAATTCCATCCGCCACTTTACCGAAAATACACTCGTAACATTTTTCCTATCACGTAAAAATAAGTATCACTTCAAAAACCATTACTTACTCCACCTATATCTCTTCATCCTTTAAACCCGCGATGAGTCGCCTTCAGAGCTTCCCTCTTTACAAGCTTTAGACATGGGAACGGAGCCCAAGATTATATTACCTCGGTTTCTGTGGAGTTACTTATCCATAGAGTCTTCAATTTCCACAGTGCTTAGAACCTTTCATAGGAGCGAGCTATAAGTTGCATTAGCAGAATTGAAAAGAGTATTTTCTAACAATGATTCGCGATGGAAAATTGCGTAATGTATTGCTTGGGATATATATCTTGAACCTAAAATGTGCTCTATACGCGCAGTACATGTTTCATGGCCGTCTTTTAAAGATAGCACGGGGTTCTACGGTGACGGTGGACGAGTTCAAAATCACCAAGCATAGATTATTACAAAACAACCAGCGCGCGCCAGGGTCTCGTTTGTCTCATAATTTAGTTCCAAAATACATGTCCTGAGGTATACTGATGAATTTGAGTTGAATCACAAAGGATGGATAAGGGTATTCCCTATACACACGTTAGAAAAAAGGAATAGCTTTCGGTGCATTTCTGTCAATACGTGAAAGGGTAAACACAATTTACCTATTTGACCCAAGGGAGCTGACGACAATACATCATTTTTTCCGTTTTGTACCACTAGTGGCACATCCAGGGGCATAAACCGGAATATATCAATTGTTTACTTATAACTACGCGTTGCTAAATATAAAGAGCAGCAGTTTACGTGGCATTTTGATACGGTTCCCGCAACCTATTTTTAACCCCCGACGCAAAAACGACGGGGTGCTATAAGTTTGACGCGTCTGTGTGTGTGTATGTGTGTGTGTGTGTGTGTGTGTGTGTCTGTCTGTGGCATCGTAGCACCCAAACGGATGAACCGATTTGGATTTTGTTTTTTTTGTTTGAAAGGTATATTAGTCGGGAGTGTTCTTAACTATGTTTGAAAAAAATCGGTCCAAGATGGCCGCCGCCACAACATGTTGGAATACATATTTCTTTATAATTCCCTCAATATGGGTATCAAATGAAAGAGCTTGACTAGTAGATCAATTTAAAAAGTATAAAATAAAAATTAAATTGAAAATTTTTAAAAACCCCCGTCACAAAAAACACCAAAAAGTTGAAAATAAATGAATAAATTTTAATTCAACGGTTGCCATGTCGGGGGACCTTACGATATAAAGGAGTACTTAACCAGTTACGGTCCCCCGACATGGCAACCGTTGAATTAAAATTTATTCATTTATTTTCAACTTTTTGGTGTTTTTTGTGACGGGGGTTTTTAAAAATTTTCAATTTAATTTTTGGGATTAAATGTTTTAAAGAAGCTTATGTTGTTATTCATTATCCTCCTGCAGTTTTCCCAAGTTTATTTGGAGTCGGTGCAACATGTGTGTTTCTTCCATTCATCTGTAGTTGCAGTAGTTTCAACATTCACTCCCTTCTTAACCATCTTCTTCACACAGTCCATCGACCTCCATTTAGGTCTTCGTCTCCCCTTGTAGTCTTCCACTTCCTTCCTTACGACATTACTTTCATCTCTGTGCATTACATGTCCGAACCAGGACAAACGATTTCTTCGTAGCTTTTCCATGATCGGTGCAACTTTCAAACTTCCTTTAATGAATTCATTCCTAATCTTATCCATTCTTGTCACACCACACATTCATCTCAATATTCGCATCTCGGCTTGCAACTGTCTTTCATCTGTCACCTTTACGGGCCAGCTTTCCGATCCATACATGTGTGTGTACAAGACACCCTATGTTGTTATTCCAGACTATAAATAAATCTATACTTGTACAAAATTCAGCGAAATCCGTTTGAACATGATTTATTTTTTTATGACATTCTACACAGCAGTATCTAGACCCAAAGTAACAGATAGTATTAGTCATTTATGTTCAAAGTTGAACAATAAAATTGTTTCTTATTGACGTCAATTTTAATTCTACTTAATCTAAGTTTACCACCGCTTCCAAGGCGCTGGTGGAGAAGAAACGGTGCGGCGTTTTTTAGACGTCAATTTACAATACATAGTTATTTTCTTAAAGCTAAATGTGGACGAATGTACATTTCGCGTCTGGATAAACAATACATCACAACAAGTATATTATAAAACACTTTATAATGAAGAATTAAACCAAAGTTACATAATGTAACAAATAACTCACGTAACTAATACAGTACCATGCTGTAATTATAGCATTTTACGAGGGGCCTGCACCATGCTCAAGCCAGACATTTTATCTTTCAAGTAATCATCTATCCTAGAGTACACTTTTTTGGATAAGGTGGTCTTTACAAAGGTTTTGAATTTATTGTATATATCAAGAGAAAATAAATATCGAAATATCAAAACATAAGCGGGAATTGAGCCGGTGACTTCCAACTAAGCAGTAGAATGCTCTATCGCAACGCCACCCATACGGTTTATGTGCGGCACTTGGAGGCAAATCGTCGGAATTTTCCGCTCAATTGACTCCGCTAGTCGTGCGAGGCGCACATTCCACATTATGTGTCTAGAGAACTGATGTTACTTCCTCACACTTCCGTGTATATTCCACTAGCTGTGGCTCGCGGCTTAGCCCGCGTGGATATTGGTTATCGCCTATCGCGAGCAAACATAGAATATCATTTTCGCAATCGTGATTATCAAATAATTTCATTCCTAAACTTTGTTTATTTTCCTTCTAAATATAAATAGTTATGCAACATCTGTAGCCATAGCTTCATGCGCAAATGATAATATTGATAGTCCAATACCCCAGGGCCCCTTAATTTTGGTGAAACTGTTTTGATAATAAATCCTACGAGTAATATAAATTTGAAAGTTTGTACATTTGAATATTTTTTACTCTTCTTCTTCATTCTACGAGTATCCCGGTTACATTTCATTTCCTCCTCCAGTCCGGTTCTCATTTCAGATCAGGCCGAATAGTGCTCGAATGGTTTTGGTGGTACTATCAACCTTATTCTAGTAAGCCGAAGCTTATCATAGCGAGCAACAATTGTTATCAGATCAGATCAAAAAGAAAAATAATTTATAAACAGTTTCCTCATTTTGTTTCCTCACTATCCCTTTCTACTAAACTGCCCTGAGGTTTGCCCCTCAGGACTTAAGGCAGTGAACATAGTGTCCGATTTGTGGCACAACCCTTTGGGATATTCTCGTTGATTTACTTTAGTAACATTTCACGATAGAACGTGGTACAGTAGCTATCAGTATTACTATTACACATTCAAAGGTACCAACCAAGTTAGCTTTAAATTTTACATAAAGTGATTTAAAAAAGTGGCACTCCAGGACTTCCAAGAGTACCGGCGGAAGTGAAAATTTGGCCAATATGATTGGGCACTTTTCTGTAGCTAAAATAATTTATTGAGGCACAACATCTTTTATGTTGTGTATTGGTCTTTTCCTGTATTAGAATTACAAGGGGGTGGAGCGACGGGTGACAGCCAGTATACCGACTAATTTATAGTCTTTTATAATGTATACTTAGTAATAATGTAAGTACAGGTGAATGAAATAATGTGAATGAATGAATGAATGAATGAAAGAAATTTATTTGGCAATCACTCACATACTTAAAATTAGACTAATGATTAATTAGGTAACTTAAAACTAAAAATTGCGTGAGTGCCAAATAGGTCACCATCTCAGCATAAAGCTGCACAACCAAAAGTTGCGCAGCGCTGGTTTTCAGATGGCACCCTATGTAACGCCACAGACAGAGGTGCAAAGAATGTACTAACTTGTCTATGCTTAGGTACAATATACTCTGTGTCAGTAACTGAAGTGCTCCCGCGCAAAAGTGACGCTAAAGATTGACAGAGTACATTGACACATTGTATGTCAAAATTGTGCGTAAAGTACTGTCAAACACTCAGTTATAAGTTCATGTGATAAAGTTTTTTAGATTAGTTTATTATTTATTAAGTGAATATAGTGTTGTGTGTGTTTGATTTGATGTGCAGTGTAATTCGTTGTGCTTGTGATGCAAGTATTTTCCTATACCTGTGTTGAGGTGAAGTATCAGTTATGTGCTTATAACAAGAAATCGCTAAATTATTGCTTTCAGACAATTTTGGTATCGAAATTGTAACCAAAATCATGCGCTCTGAAATTCCGGAAGCAACAAACACCCACATTTTGCCAACCGTTTTCCGTTCCACCTACAAATACCATGTATTAGGTAACAAACAACCCGTAATCAGTTTTATTACTGGTTGTTTAGTCCAAATTATGTTTCAGTTAGTCGGCAATTTAGATAAGCTCTTGTAAATAAATAAATAAATATTCCACAACATTCTACACAACGCTATCTAGACCCATGGTAAGCTTAACTAGCTTCTAACTAGAATCTAGAATGCGGATAAACATACTTTGATACTTTTTTTTGTAAATACATACATATTATACATAGAAACACCCAGACCAATGCAAATAGCCATACTCATGCATACAAATATTTGAACTCAGCGGGGATCGAGTCCGCGCCTCCTACGTGGCAGTCGCGTTCACTACCGCCACGCCACAGAGGCTGTCAAATAATAACATCCTACTCACACTAAAATTGTAAAGGCCAAAGTTTGTGAGTGTGTATGTTTGTTACTTCTTCACGTGTAAACGGTTGTAGCGATTTTAATAATATTTGGTATGAAGTTAGCTGACAACCTGGAATAAAACGTTGACTATGTTTCGTTCCGATAATCGACATCCGCGCGGGCAGAGCCGCGGGCCAAAGCTAATGTTATGTGAAAGATAATGAAAATGTTTGTTACTCAATCACGCTCCAGTGGCTGAACGGATCTAGCTGAAGTTTGATATAAAAATAGATTATTGGATTAACACATCTAGATACTTTTTATCTCACGGCAGGTCGAGCTCATCGAGGCCTCGGAGCGGCAGGTGGCCGAATACAGGAAGGAGATGGGCAAAATGGCGGCCGACTTTGCCGATCTCCAGAAGGTCGTTGCCGGGCTGCCGGAGGGGCGCGTCACGCGGTCGGCGCGGCGGAAGCCGGTCGCGCAGCCGGCAGCGCCGAAACCGTCGGCTCGGCCGGCTTCGCCGGCGCGGTCACCGGTGCGGTCGAGGTCGCCGCTGCGGCTGGAGGCACCGGTGGTGCGGCCGGAGTCGCCACCGCTGGCGCCTGTCCGGCCGCAGTCGCCGGTGCTTGTACCGGCCCGGCCCGCGGACCCGTTGGCGGCCTGTATGGCGACTTTGGCCGCCATGGAAAAGCGTATGGAGGCGGCTCAGGCTGCGCAGGAAGCGCGGCAGGCTGCCCACGAGGAGCACACACGGCGCTGCTTGGAAGCCGTGATGGACTCCATCCGCCGTCCGCCCCTGGCGACCCCGACTGGGAGTGGGTATGCCGGAGCACTCAAAAGGGGCCGCCCGGTAGCGACGCGGACCCCACAGGAGTCGGCCAGCAGCCCATCCGCTGTGCCATCCGCTCCGGCCGCTGCCGCTGCCGCTGCTGCGCAGGGCGCTCAGCCCAAGGGCAAGGGAAAGGGGAAGGGCAAGGGGAAGACGTCCTCTGCCCCAGCCCCATCCCCAGCCCTGGCTCCAGCCTCGACCTCGGCTCCGGGCCCGATCGCCTCCACAAGCTCCGCACCGGCAGGGGGCTGGGAGGTAGTCGGTGAGTCGAGGAGAAAGCGGATCGCCAAAAGAAAGGCAGCCAAAAAGGCCAGAAAGGCTGAGGCTGCTGCGAAGGGAGCGCCGGGAAGGTTGCGCATCCCCCGCACAACGGCCGTCGTCCTGACGTTGACGCCGGAGGCTGCGGAGAGGGGTGTGCAATACCCGGATCTGGTGAGGCGGGCCAGAGGCCTCATAGATATGAGGTCTCTTAAACTGGCGAAGCCCCTCCGAGTCACGGAGACCCGGACGGGTGCCCGCCTCATACAGGTCCCTGGCGCTTCCAGCGCTCCCCAGGCTGATGCCATAGCGGCTCAGCTAAGGGAGACGCTGGACGCAGCCGACGTCCGGGTGTCCAGGCCCACAAAGTGCGCAGAACTGCGTATTTCGGGCCTGGACGACTCCATCACGGCCGAAGAGATTCGGGCCACCGTGGCGGAGGCCGGGGGCTGCCCCCTGGAGGCGGTTAAGGTCGGAGCGATTCGCTACGGCCGTCGCGGACAGGGGGCGGCAGTTGTCGGCTGCCCCATCGCAGCAGCTCAAAAGGCTGCCGATCGGCGGGTCCTCGTGGTGGACGGCGTTGTTGGGGTGCGGGCTCAGCTCCTGCAGGCTCGACCGGCCAGGTGCTTTAGGTGCCTGGCGGTCGGGCACGTGGGGGTGCAGTGCACGGCGGAGGTGACGGTCGGTGACCGGTGCTTCCGCTGTGGCCAACCCGGTCATAGGGCCGGTGGTTGCGAGGCTCCGCTGCACTGTTTCAGGTGTGCAGCGGGGGGCAAACCGGCCGACCATCAAGTTGGTAGTAAGGCCTGCACCGGAGGGGAGCCGAAGCCACGAGGCGGGCGTTCCGCAAACTATTCGCAGCGGGATGCGGAGATGGTTCCATAATGGATCCCCAGCTCCGCATCCTGCAGGCGAACGTGGGCCACGGTGTCGATGCTCAGGCACTTCTGCTCCAGAGCATGGCACAGTGGTCCATACACGTCGCCGCTGTCGCCGATCCGTACACCCACCGCCCCCCCGGGCCTGCCTGGGTGGTCGACCTGGATGGATCGGCGGCACTGGTGCGTAACGCCGCTGCGGGTGCCCCTCCCTTTGTGGTGATCGCAAGGGAGCATGGCATCGTAGCGGCGCGTGTGGGGGAGATTGCGGTCGTGGCCGTCTACTTCACGCCGGCATCACACCGACGCATAGGGCAGTATCGGCAGTCGCTGGAGCGACTGACCGACGTCGTCAATGCCTGTCACCCTCGCCCGGTTCTTGTGCTTGGGGACTTCAATGCCTGGTCTGAGGCTTGGGGGTCCCGGCACACGAACCCGCGAGGTAGGGCTCTGGAGAGCTGGGCCGCTACTCTCGGTCTGGTTCTCCAGAATCGCGGGGCCGAAGCCACGTTCTGGGTGGCGGAGCGCGGGGCGAGTTCGATCGTCGATCTCTCATTCGCGAGCGCTTCGCTGTCGCAACGTGTGCGGGACTGGCGTGTTGTCGTGGAGGTGGAGACACTGTCGGATCACCGATACGTTCGGTTTGATGTCTCCCCTCCCGAGAGTGATGCGCTGGTCACACCGGCCCCACGCGAGCCGCGCTGGGTGCTTAGGGGACTGAATAGGGATGCTCTCCTGGAAGCCGCCTCCGTGCAGGCCTGGGCCATGGTGCCGGACAGGCCTGATGACATCGATGACGAAGCGGCGTGGTTCCGGGAGGCCATGACTGTTGTCTGCGATGCGGGTATGTCTAGGGCTCCAGCCTATAGTCCGAGGCGCCGGGTCTACTGGTGGACTGCGGAGATCGCGAGGCTGCGTCAAGCCTGCGTGATCGCGCACCGCCGGTGGGCCAGGCTCCGTAGGAGGCGTAGCCGCCCCGCAGACACAGATCCCCTAGTGGCGGAGTTGCAAGAGGGATACAGGGAAGCCAGGAATGCCCTCCGAGCGGAGATCAAGCGGTCCAAAGCAGCTTCCTATAGGGAGCTGCTGGAGACACTGGAGCGGGACCCATGGGGGCGGCCTTACCGCTTGGTAAGAGGAAAGCTGCGCCCCCGGGCCCCTCCCCTGACCCAGGTTCTCGAGCCGGCTCTGCTTGGAGGAGTGGTGGCATCCCTGTTCCCGGCGCGGGCGGAACACGTTCCGCCGCAGATGACTCCGCCACCTCGGTCGCCTGATGCGCCCGGCGTGGTTATTGACGACGACGTGCCCGAGGTCACTTGGGTAGAACTAGAGCTGGCGGTGCGACGGCTTAGAGCCAAGAAGAACACCGCCCCGGGACCCGACGGCATTCCAGGCCGTGCGTGGGTCCTAGCTCTAGGAGAAGACGGTCTCGAACCCCGACTGCGAGGGTTCCTCAGCGCATGCTTGGAGCGGGGCCAGCTTCCGAAGATGTGGAAGACGGGGAAACTGGTCCTCATCCGCAAGGACGGACGCCCGGCGGACGAGCCGTCCGGGTACCGGCCCATAGTGTTGCTCGACGAGGTGGGCAAGCTCTTCGAAAGAGTGATTGCCAAGCGCCTCGTCGAGCACCTCTCTAGAGTAGGGCCGGACCTAGCGGACACGCAATACGGCTTCCGCCGGTGGCGTTCCACTGTGGATGCCATCATGCGCGTGAGGACTCTGGCGGAGGATGCGGTTGCCCGGGGCGAGGTGATGTTGGCGGTGTCTTTGGACATCTCCAACGCGTTTAACACCTTGCCCTGGAGTTGCATCAGGGAGGCGCTCGTGTACCACGATGTGCCTCTCTACCTCCGCCGCATAGTCGGGGCGTACCTGACGGAGAGGGCCGTCATCTACCCAAGTGCGACCGGCGTCGGTAGGCGTGAGATGTCGTGCGGTGTCCCACAGGGATCGGTCCTGGGGCCGCTCCTGTGGAACATCGGATACGACTGGGTGCTTCGCGGTGAGCTCGCGTTCGGGGCCACCGTCACGTGCTACGCGGACGACACGCTAGTGACGGTGAGTGGCGCTACACACCGCGAGGCGACCCAGAGGGCCACGACCGCTGTTGCTCAAGTCGTGGATCGGATCCGGCGGCTGGGTCTCGAGGTGGCTCTGCACAAATCCGAGGCCTTGTTCTTTCATGGTCCTCGGCGCAGGCCACCCCCGGGATCCAGCTTGACAGTAGGAGGTACTCCCATCGACATCAAGCCCCGGTTGAAATACCTGGGGCTCGTACTGGACGGTCGGTGGGACTTCGGAGAGCACTTCCGAAGTCTGCGCCCCAAACTGTTGGTGTCAGCTAACGCGCTGATGCGGCTGCTGCCCAACTTGAGGGGCCCAGAGGACTCCTGCAGGAGACTCTACGCGGGTGTCGTGCGGTCCATGGCCCTGTACGGGTGCCCCGTGTGGGCGGACGCCCTGCAGGCCAGGTTCGTGCAACTGCTGCATGCACCGCAGCAGACGATGGCCTGCAGGGCCATTAGGGGGTACCGCACGATATCCTTTGAAGCGGCGAGTCTCCTAGCCGGATCGCCACCGTGGATCCTGGAAGCGAGATCCCTTGCGGCACTGTATCGGTTCCGTAAGGAGGCGCGGGAGCGGGGATTCGATCCCGAGCCCGAAGACATTCGGGCCGAGAGGTCCCGGCTCCACGGGATCATGGTGGCGGAGTGGGAGCGACGACTTGAGCAACGACGCGCAGGGCATGCCGTCATAGAGGCGGTAAGGCCCATCATGGGGGAATGGCTCGAGAGGCCACATGGCAGCCTCTCGTATCGACTGACGTAGATTATCACCGGGCACGGGTGCTTCGGGAGGTATCTGTGTCGGATCGAAAAGGAGCCAACGTCCGAGTGCCATCACTGCGACGCGAGCGAGGACACGGGGCTGCACACGCTCACCGAGTGCCCGGCATGGGCCGAACCGAGGCGGGAGCTAGTGGCGGCCCTGGGAGTGAGAGTTCTCACCCTCGCCACCCTGCTCACAGCAATGGTCCGCTGCGCGGACGCGTGGGCGGCCGGCGTCTCCTTCAGCGAGCAGGTAATGGTCGTGAAGGAGACGGCGGAGCGGGAGAGGCGGCGCGAGCGAGAAAGACTCGCGGATCGCGCCGCCCGCGCACGCAGGCAACTCGGGCGTCGGAGGGCACTGACTGACCTCCGTCCCCCATGAGCGCGGGCCTGGGGGTGACGGGTGGAGCCGCCTGTCACCCCAGCAGAAGCAGGCCACGGTGGCGGCGCGCTGAACAGCGCGCCTCCCCATTCCGGGGGCGAGTTGGGGACACCGTTGTCCCCCCTCCTGAGGAGGGCCAGACCGTAAGGGATGGCCCTGGGTCAGCCGGGGTGCGAGGGATATGTCTTTGACAACCTCACCTCCGGCCTAGCACCAAGACCCACAGTCGGCGTGCGGTTTTAGTCGGTTCGAGTCCGACATAACCTCCCCTTCCGGCTCCGGCAGGGGGGGTATCTGTGGGGATTTCCGCACGAAAAAAAAAAAAAAAAAGATACTTTTTATCTCAGGAATAGGTTTCCAATGGAACGCTATCAGAATTGCACACGGGCAGAGCCGTGGGAACAGTATATTATAAGGGCTCCTGCATTACTCATCTTGCTAGGTGATGCAGAAACTACTCGTGGGCAATAGTTCTATTTAAATCCAACTAACTCATCTCAACGTCCACATAAGTTATGGAGGACCTAACTGTCCAACGGGTGTATCCGCAGACCACAGCCAGTATGAAATAAAAAGTGAACAGTGACGTCACATTTGCTTTTTACTTCAATCCAGAAAATAAAACGGGTAAAAGTTTCACTTTAAATATGTTCTGCATGAACAAACTCATAATATTCCGCTCGGATTGCGTGTTCTGTAAATTTTGGAAATAAAATTTTGATATTTCTTTTTTTTGTATGAAGAAATGCTTTCGTGCGTTTATGTTCGAGGTAATTATTTTCTTTTGTTCAACACGCTATGACGAGCTTAGAAAGTCTTTTATTATTATAGTTATTGCAGTGTGCAAAGGTTTAACGACCAAAAAAGGTTGGGCACAGCTGAAATTCCCGCACTAATTGTAACTGTCAGACTCCGTTGTACATTCAATGACAAAAGTTACTAAACACCAATTTTCTGACATTCTTTACTTTGAAATGCACCAAAAAATATTTTGCAGCTATTCAGTTTTAGCTTGATTGAAGAAAAAACACCCAAACATATTCACAAAACTTTCACATTATATATTTAATAATAATAATTTGTATTTCGTCTCCGATTTAAATTAGTCCAAAACCTATTTACTGCTGGCTTGACATTACATAAACAATACGATAAAATGCAGATATGATTTTGGGTACGAAATTATATGTACATATACGCTGTTACGCATTGCAGTTGTGTTATGGATATTTATTATATCAGTAGATTTTATAGATACAGCTGCACACATAAATTGAGCACTTTATAAGAACCTGCATAAATATGTACAGTTGACGACAACATTGCTTACTATGATATTTATTTACACAGGTGCAGCACATGTATCCAAGACCAAGCTAATATTATTTCGTTTATTGTTTTCGATAGGTTTAATAAATAAGGAGATCAATAAATTAAAATATGATAAGCTAATTTTGCCGTGGACTAACCTCACTTCACATCATTTGGCGGGCTGAAGTCATATGGTATCGAATATAAAAATATATCCTTTTATATCCTGTAATCTGATACGTAACTATTTTTTGATAATCAACCACGAACATGGTAGTTTTAGATGTGATTATCAGCTACGAAAATTGAATTGAATTATAGCTTCATAATCAACTACGAAAGAAGACTTGTTTCGTTTTTGTACCTGGTTATTAAACGTTTATGTAGCTGGTTACGAAAGATTAGTAACGTTACATGTATGAAAGGACATTTTCGACGGAATTTCTTTTTCATCTGTGCCAAAGTCATAAATATATATCGTATAAAAAGCCAACCACGTTACATAGTTAACCAGAGATATTAACATGCGCGACTGGAGCGAACTAAAAAATGGATGGTGTCATAAAAACTGCGCAAGTTGAACCGTTTCGGCTCGGTTTAATATTTTATTTTTCTACGTTTGGATCCGATGTGTTTCGGGGTGTACGCGTGTCGTACATCTAGAGTGCTGTGTATTTTTTTTTATTTAACCTATCATATTGAAATTCAGGTATAGAAACAGTTCTATAATAGTATTTGCACTTCTAAATTGGCAAATAGTAACAGTATAACTCAATGTAAATAGTTATAGTTAGTTAATTTGTTAAAGTTCAAAGTCGTCGTCATAATCCTTCTTGTTCTGATCACCAATACCGGTTACATGTAAAGCCTGTATTTTGGAGCCTGGGTTATCTTTCTGATTTAGCTTACCTTGGCTCCTACGAGGGTAAATGCTAACAGATCTGACTGCGAGGAAAGCCTATATCAGACCCATTTTTCTGTAGGTTGTGGTATGCTTGCGCCCAAATTTTCAGTCCACACCAAGACCTACAGGAATCAAGCTTCAAGAATAACACTAGGTATTTTTTTTTTCAGAATTGAGTATGGAATATATTTCTCGTTTTAGAAAATTTGGGTCGTTTGGCAAGGAAGTCACGTACATACGTACTTTATGTTAAGCTAGTCAGCCAACGCATTTAGGTCAGGACATCCTGCAATGCGTGTACTAGTCTAGTTGTCGCCAAAGAGACGCAAGATCTAAATTCCTGAATTATTACTAGGTTAAACTTTAGCCTAAACTTTTCAGAAGTTTTCATAACGTAAAAATGACTCATAACATTACATCATGCTTTATTTAATCTGCTATTTATTAGCTCGTCGCCCGTGCGGTAATTCTGTAATTCTGTTCTCGATTGCGCAACTCCCGGGACATTTCTTAATCGGCACATTTACCTACTGGCTAGCTGGTGAAGTTATTGGGTCCAAAACATCACCCTTTTTTCTCGCCATTCTGTCAATTCTTTGGCTAACAAAGCAAATTTGTGCGTGCCACATACAATTTTCTTTCTTATATAGCCTTTCCCAATACTGTGGAATTTCGTCAGCCGATAAGATATTCCTTGATGCCATACACAAATAATAAAACATTCAATACATATCGTACAATAACATTTTACTACTTCGATATACGCATTTAGATTCTCGAAGGTAATAAGTGGATTCACACAATGTTATCATAAAGGGAACGTCATAAAATATTACTTTTGGGAAAACCGTTACGGGGCGTTCACATTTTGAACGTCCATGAAAGGAAGTTCTTGAGACCGCATGTTACGACGCGTACACATGAACCAAACTCGGCGAACGAACGACAACGAATGTTAGGAGAACCTGGAGGAATGAATGCTTTCAATGTAGTGTATATCTACATGGAGGAATGAGTTGTAATGTTACGTCGACACTAGGGGAGAATCCTACGACCAGGCAAGGTGAACATGTCTGAATGGGCAACGGTTGACGTTATGATATAATTATGTTATCCAGTGCGTGATCTTCACTTGCACAATGTAGTTTAGCTTACCGTTGGTAGATGGCACAGGATACATGTAAAATCACCACATACTGCCCCATTACCGCGTAACCGTGTAGTGAACACGCGCGTTCGTATTCGCAGATACATATAAGTTTGTTTGGTTTTACGCCAGGGTATTTTTTGATGTGAACTAAAAACTACTATGACTGTGGCTAACACTTGTTTCCAAATTAAATACTGCCCCTATAATCGCATTACTTATTTCTATCGATGTGTACGTGGCAAGCAATACTCACAAATTAAAGGAGGATTATTAAAAATCAATAAACAGAATTCGTTTTGACTACACACTGTTGGAAGTAGCATCCATGAATGAGTCTTACTTGCCATTACTGTGTCGTCGTTTGCGTTCATCTGGCTTGTGTGTGCCCGGCATTACGAGAATATTTTCAAAGAAACATAGTCGGAACTTGCTAAGATAAGGTATAAGTGCGATGGAGCATGTCTAGAAGATATCCAATCCCTTGCGATTTGAATACACTCAGACTAATGCTCTGACGTGATAGGTAAACATTATGATATACGGTTACTTTAAAGTTGATATTCACAAAATTTTGTGAATATGTTACAGCCAGCGACAAAATATTAGAGCAGGTAGTAATTTACAAATGATCTTTATATGGACACGCCTCGCGCTTGTTATTCTGTGACTATCTTCCCTTCCCACTCAGCAATTTAATTTACGAATATTTTGTTGAAGATTATGCTATATTTCTTGAAGAAGCTAAATTATTTACTTTAATAAAACATTTTTTCTGTTTAAAATAGTTTAGTTTTTTAAAATCTGCTTTCAGTCTAGCGAGAATTCAAATTTTCAATTATTTTGCAACATGTCACTTATCAATTTATAAATTCACATTTTAAATAACTTTTTTCGATGAATGTCCTTCACCAGACGAGCCCTTATGTATTGAGATGTAATATATCCTGTTGTATATGTTTTATTATAATTAAATAAGGTTTACTGTTTAGTATGCCAAAAATAAAATAGCTGACAATAAAACAACTTTTTTTTTCAGAATTGTTTTAATTGAAACATAATAGTTGATACGCCATTATTCCACGCCCTCATACATGATCATGTCCTATAAAGTTTCCTTGTTACCGCCAACCTTCCGAGTTGCGCCTGGGACTTTAAAATATAAATAGAGGCAGTCTTGCATGATACATGCTGAGATCCGCCGACTCGCTCATGGTACACTCGTTATTAATAGTGAGGTTATTGTGTGCTGTTTGACATTGTAGTTTTTGTGTGATAGTACGCTTATTTAAAGGAGTAAGTATTTTTCCCAAAAACGGCATGGAAATACAGCCACTTCAGAAATGAAGGACCGGATCCCATCTAGTCTGCGTTAGTGTGTTAGATATTATAATATTTTCATGTGACAGTGTGTTAGTTTTTTTATAAAATACTAGCTTTTGCCCGCGGCTCTGCCCGCGTGGATGTCGTTTATCGCGACCAAACATAGCCTATGTCCTTTCTCTAAGTCTATCTACCCTAATACCAAATTTCATCAAAATCCGTTCAGAGGTTTAGGCGTGAAAGCGTAACTTACAGACAGACAGACAGAGCTACTTTCGCATTCATAATAAGTATGGATGTTTAAAAAATATCATAATCATAAATATTATATCAGTAGGTTCTATTCGGACGACTCAAACCCAGTATTCTTATCATTCTATCAAATGGACATGCCAGTCAGGGTCGATCTCGCAATACAGACACCGACCAAATTGGTAAAGAAGTGGACTATTGTCTCTGCCTATCCTAGAGTAAAATAGGCGTGAGCATTTATATATGTATATTTTCCAATTGATCCTTAGTCAGTGTATCAATTAGAAGGAAGTTTACGCTAATAACATAAATATCTAAAGGTGTTTTTCGTACATACCTACTTATTTTACATGTCTTGTTAAGAAATTACGAAGAAATTATTATCTAATAGCTAAAAATTAACAACAATAGATAAAAACGCTTTAGCAGGTTTATCATTAATCTTATCAGATGTATTGTTCCTGTTGTTCCATCAACAAGTCTCTTCCATTCGGTTTGTAATATTTCATTTACACGATAATAAATCAACCTGTATATTTACAATTTCACGTAATTTTCTTTACAGCAAGAAGTTATTTTAAGAGCAAATTATGGGTGTTTCTGTTTACACCTTAAAATTGTATCCATAATTAGAAAACACAAAATTGTTTACTATCTCTGTAGGTACCGCATTTGTAATGCTGTTCAAATCCCTTATTCCGCGTAACGTAATCGCGTGGTAAGCTCTCCTTGAGGTTAAAACAGAAAATTGTATGTTTGCGTAAGAATATACTGTATAGTCCTGATAAGGCTGTCGTTTAAACATGGGTATACACGAGACGCTGCAGGAGTGCCGCGACCGCACCGCTGTCGCCGCGCTGTCGCTGTAGTGACTTCATTTTTATGACCTGTGTATTCGTATAGTCAGCGTTAAAGTCATCATTATCTTCAAGCGTTAGACCTGGTTACATCCAAAGCTAGTAACATAGGTCCGCTCTGTGATTCGTTCTTTTCTTTTGGCGTATTTAGCTTTTGCAGGTCTGATTTTCAACCCCGAGGCTTACAGGCAGAGTTGGCTTGGATTCCGAGAAGTCTTGTTGAGTTCCCAATAACACACGGTCACCGTTACATATAGATGATCATTATCAGATTTTAAAGATTCACTTTTGAGCAAACTAATTTACATTTTAAGTTGATACATTTTGAGTTTGATACATTATAAGTTTGAATCCTGTACAATCATCATTTACTTGACACTGACTGTTTGTGTATAATATTCATGGTTATTAATATATACAAAAATGTATTTATATCTATGAACAAAATGAAGTGGTAGAAACAGCGCGGCGATGACGTTGCAGCTGCGATGCGATCGCGGCTCATCTGCTGTGCCGTGTACACATGTCCTAATAATATAAAATATTAACTATTAATCCATGTATGTGATCTAATATTCAAATGTTTATAATTTAAACCTTTCAGGTATACCGGCTGTTAAGAAACGAGAAAAGGCGGCAAAGCGAGATAATTTAGGTATTCTAAGCATGTATGTTATCAATGCACGTATACACGCGTCACATCGATGTCCGTGGAATGAATACTAATATTAAATTTAAGATATCACATTCAATATGAGATCAATCGCCGGTTCAGTACCTTGGGTATACATATAATATATCGTCACGCTTCGTTCCCATTGGGGTAAGCGGAGATAACATTATTCACTTGCTACGACTCTGGCAAAGGCCTAATGCTTCTTCTGCTTTCATATTCGGTTGAGGGTACTCTTTTGACATGGTCTTTCATCAAAACATTCGTGATTTGATTGGCATACGTATGTCTATTGCCTAGGTCATACTTTAACCTTCTTATAACAATGGTGTAGGAAAGTAATAAATTTATGCTTAACGCATTAAGTTCCAAGTTCCAATGCACTCGCGATAATTAAGTTATCAAATTCAAAGTATTGAGAAGCATAAAAATCCAATCGTCCAATTCATATTTAGGGAGACTTTTCGTAACATAGGGGAATAATCAGTGACAGTTTATTCTTATAATATCAGCGATCACCTAATAAAATGAAATAAAGGCATCTAATGAGGCCGTCAAGCTGAGTGCCACCACTGTTAACATGGTAAATGTTTACGATGGCGACCCTCTTTCTGAAACTTTGCCTTTAGCTTAACATCTGGCGAGGTGAAGTCAAATTGACGTGTCCAGTATAAAAAAAGAACCGGCCCTGTCTTTTAGTTGCCGCTCTAAACCAGATTCAGTAGGTAATGCCACGTTTTCAAAACGTGTGGCATAGTAAAAATCTTTCAAACCAGAACCGGCTTACCTATGAATACCATAAGGTCAATACATCTTTAGAATCACTTCGATCCCAATTTTTTAAATAATTTGATTTATAAACATAATTTTACGACCCTGGTAATTGAAACCAAAACTTGGCAAACTTAGAGGAAATATAAAGTCTTACTTATTATTTTATCCAAAGGGTGTGTAGAAATTTTTAGGTCGTGAAAACAACTTTGAAACAAGTTTTAAAAATGTTGTAAACTAATGAAAATTGCGAGCAAACTTTCGTAATTATGTGAAATAATTTAAAAGACCTGGTTAGTCTTTTCGCACAGTTAAGTTTTAGTTTTTAAGTACACTTTTTGTAACAAAAAGTAGGACTAACTCTCTGTCTTGACTAGATGTACTATATAGCAAGAATTCACGTTGTTGTTAACAGTAGAATGAATGAATGAACTTGTGAACCAATTAGAATGCTAACCTTTTCTGTAGATTTAAATCAGAAAAAGTCAATATCCAATTTGTACCTGCGTGCAAATAGAATCAGCTACGAACGAACGGAAGCAATGAATGAAGTTCCAGTCATTTTAATGAATGAAATATTGACTTTTACTGATTTAAATGTATAGTGGAATGTATGAACGTCTTAATCTAGTAGCAGCTAAATTAGAAGATATTTGTAGTGTACTTTCAAGTACACCATGTAGATTAGAGTGATTTTAGTTGAAATGTAGAAGAAAATATCTATGATAAGGACCTGCACTGACTGGTTTGCATAGTAGGTACGGCAAAACGGACGGCGTACGGCAAGTAGAGCGGTAAGTTTGCGATTTATGTTTAACAGAATATAGGCTTTAGCGATATGCATATAAAATTGAAATTTCAATGATGATCACCGCAGGCATAAGAACAAAGCTAAGATGGTTATTGAAATTGATTTCTTTTGTAATGTGTTAAGGTCACTTTTACTGTGCTATGCCGCTAGTCAGCTCAAACATATTAAGATCGGTAAGTCCTACTCTGATCCCTTTTTTTATCGTGTGAGAAATCCCCACGGATACCACCCCCACGGAGCCGGTGGAGGTGGTTATGTCGGATTAGAACCGACTAAAATGCACGCCGTCTTGGGTCTTTGGTTGCCGGAGGTGAGATTGCCGAAAGCATATCTCTCGCACCCCGGCTGACCCAGGACCATCTCTTTCGAGATGGCCCCGTTCGGGCCACTCTGGTCCCTGGTAACTAGGTCTCGTGGCTTAAAATATTATGCTCTTCTCATTTACATACATCTCAGGATGACGTTAGAGTCATATTATATCCCAAAATATCCACTAAGCCTAAGTAGACTAGAATGTCGATTATCCAGGACAAGCCCAGATAGCGTCGGTAGCTTAGTGGTTAAGGAGTCGGCCTTACGATCGAGAGGTCCCGGGTTCGAATCCTGGCCATTACACTACTAACGTGAACCCACTCCTAGCACAGGCAATGTAGCTTAGGGCTTAGAGGGAATATTAGTTATTTGGTTGTAATATTCTTTAAAAATAGAATTAGCTCAGCTTTTTAATCTTCTCATTTCAGTTTTTTTTCTCTTTCGTTTCTCAGACTATTCACTCCAGAAAGGCCCTGGTTCAAATCCCATCTCCCATATTATCTTTTTCCGATTTAAAACCCAGCCACATATCCAACTATATAGTCGCCTTTACAATTTACATTCCAGAAAAACCCGTAAGTTCAAATTGAAAACATTCAATGAGTCTTTTCGCCATTGTTTCACGAATAATACAACTTCACATAGCTGGGATAAAATGGAGACGCAATGCGGAACCGGAAATGTAACCTCCACGCTACGCACTTTTGTCGTTTGTTAGCTGTAGAAGTCCCAACCCCCGTATTTGTTAAAATAATACTTTTTATATCACTCTTATTTACTTGCCTATCTATTCATCAATGTGATATACCTGTTGAGTGATTATCTGCTAAACAGAGGTCACAGGTTAAATTTTCCGCTCGGTGCAAATATGTGTATTAAATAAGGGCAAAGTTTTTACAAAAAGATATCTTATTTTTAGTTCATCTACAGAGGTACAGTCAGCGTCATAAATATCTTGACGATGAAGTCTTAAAATGATCTTAAGACTCTCGTATAAAGAGCAAATAAAACTGTTTTATTGGTTTAAAATAAAGTAAAGGAAGTAAAGTATCTCTTTATTGTGTACACTAAGGATAAAAAACATGTGTTGTTTGTAGGTACATTACAGCACTGCAATTCACTAAGCGAGCACAACGATGCGAGTCGAAACGTTGTGCTCAATAGAGATTGTCATTGGTCGGATTGTATGACGTCACTGGAGATCGACCAATGACAATCTCTATCGAGCACAACGTTGCGACTCGCATCGTTGTGCTCGCTTAGTGAATTGCACAGCTGGTATAGACAATAGGCGGCCTTTTCGCACAGTGGCAATCTCTTACAGGCAACCTTTAAATGGTATTATTGTCCGAACTAAAGATATTTACCTAATATCATAGAACAATGGGTCAACTGGAAGGGGGTTAAAAAACGTAATTAAGATCATTTTGAGCACTTTATTCGTCAACATCTTTCTGATACTGACTGTACATGTAACACAAACTGTAATATAGTTAAGCTAGGCCATTGTTAGAATATTAATTAGTATTTATTTCACAATCTAATATATAAAATTCTCGTGTCACAGTTTTCGTTGCCATACTTCTCCGAAACGGCTTGACCGATTTTGATGAAATTTTTTGTGCTTATCCGGTATCTATGAGAATCGGCCAACATCTATTTTTCATCCCCCTAAATGGTGCAGCGGGAACGGGATCTGACGCCACGGGTGCAGGGAAAAATTGGCGGTACGAAGTTTGCCGGGACAGCTAGTAAAATATATACTTTTGTGTAAGTCAATAAATTGATTATGTTAATTTGAATTTCCTGCAATCTTGTATGACAGGTGATTTAAATATTTCACGTCAAAGTGCGTACATTATCATAATTCTACTCAAATTTACATAACAACCAATAATTCAATAAGCCCCCTCTTGAAGGCATACTTTATCTAATTTCAAAGACAAGAAAAAGCTTCTTTTCCTCGTAAGCAGATAAGTACACTTAGAAAATTCTTTCCGGCCTTTTACTTAATCTTCGATCAATCATTAAGTAATCACAAATGGGACTAATGAATGTTTTTTTTGCTACTGTAACAAAAAGAGGACAAATGACTCCTACTTAAGAAGTAACATAAGTGCACTATGGTCTTTATGAAGTTTGCCAGTCTGTATGTTAAGTTAGCAAATAGAAATGAACTACCTATTAATTGGGTATTCTACTGACTAGTCGAATTAGTAATTTTACTAAACTACAAAACGATAAGTTATAAAGTAACTTGTATGAAAAGAGATTTAGTGATGTCCTAAAATTTCATAATCAAATCAGTTACTATTATAGGTGGGGTGGATTAATCAGAACCGACGCAATTTTTACCACTCATTTACCATTCTTAATTTAATAAGCTCGGTTAGATAATTTATTTTAACTGTACGATAATATACTATTAATACCCCTGTAGACATTTGGCAATTCGCTGGCCGGTGTATTGTAGAACAGAATTACGTATGTATGGGATTTGACACTTGTAATATTAATTGACGACTGTCATAATATACGTCAATTCCCATACATTGGTAATTTTATTCCACTTTACGCTGGCCAGCGAATTGTGTATTTTGTGGGGATGTGTATTTACCAAATGACCACCAACACAGACCACCTGAGAGGATCGTTTTAAAAAAAAAGCCATGATCCGCCCAAGTGGTTTGTGTTTGAGGACAGTGGGCAAGTAGCCTAATTAGAATAGCGGTGGCGTCGGCATTGCAATCGTAGGGTCACGACTTCGATTTCCAGTTATTATACTAAGAACGTGAACGTGAACTATCACAAGCAAATTGTTAACAGGAATACTAGTAATATCTGTTATTAGTATTTTCATAACAAATACTCGATGTTAAACCTCTTATGTGTGAATACAAATGTGTAGACTGGTTGATTTTATAATCGTTTCGAATAAAAAGAGTTTGGGGCACAGTTTCATTTGTCAATTTGGCGAAATAATTTTATTTTTTTACTAGCTTTTGCCCGCGGCTCCGCCCGGTCGGTTATCGCGACCAAATATAGCCTATGTCCTTCCTCAATGTCTAATCTACCCCTATACCAAATTTCATCAAAATCGGTTCAGTGGTTTAGGCGTGAAAGCGTAACATACAGACAGACAGACAGACAGACAGACAGAGTTACTTTCGCATTTATAATATTAGCACAGTCTAACGATTCATACTACATACAGTCGGTCAACGAAGCCATCTAGACAGAGCAATCGTGGGGGGGCAGGGGAGTGGTGGGGGACGGGGTATTACTCGGTACGCCCATACATTTTACTCGGTACTAAGGATTCAGGGCTGTCTCATTTTTGTAATCACACTAATCACGTGGTTTTTTTTCAAGGCTCGTTTTGTTTGTTAAAATTGTATTTTTTTTCGTTTTCTATATTTAGCTATCCAAGATGGCGGACACGAATTTTTTACCAAAATCGATATGGGTATGGTTTTCAGGGTTTTTGGGGTCGCTGATTGCGAATATAACACCCATTTTGCGATCCAAGATGGCGGACTTGAAATTTTTACCAAAATCGATATGGGTATGGTTTTCAGGGTTTTTGGGGTCGCTGATTGCGAATATAACACCCATTTTGCGATCCAAGATGGCGGACTCGAAATTTTTACCAAAATCGATATGGGTATCGTTTTCAGGGTTTTTGGGGTCGCTGATTGCGAATATAACATCCATTTCGCGATCCAAGATGGCGGACTCGAAATTTTTACCAAAATCGATATGGGTATCGTTTTCAGGGTTTTTGGGGTCGCTGATTGCGAATATAACACCCATTTTGCGATCCAAGATGGCGGACTCGAAATTTTCACTAAAATCGATATGGGTATCGTCTTCCGGGTTTTTGGGATCGCTGATTGCGAATATAACATCCATTTCGCGATCCAAGATGGCGGACTCGAAATTTTTACCAAAATCGATATGGGTATCGTTTTCAGGGTTTTTGGGGTCACTGATTGCGAATATAACATCCATTTGTTGATCCAAGATGGCGGACTCGACTAATTACTAAAATCGATACGGATATCGTTTTCAAGGTTTTCGAGGTTGCTGATTACGAATATGTTATTCCTGTAGCAATCCCATACGATTTGAAACTGCAGGCGAACTGATCGTGGATAGGGTACCTTAAGTTCCTATCATCAATTTAGCGATCCCGGCGATTAGCGAAATTCGAATTCGAATACGAATCCAACCCCGAACCCGAACCCGAATCAATATCCAAATTCAAGTCGTAATCGAAATAGAAATTCGAAATCGAAAACGAAATCGAATTTGAAACCGACATCGAATTTGAAACCGAAATCGAAATCGAAACCAAAATCCAAAAACTCAGACTTAAAATATTACGTTTGCTTGATCAAAATTGGTTGAGTAGAACCGGAGATATAACCAAAAGTCGCAATAGCCGACATCCATGCGAGCGAAGCCGCGGGTGTCACCTAGTAATATAAATTAGCGTGAGTTGATGTGCCTTGACAGAACAAAGAGAACGAATAGAAGTTATATATAGAATATTACAGAAAAATTATATATAAAAACTGAAGTGACAACCCTGACAAAACTGCAAAAGGCGGCATTTCCGCAAACATCAAACGCGATGAACTACTGTAAGATCTCTCGTTATACTGTGATATTAGTATGGATATGGATAATGTATGGGAATAATGTTCAGGTAAAAGGAAAAATTTTTGGGGGTTTTAAAAAAAAATCTTTCGCCAAATTAATACTTCCAGATGATTTTGCTTTCGAAATTGTGTCAATATTCTTTTCATACATAAACGCCTACAAAATCACCTAGTATTAATGTAGTATTAGTGTTATTAGTTGTTATGAATATATATAACAACTGAAAACTTATTGTGATTTAAACGTTTCAGATGTACCAGCTCAAAAGAAACAAGAAATATCGCCAAAGCGAGATAATTTAGGTATTCTAAGCATGTATATTATAAATGCACGTGTTTAATGTAACATCGATGTCCGTGGAATGAATACTAAATAATTTTAAACCTAACATTTCGCATAATTATATCTATACTAACATTGTAAATGCGAAAGTAACTGCCTGTCTTCGTTACGATTTCACGCCTAAATTACTGAATAAATATATTTTTTAATATTCCACAACATTCTACACAACGCTATCTAGACCCATGGTAAGCTTAACTAGCTTGTGTTGTGGAATCTAGAATGCGGATAAACATACTTAGAGCCTTGTTTTTGTAAATACATACATTATTATACATAGAAACACCCAGACCAATGCATACAAATATTTGCACTGAGCGGGGTGCCCCTCCTGCTCAGCAGTCGCGGTCACTACCGCCACGCCACAGAGGCTGTCAGATTCTTTTTTTTTAATTCTTTTTTTGGAATAGAACGATAAATCGATTTTATGAAATATGACACAGGGGTAGATTAGATCTTGGGAAAGAATATTAAGCCATGTTTGGTCGCAATAACCGACAGCAACTGTTACTTATGACTTAAGAATATTTACTTACAGTCAGTAGACCTAGTAATCATTTATAAATTAAGTTTCTTTAGTTAGATACTAATCTTTAACGCTATTTCAACCTCTTTTACCCGACTGCCTAGGAAGGGTGTGTATTTAACAAAATTGCATAATGCTAGTCATGAAAGTATTTTTTGGTACTTACTATCTATTTTTCTACTAAGAAGACGTAGTTATTATAGTAGGTGTGAGTCGTAGACCGAAGCACAGTAGGATATGCCGATTTAATGGTCTATGCAAAATAAAATATTTTTGAATTTTGAATTTTAAATTTTGAATATTTATTAATCAAAACAAAAAAATAAAAAAATATATTTTACTTCGTTGGGATGTACAATATAAACTTTGTTTCTATCGCTACACTTTTGAATTGAGTTAATTATATTGAATCGAAAGAATAGATTTGAATATTTGCATACTAACGGCCGTTCCTAATAACGTACCTATCTACTGTCAGTTTCGGGCTACTAAAGATAGAAAACGTCATCAATCTCTGATTTTAGTCTCCCAATATTTCTACCATTGGTCTGTAATCCTACTGCCTATCGATGCTAGGGCTTGTCCCATTAAATAGATACTTTAAACTTGACTGTTTATCTGGAGAAGCGATCTACATATAACTGTATGTATGTTATTAGGAACGGCAATATATGCTTGAAAATTTTATTCAGATTATGTAATGATAGATAACAAAATAATTCTTATGAGTCACGTTTTAACTTAGTAATAATGAGATATACTAAGAATACGCTCCTTAAAATTATAATAATCTTTACAATATAAACCATTAGCCTAATATACATTGAATGAAATGGCCAGAAACTACTCGTGACTTTTTTCATTACTATTGTCATCATCACTGTCATCTTCATCTTCTTTTATACCCTCCCCCATAGCTTCCCAATAAGACGGAGGTGGATCATTGTTAGTATCTTCATTCGTGGATTCGATATTTTCTGTATTTTCTCGAGTGACTCCAATCTGCACTGGGACATCCAGTACTATGTTTCCATGAGGTAAAGGTAATTCGGCTACGATTCTAATCAAATAATTTCTGGAGACCAACTTGGAATTCTCAAAACAACATCTATCAGGCGCGACATTGATATCTATAGCCTCGTTCCGAATGTCTTGACAGTTGACAGCTGATGCTATAGCCTCGGTATCGGGTACATCTTCTTCATATGTCACTGCACTGTGACCATCCACATTGAAGATGTACGCTTCTATAAGTTTGGTCAAAATTCTTTTTACAATCACATGACTGTTGTTTTCCACTTCATAATGTATCTCTATTTTATCGCCAATGGGTAATGCCGAGTTAAGTATTGTTGCTTTTATCTTGATAAAACCTTGTGTGAGTGAAAGTAATCGCACCAACTTTTTAGATTTTCCGTAAGTAATTGGCTCTTTGGGCAATCTTGGAGTTACATCAGACAGAACAGTTATTAGTTTTTTAAAACGTTGTGTGGCAACAACTCCAGGTCCTTCGAATTTCACGCGAATATAATATTCAAAAGAGCATTTTACTTCATAAGGACCAAAACGCTTATAGAGTTGTGATGTTGACGGTATATTATGAGGTAAAGTAAAGCTGAATTTAAATTCATTTGAATCACCGGACGACATCTTCATATTTCCTTCTTGAACCACGTTATCTACATCAATTAGAACTTCCTTGCTCTTGTAAGAGACGTGTTTCTTTTTGTGGACTACCAAAACAATGTTACCAAAACCTTTTAAGGAGGATGTTATTTTCCGAACTGCCATAGATTCAAGCATGATATATTTTATCACTCCATTAACAACTTCGCCTGGTTTAAAAACTTCATCTGGTGGTTTAAGGAGATTTATCTGACATGATATTTTCCTCATTTTTGGACAAACTCACTGAACACAAGTTACACTTAAATTTTATATTGCTCGTTTCGTCGTTGTTGACAGACTAACGCAACTATATTTTGAAATACAGTACCATGCTGATAAGATATTTTTGGTCATAAATGTATACTTTGGATTATATCTATAGTTACGAAGTTTCTTATCTACCATATATGGATACAGATAGTGATAACTGATGTTTGTAGGTCAACGCCGAGGTAGTTGCAAGTATGAATCAAGTATGGGCACAGAATGTGCTCCTTTTAATATACATAAACAAACGTGAAAGTTTGTGAATATGTTTACATGTTTGTCACTCTGTTTGGGTGAAAATTAATAAGCTTTGGATTAACCTGTTTCTTAGATTAACACATATGATATATTCTCTCCAAAAATAGGTTCCTGTGGGGAACGGGAAAACTACACAGAACGGGTAGAGCCACCGGTGACATTAATAGACCAAGCTAGTCAATCTATCAATTTATAAATGTTATCCCTCAAAAAAACGTATATATATTGAAAAAAAAAAAATACCTCCCAATAGCTGTGACATGCGGAGTATTACAGACACAGGACACGTGGGATACCTTTAGTGCTGCCAATTCAGTAAGTTTGACTTTTTGTCCCTTTTCAACTTGTGACATCCGTACCTCACTAGTGTCCATGAAGCGGAAAGCTTACCGTGACTGCCCACTAGATAACCGACAATCTGTCAATGTCAGGGTGCCGTAGAATGATAAAGGTACAATGCTACTATTTATCGGAAAAGTCTTTACCGTCTTTCAGTCTTTTTCAAAATATCTATTCCCATAAATTGTACTTATAGTTCTAAAGCTACGGCTGCAATACCGTGGAAAAGTACTTGCATGCACACAGGTATTTTTGTTATATGTTTATGTAATGACTGAATGAATTACTCCAATAGTTTTTACAAGAGTCTGAAATAAGTACAAAATTATATTTTAGTGTTTTGAGAGCAATTACCACGAAAGTTATTTTACGTTTTCAATCATTCTATTCCAAACCCTGGGTAGTTGAACATATTGTTACAAACTAAATTGTGCCTTTACTGCACTCACTAAAGGTTGGTTTTACGATGTTATGGAACCATATATATTGTTCCCTTACATTTGAGCGGTACTGTCATTCAAATTAACGAGGCTATTCTGTAGCTGTCAGCATTTGAGAGACATGTTAGAGTGTCAGATTTAGAGACCGCGTTTGTATTCAAAGGAGACTGAAATGATTACATACAATCTTGGGCCTAGTTGTAAGAAGATGAAAGTGGTGTCAATTAATAGCTTATATATTATCAACCTTTCACTGAAAATTCTGCGGATTTTGTCAATCTGAGAACAGAGATATAAGAGATTATGTAAAAGTGAGGTTATGTTACAATCTTAATTTAACAGCTGATTCCTGAAGTGCAAAATATGTTCTTTTGCACTAATAATTATTTTATTATATTTACTAGAAAATGTTTGAAAAATCTTATGAATGAACGTCAACGACTTCAAGCGATAGGTAGGTAACAGGTAAGGAGATAGGGAAAGGATTTCTAAAATAAAATAAAAAATCATTGAATATAGTGTTTTATTCACCTTCTATTAAATACATTTTACATTTTAAACCTGCCAGGATGGTAGCTGGTTAGATGAGGTTACAGGTATTTACTAAGGTACAGACTGAGGTGCAAGCCATTGCCGAATCACTGACAGAATTGTTTCATCGTGTAAGGGCCGTCGGCCCAGTGTATTGCAGTGACCAGTGGATATACCACAATTCACACAGCGATCCATAGTTTCAATTATATCCAATCCACAAGCTGGCGGTTAAATGCAAAATAACAATTCCAAGTCAAACGTGTGAGCGATCTTCGGTGTCCAAGGTGAAAGCAAGGGTCGTACAAGGTAGGCAGGGTCAGAATCCGTAAAATACAAAGCAGTTGTCGTAAAAAATGACGAATAATCGGGAAAGCACTCAAAACGCATCGGAAAACACGAAACGATGAGCAAACAAAAACAGTCAGCACTGTCTAGTGTCAATGTTAGTCAGCTGCCATGTCAGTGACATAGACTACAAAGATAAGAGAGATTTGAATCGATATGAAATCGATAATCATTAATATTGGTTTTTCAGTAATTAATTGATATTTGATTTAATAATATGACTGTAATTATATGCACTATAATGAATGTAAGTATATAATATATACTGCATTTAATTACTTTGAGTTAATTATTTACAGCAAATATTTTAGTGTAATCGATTACTCAATTGATAATCTCACGAAAACTATTTTCTCATATTTCTCCGCATCCAGATTGAGAATTGAGGTGATTTTTCATATTCTAAGATAGAAAAATATGACTAATTTTTTAGATCATATCTCAACTTATTACATTTGGGCCCACCATTTTCCATCTCCTTTGATGCAGTTCTTATTACGCAAATAGTTTGAGACAATTTCGCTGAAGTAGGTGTTAAGTCAGTGGTTATGTGTAATATGTGTAATTCTGTATAAAGTCTGAGAGTTATTTTCTGTGGTATTGTGAGTTTAGGTACAGTCAGCGTCATAAATATCTTGACGACGAAGTCTCAAAATGATGTTAACACTCTCTGGTTTACTAGCTGACCCAGCGAACTTCGTTACGCCAATTTTTTTCCGCCCGCCTTCCGTCAGATCCCGTTCCCGCTGCACCCTCTACTATATTAAGCACGTAATCCATTTAAACCTTCTTCTTGAATTACATTATCTATTAAAAAAATCCGTAGTGTAGTTTTAGAGATATAAGCATACATAGGGACGGACAGACGCAGAAAGCGACTTTGCTTTATGCTATGTAGTGAAATGGTATTATTATCCTAACTAAAGGTGTGTACGAAATATCAGAACAATCAGTCAACTTGAAGGAGATAATAAAACGAAATTAAGACTATTTTGAGTACTTTGTACGTCAACATCTTTATGATGCTGACTGTACATATGTAATGGTTATGTTTTATGTTTCGCGATAGTGACTTCATTTTATTAACACGATCGCCAGAAAAATATCATTATTTCAGATGGGCATAAATAAATTTTATTGCAACTAATATTGGAATCGGTGGTGGTACACTCTTCCATCGATGAAAGAGCAATATTTCATTTGAGTAACTTAATACGATTTTAATTTATTTTATAGTGAAAATCTCTCTTATTAAGGTTCTAATCTTTTTTAATTGAAACACTTTAAAAATCGAAAATCTTTTTCCCATCATGCAAACAGCTTAACACAATCCAAACCTTTAATATTAAGTAAACGTTTCCCAAATTATTCTCTAAGGCTATTTCCTCAAAAAAACTCGAGATATTTTAGAATAAGACCCAACCTTTTTGCTAATACATCTGATGCGGCATTATTGTAATAACTGATTATTATCCCTTCCCGTACTTCGCTTTGCTAAAGCAGTTTCAAAATTTTGGACGGAAATAAAAGCAATCAACTGAACATTCCTAAGGAAATAAACTTCATCAAGAATTCAATTATGAGTTAACTTTTGCCTTTTTTAACCTTACAGGGGGAATGCTCTTCCAACTGAGCTATTGAGCCACACCTGAATCACTTCAAATTTCCCTTCTCTTTAAGGGCGACATTCCCTTCTTTTTAACCAATGAATGGTTCTTCGACCAGCTCAGTTGAAAGAGCATTCCCCCTGTAAGGGAAAGGTCGTGGGTTCAAGTCCCACTTGAGCATTTCATTTTTCCCGATGTATTCGAATTAGAAAGTCATTGTTCATACATTAGTTAGTCAAATAAGTAACTTAACAATAACGGTCCATAAAGTTGAAAGACTTCAATATTGTAGAAACATTTCTGGATAAGCCATTTTTTCTGATTTTTTTATAAATAACCAGTTGGCATCGACTTTCAGTCTAAGTACTAAATAGCTGAACCTAGATAATTTCCGTGAAGCGATGACCATCTGACTTGTTCAACTCCCGAGGAGGGCCAGACTATAAGGGATGGCCTTGGGTCAGCCGGGGTGCAAGGGGTATATCGATGACAACCTCACCTCCGGCCTAGCACCACGACCCACAGTTGGCTCGAGTCCGACATAACCCCACCCCGCTCCCCCCCCCCCCCTTCCGGCTGCGGCGGGGGATGTATCCGAGGGGATTTCCGCACGGAAAAAAACTTCTTCAACTTACTGGTGATATCGACGCTCTGTAGTTAGCCCTCTACACCCCGTATCTATTTTCGGCATCTCAACCAAATGCTTTTAAGTTCCTAAGATCTCTGCAGTAATTAAGAAATCATTAGCGAACCTCCAATAACCCGCTAACGGCATACTCAAACATGATTCTATGCGTGTTGGCGTGTTGTGATGCTTTAGTTGATAGTGTAACTGGTTATTTATGATACGTTATTTTAATAACGTATTATAATTTCTGATATTATTGATCACCTTCGCGTGATATGTTACGATATAACAGATTCAAGGTTATGATTTCATGTCCTGTTGAATTTTGTTCGTATGCTAATTCGGAACTAACAGTCAGGTTGTACAAAATTATATCCTAAAACATGTCGAATACATCGGGAAAAATGAAATACTCAAGTGGGATTTGAACCCACTACCTTTCCCTTACAGGCGGAATGCTCTTCTATCTGAGCTATTGAGCCACACCTGAATCACTTCAAGTTTCCCTTTTCTTTATATCCGTCTTTAAGGGCGACGGGGGAGCCATCTATCAACTTTCTTACGGATTGGGAACCAAAGAATGATTTTTCAACCATTTTTAAACATTGATTTTTGAAGACTCCGCCCAAATAATTGAATTATTTTTTATAGCATTTGTTATGCTAACTTTAAAATTCGAATACAAAGGGAAAAATGAAATGCTCTGTCGTGGGATCAAGTCTCACTTGAGCATTTCATTTTTCCTCATGTATTCGTATTGTTATTCGAACTCCAGAACCGAAACTAAATTGATGTTTGATTTGCAAGAAAGCTTAGAGAGCTTAATATTTTCCCCGAAGATTGGCTGACTGAATTGCACAATTTCCTGCGTTGAATTGTCATCCGATTAAGTGGAATCGACGGAATCTCCCGGTCTTATCGGAAATCTGGTTGCAACAGCCAGATTACCCTATCTGAAATTTTCATCTTTCGTTATGGCATATTGCTTGAAGCTTATTAAATAGATGCCATCTCAAATATTTAGTTAACGGTTAAGAAGAAAACTATAAGTTTGCGTGCGTAGATATGAGCCTGCTCTAGGAACTTTTGCTTTTATCTTTTAGTCAAAAGGAAAAAAAAGATAATGACACTATACCTGTGGAAATGGTTAGAAAGCTGAGTTTTTTAAGGGTGAAAATGTTTTTCTCGATTTCCAGTGGAATTGCACTTCCTATCAAAAAAGCTAAAGTAGATGGATAAGCTTTCATACATTATATGGCCTAAATGTAAAAAGATGGGAGTGGTCTCAGTTTAGAGTTTATATATTATTAAACCATCTCTGAAAATTTTGCAGATTTTGGCAATCTGAGAACAGTATTATAACTCTTATAAGTATGCTTACACTTTAAGCCATTTTTCGTATACACTTATACTTGTCTAGAAAAATCTATTATCTAGTTTTTAACCCCCGACGCAAAAACGACGGGGTGTTATAAGTTTAACGTGTCTGTGTGTGTGTGTGTGTGTGTCTGTCTGTGGCATCGTAGCACCCAAACGGATGAACCGATTTGGATGTAGTTTTTTTTGTTTGAAAGGTATATTAGTCGGGAGTGTTCTTAGCTATGTCTTGAAAAAATCGGTCCAAAATGGCCGCCGCCATAACATATCGGAATACGAATTTCTTCATAACTATGCTTTTGGCAATCTCACCTCCGGCAGCCAAGGACCCAAGACGGCGTGCGTTTTAGTCGGTTCGAGTCCGACATAACCGCCTCCACCGGCTCCGTGGGGGTGGTATCCGTGGGGATTTTTCGCACGATAAAAAAAAAAAAAAAAAAAAAAAACTCCCTCAATATGGATATCAAATGAAAGAGTACTAGTAGATCACTTTAAAAAGTATAAAATAAAAATTAAATTAAAAATTTAAAAAACCCCCGTCACAAAAAACACTTCCAAAAAGTTTATAATAAATGGAGTTTGCCTTTTAACTTTAACGGTTGCCATGTCGGGGGACCTTGAATTGTTCCGATAACATAACGGATTGCTTAACCAATTAGGGTCCCCCGACATGGCAACCGTTAAAGTTAAAAGGCAAACTCCATTTATTATAAACTTTTTGGAAGTGTTTTTTGTGACGGGGGTTTTTTTAGGTATAAATCTTCCAAACTAACTTTGTTTTCCTCCAAATTTTGTGAATAAATAGAGGATTTTTTGGTGGTTTGGCAAACCCGGAACTAGGTTTTTCTCTTGTTTCATTTTAAACATCCAACCCTTCATTCTCCTGTAAAAATACGACGAATTCTAATTTAATTAGCTCGTACTATAAGGATAACAAAAATGAACTGTGTCCATCGAGCTGAGCACACGATCGAGCTTCTACTAATTGGACTTGTGCAAACTGTTAATTTATTTAAGACTAGCTGGCCCGACAAATTTCGTACTGCCAATTTTCTTCGGCCCGCGTGGCGTCAGATACCGTTCCCGCTTCGAATTTTCTCACCTTTTAAACCTTCCCTAGACCTCCACGAACATTTCAAGACCAAGATAAGATAGATCCGTTCAGCTGTTCTCGAGTTTTAGCGAGACTAACGAACAGCAATTGATTCTTATATATAAAGATGTATTCATATTTCAGCAATATTTGTTGTGGAAGTCTTTTCTTATACCACTCTGGTGATAGACCGACCAGCACACGACTCACGTGATGGAAAGTGCTTACCGTGGCCTTTGGACGTGTTCAACAGGGAGTCTCACTCGTACAGCTGACCCTGTAGGTAAGAACAGAGAGTTTCTGTGCCGTCGGTGCAGAAGACGAAGCAGGAGAAGCCTTTAGCTATCCCACTGACAGCACAAAACTTTCCAGTGAGCTCTGGCTACCGTACTCTCTGCCGGGAACACAACAAGAGGTTATTATGGCCGCGGTATTCAGCAGGGCGGAAGTACTTCCCCAGTCTTTACTAGCGTCTTCAATCAATAGGTCGGTAGCTTAGTGGTAAAGGAGCCGGCCTTACGATCGAGTGGTCCCGGGTTCGATCCCGGCCATTACACTACCGACGTGAACCCACTCCTAGCACAAGCGATTTAGCTTAGTTGGAGGGGTTAGAGGGATTATTAGTAACTTCGGTTCTAATATTCTTAAAAAAAAATTGGTACATAAAACATAATATTTCTTTTATGACGATTCTGCAGTACAATTTCAATTCAGTTATTTTGTTTCCAAAATTTAAAAAAACCCTCAAGTACAAGCCGTTTGTTTGTACATTCTAGAAACTATCATGCAAGCTTAATAAACTGCTTACTTTCGGTCTAAAAAGTGCTAAACGATACCCTAGTCTTTAAAAGCCTTCTGATACCTATGATAATATTTTAACTATATCTGGCATATTTTAAAATATGCAAAAATGACTATAAATAATACGTTAATATGCGTAACCTTTTAAAAGAAAAAAGTTCTTTTTACGTTATAAGTTTGTTAAGGGGGATAATCAGCACGGACTTTTTGTCCATTCATTATTATCGTTATCTTCGTATATTGTAGGGGTCCTAATGGAAGCTACCTTATAAAAATCTAATAAATAAGCAAAATTTACCAGATTATAAGTCGAGTCGTATATATGTCGTAGTCCACTGCTAGACATAGGCCTCTCCAAATTACTGCTATTTCTTTTGATCCTTCGCCTTCCGCTGGTATCATTATTAATTTTTAATAAGATAAGATTCAAAATAGGATTTATTTAACTCTAATAGCACATGTGTCATTATTTCGCACTTAGCGTTCAAATTAAAATAATTATTGTGTCTATTCGTTATCTTAAATAGCGGAAAATTATCTAAATATTTCTTCGAACAAAGAGAGCGTGGTAATGAGGATATATAGGGTTGTCACAACTGCTATTAATATGTATTTATTGTCTTCTTCCCTACCGCAATGCCTGAAAACAAAGGTTTTTGACCAGTGCGTCCAACCTGTTATGGCTTACGCAACTTTTTTTTATATGGGTGATACCTTTAATTTCTAATAAAAATTACCCCATATTGCGGCCTAAGATAAATATAACCCATGACGTATCGTAAACATGTGTCAATCTCTAACATCTGGGGGCACGGATGTGCCTCCCCAAGTCGAGCAAGTAAAAAAAAGTGGCACGTCCGGACTGCTTCGAGAAAAGAATGGACGCGTCCATCCATTTTTCGACGCAGTTTAGGCCATTTTCGAGCCCATATGTGGGGATATTTTATTTAAATTTTTAAAGATTTTTAATATTGATATGTTCAGTATAAGATGTTTTAGGTTACAAAACTAGGTTTTTAGGTAATTACGTGGTCCCTTAAGTAGGGACTGAATAAATCAATAACCGACTTGGTATTACATGGACCTCACAACTTTTCACGGTGGAACAAATGACTTGCGAAGACTTGGTATTTTTTACCCGACTACGGCGAAGCCAAAAGGAGGGTTATGATTTTGACAGGCTATGTATGTATGTATGTATGTATGTATGTATGTTCATTTGTTCCCTCATAGCTCCTCAACTACTTATTAGAACTGGACAAATGAGGTATCGTTACAAGCGGCTTTATCGTCCGATGGTTATAGGCTATATGATGTGTCACTCAATCTTGTGTGGCGCCCTCTAGTGCTCATAAGGTACTGTGTTAAAAAATAAATTTGAGATAAATATGCCGTGTTTGGTATCAAATGAAAGGACTTAAGAAGCACATTTCAAATATGTATAAATTATTAGCTTTACCTTGCCCCAAAATAATATAAATAAAAAATTAAGTTTAAAACTAAAACCCGACTACCGAAAAATCACGCTTTAAAAAGTTACAAACTAGAAAATATCAAGGATAGCCGTGGTCGTATGCCACTTACTCTGACAAAACAATATATTCTAGGCAAAAGTGGCATACGACCACGGCTATCCTTGATATTTTCTAGTTTGTAACTTTTTAAAGCGTGATTTTTCGGTAGTCGGGTTTTGACCATTGTTGTTATTTTTGCTTTGCTTGTGCCACTTATTAAGACAAGTAAAATCTCTTCTCCGTTGTTCTTTCAATGTTTGACAACCCTGAGATGAAACATAATAATTTTACTGAATCATTTTCATGATCTTCATTAACGCTTACACTGTTCAAAGATATCAATATCAAAGAAAAGTCTGAACCAATTACTTATTAAATATCTGAATAATGTGGAACGAATTTCTGCGGAATGTGGTTGAAGTGACTTGGTAGAAATTGTCATGAAACGAAATGTGGTAAGCTTCTGTTCTGTGTGTGTGTGTGCTGCGAGTATTATAATTCGCGTATTGTCAGTAGGGAGTTAAACTTCTGTCTGTATTCTGTTAATGTTCTGTATGTAGTGGCGATATTTCTGTAAAATGCCTAGTGGTATGGGTAATGGACTGCTGAGACGAGGTCTCGGGTTCGATCCCAGGTTTACCATGGCACACCCCAATGTCTTTTCGATGCTTTTCGAAGTTAGATGTGTATTTATCGCAGGTTTATAAGTGCCCGGTTAATGGCAATAGGCTCGCCACCTATTACATTGGGACCTAAACATAAACTGGCGAAAAGCACCTCTGCCTACCCCGTCGGGGAATACGGGCGTGAGTTTATGTTATGTTATGTTATATGTTTTCATGATCTTCATTAACGTTTACACTGTTCATAGATATCAATTCTGTCTGTATTCTGTTAATGTTTTGTATTCTGTGAGAGCGCCTACAATTCTGTAAAAAAAAATACTTCTATACCTCGCGATCGAGTCACTTGAACGATTTTTGATGTTGTTTGAGCAGACATTTTATTTTCACTTCGAGTTTTATTTTCTCGGTAAATTAGGGAAGTGATTCGTAAACAGTTTTAAAGACATTCCTTTGATCGGTAATTGCCTTTTCGAGCACATTTTATTTTCTTCTGTGCGAGAGCTCTCAATTACATCACTGCCATCAATGTACCAATGTTTTGTTTACTTTAGGGCCATCCTCACGGAGGACAGTTCATGATTAAGTAGTACCGATATCCTGTAAGTGCTTGCACCTGCTTAACAGAAATCTGATGTAGGTTTTCCTTACCAGTTGGAAGGTAGTCGGTAGTCGGTCCTGTAAAGCCTATATATCTATATATCTATCATATCGCTTTGAGGATTGCCTATGATGAATAATAGTATAAATTACTAGTTTTTGCTCACGGCTCCGCCCGCGTGGATGTCGGTTATCCCGACCAAACATAGCCTATGTCCTTTCTCAAGGTCTAATCTACCCTTATATCAAATTTCATGAAAATCGGTTCAGAGGTTTAGGCGTGAAAGCATAACATACAGACAGATAGACAGACAGACAGAGATACTTTCGCATTTATAATATTAGTATGAAAGTATGGATTCTCTACAGGACTATCTAATCATATTCTATCTTCCGTGACAGGACCCGACAGATGTAACGATATTCTTTTGTTCTAAAGAGTTCTAGTAAGTTACCGAAATTACTAGCATTCCCGTTAACCCCTCTAGCTAAAGCAAATTGTCTATAGTGCAATGGCCAGATTTCGAACCCAGGACCTTTCAGTCGCAGGGCTTAACTCCTTAACCTCATCTCTAAGTTATCGGGTTAAAGAATTTTTTACAAAAAATATATTACCCATGCGAACCAGTTAGCTAGTTGTTAAAAATATTATGGAATCAAAACTTATCTGCAAAATGTTCCTGCACCCTTTCCTTCCTTCCCATTTCCTTTCTAGAAACTTCTGAAGGTCACGTAATTAATGACCCACGTAAGATACAAAGTACGTGACAGTGGTTAGATTTCTGTACCTAAATTAAGTTTAATTACCCTCTTCATGGCTAGCCGTATACAAGTTTGTACTAAACTTAAATAATTATTCACTGGGGTGACCTTTAGTTTGGCGACCTTGAAAACTTGTGGGTATAGAAGAAAACAGTTGCATAATAAAGATGTTCATGTCACTACTTGTGGTCTGGAGTGTGACAGAGCTCTAAGTACTAATAAATACTATGATCGTGGACTACGGTGCCTTCGAAAAACATCACCGCAACCATCATCTCGACAAAAACGCAGGCGCCATCGAAAATACTATATTATAAAAATTTTGAAGTGAGCTAACGATAAATTATAGTAAGCATAGCTACACTAGCGAAGTTATGGGATCTAGAATGTAGATTAATATACCTAAATGTGATTTAAATAAATACAACACAATGCTATCTAGACCTATGGTAAGCTTTTATAGCTTGTTTTATGGAATCTAGAATGCGGAAAAACATACATAAATACTTCTTTTTGTAAATACATACATGTCATACATAGAAACATCCAGACAAATGCAAATAGCCATATGCATACAAATATTTGCACTGAGCCGGGATCGAACCTGCACCTCGCAGGCAGTCGCGTGCACTACCGCCACGCCACAGATGCGGTACATACTATGACATATAAATAACCAGATCAATGCAAATATACTTACCTACTTATTCATGTATACAAATATTTGCACTGAGTGGGAATCGAAATTACGCCCCTGCGTAGCAGTCGAACGCTTTACCGCTACGCCACAGAAACCGCCGTGAGAGAAACATTACGATAACCAATAGCTAAACTGAGTGCGTCCTCGTGCTCCTACTAAATAGTTCTACTGGTAGGACCTATGTCCTGGTGCTCTTACTACAAAGGCAACCGTGAAGTGTCCAGTAGGAACACCAAGACATATTATATATCTAATAGATACCTACCTAGTTCCTTCAACACATCGTTCTTTTATTACCCGACTATGGCGAAGCCAAAAGGAGGGTTATGATTTTGACAGGCTATGTATGTATGTATATTTATGTATGTATGTATGTATGTATGTATGTATATATGTATGTATGTATGTATGTATGTATGTATGTTCATTTGTTCCCTCATAGCTCCTCAACTACTTATTAGAACTGGACAAATAAGGTATCGTTACAAGCGGCTTTTTTGTCCGATGGTTATAGGCTATATGACGTGTCACTCAATCTTGTAAGGCGCCCTCTAGCGCTCATAAGGTACTGTGTTAAAAAATAAATTTGAGATAAATATACCGTGTTTGGTATCAAATCAAAGTGCTTAATGAGCACATTACAAATATGTGTAAATTATTAGCTTTACCTTGCCCCAAAATAATTTAAATAAAAAATATAGTTTAAAACTACAACCCGACTACCGAAAACTTACATTAAAAACAATATATTATCTTGGAAAAAGTGGCATACGACCACGGCTATCCTTGATATTTTCTTGTTTGTCACTTTTAAGAGCGTGATTTTTACCCATATCGCCTTATCTATAATTAAATTACATGATCTAGTATACAATACAATACAGTAAGCGTCAGAATGATCTTGACTACAGTCTCAAAATGTTCTTAATAACAAAGTATTATGAGCAAACCAAACTGTTTTATTGATTTAAATGTTATTATTGTTCAAAAAAAGGTGGGTACCAAATGTCACAAAAACCCGTCAACATTTAGGGGGGAAACCAAGACATCATCATTTTGAGCACTTTGTTTGTCAAGATCGATCTGATGATGATTGCCACAGAATAAATAACATAACATATAACATAAACTCACGCCTGTATTCCCCGAAGGGGTAGGCCGAGGTGCTAGCACCCACATTTCGCCGAGCCTATTGCCACTAACCGGGCACATAAAAACCTGCGATAAATACACACATAACTTCGAAAAGCATCGAAAAGTTATTGGTGTGTGCCATGGTAAGCCTGGGATCGAACCCGAGACCTCGTCTCAGCAGTCCATTACCCATACCACTAGGCTACCGCAGATCAGAATAAATAATAGAACTAGCATAATTATACAGTCAGCGTCAGAAATATCTTGACAACGAAGTTTCAAAATGATCTTAAAATTCTCGTGTTAAAAGCAAATCATAGGTAGGTACTATTTTATTAATTTATATGGTATTATTGTTCCGAACCACCGAACCAGCGAAAGAATCATTTTCCAATAATTTATTTTATTATTGTTTCTGTGATTCCGGACTTTAATGTAAAATTCTGACGTTCATATGTGCTCTTTATGTGCCTAAACTGAATAAATGATTCTTTGATTCTGTTCGTACTAAAGGTATGTAGCAAATATCAGAATAATCGGTCAACTGGAAGGGGGTAAGAAAACGAATATAAGTTCATTTTGAGCACTTTGTTCGTTAATATCTTTCTGATGCTGACTGTACCTACCTAACGAGTGGGCTAAATCATTATGACCTTTGAAAGTCCCACAGATGATACAGCCAATTGACAAAGGTTGCGTCGAGTGAACGAATCGCTTATGTCACGGCCCGGACTTGAACCGTCATGTGACCTCTCGCTAATTTGATAGCATATTGTACCTTAACGGTCATAGTATGTAATTTCTGTGAAGACTATGACTTGTTCAGCGTGTATCCATACTAATATTATAAATGCGAAAGTAACTCTGTCTGTCTGTCTGTCTGTCTGTCTGGCTGTCTGTCTGTCTGTCTGTCTGTATGTTACGCTTTCACGCCTTAACCACTGAACCGATTTTGATGAAATTTGGAATAGGCATAGGTTAAACCTTGATAAAGAACATAGGCTATGTTTGATCGCGATAACCGACATCCACGCGAGCGGAGCCGCGGGCAAAGGCTTGTAGTGGATATATTTTAGAAGATATTTTCACACCCGTTTTGCCGTAGTAGTTCCCTGGCCGTGTTGGGTCCCGGTGGAGTAGAATAGGACAACCCTATCTCTTCCTGTGTGTGTTGTTAAAGGCGACTATTATTTTTTTATTAAATCCGATATTAAACATACAACTCAAGACTAAGAGCCCGCTAGATGGCAAAAGGCTCGCCCCCTATGACGTCGTTGGGACCGAAAATCATAATTGGCGAGACGTGGGTGCTAATACACGTACACCTCTGCTTATCCCTTTGAGGATTTACAAACGTGAGTATGAGTATGTATGTAGCAGGCTGTATGTTGTATGTAGCAGTATGAAAGTAACAGGCTTTTTTTATCGTGCAATAAATCCCCACGGATACCACCCCCACGAAGCCGGTGGAGGTGGTTATGTCGGACTCGAACCGACTAAAACGCACACCGTCTTGGGTCCTTGGTTGCCGGAGGTGAGATTGCCAAAGGCATATCTCTCGCACCCCGGCACAAAGTAACAGGCTAAGTAAGAATAAACGGTGCTCGCTTAGCGGGAATAGGCTCTCTCCTATTACGTGGGACCGAAAATCATGGTTGACGAAATCTCCCTCTCTGATACTGCATACCCCTTCAGAGATTTACAAGTGTGAGCTGTATATAAGATAATGGAGTCCACTTGGATTGACTGAGTTCCGTTGACGTTAACTACGCTATGAATGTAAACAAGATTCAAGATGAATTAAGTGGAACTGACCTCTCATAGAATTGACTCAACAAGTGATTATGTGCAGACCCCAGAATAGGGATGTCCAAATGAATATGAAAACTGGCTGACCCGGGGAACGTTTTACCATTGTAAAAATTATACTATCGAAAAAATCGTACATCTTTCGCGAATAAACATGAAAGATTTCTATTCTTTTTTGTTTCATTATATGAAGTTTAAGTGGGTGCGCTTCAAGGAATATAATTTTAATATTTTTAATTGCTATCGGGAGCGCTACTAAAAGGTGCGATCCGAGGAATAAAAAGGAGCGCCTCATTAGGTGCGCCTCAAAATGATAGCGCCTTGACGAATACCTCAATGTTGTAGCCGCCTAGTCGCGTCCGAGCAATTTTACCTTGGAGTCCGGTCACAGATTTATGTCCGGTGTCCGAATTTTCCAGTCTAACTGCGATGCCGCTGAACTTCAATATTTTCTCTGACACGACTGCCATCTCCCCAAAAAAAAAATTAAGTAGGTACTAATTTTGTAACAAAATTTCGTTAAAAACAATTAGTACCTACTTTAATGGTTTTATTGGGGTTATGTAAAAAATAATGTATCTACTTTATTAAAAAAAACTGAAAAACAACCTTTTATATTTTTTTTAGGTATTCCTGACAGCAAAGCCTTTCATTTGATACCCATATCATGGGGGTGGATTTCAACGTTTAGTCCACTCTCGACCCCTCGACCCCCAATCAAACAGCCAGTCCGCCATCTTGGGGAGGCCGCCACATTGGATTTTTAATGACGTTTCTTAGCTAGTCATGTATTGTCATCAGAACTCAGAGCGAGTGTAAAATATAATCCTAATCGAAGACCGGGAAGTGGGTCAAATTAAGATTCCAAGATTTTCTTACTAAAAGCGTGTTAAAAAAAAGGAAAATCACCTTTGGGTTAAAATTGGTATTTAATATTCGTACAAACACACATTATAATGTATTATTTCCGTAAGGGTATTTACAAACTGGTGCGATTAATATCAAAGTGTTACGTTTAGAAAGTGAAAATGTCGACGAATGTTTATGCATTTAACCCGGCATTTGCATAAATGTAACTACGATATGCCGTGTGTGTTACACGCATACAATACTATGTTTATATTTGTGGTTTCGTAATAATAATATTTGGATACAAGAATAATTTGATAACTTGCACGATATTATATTGGGGAAGTAAACATAACAGTAATAATAACAGGAATTAACGCGATCATGGTATAGGTAAATACCACAGAACAGAAAAATTCTGTTCCGTGGTAAATACGCACTTTTGATTTACCTGACGTTTCGACCAGGTTACACCGGCCGTGGTCACAGGTTGACAGAGTTTAAAAGTTAGTTAAGTAAATATTACTTCCACAAAGACGGCCTCTGTGGCGTAGCGGTAGAGCGTTGGTTGCACCCGGGAGGCACGAGTTTGATTCTCACACAGTGCAAAATGTTTGTATGTATGAATTGTATATTTGCATTGGGTATTTCTATGTATAATATGTATCTATTTACAACAAAAAATGTAAATGTATGTTTATCAGCCTTGTAGATCCTATAACATACCTAAGCTTGACTAGCTTTGCTAGCTTGACGAGTAGTAGCCCTGTATAAAAATTGAAAGAGAAAACTCACTCTCTGCCTGACCATATCGGACGTGAAGAAAGTGAATTTTGGAATGGATGGAAAATGCACACAGGTACCGTCCAGCTCACGTGTTTCCTTCTACCTACACTCCCGGGTCCTTTAAGCGGGGCGTGAAAAGGCATCTGATGAGACCGTCAAGCTGAGTGCCACCACTGTTAACATGGTACTTGTTTACGATGGTGACCCTCTTGCCGAGACTTTGCCTTTAGCTTACTATCAGGCGAAGTGAAATTAAATTGACGTGTCCTTTATATAAAAAAAAGAAATATGATATTAGATCAGTGAGATAATAGGTACTACGTCAGGGGTCACGAGTTCGAGTCCGGTTTACAACTTTGTATATAAAACCATTACCTAACAAAACAAGTGTAAATTAACTCTTCATGTATTTTTTCAACTTCTGACCTCCCATCCCCGAGAGGAAAGTGTACGTTAGAACTTCCGCCGTCTATGAGCAGGTCTACCAGCTTGAAAATAAGATTGGCTTGGGCCCCGGAAATTTTTAAAACAGGCCTTGTTCATATTTCTGCCATCTATATGGATTACACGCTGTATGACACAAACGCGATTTGTCGTATACGCAGTTCGACACCAACGTTTTATTTTACTCAGTTTGTCACATACGCAATTTGTCATCAACGCGATTTGCCATCAACGCAGTACGTCTTATACGACTTTTGTCTTAATCGCAATTCATAAGGCTACAGTGCAAGTGAAAATTTTAAATGTACAACACCATTTTCGATAAAGATCGTTGCCTAGCGTAGCGTGAAGCGATTCATCAGTACATGTGTGTCATCAAGAAATATGTAGTGTGGAGAAACGCGAGAGAGGCAAGCACGGTGCACGCTCTACTGGGCGCGTTTTTGTACATAATCTTAGCGGGTAGGGTCCCACTGATAGCGGTAATATGTTCAACAATTAAACTGTTTGTCAACGCAATTAAAAAGACAGATTAATTAGAAGACAATAGCTAGATGGTACAAGTTTACTATAGCAAAATGTTTTACACATTTTTAGTGCACTTTTTGTTTGGTTTGGCTCGGAATTTTCATGTGCATAACATATCTCGTTATCTGTATATTACCACAGAATAAGTGACTAAAAAAACAAATAGTAATCTGCCCTTGGGTGACTCGAATGTATAAAAAACTATGTTTGTTCGTATTTTGTGCGATATCGTACCGTTCATGTGATAGGTTCAATCATGGTTCGATAAATTTTCGTGTAGACATAGAAATAAGTAGAAATTCATTCAGAAAATCAAATCAAGATTGACGCAAATCGCCATGGTTATCTCCCTCGTAATAGCACTTTATTGATCAAATAAAGCTCAAAAGATGCTTTTCTTAGACATTTCATTCTGCGTTATACATAAGTAGGTATAAGGCAGAAGAATGTTTACCCGGTCAACTTGATTAATAGTAATAACATTATTGGACGCGGTAAGTTACTCTGAATTCAGGCTGTTTTAACTAATAGTAAGTAAATAAAAAGCTTTCCTAATCTTAATATACACAGGGTTCCGTTGCTGACAATGGAACCCCACCTCTTCTATTGCAATAAAGTCGCTACGCGGCCGCGTACGGTACGCAAAAACGACTTAATTAAACACCTCATCGCGACCACCATTTGCGTTATTAACGCTTGCTTAGCGAAGGAAAAGCCAATTTACTTAACGTGTTGTGAAAAAACCAAAAGCCGGAGGTAACCTTCGAGGCGTGATATTTGGTCATAGTTGGAAACGCTTGCAGGTTCGGCATACTGTTGAATTTAGACCAGTTATAAATAAATTAAGTGCCACTTTACCATATTTGAAAAAGGTATAAAATTGACACCAAAAGGTTTTTAAAAGAGGGTCAGCATATATCTGACTCTGATTCACCCTCTAAGGGGTGAAAAACCGATGTGCGTGTGTATTTTCTGAACAGAAGCGGATGTATCAAAGTTTCGTGCTTCTTAATGTGATTGACATTAAACTATTCATCCCTTATGTTACCCCTTAGTAGAAAAGAAGTACCAAGAGCATCATAACAAAAAGAAGCTTAAGTAAATACTTGATTACGGATCAAACCGTATGCTAAAGATACCCGAGGAGGGCCAGACCGTAAGGGAATGATCCTAGGTCAACCAGGCTGCGACATATCCCTGTGTCGATGACAACCTCACCTCTGGCACCACGACCCACAGTCGGCGTGCGGTTTTAGTCGGTTCGAGTCCGACGTAACCTCCCCTTCCGGCTTCGGCAGGGGAGGTATCCGAAGGGACTCACGCACGAAAAAAAAATATCCTAAAGATAAGATTACGTACTAATAAGATCAGCGGTACTAATAAGATAAAATAAACTTTAAAGTGAAATTTCTAACGGACTAAAGCAAGTGCGATTAATTCATATTATATATTTTATTTTACACTTGCCCCAATTTTTTCTTTCCTTCTTAAACAGTTGTTTACTAATTATTCTAGAGCAGTGACTCGCCCCGACCTCGCGCGGATGCAATTTCATTTTCATTTTCCGTTTATTTACTGTGAATTATACAGATAAATTTTACAAAAAATATCTAAATGATAATTAAAACCGTGTCAATGTCCGTTGTATAGTATAAAAGAAATTAATTTTATATTTTGCAATAATGTTGATGTTATATTACAATATTATTACAGTATAATTATTGTTTTGGTATATACAGATTTTGGATTGAATAACACTGAAACGTGCAGAAATACACATTAAGTAGTCGAATAAGTACTGCATCTAGAACTAAGGTAGTCGATAACCAACACAAAATAAACAGAAATTGTATTTTTTTAAACTTGACAACTGAAGATAACAAAACTAAAATTTACATTAATATAATAAATGAATTATAAAATTCAACAACATTCTACACAACGCTATCTAGACCCATGGTAAGCATAGTTTAACTAACTTGTGTTATGGAATCTAGAATGCGGATAAACATCTTAGATACTTTTTTTTTTGCAAATACATACAGATTATACATAGAAACACCCAGACCAATGCAAATAGCCATATTCATGGATATAAATATTTGCACTGAGGAGTGATCGAACCCGCGCCTCCTGCGTGGCAGGCAGTCTCACGTTCACTATCGCCAGGCCAAAGAGGCTGTGATTTTATTTATTTATTCCAATCGTTTGTAAATCTGTGTTCAGCAAGTTTTGACGGCGACCTTTGACAACTTTATGGAATCTAGCACTGCATAAAAATATTATTGTACAGTCAGCATCAGAAATATCTTGATGACGAAGTCTTGAACACTCTGTTACATCTGTCTATGTGAATACAAATGAGCCTTTACGCAATAGTTGGGTACATCTTAAAATTAGTATACATAATTATATGAGTGTCTCAGTCTGAAATATTTGATCTTATTATGTAGTTCCGGCAGTTAGTGTTTTAAATTAACATTTAATTACTTTCGTAGTATTTTGTACAATACTTGTAAATTTTGACCTGTAAACGATTACTTGCTTCCGGTATTTTAGTTAACTTAAAAAGCAGGAACTAAATTTACGAAAAACTTTTCTTTCTTCGAATTACAAATTTCATGTATCCAGTTTTATGTTATATATTGTTTAAATACCTACTGTCAGCTTATAAGAACTCTGTAATTTTCTTAAAAAAAGAAACTAAGTTTGCAATATTATGAATTTTGATGCAAAATCATAATAAAGGCCTTATTTCCTGGTTATTACTCGTATAAGAAAAATATAGGATTAAACCCCCTTTCGGTACGTCCACCTTTACCTTCTAACCTAATCTATCCAAGCCGCACTATTTCCGTTCTGAATTTACAATTTGACAGGCAGACTTTGGTTATATCATTTCTGCGTATCTTAAATTTCGATACATGAAGTCTGATGACAATATTTCGATAGCATATAATCTGACGCGTTATATTATAAAGAAAACGGTTTCCACAATTTTCCGTAGGCGTAATAATATTGGTTATAAATACCTATGTATATCTCATCTTATTTAGATGTCTACTTAACCAGTCTTTGTCATATAAACTTCAATAAGAATGTCTAAATACGAGTATAATTCACTGAAAGACATTAAATATTCCACATTCCACAACATTGTACACAACGCTAACTAGACCCATGATAAGCTTGATTAGCTTGTGTTATGGAATCTAGAATGCGGATAAACATACTTAGATACTTTTTTTTGTAGACTTTAGAAACACCCAGACCAATGCAAATATTTGCACTGAGCGGGGATCGAACCCGCGCCTCTTGCGTGGCAGTCGCGTGCACTACCGCCCCGTCACAGAGGCTGTCATTTTTTAAATACATTTTTATATTAAATACATTTTTATATTTTTCTTTTATAAGGAAACGTGAAAGTTAGTTCTACTATCGAATTTAATGAAGCATGAATTTTGAACAGTAAACCATATTCACAAAGAATATTGGTACAAAGTGGTATTGAGCTCCCGACCATAGAGCGTGAAATATGTTTCTCGGTTGCTTTTTGACAGTAAGTTCACGTTTCTAAGAATCGTATATGGTTATGATTTGAAAAATAAGGTTTGGCTTATAATCAAAAAATATGGTGGAACATAGAGCTTTTCCTTTATTCTGTAAGCTTTTGCCCGCGGCTCCGCCCGCGTGGATGTCGGTTATCGTGACCAAACATAGCCTATGTCCTTTCTCATGGTCTCATCTACCCCTATACCAAATTTCATCAAAATCGGTTCAGTGCTTTAGTCGTGAAAGCGTAACATACAGACAGACAGACAGACAGTCAGACAGACAGACAGAGTTACTTTCGCATTTATAATATTATAGTATGGAAGTATGGAAGTATGGATAATATTTCAGAAAAGTATGTATAAGTAAATCTGTGGTACCCTAGTGGTATGGGTAATGGACTGCTGTGACGAACCCGAGACGGGTTCGATCCCAGGTTTACTATGGCACACACCCATGACTTTTCGATGCTTTTCGAAGTTATATGTGTATTTATCGCAGGTTTATAAGTGCCCGGTTAATGGCAATAGGCTCGCCACCTATTATATTGGAACCTAAACATAAACTGGCGCAATGTGGGTGCTAGCCTCTGCCTACCCCTTCGGGGAATATAGGCGTGAGTTTATGTTATGTTATGCATGTTATGTTATATTGGTTAGATCCAGGTATTGTATTGTGATAGTAAAATGAAGCCAATTTTATATTCAGTTTCAAGTTGAAAACAGAACAATTACTTTATCTGATTTCAAAGCGAAGTCTTAACGTGTTGTGGTCGTGATTTTAACGTGGTTTGGATATGGTTTGCACGTGGTTTAACAATGAATCATTTTTATTAGTGACATCGATTTCTGACACAATATGGCAGGGTTTCCAGACGTTTATAAACAATAACAAATACCTTATTTGTCTTCCGTATCAGATTTATATCTAAATTAATTGAATACGTATGAGAATGCTTTTGTTAGCCATCGTAATCTATTTTTTTTGTTTGTGTGGTAAGAAATGAAAAGGATTTTTATTGTTCATTGATAAAATATTATTCTCAAATTTGCTACTGAGTCTATTATGCACCACCTTTTGGTTGGTGAAGAATACGTGTAGCATTATGTACAGTGGGCTTCAGAAGTGTACATAGGTTACGATGTCCAAATCTTTTGAGCATCTAAGGGCCATATTGTAGAATGACATTCAGACTAAATCACGATTTATCTGAAGACAGATTGTATAGGCAATATGTCTTCAGATAAATCGCGATTCAGGCTGAGTGTCATTCTAGAATACGAGCCTTAGTCTAATTTAATACAAAAATATAGATGTGTTACCTCTGTTCACAAAACAAAACCACCTATTGCACACCGTAAGAAGAAGAAAAGAAAGAAATGTATTTATTTATAGTTAATACATTGGTGGTTAATAACATTACCAGTGTATTACTTACTTCTTAGATAGATTGTGGCGTCAGTTAATAAAATTTTAGTTTCATAATTTGTATAGACGCACTTCTGTAGCCACAGTTGAGTACAGTCAGCGTCATAATTATCTTGACGACGAAGTCTCAGAATGATCTTAAAACCCTCGTAATAAGAGCAAATTTTTTTTTTTTTTTTTATTAAATTATTTAAATGGTATTATTGTCCAAATTAAAGGTGTGTAGGTATCAAATATCAGAATTATCAGTCAACTGGAAGGGAGTAAAAACGATATTAAGATCATTTTGAGTACTTTGTACGTCAACAACTTTCTGATGCTGATTGTACAGTAGGTTTTATGTACAAGCATAGATAAACTTCAATTAAATAAATAAAATATCGTTTTGATAGCTTGTTTGCCATCTAGGTAAATCTATCCACTCCGTATTGTGTTCCTCTTCCTAATTAACAAGGAGCTTATGATGCAAAACTAACTTATTTGAATAGATATACCTCTAATGTTATAACTCATAACAAAAATACTAATAATCGTTTTTTTTGTTTCAGGTAATGTAAAAAGACATCCATTACTTCAGTTTTTAAACATTGTTAGGTAAAAGTTTAATTCCTCATAGGAAGTGCATGTGCAATTCTTGTAATGTCTCTTATATTTAATTTAAAATATGTGATTAAGGCATAAAAACACCTATTTCCTTCATAACAGCGTTCATTAAAAATTGTTTAAAGTTTAAACAATACATTTCGCTTAGTGAAGACTTTTACCATCAATTTGCTTGCTCAGTTTCTTTCAAATTGAGAACCAATCTCATAAAAATCTGCTCAGTCTTGATCTAATCTCAATCTACCAAATGTCAAAAACAGTATTCTCGTATGTGAATGATTTTTTTTATTATGTTATTATACTAACTTTACAATTCGAAATACATCGGAAAAAATGAAGTGCTCAAGTGACGACCTTCCCATTACATCCAACTTCCAACAAAGGAAAAGTCGTGGGTTCAAGTCCCACTTGAGCGCTTCATTTTTCCCGATGTTTTTCGAGTATTCTCGTAATTCATTTTTTTGAAAGTGTGATCGTTTTTGTCATTATTGAGATTGAAATTAGAAAAGATTTTTATAACGCTAATTGACTATCTGTGAAAAAATATCTATCTATGTATGAGGCATGTAGCAAGCAGCGCGCAGCAAGCATGCAGAAAACATACAGCAAGCATCGTTTCTGCTACTGCTCCGGCGGCCTCACACGAGCTACTTTATTTTATCTATGTACTTAGATAAATAAATTAAAGCAGATAGGTACATCCTAAATTTACCATTGTTTCGAATACTGCATCATGATGAATACACCTCGGTGGATTTACAAATAATTGATATACATTGCGCATCTAATGTAGGTATGTTTATGACTGTGGAACACGCTAACATGAATAACGTAATTAATCGATGTAGATCATGCTAAGACAGCAATTATTACCTACAGTAATAACAGTTTATTTTGCTCTAAACTTACACCTGTGCAGTCTGTAATCACCCTTCTTTTGTCTAGGCTCGTATTCTAGAATGACGCTCAGCCTGAATCGCGATTTAACTGAGGACAGATTGTATAGGCCATATGTCAAATCTATCAATCTCTCTTCAGATAAATCGCGATTCAGGCTGAGTGTCATTCTAGAATATGGGCCTTAGTAAGTGTAGATGAGTAACCAATATCATAGTTGGTACAGAAAGTTGGTGATATTTCGAAATATAATGTAGGGTTTTTTACCCCGGAACCAGGGTTCGGGGTTAAAAAGCCTATATAAACTATACTAGCTTTTGCCCACGGCTCCGCCCGCGTGGATGTCGGTTATCGCAACCAAACATAGCCTATGTCCTTTCTCAAGGTCTAAGCTATCCCCATACCAAATTTCATCAAAATCGGTTCAGTGGTCCAGGCGTGAAAGCGTAACATACAGACAGACAGACAGACAGACAGAGTTACTTTCGCATTTATAATATTAGTATGGATTACACTAGCCTATACTATATAAACTATAAAAAATTTAGAGACTTTTATAGGTAGCTTTTTTTAACCCTATCACAAAAATACTCTTTCGACCTCATTTTAACATGTGTACGCCTTCTTCTGAATTCATTTCTGGACCGTTTTAGTACCTATAATCCCCAGAATTAAATTGCTACATTTCATACTAGCTTTTGCCAGCGGCTCCGCCCGCGTGGATGTCGGTTATCGCGACCAAACATAGCCTAATGGTCATGGTCTAACCTACCCCTATACCAAATTTCATCAAAATCGGTTCAGTGGTTTAGGCGTGAAAGCGTAACATACAGACAGACAGACAGACAGACAGACAGAGTTACTTTCGCATTTATAATATTTGTATGGATTACACTAGCCTATACTATATAAACTATAAAAAATTTAGAGACTTTTATAGATAGCTTTTTTAACCCTATCACAAAAATACTCTTTCGACCTCATTTTAACATGTGTACGCCTTCTTCTGAATTCATTTCTGGACCGTTTTAGTACCTATAATCCCCAGAATTAAATTGCTATATTTCATATTACACTTTGTACTTTTTCACTATATTTTATATTTCACCTGACCGGTTTCGCCTCACGGCATTCTCATAGGTACTATATTTCATGTTTTGTTTTATTATTTTATGGAAAAGCGAATAAATTCAAATTCATTAAACTGGTTTTGTCGTCAACTGTACTTAGGCAGTAAATACATCAATGTACTTAATCAAAATATAAGACCTGAATGTTTTATGATGTAAACGATAACTTGAATAGTTATCGTTTCCATTATTTTTACATTATTGAAGCCATTTTTACCTTATTTTACCTAAGGTTTTACGACTCGCTAATTTTGTGAGGCTTGAAAATTATGAGCGTTTTACATTTTACTTTTTTGTTACAACCTAGAAAGGAATGAGAAAAAAATGATAATTATTATGAGATTTTTTTTCACGAGACGTTTTGCTTGTATTTTAAGTAGCGTAAGTTTTATTTTATAGATTCCTAGCTATTGCACCCACATAAGAAACTTGCTTGGCCAAGATCTTGGTGATACAGTCAACATTAGAAAGATGTTGACGAACAAAGTACTCAAAATTATCTTAATTACGTTTTTTACCCCCATAAAGTTGACCGATCGGTCTGATATTTGATATACAGCATTAATTTGGACAATAATACCGTATAAATCATTAAAACAGTTTGATTTGCTCTTAATACGAGAGTTTTAAGATCATTTTGAGACTTCGTCGACAAGATATTTACGACGCTAACTGTACCTTAAAACGACAGATGTACTTTTCACTATCTCACCTAGTCAAAATATTATAAAAATGAGAACAATATTGCAATTATTATGAGAATTTGTCGCTCACAAGTTGTTTTGCTAGTGATATAAGTAGTGTACTAACGTTTTTTTATTGATTTAACCTGTACTTGGTGGTGCCCGAAAACACCCAGAGAGGTGCTCTTTAAAGTAAACAAACTACCTAACCTACCCTAACCAAATATAATAAAATATAGTTTTATAACTAACCTTAAATCTAAACTTGTATAATTGGTGCCCTTATCGCAGTCTATAATCAGTATTCGGTGGTGCAACGCTAGAGAATGCGTTGGGCAGGGTTAAGTACCTACTGTATTACTGTTAGAAATTTCTTAGTAGCAAGAGAAACGTACACATTAGCACACTAGCTTAATTTTATTAAAAATTAAGCTAGTGTTATGACAAAGAGGTTCCGACGCGTTAAAATCGCTCGGGTTTTTTATACAAAATTCATCTAAGGGACCATGTCCCGACCACCATTCGCCGTGGCGCTATTATGTATACTGTAATACCTTCCATGTTGGAAATCAAAGAATCAGAATCAGAAATTAAAAAGTTACATTTTTCAACATGGAATTAAACCAGTTTTCAATGGAGGAACTTAAAGTTAGGCCAACGAGACAAGAGAAAAAAGGTAAACAAAGCGACCATTACTGAGTTATGTTGCGATAACTACCGATTATTTTCTCTGTCCTTGTCGGACACATATTACACGTACGCGACAATGGCCGAGCAACAGCTGTCGTTGCGTGTTTCGTAGTACAGGAAAGCTGTCAGCACAGCGGTTCTAAACTGTCAGATCCGCCATCTTATGAGTAATTTCATTCCTGTCTGGAACGCGCTTGAAGTGATACGTAATCATTTTCAATTAAAGAAGATTGGAACCGCTGAAACATTGTTTACCTTTTTTCTCTCGCTTCGTTGGCTTTACTTTAATTGTTAACATTGCATTCACAGAGGTCATAGAGTCATAACAAATGGAATGTACCTAAGTACATTTAGTATAAGGTCGTTTATAACTATAAAAATAACAAATACGTATACAAAAAAATTATATATTTGCTGTAAAATATAAAATTACGTAATGCGGTTTATGAGGCATCGCTTCGAAAATATTTCATGTTTACTAAAAGTAGGTATTATTGCGCAAACATTTGAAGGAATATTGTACAATTCTGTGTCAAAGTAAAAAATCCATACAAATATTGCGTGCCTTTAGCTTAACATCAGGCGAGGTGAAGTCAAATTGACGTGTCCTAGAAAAAAAAAATTATAAATGCGAAAGTAACTCTGTCTGTCTATATGTTACGCTTTCACGCCTAAACCACTGAACCGATTTTGATGAAATTTGGTATAGGGGTAGATTAGACTACGAGAAAGGACATAGGTTATGTTTGGTCGCGATAACCGACATCCACGCGGGCGGAGCCGCGGGCAAAAGCTAGTACAAAATAAAATTTAATCAATGATTTCTCTGTATTACTATACTGACATTAGGAAACAAAAAATGCTATCGATTTTAAATCATAAATTGATCACTAACTTTTGGTATTTGTCATAATACTACATAGTATAAAGCAAAGTCGCTTTCCGCGTCTGTCCGTCCCTATGTATGCTTAGATCTTTAAAACTACGCTACAGATTTTGATGCGGTTTATTTTTAACCCCCGACGCAAAAACGACGGGGTGTTATAAGTTTGACGTGTCTGTGTGTGTGTGTGTGTGTGTGTGTGTGTGTGTGTGTGTGTGTGTGTGTGTGTGTGTGTGTGTGTGTGTGTGTGTGTGTGTGTGTGTGTGTGTGTGTGTGTGTGTGTGTGTGTGTGTGTGTGTGTGTGTGTGTGTGTGTGTGTGTGTGTGTGTGTCTGTCTGTGGCATCATAGCACCCAAACGGATGAACCGATTTGGATTTAGTTTTTTTAGTTTGAAAGGTATATTAGTCGGGAGTGTTCTTAGCTATGTTTGAAAAAAAAATCGGTTCAAGATGGCCGCCGCTACAACATGTTGGAATACATATTTCTTTATAATTGCCTCGATATGGGTATCAAACGAAAGAGCTTGACTAGTAGATCAATTTAAAAAGTGCAGAATAAAAATTAAATTAAAAAGGAGATACCCCATTTTGGGCCTGAGTGTACAGACATCAAACCTACTTCAAAATTTTCGTCTATTTTGTGTTATAATTTTGTTAAGACTTCATTACAATCAGCAATGGCCAAGTGCGACAAAAGTTTTAAAATGTGATTTTCATTAATCAACAAGCTTCGTAAACGTTGAATGTAATACTTAATCCGATCTTCGTAAATGCGCTATGATTATGCTTGCTTTATCGATTTGATTATGGAATCAAATCGATAACTAATAACTATGAATTTAAATTCGTGGCTTTATTAAATGATTTCAAAATATCTATGTAGCATCTTTATTTTCGTTATTCAGTTCACTAATCAGAAAGACACCTGTATCTTTCATAATGGAAGTCAAAATATCGATTGTAAATAATCGTAGTGTATTCAAAGTCTATGTAAATAAATAATCGATCATATAGAATTCATAATAATCTGTAACATCATATGTCATTTTCACTCCTGTCATTGAAAATGTCGCATTCGCTTTCCTTCGGCTCCCTGAGATCATTGTGTTTTGCTGCTTTTACTCTGGGAATTGTATATGATTTTCGAACTAATTGACCCTTGCTTGATTACCGGACACCGTTATTTGCTACATTTGTTGACCTTTGCCTTAAAACTGGACTAGACTTTACCACATCGACTGAAAGCTATCACAATGAGTCTCTGTGTGAATTGTGGAATTGCTATCGGTGCAATATTATAGGCAGACATTTATTGAACGATGCAGCTATACTAGCTTGTATACGTGAATGGGTCGCACCACAAATAGTAAGTACCTATTTATATGTATATAATTACGATAGTTCGTAAGAAAAATCGGTAGATGACGCTACGTCGCCTCAAAGACGTATAAGGTGGGAAATTTGAATCATATCGGGCGTGTCTCGGTAGCCGAATTGGTCAGGCATTCCCCCTGTAAGGGAAAGACTGCGGGTTCGAGTCCCGCCCGAGAAGATTCTTTTTCCCTATGTATTCGATTTGTATAGTTAGCATACTTAATGCTATAAAAAAAAATTCCTTCTACCTATTCGTTATTTCTCGCTCTTTTGAAATTGTTATTATAATTAACGGTAACAAGCTGTGTGATAGCTGCTATAGAATAGAAATTACTACGAGTCTACCTAATTCCGTAGATAATTATGCGAACTTTTGTATATGACAATGTATTTTGACTGATGTGTAACGTTCATGAAGTACTAGCCTATACTCGTATGACTATGGAATATTCAGTGCTTAAAACATGATCTCTGTTTAAGGTGAATGCAAATGACATCATTTGCGAATCTTGCTGGATTCAAGCTCAATGTGCATGTTTGGATGAGAACAGACCAGCACAATCACCAGTGGGGCACAGACAAGTGTGTATTCTGTATGTCATTGAAGTGTGCAGAGGTGTGGATACAGACCTCCTACAAGAACTGTCAATATCTCAAACGACTTGGTTGTTAAGAGGAAAAATAAAGTCCAGGCATATAAGTAGTAGAACTTATTACATATATAATATATTAGTTGACAGTTCTTTGAGCGGGAGGAATGCTATATTACAGCATTGCTGTAATTGTATTGTAGGTAAGAGAACAGTCGGTTGCTGTGCCCACATAATGAGTGTAATATGGTATCTCAGTTGGGCACGGTTCCAAGACAATATAACACCTCCTGCAGTTTCTTGACAATATTTTAATAAACTATGATGATGCTTAAAAAGGGGAGGAAAGACCTAAGTCCTAGTGTAAGCATTTCTAAAGCCAAATAGGAAGACACCCGGGATAGAGATTAAAATACTTTTTTAAATATAATATTCTTTAAAATAATGTTGTTTTATTTTATTACCTACTTATATGATTATTTCTATATTACTACAGCAAACAAGAAAGTCTTGTGGAAAGTGGTAACCGTAGCAATAGGATGTCACTCAGATGTTGCCGTCTGAAGTGAGGGTAGGGAAGGATTGCTTTACCACCTTTAGAGTAAATGTCAGTTGCATATCATAAAACTATAAGGTTTAATATCGTGCAACAAAAAAGTAGCTAAAGCATGTCTTTGCTTTGGAATATCAGGTTTATTATTTAGCATATAGTTGACCATTCCACATTAATGACTAAAAATATTAATGACCTGCCCTTTTCTATACTAATAAAACCTGCTAACCTACTTACAAATAAAAGCGATACGCGAATAACTTGTGTAGCTATCACACACAACACAACATAAGACGCTGTTTGACCGCATTATGTATTACAACATAACCTAAAAACCTATGAACAATGCTCGATTTAACAAACTTGGCCATTGTGAATCGTCGTGAAAATTAGGCAAACAAAATGTCCTTAGATGCTCTAAATATTGCCTAATTTTCAACCCTGTACATGCGGGCCCAAGATTGTTTGAGAGTCGGGGTTGTCCTTTAAAAAACCCCCGTCACAAAAAACACCTCCAAAAAGTTGAAAATAAATGAATAAATTTTAATTCAATTGTGCCATGTCGGGGGACGTTACAATATAAAGAAGTACTTAACCGGTTAAGGTCCCCCGACATGGCAACCATTGAATTAAAATTTATTCATTTATTTTCAACTTTTTGGAGGTGTTTTTTGATAGATAGAGAGTAATTCAAGAGAAAGCTTTATATGTATGATACATGCTTAATAAACTAAACTATTTAATATAATAAAGAGTGCAGCGGAAATGGGATCGGACGCCACACGGGCGGAAAAAAATTGGTGGTAGATCGCTGGGTCAGCTAGTACATATAAATTATATATATCATTATAAAAAGGCGCAAAAAGATATAGCAGCTTTAGATTCTGACATACACCTTAATAATTATTATTTTCATACATGCTCTTGAATTGACCTGGAACTCCCTGCCAGCCCACGTGCTTCCTTCTTCCTACAGTCCCGGGTCCTATAAGTGGGGCGTGAAAACGCATCTAATGAGGCCGTCACGTCAAGCTGAGTGCCACCACTGTTACCCGTCCCGAGGAGGGATAGACCCTCTTTCCAAGACTTTGCCTTTAGTTTACCATCAGGCGTGGTGAAGCCAAATTAACGTGCCCTTTATAAAAAATCTATTTTTTTAAATGTCTTCGACCTGATAATGTCTAGCGGCCGTTCCCAATAACATACTTACAGTTGAATATAGATCGCAACAGTCAAATTTGACGTATCGGCTGTTTAAATCAAAAACATGGTACTTAACTGATTTTTTGCGGGAAAGTGCATCGCGGTATAATGTTATTTTCCGAAATTGGTGTGAAATAGGAGTTACTATGTTTTGAATTTAAACAGCCGAGCTATTTATCCGTAGATGCGATCTATCTTTAACTGTCAGTATGTTATTGGGTACGGCCGTATGTCGACTCTTTTGCTAAATCTGTTGCTCTTTCTCTTTCTTAATCCCTCGCTTCATGAATCAGTTTCGACAATCATATTTCTATCATTCTCTCCACGTGTCCGAACCATGTAAGCCTCTCTTTATTTTTAACCCCCGACGCAAACAACGACGTGGTATTAGAAGTTTTTGTCGTGTCTGTCTATCTGTCTTTGGCATCATAGATCCTGAATGGTTGAAGTGATTTCATTTTTTTTTAATTTATTAAGTGCGAAAGTTCTTAAACATGTTTGATGAAAATTGGCTGAGCCGTTAAAAAGTAGTGAGGGGTGAAAGTGGGGAATAATAACCGAAAGTCTGCAAATATACTTGAGTGGGGTCTCAAATCTTAGGTTTTTGTGACGTGGGTTTTTAAAATTTAGTTATTTGTTACAAATAAGTAATTTATTTGTTACCTAATTTCGTTTCTATGTAGTTGAATGTTATAATTATTAGTCAAGCTTAAACAACTGTGTGGATTATTTAGCTGGAATGCGGAACCGAGATGTGGATGTGGTCTAAATCTATTAAATAAAGCAAATACAAAACTCGCGAAAATATAAAACTAAACTAATTTTACAACAATTTAATACATATTTGTTCCGTTTAATGTAATGAAAAATTTAAAATTATTTTATTAGATAGATATTATTTATTATTTCTTGTATGATTTTGAAATACCTACTTGACTTTGTCTGTAAAGTAAAGAAGAAGGTGGAAGGTTTCCACCTTTTTAGTTAAACCTCAAGGTATGTTTGCACTTCGATGCAAAAATCCGTATCATAGAGTTTGAAATTGTGTTGCTTTTGATGTTGCGATAAGATAAATTAATGTTTTTGGACGGTTGCACAAATATACGAGTACAAATAACATCATTTTGAACGGATTCTATCGAGATTTATTGAGTATATTTCATCTTCTACCTCCAGCAAAAGTTCATTCCAAAGTCTACCCTTTTTTTTTTTCGTGCGGAAATCCCCTCGGATACCCCCCCCCCTGCCGGAGCCGGAAGGGGAGGTTATGTCGGACTCGAACCGACTAAAACCGTAAGCCGACTGTGGGTCGTGGTGCTAGGCCGGAGGTGAGGTTGTCATCGACATATCCCTCGCACCCCGGTTGACCCAGGGCCTTCCCTTACGGTCTAGCCCTCCTCGGGACGGGGGACAATGGTGTCCCCGACACGCCCCCGGAATGGGGAAAGTCTACCCTGACGTATTGTGATTTAGTCAGTGTTATTTTATATTTTACATTGATATTGACGATTCGGTTGTCTTTCAGCAGCCTTGGAAAGTAAAATCTCTACAAATTTGTCTCTGATCGTGGCTACTGCTACTGAAAACCAAAACTACACTTCTCGCTCTCATTTTTCCAAAACTCAGCGGGCTTCTTGTTATCTATTTAATAATCTAGGTAGTACTTCAACCACCTGTCAAGTGCCTATCCATCCTCGTTACATCCCTCGTTTAGGAGATTGTAGTGGAATAACAAGTGTTTTAGATCCCTTGATTTCGGTTACTAATACTCTTAAAGAAATCCTCCTAAAGAAACACCTGGGTTGGCTGTACCACAGTACCTTGCGAACAAGTTACATGTAATTACCAGATCGAGATCGAGAGAGAGTGTGTTAGCTAACATTATTAATGTTATTTTTGTGCTCCGCTATTATCATAAACGCAGGTGTCCGTCACGCTCTCTTCCCCTAACGTCTGTCTACAAGTACACGTGGTTACTCGTTTACTATTGTCGATAAGCCCCTCTTTTTGTTCTCTAACATCTGATAAGATATCGATCTTGAGTGTGTTGTGAAACCAGTGGTAGTGGTGGCAGGCGACAAGCGTCTATTGCACAATGGCCTATGACTGACCACGGCAGGCCATTGCCATTGTGCACAGGATGCATTAGTCTACAGTAGCGCACGATTGAGCATTGTAGCGTTAGTTTTTTGAGCACACTTCAAAGGAATTGTGGCGTAGCTTTGAGCTACTGACCATTGCGTGAACACCTACATAATGATGGCCACTGTGTACCGGCGACATAAAAACGACTCTTAAAACAGGTTCGCGACGTTAACCAACAATACTTTAGATTTATCTGTGATCTTTGTGCTTGCAACAATGCCGAAATATCGTGCACTCAAAATATTACATCGTATATATCCCGTGTGGGCCACTGTGTGCAGGGGGCAATGGCATTTTTTAACCCACGGTACAACGGTGCATAATAGGAATATTGTCAATTTTATGGTATACTTCAAAGGTTTGAGATAAGTTTTTCTTTATAATGTACACGTCAATTTGACTTCACCTCGCCTGATGTTAAGTTAAGGCAATTACTTTTGTGTAAACACGTATGTGTAATGGCCTCAGTTCCACATCGACGAACATGGGCCATCACTAGCCGATGTCTACCTACATTTATTTTTTTAATTATAGGGGACGTCAATTTGACTTCACCTCGCCTGATGTTAAGCAAAGGCAAACCTAATGGCATGCTCCCAATAGTAATGTGTACCATGATACCTATAAAATATAATGTGAAAATTGTCTGTGTATTTAAAACATCGTAACCACTGTACTGAGGTAATTTATATGATGTAATACTACATTCTTCGTGTCTAATTTATGTACTTCGTACTCTCTGTGTTGTAAATGAGAATAGGTACATAATTTAGACATGCACTATTAAGAGGGCTTATTAAATCCGCAAGGAAGTTTTTACTAAAACAGTACATATGAACTAAACATTTTTTTTACAAGACATTATTACAACAACAGTTACCAAACAGTCAATGAAAAAATACAATATTCCTAATATATCATTTAATTTTTAGAAATGAAATACATTATTTATTATTTGATTGGTAAGAATATGGAAAAATACTAAAATTTATATTCATGGGTTAGGTAGGAAAAATATTCTTGGGTAGAAATATGGAGGGTTGGTAGAAAACGGAAACACCCAATAATAAATATTAAGTTGTCATTTAACTTTTTATCGTCAGTCTTATTTCCTCATTTTTATTGTAATTCTTTTTAGTTCTTGGGTTTAGGTGTGTTAATGTTAATAATTGTGATTTTTTTTTAAATTTTATTGTTGAAACCTCCAAGTCTACCTTCAAAGTCCCAATACATTAACGATATTTTAGCTTTTGTGATTATTGTACAACTCGAACAATTTTGGGAAACGCTCTGTGTTCATGTTTCCCACGGGAAGTCATTACGCCTTAAAGGAAGATCATTATTCTTTGTGATCTATGGAAAACGGTTTTATCTTTTTTATTTTGAATTAACTCCACTCGCGACTTCATCTGCGTAGAGTTAGAGTAAAAAAAAATGTTTTTGTTTTAAATACCGTTAATACAAAACTTGTTATTTTAACAGCACCGACAAACACTTTTATTTTATTTATTTGTATAGTTATAATATTAGAATTTTTTAAATATAAACTGATTAACAATACGATTACATTAGGAAAAATTTAAGTGCTCAGGTGGGTCTTGAATCCACGACCTTTCCCTTACACTTGCTGTCCTGACGTAATTGTATAGTTAGCATTAAATGCTATAAAATTTCATTCAAATTTTCAATATAGCAATATAGCAGTACCTATATATTTGAATAGTAAAATCGTTTTTGTTGCGTAGCATACTCGTACTATATAGTTATGATATTTGCCGGTCATTATACTAGGTTCATTTCGTAGGTAGGTACTGCTACCGACAATTTCCTAACCCTTTGCTTGACTTTTATCGCTAGAACATCACTATATTACGTAAAAAACTAAGAACCCGGACACACTCACCCTCAGTAGTGATTGACTAACAAATTTACAAGTCTTCTTCACATTGAAATTATTCGGTAAATACATAAATTGATGTATTATTTATTTTTGTAATCTTCTGAGGCTAAGACTAATATTTTTTTTAATTTTATGTTGGTAAAGTGTTGTAGTTAATTTGATCGGCAACTTGTTCGTCAACTTTGCTCAAAGTCAACCGTCCACTTACCGTCCACCTTAACTCTTTTAATTTACCGTTGGCGACTGTACCTACAATGAAATAATTTTCACTCTCTCCGAACTCAACTCATTCACCAATCACACATTCATCACCCAATCAAACTAAAGACAATCACACACGATCTTAGAAAGCAGAAATTGACGGACTTAATTACACGGTAGCATTTTCCTTAGTCATAGGTAAAAAACGTTGATAACGGCTTATTACTGAACGAGTTCTGTTAGGCCATGCTCCAATTGTTGTAGTAGCGGTGCGCGCGCGCATCTCCGCTGGACGTAGTTAAGATGGCGCGATCTGAGGCTGGACTACGCTTCCGTGGTTAGTGTGTTTTTACTGCGTGATTGTATAAGTACTGGTAAATCGAATTACATGTTAATTGGAAATATTATATCATTGTAGATTGGTCGTGTCTTTACATTGGAGATTTCAAAAACGCAATGCGTTCGATAAGTAATCAGTCCAAAACGCGATGCGTCCAAAATGTAATCTTCGAATACATGGGGAAAAATTAAATGCTCAAGTGGGACTTGAACCCAAGACCTTTCCCTTATAGAGGGAATGCTCTTCCAACTAAGCTATTGCTACTTCAATTTCTCTTCTCTTTATATCCGTCTTTAAGGGTGACGAAATATCTTTTCATAACGCAACGGGCCTAGAAAACAACCTGTTCATTTCTACTCCGTTATCACTCTGCAAAAGTGTGAATGAAGAACTGCAAATCAAAAACATGAAATTCAGAGAACAACATGAAAGCTCGGTACGACATTCCGTAATCATTTTCATTGTGAATTTTCTGTCGCCGCGATAAGCCTCTGGAAGCCGGCTTTGTTGAGAGCCGAATGGAAATACTAATTATTATTATATCTTAACTGTACTGTACCGTGGAAATATAAATGAAAAATAAAATGAATTCTGTTTTTTTCTTTCATTTTTTTATTAGGTTACACTTTAGAACCCGGGATTCGTCTACTTAGATTTTACAGAAAAGACAACCATATGACTCCGAGAAAATTTACTGCCAACGAGGACGCCAAAGATGTCTGGTTTCATCCAATTCACCCTTGCAAGTGGCCAGACTACGAAGATCTTGGTAAACCAACAAAATAACTTTTCAAACGATTTTAATATCTAGGAATGACAGGTTAAGAAGGACATAAAGACGATTATAGCTTGCTTCTTGGTAGCAGAAGTTACCAAGTGATAAGTTGGCTGTGAGCCAAGCTGTACTGATAGTAGACTAGACAGATAACGATTCAAGCTGGATCCTTGAGTCTAATGAGTATACCTAGTTATGGATAGTATAGTTATGTACGTAGATAGTATTGCTCGAGACATATATCTTGGACCTACAATGCGCTCTATAAGCGAAGTACACATATTTTGGGTGCGTTTTGAGTATAGCACGGGGTGCTACGTTTTTTTTTGATAAAAGGACACGTCAATTTGACTTTACCTCGTCTGATGGTAAGCTAAAGGCAAAGTCTCGGAAAGAGAATCACCATAATAAGCATGTACTATGTTAACAATGGTGGCACTCGGCTTGACGGCCTCATCAGATGCCTTTTCACGCCCCGCTTAAAGGACCCGGGACTGTAGGAAGAAGGAGACACGTGAGTTCCATCCAGGTCTTAATGGTGCGGCATAGGAATGATTCACTGAACCGCTAGTACGGAGTAACTATTTTTTAATCTGTGGTGCTATGGCAGTGGAAGAGCTCAGATTCACTAAGCATAGATTATTACACAACAATCTGCTAACGCCAGCACGTAACCCGAGGTTTAGTATTGTTAGGTGGTTACATAAAGTGTTTAAAATTTTCAAGGTTGTCATTTTGGTCGCTAGTGGAGTAGAATAGGGCCACCCTTCGCGGATGTCGTAGAAGGCGTCAAGGATTAGGTCTGTTCTCTATCCGACAGTAAACATACAGCCAATGAAAAAGTGCCCACTTGAGCGTAAAAGACTCTGCCCCTATTACGTGGAACCTTAAAATTAATATCAAAGTTGGCGAATTGTGGGTGTTAATACATCTCTGCGGATTTACGGGCGTAGTTTTTTTTTAAAGAATATTAAAACCGAAGTTACTAATATTCCCTCTAACCCCTTCAACTAAACTAAATTGCTTGTGCTAGGAGTTGGTTCACGTCCGTCGGTAGTGTAATGGCCAGGATTCGAACCCGGGACCTCTCGATCGTAAACTCCTTAACCATTAAGCTACTGGCGTGGGTATAGTTCATATGTATGTTATTTTCAAGTTTTATTAAAAAATTATAACTATAAATAAGAGGAAAAGTCAGGTTAAGATCGACTTGTAGCAAATTTATAGCAGTTACACTTAGCTAATTAGCGGCCGCCTCCGTACGCGTGGAATGAGTCATACTTTCATACACACTACCAACCTCTGTTTTAACCCCTAACAGGGGTTGATTTCTAAGGATACATTATTGGTACACCTCCACAACATTTAATAGATCATACATTTTGAATTTCAAGTCTCTTACTTCAAAATCATAAAAATTTCCAATTCCCGTTTCACCCCCTTAGGGTAGAGCTACGTGAATTTCTTTCTTAGCGAATGTCTATCACCCTATAACGAACCTACCTACCAAATTTCAAGCTTGTAAGTGTTATAGTTTTTGAGATTTCGTGATTAATCAGTTAGTGGTATTTTACTAACCTATTGGAAATTCTATACTTATAAAGTATACTATTTCCAATAGGCTAGACTGGCAATTTTACAGGAAAGAAAAAAGCACTACGAATATTTTAATCAACGCTGACAGTTTTATCGGGTCGCCGTACATGTGAACCAATTCTCACAGATATTAATAGAGTAGTTAAAACCGTTTGTCTTCATGAAAACATTAAAATTACAGCCTCGTTTTATTTTACACTAGGCAATTAATTACTGTGCGTTGTTCTAGTATGTTCTCCATGCATTCCTTGTCTGTCATTCATCAGATTGCAATTAAACGTTAGTAAGAAGTTGTGCACGTGGCCGTGAAGGTTTTAAACGTAAAAAAAGCATTGCAGCGTATTAGCTGTATAATTTTTTTTTTAGTTTTTTCTGATTGCAAACTTGAATTTTACAGTTCGAGAATTTGACCGTGATAATACCGCTGTTTGTGTAGGAGTCAGTTAATCTTATCTTTTTTTTTTCTCATACGAAGGTCTGAAAAGAAATGTTTTCAAATGTATACACAAATAGGTTTGGTAGAAGGTGATCAGACTTAAAATCTTCGTGTGTTTGATAGCAATTGGTTTAGTATAATCGGAGATTATGACCAAAGTCGCGAGAACCGACATCCACGCGAGTGGAGCCGCTGGCATCATCTAGTACAACGATACAACAAAATAACTTATAAGTATTGTAGTAAATATTGAGCTGAGTTCTCTACCTTATCAAATCTATACTATTTTATAATTGTAAATTGGAAATGTTTATTCGCGATGGACGCAAAAACCTTTATATTCAACCTTTCTATTCCGAACTTAACGCGGACGAAGTTGCCAGCAAAAGCTAGTACTAGATAAATAGATATACTAGGTAGAGAATATTTCTCAATAGCAATGGTAATTCCCAGGAAACTCTCGAAAAGCCTCGGCCTCGGCCGACAACCACGCGGACTATTCAAGAAAGCCTAGCCTCGGAAGAGAAAAGAAGTCTTTAGCAGGTGGACTTGTATGAAAGAGCAAGTTTCTTAGCTAAAAGAGTTCCAACCTGGACTTATGAGGATTTTGTAGTTTTAATTTGTAATGTCCAAATGGTACGTAAAAATTTGGTCCAACAGGGCATCGAATATAATATTTTGAAGAAAGTCCAAAGGGGTCCAAAGTGTACTTAGCTTGTGTAAGGGTACAAGTAATTTGAGCGAACTGTGGTCTCTCTGCTTTCCCTGGAGGGAGAAAGGCGTAAATGTTTACGTAGGAACACTTACATAAAGAAAGTTTTACGTATAATTATGAAGACAGCACATTATTCTAAGGTTTTTTACTTTTTTCGTCCAAATTAACCTTGATTCACTTAACTTAAATTAATTTATTACTGTCTATATAACTTTCGTGTTTATAATAAGCCAATGACTTCTTTATACTACCACAGAATAAATAAGTAATTACTACGTGAATATCAGTAATAATACTACTTACTAAATAAACTGTTTAGATAGAAAATTGGGTCGGTGTTTGAGGGTAAATCAGAAGTGGGATACATTCAGTACACATGACATTCATGCCTATTAATCCCTATTGGGTATTTGATTGAATTTTTATAGCATTTATTATTCTAACTTGAAAATTCGAATACATCGGGAATAATAAAATGCTCAAGTGGGCATGAGTGCCTATATTAAAACCCAGGTTTTGCCAGTCATGATTTTCCGAGGAAAGGGGTAGAGATTAGACATAATGAGGTATTTTGACATATTTTAAAAAGCAAAGTGCGCCTTTTCAGCTGCAAAAAGTTGCTTGGTCGATGGTTTCTATTTGAAATACAAATAAAAGCACGAAATACGAGGTACAATCACAGACAAACATTGCGGAACAGCATAAAATTATAAACAAAACCTATAGTATTTTAATTAATTTTGTATTCTAATCGTTGACCTACCTACTACTGTCTGTCTGTCTACAACAACAATACTATTTTTTAAACTTTTACACGCATCTGGAAAATATTTATGTACCTGTGTATATATACGTCTACTACATACTTAGTCTAACTAATACAAACATATAAATATAACATTGGCCGAAAGAAATGATAGTTATTTTTTCACTTTCTATAAGGGGTTTTAGTCCATTTGGACCATATCACTCCATTAATCATACGTCTTATAATACAATCGTGTTCAGGGTTACTTAGAGAGATCAATAAATAGCCTGCCGATTGAGGTGCCCTAAGGTGATTTTCCACTAGAGTGGCGAGACGAGACGAGGCGAGAAGTGAATTGAAATCGCACTGACCCTTTTCCACTAAAAATAGCTCGGGTAATAACACGGTAATAGCAACGAACAACAATGAGCCTCTCGCGAGAAGCATGTTCCTGTTGCAAAGTAAATTTATACTCTATGCCGGAAGCAATACGGTTGATTTTTACACAAACAAATATTTCAATTCACGCCTCGCATATATTCTCGTCAATCCACACTGTTTCCACCAAATATGCGCCGGGCGAGGATTGAAAATTTGCCATATAAATTTCAATTCTCTCCTCGCCTCGCCTCGCCTAGCCACTCTGGTGGAAAATCACTTTACACTCTTGAATTTAATTCTGACCAATCGGTATTAATGTTGATTTCTACCGCAGACATGTACCTACAAGGCAGCAATGAAGACATGCGTAGTAGACAAAATTACAAATTTAGTAAGTCTCCACATATTTCGGGACACATATCATGGAACTAACTGAACCCTGATGCGCGAGGATTGTATTGTAATAATTTATGCTTGGTGAATTTGAACTCGTCCGTCGCCGAAGCGCCCCGTGCTATCCTTAAATGACACCCAAGAAACGTGTACTGCGCATATAGAGCACATCGCAGGTTTATAAGTGCCCGGTTAATGGCAATAGGCTCGCCACCAATTACATTGGGACCTAAACATAAACTGGCGAAATGTGGGTGCTAGCACCTCTGCCTATCCCTTCGGGGAATACAGGCGTGAGTTTATGTTATGTTATGTTTGAGCAATTTGTCTCGAAGTATAAAACTCTAAATTCCGCCATTTTCGTCTTGTCTTGTCTTTCAGAATATAGCTCTTGGTTCTAATTATATTTTGACACTTTCATTATCTATTGAGGTTAGCGCATGCTAGCGGGCCTTAATAGAATGCTAATTATTTCAAATTTAGAACGATATAGTCCACCATTTTTTATTTTTACTGTTTAATATGACTGCACTCAAAACCGTGTGTTTGCTGGCGTTGTATCTTCATGCTCTGACAGTTCATCTACAAACTGAGCATATAATTATGTCGAAAGTAAATCTTTATCAATAATTACATGAATATGGGAATAACTATCGATAAAATTTACTTTTTATTGTCGTGTTGCTTCCAGGTAGAGTAGAATAGGGCCATCTCTTCCTGTGGGTGCCGCAGAAGACGACTAAGGGATAGGGTTATTCGTCCGACAGTAAACATACATCCCATGACTAGATACTCGCTTAACGGTAATAGGCTCGCCCCATGTTTCTTGGGATCGACAATCATAGTTGGGGAAATGTGGATGTTAACACACCTCTGCCTACCCCTGCGGGAATTTATAGATTTCGTATATGTATGTAAAGTTTACTTTGAATAGCTTGGTTGTTTATGTTTTTTGTGTTTTATGAGAATGAAACGGTATTTTGCGTAGATGTAAAGTAATTGATTTTGATATTTAACTTGAAGTGATAGAATTCTTTATGAGTAGGTGTTTGAGAATACAATTACTAGTATTTACGGCATGGTAAGATGTGATGGTTATTGCTGTTTTTTTTCTATTAACAAGTGTAATGAAACAAGTACTTGATGTGAACCGATGAACCGTTAGCGATTCATGAAGGAACACTACGTAAATTTGTATATAACTGCGTTACATGGGGTACATAGGTCTTCCCGAAAGGTGGTTCTTCATCCAAGACCTTAAATGGGTACTCCTCATGAAACCCTGTGCAACAAATACAAGTAGGTATGACAGTATCGCGCCGTAGCTGTTGTGGACAGACAAATTCAGACAATCGTCGTATTTTTTGCACTTTTGGTGAAACTCGTTAGATATTGATCAGTGGCGAAGAATCCTTGTCGTGCATAACAAACTACTCCTTCCCCCCTTTTGAAATTTTTCACCACTGGCAGGTATAGATAGTCTACTTTATGTATAAATTATGCTCTGTGTTATCGATCTATCGCATTAGTATAGCTCGAACCATATATCTTGGACCTAATAAAAGGCCTAATAAAATAATCTTTGCTTGCTGAATTTGAGCTCGTCTGCCGCAGTAGCACCCTGTGCCATCCTCAAAAGAATATACAACCAAAGCGTATAGATTATACTTTGAGGACATTTTAGGTCTAAGAATTTGAAGGTTGATTGAGATGTAATCTATCTTTGTACAGTCAGCACTAGAAAAATGTTGACGAACATTGCTCAAAATGATCTTAATTTCTTTTTTTACCGCCTTCCTGTTGACGAATTGTTCTGATATTTGGTACCCGCGTTTAGTTCTGACAATAATACAATTTAAATCAATAAAACAGTTTGATTTGCTGTTAATACAAGAGTTTTACGATCATTTTGAGACTTTGTTGTCAAGATATTTATGACACTGCCTGTACCTATACGCTTCTCTAAAGATAGGTAAGTCATCATAACATAACAATAACTGAACATCAGTTTGAAAGTAACTCGTCTTTCTTTTTTAAGTATTTACTTTCATCCACCAACTTATATTTATTTATAGACATTCATTTAACATTTTTGTCGGTTTGGCAATGCATATGTTGTAATTCTAATGTTGCAAGCATACAATAATTTTAATGAATGTTGATACATATTTATTTTATATTAGTTCGTTAATTGACTGCAACCCGCTAGATAGTAAAAAGATGAGATACAGTGCAGTCTAGCAATCTAGTAAAGAGTGTACGAGTAATGCGCGACTTTTTACCTAACTGCCAAAGAAGGGTTATATTAATGGCATTCGTGTGACAGCGAAAAAAGTTGCTTGTCTTCCGTGATACTATTTTCTTGTTGTTCTAAACAGTCACTCTCAGAAGTCATTGTATGAAAACAATAGTAGGTATTATATACAATCTAGTCAGAAAGTCACAAAAACCAGTTTCATACAAACTTACCTCCGCCTCCTACTATGCGACTTCCGACGATCGCGGGCGGGCGGGTCGCTTGCGTACGCGCCGCCTTCCCCTTCAGCACTGTGTCCCGCTCCCATTGCTACCCCATGCCACTTCACACACCGTCACTGACAGACACACGCTCCTACGACACCCCTAGCACTTAAACCAGGGTGTAAAGTTAGCACTTTTCGGTACAAAAGGTCTTTTGATTCCACTAATTATGAGTCGAGGCACTAGTAGGGACCCTCAAGTCTTTTGGGGTGTCGTGGTGTAAAATGCCCCCGTAGCGTTGTACTCGGGCGGCTCGCGACGCGAATGTGAAACGTACCGTCGCACGCGCAGCGCACGCCTTATGTTATTGTTTTAATTAATTTGTGTTAGAAGAGGACAGCGGATGTGTGGTCAGTGTGTTAGACTGTTAGCTCACTCCGATTTTTGTGAATGGTATATATGGAATTTTGAAATTGTTTAATGTAGTAACCTCGATGAATTATAGTCTTATTATTTCTATTTGAAAGTGTGGTTATGAAAACGACGTTTTTTATTTGTTTTAATTTTATTGTTGTTGCATATGTAGTAGACTGTAAATCTGTAATTTAAAAAAAGATGAGCGAAGTATTATTTTCAGATTAGATGATATATTCAAATTTTAATGTATTTTGTAAAAAGTTAATTATGAGAGTTTAAGTAACAAAATTGAATTTTAAAATTAAATTAGCAACCAGAGTTTAACATAAGAGTATTTTTCTGCTAACTTAGGCTTAAGCTTACCCCTTGCATGAAATTGAACAAAATATACCCAAGTTTTGTTTGTAAACCCTATGAATAACGTACCTAACTAGTATTGCGAAACTCACTAATAAATCACTATCCAAGTAATATAATAGAGCCCTCGTTCCCTTGGGCACACTATAACTTGAGAACAACTTCACCAATTTTATTGTTACGGAATGAAAAATAAGAAAATTGCTTAAAAAAATCGGGAAATCAGACAATAGTTCCAATTATTTTTGAGCTATGCCAGTTATTAGCCAATTCTATCGTGAGTTATGATGTGATTATCTTCACAGCATTAGAGCACATACGCACAAGATATGATACTGTTCAACCCCGACCTGAAACGTGATACCAATAAAATTTATGAAGCGAGGGCGAATGGGCAACCGGGTAAGGGTCGACGTAAGGATATGTATATCAATCAGATCGAGGATGTTTTAACCCTTAACTTGGCAGCGTATCTTATAATGCACATTTTATAAAAAAAAATATTGCGAGTAGTATCGCTCGTTTTCAACTGTCTTTTTTGTTTGAAATGGTAGTATAACGTCTAAACTTTCAACCAAAAAATATATTTTAGCATTCTGGCAACACTATTCGACAGTAGCTCGCCAGATGGTGGACCGTGCGCGTGTGATTACGAGACTCAAGGTAATAACATGCAATAATTCCTTAATTTACTGGTTTGGCCCTAAGCTAGTAACTTCATCTTATAGTTGAGTACTTTATCTTGCAGTTTTAATTTCAATTTGGCAGAAAAAAACTTATTTTGTTCGACAATCGTTAGCGTTTTTCTTGGTGTATCTATAAATGCACATTGCCAGGTTATGCCTAAAGTAACGTTAATTTGGTCGTGTACATTTTAGGATACATTGCCAGATTACGTATATTATTACTTGCGGTTAGTCGTGTACATTAATGTCAACATTGCCAAGGATTCGACAAAATGTGTAAATAGTTTTTCTGTTATAATTTGAAATAAAAATCATGTTTAAATAAAAATTGTTTTTATTTCGTTGTCTTAATGTGCAATTATTTCACGTTTGTAGCCAATCACAAGATATCAGCGAATTTTAGCATTAGTACCTAAGCCAGGAGCAGACTCAGATCTAGAAAAGACTGATTCCTCTGAAGATGAACTGAATCTACCCAGGTGTATAAATGATTCCAACAGCTCGTCAGCACCGTCTATAGCTTCGTCTTTGGAAAATTTGCATTTACTTTCAGACAGTGATAGCCCAAATGACGAAATTAAATATGCAAACCAAATAGCCATCCAAGTTACATCCATAACTACGTCTTGTTCTGAAGAAAGTCCTCTGGCTCCATTGTACTCACCCCTGACTCCGTTGATTCAGCCCAACACTGCAACTCCGGAAAATCTGCAGGTACAACGTAATTCAGCCACTTCTGCCATACATCCATATTCACCATTTGCTGCTCCCGTGACCCCGTTTAATTATGTGGCTCCTTCACCGTCTAATGCAACACGGTCCAAGAAGAACAAAACTACGATGCCTAAAAAAAACCACCGAAACAAAAGAAGATTGATGTGAAATGGACTACTCGACATTTTTGTGGCACTGCAAATATCGAAGAAAAAACATTTAGTAAACCTTTTGATACCAAGTCACCTTCAGAATATTTTCGCATGTTCTTTTCTGACGATATCATAGAATTATTGGTGGACCAAACGAATCTGTATCATGTTCAATTAAAGGGCACTTCGCTGAATGTAACAACCGACGATATAAAAGATTTCATTGCCATCAACCTTCTTATGGGTGTCGTTGATATGCCAGCTTACACCGACTATTGGTCGTTTTTTCTCAGGTTTGACAAAGTAGCGGATGTAATGAGCCTAAAACGGTTTCAACAAATCCGAAGATTTCTGCATTTTGCAGATAATTTAAGGGAGGATGGAGATCGGTACTATAAAATCCGGCCATTCCTTGAAAGAGTTCGTCTTAATTGCTTGAAAGTCGAAGAGGAAAATCATTTCAGCATTGATGAAATGATGGTTCCATACAGAGGGACCACTTGGACCACCACGAACTTGTCCTAACATGATTCGGCATTACAACTCGCGCATTCTCACTCTCGCCTTGTACCGCACGGAGATGAAGTCACATAGATGGTACTTGCCACTCTTCTCCCAGGTCTTGACTCCTGGATGTCAAGTTGACAGTCCTTACGACCATGTTGGTCATTTGCCAACATTTACAACAAAAGGCCGCTGTAAAAAATGCATCAAAGGACAGACCAAATTTTTGTGCAGTAAATGCAATGTAAGACTGTGCTTGACTGAGGATCGCAATTGTTTTTATGAGTATCATACTACATCTTAGATTCCTACATTTATTGCTTCCAATATGTATACCTAAGTGTTAGATTTTTTTAAACTGCAATGTTAGAGAACACATGTTTATTTTTTGATAATGTTGTTTTAGAAGAGCATTTTTTTATACGTGCAATGTTAAAAGGTACATTTATGTTTCGTTTAATTTTTTATAGAGTTTTATAGAATATAAAAACATTGGATTCTCAAATTGTTTCTTGTATGATCTCAATATGTGATGTAATCTTAAGAAGCGTTATTATTACAAGTAATTTTTAACTAATGGCTGTGACTTAAGATATTATAATTTTTTTTCCTTACCAAAACACTATGTTTTTTTCTCTTACCAGCAGGCAATGTATCTTTAAAGATACACGATTATTTTCTACTAAAATATGGAACTCTTGGCAATGTATATTATAAGATACATGTCATAAATCCAAAAATATAAATAAATATTTTTTTATTTTATTTTTTCCATGTATAATTATCACTTAGAAGCTAAATAAACTAAGATAGAAAAAGAAAATCGATTACTTTTTCCGCTGCCAACTTAAGGGTTAAAGAGGTCACGAGTCGAGTATCACAGTCGGGTGAGGATGTATGAAAATAATTATAAAAATAGAAGAAACGAAAGATGTATACCAGCATAGTAGAATGTAGAAAGGCAATAGGCCTTGACTGGTAGAGATCCCCACCGATACCCCTCCGCCAGAGGCCAGGGGTCATGTCGGATTCGAACCGACCAATACACGGGGCTCCGACAGGCGGCTCCACCTGCCACCCCAGGTATGCAGTCTCAGCCTACCCCTTTATGAAGGAAGTATGAAAGTACCAGTATATGAAACGCCGACCGCTTATGCCTCAAAGCACTCCCCGCGGGCTACTAATTGTCGATCCGCCTCGGAAATCGGTTCGCTCTCGTTTCTGCTAATTACACGAACGGTTGCTTTCCCGATGGAAAACGTCGCTCAACGGAAGGAACAGAAGCACGCCTACTGTCCACATACCCAATTATTAGACGGATTAAACTCGAATCGACATCGGCATGGTTGCGCGCCATTGGTTACAATAGTAGCCCTGTACAATCGGCGGAATATAATTCTCGGGTAGAATTTATTTTGATTTTTTTTTTATTAATTGGAAATATACAACGTGACCGATAAGTATAAACAGATTAAGTTTTAAATATACGTCAAAATGTACTTCAAAAGTGTCTTTCAAGAAACAGCATGCGGTGCTACGGCGACGGAGGAGCTCAAATGTAATAAACGAAAGATCGTGATCATCGCGATAGCTTACAATCCGACCACTATTTGTAGCTACATACTTACAAAGGTATCCAAAAATAGTCATTGGTATATAAAAATATAGTAAACTAGCTTTTGCCTGCGGCTCCAATGGATGGATGTCGGTTCCCGGCAATTATTCGAACTTTTCTCTACGTACAAACCTTCCCTGGACTTCCACGAATAATTCAAGACCAAAATTAGCCAAATCGGTAAAGGCGTTGTTGAGTTATAACATTACAACGAAAAGTGGCATTGATTTTTATATATATAGATTTTTTTTTCTTCCCTAAACACAGTGAATTTGCATTTTTGAAGATCATTTTGAATCGAAAAAATGGCAGCTAAGTCTAATTTGGTCTACAGTATTTAACAACTTCTATGTGACCACTAGTACTATACTCGTACTAATAGTGTACTGCGTTCAATTATAAGCGTGCCGGTCCAAATTCGAAATTCAAAATTCTTTACCATCTCACCCAGGAATCGAGACACAATTTTTTTTTCTAAACAGCTCGACTAATAATATAGATAGAAGTAATTTGCAGCATTATAACAGTCTATAAAGAAGCTATTAAGTTCAAGGAAAACCTCGGAGCCGTTGTGATTTTCTCTTTCAACTGATGTACCGCTTAGAAACTGGCGGCACTTCATATAATGTGCTAACGACTGATTTGATCGTTTGACAGCAAATTAACTTTTCTATAATACTGTGAGATGACTATTATGTATTATTGACTGGTACAATAAAAGTGGTACGCCAGAGATCACGAGCCGATCGCTAACTTTATCTCATCATTCGCTGAATCTTTTCACAGCTCAGTTAGGTTCGGTTTTAGTCTAGGCCTGTATTCTAGAACGACACGTAGTCCTTCGATTTATCTGAGGACAGGTTTAAGGTAAAGACAGATTGACAGATTTAAGTAGTATCTAATACAATCTGTTTTCAGATAAATCGAAATTCAGAACTGATTAACATTCTAAAATACGGGTCTTATTTTTGTGTAATAAATAAATAAATAAATAAATATTCCACAACATTCTACACAATGCTAACGTAATGACCATTTATATTCTGAAAAAGTCTCGATTTCTTCTCAACCTTCGCTTGAACCTCAATTTCTTCTGGTAAAATAAGTAATATTTACTTAGGACATCCTACTTTAATGCTTAAGTACCTATATTTTTTAACTTGTACCTTTAATGCTGTCATACTGTGATCACTGTCATTTTTTATTGCACTAGTTCTATTCGTGGAGACCTATAATTGGCTGTCTGTCACGTATTTTTGATTGTGTATCTTGTTGTAATGTAGCTGTTGGTCTCCCAAATAAAAATAAGTAAATAAATTTAAGAAAAGGCGAGCTATGTTGAAAAAAGCGAGGTATACAGCTATGTTGAATCAAAACGCAATGATTCATTTTATCTATTTACTGGTCCGTTCCAAATTTGAAGTTCATAATTCATTTCTACGTCATCCATTTACCATGACACACAGTAGCTCCATAATCAAACTAGACATTGCTACTACTGGGATACAGCCAGTTCCGTGGAATTACTGGTGTGCTACTGGGAGAAAAAAATCCAGTAATTCCACAACGTGCGTCGTGAGGCGAACGAGGCACAAATTCCGCTGCGATCTCTCCAATTTTTGTTCTAAATCTACATACATTGTTTCTTTACCTAGCAGAAGAGGGTTATGGGGCATCTCGCCCACGTAAAATCTGACCCGTGGGCCAAAGTCCACTTTTTAAAATGTGCATGGGCATATTGGCTATATGTATATATATTATATAGTTTAATAGACAGTGCGAGATGTCCCTTATAGAAAAGTGAAGGGATATTTCGACACGTGCCATATTATATGCATGAAGATTTCTCAATATACCCACGACTGAAAAAAACCGCCGGCAACCGCTAATGAAATATTATGCATGTGACAGTCTACACGATGTGTTCAGAGAAGCAACGTAGTAATCATAGTGTAGCGTATCAGCAGCAGCTTAGATTCGGGCACATATTATATTATAGTTTTTCACTTTGCAGGCTAAGGAGAAAATAAAATCGTGGGCGAGATGCCCCATAACCCGCAGTAGATAGAAATATTTTAGTTATGTCATTTGCATGACAGCTCCAAGATGTCACGCGTCGTCGCTGGCCACGTTGGGGTCTTAAATCGAAACCTAGTTTTGTTCCGAAGCTGAATGCGATACGTGCAACTCAACAAAACAACAAGAACTACTGTATTGGGATATTTATTTGTTTGTTCGAGTTTCCGATGTTTCAGTATTATCGTTACATGTGCCGAAATATTGAGAACTCCCGAAAACAAATAAAGAAAAGTAATATTTCGATTGTAGGCATGCTTTGAGCCTTTTCTCAATACTGTTGGGGTCATCTTCGAACGGCTTAACTTTGATATTTTTGTTGAGGCACGATTGGGTTGTGGAAGTTGGTTGGCAGATGTGACCTCCAGAATCCACAGGTGATATCTAAGTACTGTAATTAGAAGGTTCCGAAAATTTGTTAAAAATTCAGTGTCGATCTAATCGCAATCTCCCAACTGTCAAAAATGATCACGATGTCAATGAACATTGTGTTACGAATTTACGATAATACTGTTTTTGACATTTTCTAGATTATGATTAGGACGAGACTGAACTTTGAACAGGCCCTCGATTCTAATAAAACCAAACCACTGTCGTACCGCGGCGACTGCAAAACTGCAAAAAGTGACATACAATTTTAGACCTTAAAGCACTTGAAGTTCAAAATTATTTTTTCCAAGCGATTTAAAAGAGAATGAATAATGGAACTATTTTCATTTAATTTTGGACTTTATCCATATAGAAATAAAGTCTAAAATTCAATGCCACTTTTTGCAGTGGAGTACGACAGTGATTTTTTTTAGTAAAATCGAGGGCCAGGTTTTTATTACAAAATTGTTTCGGACTTATAGGAATCCAAAAATCTGTAACATCTTCTATCGAATAGACGGCACTTCTTACTTTCAACTTCTGTTTACCCAGTGTGCTGTGACCTGGTCCTCCTGTGTACAGTGTACATATACCGCGTGTAAGGGGAACGCTCCCGAAGCCGAAAGCCCCTAGTAGTACTCCAGGTACATAACACATGGGCATGAAAAAAAAATCGATATGGACAAATAATGTTTTTCTTTTTTTTTATAAAAAAAATAAAAATTCGAATTTTAGGCTTATTGGACGATTCGCACGAATTGAACTCGCCCGAAACGTGCGAATCGACTCCTTTAAAAATATATTTTTTTTTGTAGGCGATTCGCACGAATTCGGTGCGAATCAACACTTCCAAAATTATGTAGTTTAAAGTTAGCATAATAAATGCTATAAAAAATTCATTCAAATAAAAAGAAACAATTTTTTTTTTGTCCAAATCGATTTTTTATGCCAATGTGTTATTTACCTGGAGTACTACTGGGGGTTTTCGGCTTCAGGAACGTTCCCTTACACCCGAAATGTCGGCATGCAGCAGACGTTAGCAGGTGGGCCATGGTCTGTGGAGTAACAACGCAAACACCGCAAGTCCACGTAGACCGAACTTCTCCCACGGCTGACCCGTAACGAATGACACAGATATCTCTATGGCAACCAGACAAACAATATCTCGATTGTAGTAATCCGCGTTATAATGATGCATAATATAGATAAGTTATACTACAATCTTATCTTATAATAACTATAATCTTATAAAAACCAAAATGTATGCCAACCGTTTTTATATAACAGATTATTATTTATTATCCGTTATATTATAAAAAAACGGTTCTCACGATTTTCCGTTATAACCCGTTATAAAGTATATAAGTATTCTAGAACATCAAACAGCGCACTCTAGACCTCAACTTAGCAGAACTTTTTATATGGATTTTAGAATACTGATAAACTTACACTTTATTGAGAAAAGACTGGGAGGATGAGTTTTTAAATAAATTTATATTAGTAGTCAAAGAGACCTAGTTTATTTATTTTTAATTTTTGAGTTACTATTGCACTCTTAAAATAACATTAAACACCTTTTTTTTTAAAAGAATATTAGAACCGAAGTTACTAATATTCCCTCTAACCCCTCCAACTAAGCTAAATTGCTTGTGCTAGGAGTAGGTTCACGTCGGTAGTGTAACGGCCGCGATTCGAACCCAGGACCTCACGATCATAAGGTCGACTCCTTAACCACTAAGCTACAGACGCTTAGACGCTTATTAGGTACTGGGTATATGTATTGAAACATTTGTAGGTACTTTAAGATGACTTACACATCATACTATTAGACAACCATCATATTTGGTCTCCATGTCATCATGGCTGCTGAAAATATCCGTAAGTAATAGATACCTGCTGAAGTAACATGATCATCAATCGATTAATTAGCCTTTCGCAGCCCACTACTGAATATAGCCCTCTCACACGTGGTCCTACCAGTAGGACCAGGTAGTAGGACCATGGACAACAAATATGTTGTGAGACTTTCACCTATTGTGTTCAAGTTGGCCACACGGATTGGTTGTAGATAGGTACTACTGGCTGGCTGGACAGACAGTAGGTATTAGATGGCTGCTGAAAATACCGATATATCTTTTTTTTTTTTTTTTTTTTCGTGCGGAAATCCCCTCGGATACCCCCCCTGCCGGAACCGGAAGGGGAGGTTATGTCGGACTCGAACCGACTAAAACCGCACGCCGACTGTGGGTCTTGGTGCTAGGCCGGAGGTGAGGTTGTCAAAGACATATCCCTCGCACCCCGGCTGACCCAGGGCCATCCCTTACGGTCTGGCCCTCCTCAGGAGGGGGGACAACGGTGTCCCCAACTCGCCCCCGGAATGGGGAGGCGCGCTGTTCAGCGCGCCGCCGCCGTGGCCTGCTTCTGCTGGGGTGACAGGCGGCTCCACCCGTCACCCCCAGGCCCGCGCTCATGGGGGACGGAGGTCAGTCAGTGCCCTCCGACGCCCGAGTTGCCTGCGCGCGCGGGCGGCGCGATCCGCGAGTCTTTCTCGCTCGCGCCGCCTCTCCCGCTCCGCCGTCTCCTTCACGACCATTACCTGCTCGCTGAAGGAGACGCCGGCCGCCCACGCGTCCGCGCAGCGGACCATTGCTGTGAGCAGGGTGGCGAGGGTGAGAACTCTCACTCCCAGGGCCGCCACTAGCTCCCGCCTCGGTTCAGCCCATGCCGGGCACTCGGTGAGCGTGTGCAGCCCCGTGTCCTCGCTCGCGTCGCAGTGATGGCACTCGGACGTTGGCTCCTTTTCGATCCGACACAGATATCTCCCGAAGCACCCGTGCCCGGTGATAATCTGCGTCAGTCGATACGAGAGGCTGCCATGTGGCCTCTCGAGCCATTCCCCCATGATGGGCCGTACCGCCTCTATGACGGCATGCCCTGCGCGTCGTTGCTCAAGTCGTCGCTCCCACTCCGCCACCATGATCCCGTGGAGCCGGGACCTCTCGGCCCGAATGTCTTCGGGCTCGGGATCGTATCCCCGCTCCCGCGCCTCCTTACGGAACCGATACAGTGCCGCAAGGGATCTCGCTTCCAGGATCCACGGTGGCGATCCGGCTATGGCCCTGCAGGCCATCGTCTGCTGCGGCGCATGCAGCAGTTGCACGAACCTGGCCCGCAGGGCGTCCGCCCACACGGGGCACCCGTACAGGGCCATGGACCGCACGACACCCGCGTAGAGTCTCCTGCAGGAGTCCTCTGGGCCCCTCAAGTTGGGCAGCAGCCGCATCAGCGCGTTAGCTGACACCAACAATTTGGGGCGCAGACTTCGGAAATGCTCTCCGAAGTCCCACCGACCATCGAGTACGAGCCCCAGGTATTTCAACCGGGGCTTGATGTCGATGGGAGTACCTCCTACTGTCAAGCTGGATCCCGGGGGTGGCCCGCGCCGAGGACCATGAAAGAACAAGGCCTCGGATTTGTGCAGAGCCACCTCGAGACCCAGCCGCCGGATCCGATCCACGACTTGAGCAACAGCGGTCGTGGCCCTCTGGGTCGCCTCGCGGTGTGTAGCGCCACTCACCGTCACTAGCGTGTCGTCCGCGTAGCACGTGACGGTGGCACCGAACGCGAGCTCACCGCGAAGCACCCAGTCGTATCCGATGTTCCACAGGAGCGGCCCCAGGACCGATCCCTGTGGGACACCGCACGACATCTCACGCCTACCGACGCCGGTCGCACTTGGGTAGATGACGGCCCTCTCCGTCAGGTACGCCCCGACTATGCGGCGGAGGTAGAGAGGCACATCGTGGTACACGAGCGCCTCCCTGATGCAACTCCAGGGCAAGGTGTTGAACGCGTTGGAGATGTCCAAGGACACCGCCAACATCACCTCGCCCCGGGCAACCGCATCCTCCGCCAGAGTCCTCACGCGCATGATGGCATCCACAGTGGAACGCCACCGGCGGAAGCCGTACTGCGTGTCCGCTAGGTCCGGCCCCACTCTAGAGAGGTGCTCGACGAGGCGCTTGGCAATCACTCTTTCGAAGAGCTTGCCCACCTCGTCGAGCAACACTATGGGCCGGTACCCGGACGGCGCGTCCGCCGGGCGTCCGTCCTTCCGGATGAGGACCAGTTTCCCCGTCTTCCACATCTTCGGAAACTGGCCCCGCTCCAAGCATGCGCTGAGGAACCCTCGCAGTCGGGGTTCGAGACCGTCTTCTCCTAGAGCTAGGACCCACGCACGGCCTGGAATGCCGTCGGGTCCCGGGGCGGTGTTCTTCTTGGCTCTAAGCCGTCGCACCGCCAGCTCTAGTTCTACCCAAGTGACCTCGGGCACGTCGTCGTCAATAACCACGCCGGGCGCATCAGGCGACCGAGGTGGCGGAGTCATCTGCGGCGGAACGTGTTCCGCCCGCGCCGGGAACAGGGATTCCACCACTCCTCCAAGCAGAGCCGGCTCGAGAACCTGGGTCAGGGGAGGGGCCCGGGGGCGCAGCTTTCCTCTTACCAAGCGGTAAGGCCGCCCCCATGGGTCCCGCTCCAGTGTCTCCAGCAGCTCCCTGTAGGAAGCTGCCTTGGACCGCTTGATCTCTGCTCGGAGGGCATTCCTGGCTTCCCTGTATCCCTCTTGCAACTCCGCCACTAGGGGATCTGTGTCTGCGGGGCGGCTACGCCTCCTACGGAGCCTGGCCCACCGGCGGTGCGCGATCACGCAGGCTTGACGCAGCCTCGCGATCTCCGCAGTCCACCAGTAGACCCGGCGCCTCGGACTATAGGCTGGAGCCCTAGACATACCCGCATCGCAAACGACAGTCATGGCCTCCCGGAACCACGCCGCCTCGTCATCAATGTCGTCAGGCCTGTCCGGCACCATGGCCCAGGCCTGCACGGAGGCGGCTTCAAGGAGAGCATCCCTATTCAGTCCCCTAAGCACCCAGCGCGGCTCGCGTGGGGCCGGTGTGGCCGGCGCATCACTCTCGGGAGGGGAGACATCAAACCGCACGTATCGGTGATCCGCAAGTGTCTCCACCTCCACGGCGACACGCCAGTCCCGCACACGTTGCGACAGCGAAGCGCTCGCGAACGAGAGATCTACGATCGAACTCGCTTCGCGCTCCGCCGCCCAGAACGTGGCTTCGGCCCCGCGATTCTGGAGAACCAGACCGAGAGTAGCGGCCCAGCTCTCCAGAGCCCTGCCTCGCGGGTTCGTGTGCCGGGAACCCCAAGCCTCAGACCAGGCATTGAAGTCCCCAAGCACAAGAACCGGGCGAGGGTGACAGGCATTGACGACGTCGGTCAGCCGCTACAGCGACTGCCGATACTGCCCTATGCGTCGGTGTGATGCCGGCGTGAAGTAGACGGCCACGACCGCAATCTCCCCCACACGCGCCGCTACGATGCCATGCTCCCTTGCGATCACCACAAAGGGAGGGGCACCCGCAGCGGCGTTACGCACCAGTGCCGCCGATCCATCCAGGTCGACCACCCAGGCAGGCCCGGGGGGGCGGTGGGTGTATGGATCGGCGACAGCGGCGACGTGTATGGACCACTGTGCCATGCTCTGGAGCAGAAGTGCCTGAGCATCGACACCGTGGCCCACGTTCGCCTGCAGGATGCGGAGCTGGGGATCCATTATGGAACCATCTCCGCATCCCGCTGCGAACAGTTGGCGGAACGCCCGCCTCGCGGCTTCGGCTCCCCTCCGGTGCAGGCCTTGCTGCCAACCCTATGGTCGGCCGGTTTGCCCCCCGCTGCACACCTGAAACAGTGCAGCGGAGCCTCACAACCACCGGCCCTGTGGCCGGGTTGGCCACAGCGGAAGCAGCGGTCACCGACCGTCACCTCCGCCGTGCACTGCACTCCCACGTGCCCGACCGACAGGCACCTGAAGCACCTAGCCGGCCGAGCTTGCAGGAGCTGGACCCGCACCCCAATAACGCCGTCCACTGCGAGGACCCGCCGATCGGCAGCCTTTTGGGCTGCTGCGATGGGGCAGCCGACAACTACCGCCCCCTGTCCGCGACGGCCGTAGCGGATCGCTCCGACCTTTACCGCCTCCAGGGGGCAGCCCCCGGCCTCCGCCACGGTGGCCCGAATCTCTTCGGCCGTGATGGAGTCGTCCAGGTCCGAAATGCGCAGTTCTGCGCATTTGGTGGGCCTGGACACCCGGACGTCGGCTGCATCCAGCGTCTCCCTCAGCTTGGCCGCAATGGCATCAGCCTGGGGACCGCTGGAGGCACCTGGGACCTGGATAAGCCGGGCACCCGTCCGAGTTTGTGTCACTCGGAGGGGCCTAGCCAGGTTGAGGGGCCTCATGTCTATGAGGCCTCTGGCCCGCTTCACCAGGTCGGGATACTGCAGTCCCCGCTCCGCCGCCTCCGGCGTCATCGTTAAAACAACGGCCGTTGTGCGGGGGACGCGCAGCCTCCCCGGTGCTCCCTTTGCAGCAGCCTCAGCCTTCTTGGCCTTTTTGGCTGCCCTCCTCTTGGCGTTCCGCCTCTTCCGGGTTTCGCCGACTACCTCCCAACCTCCTGCCGGTGAGGCGCTTGTAGAGGCAGTCGGGGCCGGAATCGAAATTGGGGCCAGGGCTGGGGCTGGGGCAGAGGACGTCTTCCCCTTGCCCTTCCCCTTTCCCTTGCCCTTGGACTGGGCGCCCTGCGCGGCAGCGGCCGGAGCAGATGGCACAGCGGATGGGCTGCTGGCCGACTCCTGCGGGGTCCCCGTCGCTGCTGGGCGACCCCTTTTCACTGCTCCGGCGTACCCTGTAGGCGACGCCAGGGGCGGACGGCGGATGGAGTCCATGATGGACTCCAATCCGCGCTTAGTCCGCTCCTCGTGCGCCGCCTGCCGCGCCTCCTGCGCTGCCTGCGCCGCCTCCAGCCGCCTTTCCATGGCGGCCAGAGCAGCTACGACTGCCGCCAGTGGGTCCGCAGGCGGCACCGGCATCGGCACCGGCGGCTGCGGTCGGACAGGCGGTGTCGGTGGCAATTCCGCCTGCACCAGTGCCTCCAGCCGCAGCGGCGACCTCGACCGCACCGGCGACACCGACCGCACCGGCGACACCGACCGCACCGGTGAAGACGGCCGAGCCGACGGCTTCGGCGCTGCCGACTGCGCGACCGGCCTCCGCCGCGCCGATCGCGTGACGCGCCCCTCCGGCAGCCCGGCGACGACCTTCTGCAGGTCCGCAAACTCGGCCGCCATCTTGGCCATCTCTTTGCGGTACTCTGCCGCCTGCCGCTCTGAGCTCTCGATGAGCTCGACCTGCCTTCTCCCTAGCTGAGCCCGCTCATCGCGCGACGCAGCCAGCTCCGATCTCAACAGGCCGAACTCCTCGACAAGGCGCGTCGTCGCCCGTCGCAGCCGGACTTCCTCCGGCCCCATAGACCCCGCACGGGTCCCTATCACTTCCTCCAGGGCCTGCAGTACCTCCCTAGAAGTAGGGTCGGTACGAGGCATGGGCGTGGGCACCGCCGAGGTGGAGGGACTCGGCGGCGCTACGGCATCCCTCAGGGCCGGGACCCGAGAGGAGGGCGTTTGGGGGATGGCCCTCTTGCCACCCCGCGTCTTCCCCCGACCGACCATGGCAACCTTGGGCGGGGGGGAGTCCTCACTGCCGTTGTTGGGCTCCTCGTTGGAGGACGAGTCGGTCAAGGTGACGGCTGCGTCCGACTCAGTCCTCCGTGGAGGAGGAGCCTTCTTGCCGCCGTTCCTCCTCCGTGCAGATTTTCGGGTCTGCAGACCCACCGGGCTGTTCGCCCTGCTCTTCTCGGTGGCGGTGTCGAAGTTTTCCGACACTGCCGCAGTTGGTGACGCGACCTCCGCGTCGTGGCGCTGCGCGACCTCCGCGCAGTCTATTTCGCTTGGTAAAGGGGGGGGTTTTATGTGATTTAAAGAATTCATAAATGTTCCCACGAGCATGAGACGAAAGGTTACACTTCCCGGGTGACGCTCTTTCCGAGAAGCGGGGTACATACTGTGGAGGTCCCCTGGTGTCCACAGGTTTTAATCGACTTCGCTGTCGGGTTTTTAAGACTTTTCCTTGTCGCGGGCCGGCCAATTAAGGCAAGCCCCGCGGCCTCCAGGTTACCGGCATACTGAGTGTGGCTAGCACTCAGATCGTTGTCGATATCTAGGAGGTTACGCGACGCGGGGGAGCAGCCAACTCTCCCAACACCGACGGTGGCACGAGTGCCTGTCAGCCCCTGCGCGAGCAGTGGGCCAACCCGTCCCTGGATCTCACGGAACCCTTGCCTCTCCCCTGTCCCCTCTGAGAGCAGAGGGATACTGGGAGCGACTAGCGGGAACCGGATCTCTCTCCGCGGGCCTTGAAGCCCCGCCACACCACGACCCCCTCTGGGTCGACTAGCCCTCAAAAGGGCTGTTTGAATGGAAGGAATCCTACGGATCCCTTCCCGCGGGCCTTGCAGGCCCGCCATACCACGACCCCCTCTGGGTCAGCTAGCCCTGAAAAGGGCTGTTTGAATGGAAGGAATCCTACGGATCCCTTCCCGCGGGCCTCCCGCCATCCCACGACCTCCTCGTACAATGAGGTCGGCCGTTGGGTTATTCGTCAACGGCCAACAGAACTCCCAAGGTGGGAGTCTGTTAGCCGTTGTCCAGGATGCACCAGCCCCTCCGCTTCCGCTCCCCAGGACCGCAGTCCAGAGGGGGAAGAAACGGAAAGGCCAACGTGGAGGTTACCCAACCCGCACCCCAATACCGATATATCGGAAACTCCAAACAAAACATGGCAAATATCCCAATAACTCTAATAGTAATCTTATTTATACCAGAAAACATTGCATTTCCTTGGCAGGGACTTTAAAATTATCATCAATTTTATCGTAATAGTATAAACATTTGCACATTTCTGCCATTTCGTATATCTTGGGGCAATAAGCCCTTGTTTTGCAGTTACACAGGACCCCTGTTTACACAAAGATAAAACGGTAGGTAATGCCTTGTGCCATAATATTTATTATTATGGCAATATTCTTGAATGTGCCTCACTGGTTCACTGAATGTAAACGTTTTGAATTTTAAATTAAATCAGCATCATTTAGCTGAATAATCAAATGATTTCCATAAAAATGGAAGTGAGCTAATTCTAGACATTATTTTATTGACTACTAGCTAAAGCCTGTGGCTCCGCCCGCTTGAATGTCTGTTTCGCGTATTTTAGTCATACCTACACACATCAATATGGTCTAGGGATATTTCAATGAAACCTAAATAACTAAAATTCTATTAACTTTTTGCTAAGACGCCTACAAATTAAAATAAACCTTGTTTAATAACCTATATAATCTGATAATAAACTTTTAGATAAAGTAAAAAAATTAAAAAAAACTTAGACGAAGAGGAAAAACTCAGACAAAATTTCAATCTTAACTTTATTTTTGAAACATCAAAACCTAAACAAAACAACTATTTATTTTATAAAAATTGTTGAAAACTTAAAATTAATACGGATTATTAATTTAACCTAAGACTCTCCTGACACATCTGCAGCGATTCTGTATACTCAAAACAAGGGTGTCAATATCCTGTTGTGGAATACTGTCCCAAGTCCTGCTAAGATGCAAGAAAAGCTGGTTTTCATGCACAATATCTTCAGGGAAATTCCTAAGAGCTCTTCTCTGAGGCATATCCCAGGCATGCTTAATAGGGGAGAGGCGGCGCGAGCGAGAAAGACTCGCGGATCGCGCCGCCCGCGCGCGCAGGCAACTCGGGCGTCGGAGGGCACTGACTGACCTCCGTCCCCCATGAGCGCGGGCCTGGGGGTGACGGGTGGAGCCGCCTGTCACCCCAGCAGAAGCAGGCCACGGCGGAATAGCACGCCTCCCCATTCCGGGGGCGAGTAAGGGATGGCCCTGGATCAGCCGGGGTGCGAGGGATATGTCTTTGACAACCTCACCTCCGGCCTAGCACCAAGACCCACAGTCGGCGTGCGGTTTTAGTCGGTTCGAGTCCGACATAACCTCCCCTTCCGGCTCCGGCAGGGGGGGTATCCGAGGGGATTTCCGCACGAAAAAAAAAAAAGAAAAAAAAGGCATGCTTAATAGGATTTAAGTGTATATCCGATTCTACCCATCACGATCAAACAAATGTTTATCTTACGTTACTAAAGAAAAAACTGCATCACAATCCATTCAGTAATTTTTCCATCCTTTGCGGACAAATAGACATTGTAGCGTGTTAAGAAGTATTTCATTATTTACCGTAAACACACCATCTGCAATGGTTGGTATTTGAACAAAACGGCATGTTACTCTACTAATAAGATAAATGCAACTGTGCGTGTGTATATTCGTGAATATGTCGCGCCGTAACGGCTCATTGAATTTCAGTGAAATTTGACGTGGAGACAGCTCATCTGATATAAGAGATAACCGAGAAGATATAATATAAATATTTATTGTAAGAAAGTGGTAAGTTATAGAGCTTTATAGCTATAACAGCGGGTTTGATTAAAAAATTCAAGTTCAAAATTGTATACCTCAGTATTATGTATATTTGCTTTAGTCTGGGTCATACAACATACATACCAACTTAGGTTGGTATCTATGTTCAGGAAAAAAATTAATTACTTGGACCTTTGCATAATTATATATATTTTTTTCGTTTTTTTTAATAGGACAATTTTACCTTTCACCCTGCCAGATAGTAAGCTAAAGGCAAAATATCGGAAAGAGGGTTTTTACAAACACGTACCATGTTAACAATGGCGGCACTCAGTTTTTCTTCAAAGACCTATTTATACATACCTCTATTAAAATATCTGTACGAGGCCCCCACTAAGATTGACACCTACTACATTTTCAGACGAGGCTAGCTTTCCTTTCGGGGTTGGGAGTCAGACGGTAGTCGCCTTCATAAAATCCGTATACCTAAGCTAAATCTAAAGGAGAAGATGTAGTACGCTGATGCCAGACCCATAGGCGCAATCCAAAGATGCATCAATGAAGGTTATGAAGGGTCATTATGGCCCTTCATAACCACAGTGTTGGTCCCTGGGGGAGAAGAATAAGGCCACCTCTTCTCTTCCCTAGTGTCGTAGAAGGCAACTAAAGGACAGGGCTGTTCTCCATTCGACAAGTATCATGGCAAAGTGCCCTCTTGACAGTAATAGGGTCGCCTTCCATTTGGTGGGAAAAAAAATCATAATTGGCAAAATGTGGATGTTAATAAACCTCTGCCTACCCCTTCGGGTATTTATAGACGTGACTGTATCTATGTACCTATCGCAGTGGGTACGAATCGCATTGCATTTGCAATTGCCCGATCAAATGTCAAAGGAAATTCGCCCCGGTCTCAATTGCCCCACAAATAAACGTCTGCCCCGTAACGTCAGCCGTTAATCACAGACCTTTGTTTGTCAATGTCTTGTTATCCTGTGGTTTTATGTTGCACAAAACATGATGTTCGATTTTTGAATAAATAGCTACCTTTGTCGATAAAATTGCCGGGTTTATTGGGTAAAATGGTATGTCATTTGATCGATAAGGTATGATGGGTATAATAATATGTATTTTAAAATATTATAAACATAGGAAAAAATGAAATGCTCAAGTGAGACTCGAACTCACGACCTTTCCCTTACAGGGGGACTGCTCTTCCAACTGAGCTATTGAGCCACACTTGAATAATTCCAAATTTTCCTTCTCTTTATATCCGTCTATAAGGGCGACGGTGCAGCCATCTACCAACATTCTTACGAACTGTTGGAAACAATGAATGATTTTTCAACCATTTTTAAACATTGAATTTTGATGACTGCGCCCAAATATTTGAATGAATTTTTTATAGCATTTATTATGCTAACTTTTAAGTTCGAAAAACATTGGAATAAATGAAATGCTCAAGTGAGACTCGAACTCACGACCTTTCCCTTACAGGGGGACTGCTCTTCCAACTGAGCTATTGAGCCACACTTGAATCATTCCAAATTTTCCTTCTCTTTATATCCGTCTATATATTTTTTTCTTCTATATAATTCCAATGTTTTTCGAACTTAAAAGTTAGCATATTAAATGCTATAAAAAATTCATTCAAATTATAAACATAATTTTTATAGAATTTTGGAAAGAAATCAACTCCTTATTTATGATTTAGGTACATGCTCGCGGCTCACCCGCGTGTTGTTTACTCGCCAATGGTCGAGTTTTTAGCTTGGCGAGTTGACACATAACCCAAAATTCTAATCTCTTTCCTAGGACCCATGGCAATTTGGGTAATATGTGTCCATGGAAATATATTCCAGGTGCTGATAATAGTCTATCTCTATATATTAAAATATTCAATAAGTCAAATCCATTCAGTCGTTTGAGCATGACTGGGTAACAAATATCTCCGCATTATTAAAGTACTAATAAATTGGATACATACAATATTTTCAGAAACTTCGGATGTTAGCACTGAAAAGTACGTATCAGATTAGACGACTGGAGGCATGTGCCTATATTATATTTGTACTAGATATGCATTATCAACAGGTATTGAGGTCTCTAAGAGGGATCATACAATACGTGTAGGATGTGACGGATCCTAGCTTTTCCCTCGTCCAATCTCGGCATGCCTCGGCACGTATAAAGACCCATGAGGGTGGGCCTCGTTCGGAAGTTCGTTATGTCTTCATACCGACATACACAGGAAGCAACTACGGAGTACTTTTTTGCAATAGCGTATATTGATACAGCGTTTTTTGAACCGATTCAAAAAGGAGGAGGTTATGTATTAGACATAAAAGTAGAAGTCATCGAAATATTGTGCGTCGATTTTCCATCGTTTTGATTTATTTTAAATTATGATTTTAAAATGTTTTGATTTTTGATTGTATCTTTTTGTAGTCTCTGCCTACGCTATTGGGAAAGAGGTGTGACTCTAATGTACGTATGTATGAATCAATCTAAATAATAATGACTACCTACCTTGGGACACGTCTCTTGCACCTAAATCGAGAGACAAACGAGGTCCTGGCACTTGTGACTTGTAACACAGGTCTTTTAGACCTTCAACGAGCACCAGCTCTTACAATGTAGTACAACATACATTAATTTCAGACCATTGTATCCTTATCAACTGTATACCCATTGTAAGAGAAATAAATAAATAAATAAATAAATAAATTAATTAATTAATTAAATAAATAAATTAATTAATTATTTTTATTTTTTTTATTATTTATTACCATTAAAACAAAACAATGAAAGAACAATTAGTGATAGCACAAAAATCCACTAAGGTTTAGACCTGTGCTATTGAAAGTCGTCACATTAACAAAACATTATCAAAATACCCTACTCAACATTCGCCAATATGTGACTATTACAATTTTGATAGCATATAATAATATAGAACGATACATATGAATCTCTTTCTACAGTAACTCTAAAAAAAATAAAGTTTAAAACTAAAACCCGACTACTCTACTCTATTAATTGTAATTAATTTAGTCTTGCTTGCGTTAAGCACCAGGCCAGCATCATGACACCACATTGCAAGAGCATTCATGTCGTGTTGCAATCGTTCACAAGCTGTTTGTGGATTTTTATCGGCAATTACAAGGCAGGTGTCGTCCGCGAATTGATAGCATGTGCTGTTAGTAATGCAGTTGGTCATGTCATTTACATAGGACAGAAAGTGCAGTGGTCCTAACACCGAGCCCTGTGCCGTGCCCTCCGTCATAGGTATACGTTCGCTACAGACGTTGTCAATTTTAACAGAGGAGGTTCGATTTTGAAGATAATCGGTACACCAAGTCAGTAATGGGCCCCGCACTCCATAGTCATCCAGTCTGTCAATCAGCTGCCGATGCACCAATGTGTCAAAAGCCCGGGAAAAGTCAATGAAGAGAGCAAGAACATGTTTTTTCTCATTTAAGTGCTTATTGACTTCGTCCGTAAAATTCGACAATAGGGCCGCTGCACCTTTACCTGCCTGAAAGCCAAACTGGTTCGGGTTAATAACGTTATGTTTCCGATGAAATGCATGTATTTGTTCACATATATATTTTTCGACTATTTTGTCAATAGATGAGAGCAATGTTATTGGACGATAATTTAAGCAATCGTTTCTTTTACCCTTTTTGTGGATGGGTCTTATGCACCCTATTTTTAGTTCATCTGGATATAACCCACTTGCAATACTCCTATTTATTAGGTCGGCAATGGGGCCACATATACTGTCACCTATCATTTTAATATCCGAAACCTTGATGCCGTCCGCACCTGGAGCTTTCCTTGAGTTAAGTTGTCTTATGGTTTTTAGAATATTGCTAGCTGTGGCTTTATTAAACAAGATACTTGAATTCACGGGCTTACGAATGGCGTTCGAGTCTGACAGTGTTATTTTGCATTTGGGAATTATGTCTTTAACCACTCTATCGAAACTGTTTACGAAGTTGTCGGCAATGTTTTTTGAAGAGATTCCTTGCGCATCAAAAGCCCTAAGTATAGCCGTATCAATTGACAGTGTCACGCTTCCTAACATTTGATTAACTATTTGATATTAAATAAATAAATAAATAAATTAATTAAAAAATTGTTTTGTAACAATAAATGCTTGGTGAATTTGAGCTCATCCACTACCGTAGCACCCCGTGCTATCCTCCAAAGGCATCCAAGAAATGTGTATTGCGCGTATAGACCACAATTGAACACATTTTAGGTCCAAGATATATGTCCCGAGCTATACTAAACTAAGACCCGTATCTACTTATTCTTGAACGATTTACTTCTTCTTCTTGTGTCGTGGCGATGGCGCCTCGGCCCTCAAATTATCTTCTCCCAGTGTGCTGCCACCTGTATGGCGTTCTCGAAGGCGCACATAAGGTCCTGCGGTGTACATGTGTATGGGCATTTAGCACATGTTAACAGATGGGCCATTGACTGTGGAGTATCTCCACATTCACATCGCAGGTCCGCCCCCTCCGAGAACCCCCATCTGGCCCGGCATTCCTTGCTTCGGCCAACCCGAGTCCGGAATCTGTTTATTCCAGGGCAGATCATCACGATTTACTCACTGATTACAATTCTAAAACGATACTCGGTCATCAATCTCGATATAAACAGACTTAATCTACATTTTTTCTAGAAGACCTTACAAATTGCGTGCAAAAACACTTATACCTAAGACACATAAAAGTCGTGAAATTAAATGTCCTCTGTCTATTCTGTTTAAAACTGGTGACTAAAAAACACCTCGCCTAAAACATTTCGCATTAAACCAATACCGGACAAAGCCGTACGTGACGGAAACGGTAGTATTTTTCATTCGTGTCACGCAGCTAAGTGGATTCCGAGAGCGCCATCCGGGAATGAAGTCGTACCTTATCACCTGAAAATGTTGAAAATGTTAGAACATTTATTGGTTTGTCCAGGTATTTCAGAAATGTCCGTAACGTTGTTCCATATTGGAATTGTGTTCGAATTTCGGATATTAGAACGTTGATAGTTATGTATGCTAATATGGACCGGATATTTAAATAAATTAGCTTAGTTGGAGGGGTTAGAGGGAATATTAGTAACTTCGGTTCTAATATTCTTTAAAAAAAAAACAAAAATAAAACAAATAAATAAATATTTAAATTGTAAAAGGTAAAAATGGATAAAATGTGGAAAATCTCGGCGTTATCCAAGCGCCAATGCTGACTGCTCCCAAGGCTTACACTTTATATTCAAGAGTTCCCTCTCCTATAACTATATTTCAAGTTCTTACGGCCTACCGTCTCTCCCTGAAAAGAAAACCGACGTCAGAATCTTGTCTGTTAATCAGCAGCTATACCAGCTTACAGGCGATGTTGGATTGAACTCTATAGATCTAAGACCCTATCAAAGAAAATCAAATGAAAGCTTGGAATGACACGGAAATATTGCCGATAATAATTCGTAGAAACCCTTAAAACATCTCATCTCTCTCTTAGCAGTCACAGCTCGCGAATGAATAATTTTCAGTTCATTATTTCTATCTACCTTCATTCCAATTCTATTATCCACATTAAGCGTAATTCAGTTTAACGTGCTGCATTTAAACTAGGCTAGCTAATTACCCCCTAAAATTTATCCTGGCCCCTATGTGGCTTGACCAACTATAACGTACCTAACCACGCGCGTTCGTATTAGCCACCACATTTAAGTTGATTTATCTTTACGGCAGTTCTAGCTTTTATGTTAACAATTGAAATCCAACATCTACTCGTGTTACGACTGCGTTCAAAACTCATCGTCAAGTAGAATAATACCCCTGACACGCTTAACAGCAATTTGCTAAAGTGAGTTTTGAATTTCATGAAAAGTAACAAAACCTGCACACTGTACGAACTGAAAATGCATTAATCTATTGAAACATCAGAAGTGGGATCGTGTAGCTACCGTTTTGTGTGTAGTGGGATTGCATTCGTTTGTGCATTGAATCGTTTGTTGTATGTAAATATGAATCGGGTTCCATTTTCATTTCTGATAGCTTTTAATTTTTAACAGGATTTTTTTTTATTGAATAGTCAGGCAAACGAGCAGACCGATCACGGATCTATGAATTACTATGTAGATAAGCAAATCTTGAAAAGTGGAATATATTTGACTCTTCTTTTGCAATACCGCTACGCCACAGAACAGAAGCCGTACATGTAACGATAAATGGTTTTGACATACCTTTGAGAGTCAAATCGATTGGAATTTTTTACAGTACCCAGCTTTTAATTTGGCACATTATCAGTCGGGAAGAAGAACGAGAGTTTGGTTAAGATCGGCTCGCTTCGTTTTCGTAGAGCGTTCTCTCTATCACACATGACTTACTTAACTTGACTTAAGGTCCTTTGGCCCCTAGCTGGGGCAGAGGGCGTCCACAGTGAGTTTCCATCCCGTACGGTCTTGAGCCTCGCGTTTGACTTCGCTCCAGGTTTTTCCAATGGCTTTCGCTTCGCCAATGATAGTCCGCCGCCAGGTCTGTTTTGGACGACCACGTTTGCGCTTTCCTTGGGGATTCCAGTCTAGGGCTTGCCTCGGTATGTGGTTTGGATCCCTTCGGAGGGTGTGGCCTATCCAACTCCATTTACGGCGTTTGATCTGCTGGTCGATCCGGACTTCATCACAACGTTCCCAGAGTTGCTCGTTGGAAATTTTCTCTGGCCAGTAAATACCCAGGATTCTGCGAAGACATCGGTTAACGAAGACCTGGAGCTTGTGCGAGATGTCTTTTGTGACCTTCCACGTTTCGCACCCGTACAGCAATACGGATTTCACGTTGGACCGGAAGATTTTGAGCTTAACTCTACGAGTCAGTTTCCGTGATTTCCATACCGGTCTAAGCTGCGCAAAAGTTGCTCGTGCCTTGGTTATCCGCGAAGCGATATCATCTTCAGTTCCACCAGTCTCCGACACGCAACTTCCGAGGTAGGTAAATTTAAGGACACGTTCCACTCCCTCTGTGCCGATGACCAACGGGAATGAACTCGTTGCCCCGCACCTCATTTCTTTGGTCTTCCCGGTGTTGATTTTAAGCCCTGTCTTTTCGGCTTCTCCCCGAAGGTCGTCCAGTTTGGCCTGCATGTCTGCGCGAGTGTGGCTTAAGAGGCATATATCATCTGCATAGTCCAAATCCTCGAGGATGTTGGTTAAACCCCACTCTATGCCGCGGCGCTTGTTTTCTGTGGTCTTATGCAGAACACCATCCAAGACAACAAGAAAGAGGAGTGGCGATAGAAGACAGCCCTGGCGAACACCTGCATGAACTTTTATGTCCTCCGATACGAGCCCATTATGTGTCACTTGACAGGAATAGTTCCTGTACATGGCTTTGACGATGCTAATTATCTTGTCGGGAACTCCAATTTTGTGCAGGCGGGACCAGATAGCATTCCATCTCAAGGTGTCAAAAGCTTTTTCGAAGTCCACAAAGGTAAGGTAGATCTCTCTTTGCCATTCTGATGCTTGTTCTAGTATGATACGTAGAGTGTTGATCTGGTCTGTACATGATCTATTCGGGCGAAATCCTGCTTGCTCACTGCGAATAAGAGGGTCGACGGCCTTCAAAAGTCTGTCCAAAATTATTTTGCAAAGCACCTTGGAAGGAATCGAAAGCAAAGTGATGCCTCTCCAGTTGCTGCATTGACTGAGATCTCCCTTTTTTGGCACAGTAATAAGAAGGCCTTTATTCCAGTCGTCCGGTAGTTCTTCCCCGTTCCAAATACGTTGTAGTAGTGGTGTTAGGACGTTTGCAGCTGTAGCTACATCAGCCTTCAGCATTTCTGCAGCTATGAGGTCGACACCTGGGGCCCTGCCATTTTTGAGCGAGCGAATGGCATGAATTACTTCATCTCCAGTCGGTGGGGAGCAATCAATGTCAAGGCTTTGCAATGGCAAGCATTCTTCTAGTGTGCTGCCGGGAAAGTCGCCAGGGACTAGGAAGATTTCCTGAAAGTATTCCTGCCAGCGTCGTAGTTGGCCCTCCGATGTCACAATAAGTTGGCCCTCTTTGTTCTTTAGTGGCCTCTTCTTCGCACTTCGTTTACCTGCCAGTAGATTGGTAGCCTTGTACATCTCCTTCAGACTACCGGTGTCCGCTGCTCTTTGAGCTCCATCAGCAATGCCATCAGCCCACACTCTTTTATCCCGACGGGTACTGCGATAGATAGCCTTTCGGATTTGCCGGTATTGTAGGTTGAGATCTTCCTGTACATGATCGACGTTCTGCGCTACAAGTTTGAGGTGAAGTTCTCGCCTTTGGCCGATGAGATCCCAAGTTTCTTGTGACATCCATTCTTCTCTCGTGTGTGTTTTATGTCCGAGAACGACGGAGCTGGTTTCTTTATAGACCATTTTGATGCGATTCCACTCCGCGTCGACACTGGTAGCGTTCGAGGTGTTATGGTCAAGGGTGGAGAAACGGTTTCGGAGTTCCAGTTTAAAATCACTAGTGCCTTGGTTTTTCAGCTTACTGACATCGAAACGTGGGCTAATTTTAGGTGCCTTGATCGTGCGAGATGTCGATATTTTCAGCCGTACTTCTGCAACTACAAGGTGGTGGTCGCTATCGATATCGGCGCCTCGACGATTACGCACATCCAGCAGTGACGTTCACCAAGTTGAGCTGATAGCCAGGTGATCGATCTGGTTCTTGGTGACACCATCGGGTGAGTTCCAGGTGTATTTGTGGTGATCACCGTGTATAAATAATGTCACACATGGGACTGACATTTTGAGAGCTTTATAGAGAAGTTAAAACCATTTGTAATATTATATATTCGTACTATATATTTCTAATAATATAAATGCGAATTTAACTCTGTGTGTCTGTCTGCCTGTCTGTCTGCATGTTACGCTTTCACGTCTAAACCACTGAACCACTGATTTTGATGAAATTTGGTATAAGGGTAGATCAGACCTTGAGAAAGGACTTAGGCAGTGTTTGGTCGCGATAATCGACAACCACGCGGGCGGAGCCGCGAGCAAAAGCTAGTAAACTATAAAGTACAATATTGTATTCAGCTGGGTGCTCTAAGTGGACTAAACCGTTTTAACTACTTAAAAACTATACGCTTTACAAAGGAAATACAGCTTTTATTATTTCATATAATATTATGCTATTCTGATCACGTAGTAAAAAGGGGCGTCGTTGGTAATTCTATTACATTAGACCTTTCCTGTCTGATTAGCAGTAAGGCGATTGGCACACTGCGACGCGCGACGCGGCGTCGAGCGTTGTTGCGTCGACGCGGCGTCGCGCTCGTCCCCTCTACGGAGCTCATTTTGTATAGAAAAACGCGGGGTCCCACACACTGACAACGCAATCACGCGCGTTGCCGCAGAATACGCGCGTACAAGCAGAAAACGCGAGGTATGGCACACTGACATCTGCATTCACGCGCGTGTTTTTCGAGGGATTTTTAGTCCGAGAGCTGTTAGAAATTTCTGTGTAGGTAATTGAGACGAATTTTAAATTAATATTATTGCAATGCAACATGACAAATTTAGAGCGCTTTCACATCAACTGACGTCCGATATCCAATATCCGATATCCGAAATCGGAGGAAGTCAAATATCGATGCCCAATATCGGGTATTGGAGCCCACACCACTGTTTTGGCTCGTTATCGGAACACGCAGAGACTGCAAGCGACTTTCAACCTAAATGGCATTATCTTAGTTACGTCTCTTTTCGCGTTAATAGATGACGCTGATCACGAATATAAGAAAAAAAAATTAGTTACTATGTCATGTCAATAAGTCGAAAATAGCTTGCACTTCTAATCATTTTCTTTTCATCTCTAGCGTTCTTAATATAGTCTGGGCTATCGAGCTAATGGTTGGATGGCTTTACTTTACTTTTCTCAAATTTTAGAATACTTCACACACTTACCTACCAAAAAAATTCTAATATCTCTCGGACTATACTAGCTCTCTCGCGTCGACGCGCGTCGACGAACGACGCCGCGTCGAGCGTTGCAGTGTGCCAATGGCCTAATAATTAGTAAGAATTCAATGGGAGTTCGCAACTTAAACATATAAGTATATATTTAAGGAACTTTAGTTTACCAGTAAGAAGGCTTTACGTTTTGAAGGTTCAGCAATTTAACTACACTCCGCATATTGTCTGTGTTAAGTGCATAATAATTTAAAAAAATAAAAAACCCTGGCACTCCCCATCCCCACTTTAACCCCCATATTTTATAAACGGTTCAACCGATTTTCAGCCAACATATCTAAGAACACTCGTACATAAGTCTCCTTTAATAAAAAAAATACTAAATTGAAATGCGACAGGCAGACAGACGGACAGACACGTCAAACTTATAACACCCTTCTCTTTGCGTTGGGGGTGTTAAAAGCCGAGGGATATGTCGAAGACAACCTCACCTCCGGCCTTGCACCACGACCCTAAGTCGGCGTGCAGTTTTAGTCGATTCGAGTCCTACATAACCTCCCCCCTCCGACGAGAGAGGTATTCGACATGCTATTTAGTCTACAAAGTGAGGTGCATGAGGTTTCACTAAGATCTTCGAAGTATACCAACTGCTAGCTGGTGTACTTGCCGACTGACGGACGACGTTCTGGCGTACACCTTCCTTCCTGGATTAGTGGGTTAGGCGGCAGTAGCTACCATAGTGGTTGTGATATGATGATGATGATTGATATATTTGTGAACTGTACTTTTAGACATCTTATTGTGTGATTGATTTCAAGGACTCGTATCATAAAATCAATCACTCATCGAGTATGTTATGAGAACAATACCTCAGGGGTAGTCAACGTGAAGAATGTCTGTATTGTTGAACTGTGGACGACCCCTGCGTCTCATGATTAATGACGTAGGTCGCTAAAGCGGTCGCCAGTGTTGCCATTCATCAATAATGGGTACATCGAGAAATATTGAACTTTTCGACAAACTGTATTTCTGTTTGTACAAATTGATTTTGTGAAATATTGTAGCTGCCTGAGAAAGTGCTCTTTTAGCCTAAAGATAAAATATGTTATTCCAGACCAAAATCTATCTTTAAAGGCCGTGTAGGTGCCAAATTTTAGCCGGATCCGTTAAACTATTCGAATGTGATAGAGTGTATCACACATCCAAACATCTGTTTAAACTTTCACATAATACAATGGTAATTCCTACTTTCTACTAGTCCTACTAATATCCTACAACCTACAAATATCCGATTTCCTACTAATATCCTACTTCCTACAAATATCCCACTTCCTACTTAAATCCTACTAATTTCCAACTTCCTCCTTTTTTTATTTATTTATCGTATAAACAATTTATATATACCAAGCAAAGTAGGAAGTACGATATTAGTAATGCTTATGTAGCATTACTAATATCCTATTAATATCTGACTTCTTACTAATATGCTACTTCCTACTAATATCATAAATGTGAAAGATTATGCAGGTGTTTGTTATTCAATAACGGGCTAACGGCTAAACGGAGCTGACAAAAAAATTATCACAGGGATAGATTATAGCATGAAATAACACATTTTATCCCTGGAAAAGATTCCCATGGGATGCACGTACAACATAAAGTTCACACAAATTAATTGCGGTGACAATATAAAAGAGATGTACAAAATCGTACAATTTTATTGGCCGTTGATCATTGCTCTGGTTTCCCACAACAATGCCCAAATTGACTTGCCGTTTCCTATAACGGTTGTTCGTACTATCGAGCTCATGAATTATGCCGTCAAGCCGATTCGTACAGGAATGCATAGTGAGATTGAATTTGCGGTTCTTCGATATAATTAGTTTGATTGTGTTCATTATACGTACGCTTGAAAAGCCAATCCTGGGGATTATTATAAATTAAATTATATCATACCTACTATTAAAGTTAACGTGATGTTTACCAATTGCGTTGTTTTGAGTATCCGATGTTCCAGCGCAGTTGCGAGCGCTATGATAATCACGGAGGGACTAGATTATATTTTGATCATAAGTCTCGCTTTTGAAAAACTGCTCAGACCATAACTTAATAATACGAGTATCAGCTAACACAATTTTTTTTTAAATTTTGAACTTTATAGAAGATTGTTTCTTGTTAATTGTTACTACAGAACTACAGAACTTACAAAACTATATAGAGAGCATCATCAAATCAGCCTCGCGTATACTCGGAGTCCTGAACAGAGTGAGACGTTTTTCACGCCGGAGCAGCGGTGTCTTCTATACAAGACCCCAATTCGTTTCTGCGTGGAATACTGCTCACATCTCCGGGACGGCTCCGCAAAGTACTTACTAGATGCTCTCGACAGGTTGCAGCGACGTACGGTCCGCATTATTGGGAATCCTGAGGTCACGAACACCCTCGTGCCTTTGCAGATGCAGAGATGTTGCGTCTTTGGCAGTTTGGTTTGGTGAATGTTCTGACGAGCTCTTCCAATTAGTCGCACCCTCTCCTTTCCTTCACAGGACGACACGTGCAGGGCTAAGATGCCATGTATATACGGTGCAGTGTATACCTGCTAGAACCAAGCGTTTCAGTGACTCATTCCTATGCCGCACGACTAAGACCTGGAACTCCCTGCCAGCTCACGTGTTTCCTTCTTCCTACAGTCCCGGGTAATTTAAGCGGGGCGTGAAAAGGCATCGAATGAGGCCATCAAGCTGAGTGCCACCACTGTTAACATGGTACATGTTTGCGATGGTGACCCTCTTTCCGAGACTTTGCCTTTAGCTTAACATCAGACGAGGTGAAGTCAAGTTGACGTGTCCTAGATAAAAAGAAGAAAGAACAATTGAAAAAAATGCGTCGTAAAACGTTTTAACTTTTTTAGACCCTTTTAAAATCACTTTACAATGACTCTGTTTATATTAAGTTTTAAAATCATACAAAATATCCGCTTAAATAAATGCACTTAATGGCAACTAAACTTGCGACCCTGTACGCAACAGGCGACCGCACTACCGCCGCACTACACAAGCCATTTATTTATCTAACGACTGAATAAGTCATTAACTTCTAACCTTAAGCAATATTTTGCTGTACTAGCCCACACAGGTATGGTGTAATGGGGTCATTATAGTAGATACATTAGCATGAAAACAATATTAACACAAATAGTTAATTAGTAATGTTATACAATTAACTTTGTAACTTGCTTAACTTGACATTGAAAACATACTGTAAAATATGCATGAAAAAATATACAGCTGCCGGCGACAATCTTGAACAAAGTGTAAGTAGTGGGGGAAACTTCGCGCATATACCTATACACAGACCAATCAAAAATAGGACATCGTAATCCTGTGAACCTACTTCCCAACTCAGTCAGTCAGTGAAAAACGTTTCAGGACTAAGTATTGTTCTGAAATACGGGCCTAACTGTGATGCGGCTGAGTTTACCTAGATAGTTGTAGCAGTTCCTTTCTAAAAATTCAAAATCCATTCCTTTTTCACGCGTGGAACAAATAAAATTATGTTCTAAACAACTTCTAGTAGTTCTAATACCACACTATTTACTACCTTCAAGAAACAATTTTCTTATCCATTATTCAGCTACGTGCTCAAACTCACTCCCCGAGCCCCATTGTATACAGTCATACACACAAAACACATTCAATTCTGTTGTGTACAACGCGAGTGGCACAGGCATAGATTTCCGGCGGGACGCTTAATATATAAACCGCAGTTATTGTCGGCTTTCCTTACAATGTGCTTATTTATTAGAGCATGACTTCTATTTTAGGTCTAATACACAAAATGGTAATGGAATCCTACTTTTTTGCTAGTAGGCAGAATGTATAGTGATATAAAACATAGGCAATATAGTGTTAAATGAGTTTTGTTTTCAAGAACAGTCCTGGTGGTCGTTGAGAATAAATGTGAATCATGTTTCAACGGGCACCAGGTCCTTGGGAATAAATTTTTATTCTGTTCCCAACGGCCGCAGCCCCAAGGCGTTCCCAACAATTTTGATTTTGGCTCAACGACCACCGGTAGTGGTTATTTTAGCGATGGCCGTTGGGAATAAGTCATTAAAGGTGTTAGGTATTCCTATAATGGTGAAGCAATTAGTATGCTATTTTTTTCTGGTTGCAGTTTCTAGTCCCGTCCTGCATGTTGTGTTTTCCGATGTCGTTACAGATACCGTCACTAAGTAATATATAAGGGTAGAAAGATAAAAACGGAGTGTCGGAGAAACTGCCGTTTGGCCTCCTTAACCCCGATATGTACTGAGCCTCGTCTGTCAATCGGCAGGTATACTAACTGGCAATTGAGGCAGACTTATGCTCCTGTTAGGCCAGTATACACCAAAACGAAAACAGTGTTAAAGTTTTATACGCGTAGAATGAAAGCACAAATGCAGCGAACATCCAAAAACTTTTACAAACGATTTGTTCCTTTATGGAGACAAGGTGACAAATGGCTACGTATATGAGACCAATATATTTGCGCCGGTGACTTCCAGAATAAAGAATAGATAAAACAATTGTTTGTACTAAAACTTTAAGAGCGCGCATAAAGCTAGAAAAAAATCAGATTTCACCCGCACACTTCATACGTCCCGCTCTCGTCTGTCCACACGTCTGTCGCCCCGCAGTATTTTGTGTGGCAGCTAACCGCTGTGTTTAGTACGCAGGCGCACAGTATACCCAAAATAATCAGATAAAATTTGGCAAAGTACGAGCTGGATCATTATCTATATAAGGTATACTTTGAACACACAATAATTTTATTTTTGGTGATAGATAAAATGAGTGGGATTTGTAAAATAAACATAAGCATTGAAATAAAACCACTTTTTAGGTATTCTATCGCGTATATTTGTTATTATTTACTTTTTAAACCGACGTTTCGGCTGCTGCAAATTTACGCAGAATGAGCTCACTGCGTTGTTTAGTTTTGCTGGATTTTGCTGCTTACTGGGTTTGATTAAGTGATGACTGGGTCCCAAGCTGGTGGTACGTTCCATCCATCCTCTTTATTAAAATTTGGATGTTTTTTAATTTCAATAGCCTCGTGGATCATTCTAGGATTATATCGATGTTCTTTGGCGAGTATCTTCAGATACTCGCCAAAGGACATCGATATATTAATACATTAATATATTAATATATAAATTTATTTTTGGTGATACATAAAATGAGTGCGACCGAAAATTATTCAGCCGATTATCACTTGCCAACTAACGTTTCGCAGAATTTTATTTCGCAGAATAATCATTTGCCAACTTGATACGGGGCCCTACGGGGTCAAGGATGAAGAAAACGATTGGTACGAGATCTACAACTTTAATCCGTAGGTCCTGCTATAACAATAATAAAACTACTCTAAGACAAGGTCGAGTGTCGGTTCGGGTACAAGGTCACGTCACTATAAACGGCAGGCTGAGTAATGCACTCAACTTGGGGTTCCGGGCTGGTCCCGTGCGAGTGTGACGTTGTCTTCCCCTCAAGGTCACCAGGCTTCGCAGCTGCAAGTTCGATCCGCGGGGTCGTCGCCAAGGCCGTCTTCCAGACGGTACGGAGCGGGCAGGCAACCTCAGCTGGTTCGGAGGCGGGCTGGTACGGTGCGGTGAAACTATTCCAGCCGGTATACAGTTGGACACCGGTATTCCAGCCGGTACCAAGTTCTGGGGAGACAACCACACGATTAGGCACTGGTGCGTGAATCCAATGCACAGCGCCGGGCCCCAACGTATAATTTTCTACATGGGCCCTAAGGTCGGCGGCGCTGTACAATGGTAGGTACACATAACACATAAAATAAACAAAGAAATAAAACTGGATTGTTCCGGAATTAATAATCGTAAGTACGTCTGTAACCCCGTTAACCACGGTTCAATCAACCATAAATAAATGGTTCAGTAATAATTAAACTATAATACATATATATGCTGAACCGTGGATTTAAAACGAGATTAAAATTCGACAATTTACATATTTTCAAAATGTGGGTATCCATAGAAAATTATGGCGAGATATCACCGTGTTGATTTTTCTCTTAGAATATGAACAATCAAACATTACAACTAATTGAATAGTTCTTAAGCAATTACTATATTCGGCTGTCTGTCGACATGTATACTCGCGACATATATTATGGACACACTTCATACAATAACTTTCTTACAACATTTTAACGATTACGATGTTAATCACAGTTTACTTTAAATTTAATTTAATTACATTTACACGAAGGATGAACTACAGCTAGGTAACTACCGAACTCCCGACCGCAGGTAGGCAGGTACTAAAAATGAGCTATGATCACGCTTAGCTCCTAGGGGCTAAGCAGGAATGTTACACGCGAATGAAGATGTTATTTTACTTTATTATTTACGTGACTATCGTTTAATACTCGCGCACTGTTTATTAAGGACACTAGACTTACCCCTTATGTTGGGAACTTTATACTTAGCAACTATATCGTACACTTATAATAGTAACTAGCAGAATCTAGACTATATGTTATCTAGGTTTTAAGATTGACGTTCACGTTCAGATTATTACGTTCCGCCGTGAAGTCTCGCGATAGAATGAGGTCTGCCGTCTGCCTCGGCGCGAGCGCGGGGCGTGTTTTTTTTTTTGTTGTCGATTAGTGTTGTGCTCGATCGATTCTCCGTTTGACGGAATGCGCTGATTGGTTATCGATGCGTGTGACTCATTTTATATGCGCGTTAGCACGATGCATTACCTTAAAAGGTAATGACCGCGTTCACCACCCAGTGATGGGGGTACGCGCCGCAATCGCGAGCTACCGGTATTTACCGTTTATTACTGCTATGTTCAAATGTTTTCATTTTTTATTACCGGAACCAGTGTTCACGTAACAAACTTGTGATATAATTTTGTTTTTTTACCCAGCCTCACAGTTGCCAATTTTACGTTTGGTCTTCCTTTTAGGATGACACTTTTCAAAATGCCAACTTTCAAGTAGCGAATGTTTTAGTTAGCGTAATATTCATGTAGTTGTTTATACCTATGTAACATATTTAAATGCCCTGTGTAGTGAAATAAAAGCGATTTGGTTCCGGTACTTCGCCGGCCGCTGCCGCGGCACGCTCGCTTCGCTCGCTCGGCTCGTGCATTGTTTATCATCATACTAACCTTTTTTTTTAACGTGGTGGAATGCGTTTAAGCACTTCGCTCACTCCCCACGGGGGCAGAGGGTGGGCTTCGTTTGGGACTCCTAGCCTCCGAAGGAGGCCAGACTACCCACTAAACCACCACGGTGTCCGTCGTCACCACATATCGACGATGGCGGGAACAACATCTTCCGCCATCGTCGTGTGGGTCGCCCGCCACTGATCGACGGCAGGCCCGTCTCTGGTGCGGCAGAAGAGGAGTCCTTCTGCCACCCGCCTTGGCAAGGCACACGCGACACGACGTGCGCCTTCAGCCTAGAGGCCTATGTAAGGGCAGCAGACGCCCTCGCGTCTACTGCCCGGCCCGGTTAGGGGGGGGAGGAGTTGGTGGTACCGCCTCCTCTGAGCCCCGGTTCTCTTGCGGCGCTGTGGGAGGGAAAGTGGGTCACATTCCCTCTCCCTCTCCGCCGCCTCCTTCCGCGAGATAACCGTCTCGCAGAAGGTCTGAACCGCTGCCCACGCCTCATTGCCGCCGTCGACCATAGACATAACTACGGCTGGCAGCGAGAGGTCCGTCCCCACTTCGGTGATAAGAGCACGGTGCTCCCCAGCCCACGCAGGGCACTCCTCTAGGGTGTGCTGCGCCGTGTCATCATCGCCGCCACAGTGGTGGCACCCACTGGTCGGCTCTCGTCCCCCCCGGCACAGGTAGCTTCCGAAGCATCCATGCCCCGAAAGGACCTGCGCCATGCGGAACGTTACCGACCCCTGCGATCGGTCCATCCAGTCTCTGAGGACAGGACGGATCGCCTCGACGGTCCTTCTGCCAGCCGTGGGATTGGCCAGCCACCGCTCCCACTCCAGGAGCATGGACCGTCTCACCAGGAGCCTCCGCTCTCTCAACTCCGAACGCCGGGAACTCGCCCCGGCTCCAGGCCTCCTCGCGCCAATAATACACTAACGCGAGGACCCCGGCCTCCAGCTCCCACGGAGGAGAGCCCGCCATTGCGCAACCCGCCTCAGCATAGGTACTAACCTAACCTAACCTAACCGATTCCTTTCGATTCCACCTGAACTTCGCTCCGCCTTTGAAAATTTGCAAATTTAACCTAACCTACTTAGATTTCTGTTGTTATACTTATTACAAATGTAAAATTGTTTTTTTTTTTAACATTATATCAATGTACGAAAGGGAACTGTTACACAGACGAAACGTTATTCGTCTAAAAGTTGTCTGGCCTAATAAATAATTTGACAAAAGATAAATGCCCCAAACGTTTTTTGTCATTACAATAATTCTACAATCAGCTTAACAATAATTCTACCAAATGGAACGTTGTCATACAAAAATTTTACAATCGTTAGTCGTCAAAGTGAAAAATAGGCGAAACGTTGGTTGGCAAGTGATAATCGGCCAAACAATTTTCGGCGCAAAGGCAGGATCCCGTAAAATAAACATAAGCAGCTTAGCTTTAATAAACAGCTTAAAATATAGTGGTAAAAAAATGCATGCAAATTTTTTGAAATCGTCAAATATTTACATTAAGACATTTTTATCACGATATAAACATGATAAGGTATTAGAAATCGTACGTGAGGCGGTAAGTTTGGCGGTAGCTAGAGCGAAAAAGGGTTTAACCACAAACCAAAGAAATGACGTCGCGTTTGTAAAGGAAGGCTGCTCAAAAAAGACAAATCAAAAGCCGTACTCAATTTTGATAGCAGCCGCTGATTGGACATTACTCGCAGATTCGTATGAGAAACACTATAAAATACCGGAGGATGTTTGTACCTCGTCATCCAGACCCGATATATTCCTATTTTCAAAACAGCAAAAGCGTGCAGTACTAGTAGAACTCACAGTACCGTGGGAAACTAACATACCTAAAGACCACGCTATAAAAATAAACAAATACTTTGACCTGACCAACGAGTTAACCAAAAATGGCTATGTGGTTAAACTCTACGCCGTGGAAGTAGGAGCAAGGGGAATTCCAGCTAAATCCCTGTATAACTTATTTAAAGACCTCGGATTGCCAAGAGCTTCAGTAAGCTCTTTACTCAAACGAATATCTAAAACGGCGTTGATAGGATCTTACCAAATTTGGATAGGTAGAGGGGGGAACACGACTGACGGTGGAGGTGAGCGCTGATGCATCACAAGGTGGCCACCCTAAACCTACACCTGGGTCGCAAGTCCCAGGCGCCGTCACAGTGTTCCTCTCTGTACCACGCCATGGACCCGGCGACCGCACGGTGAATCCATGGAATGCTAAGAACCGGATCTCATCTCACTGTATTATTATAATTTGTTGTGTTTTAGATAAAATCTCCCTGAGAACTCTGTCGATTCGCTGAATAATTTTACAGGTAGTGCATAAATAATACGAAAAAGTTATAGAAATATTTATGTCAATAATAATTACAAAATGCTTACATGTAATATACTTTCAATTTTGTTATAGGTAGATAAGAATAAGGTAAACAAATGTATATTTCATACTGAAATTGGTTCAAGACGCCTAAAGATATTACTTTCAGTTCATAAAAGTAGACGATCACTGTAGAAATTTAATTTGAAAAAATATATTTTTAATCTATAATTGGAAATACAAAAAGAGTTGAAGCTATTCTATGAATATGACGTCAATAATGTGGATATTACGAGGCCGTTTACGAAATTTTGTCATTTTGCTCGACATAATATGTGATTTCATAGTTAAAAACTGTATTAATTCGAGTTTAAATGAATAAATAAGAAAGATCATCTCAAATAGTAATGAGTAAATGAGCTAGGTACGGTATTTACTTATTTTTATTACATGATTTTGATTATTCTACCTGAAACCTACGCCTATTTGTGAATTTTTGTGGAAAAGGTTTAGGAAATGACCTATTAATTATTGTTTTGACGGCTAAACAGTATGAAAAACTTACTACGTATTTTCCTGAAAACAATCTATTTCTTGAGTGTATTACTTTTAACTAGTTCATACAGAATATGAAACAAAAAATATTCATTGTGGACAATTTTTTCGAAAAATTCAAACCACAATGGGACTTCAACGCCAGAGTCGTGAACCCTGGCGTTCCAGTGCTCTTACTCTGAGCTAGCCTTCCACGGGCGGTTGTCCGTGTTCCATGTGGTCGAATTTTTCTATTACTTGTTTTATATTTGATTTGCTTGATTTATATAAATTAATGTTAACCATAGCAAAGGATATGGCTTATTATGTAGTGAGATTTTGAAACTCACTTATCTAATTTTTTTTTATAAACAGTACTAGTCGGGATGTTCTCTACATTAGAAGTTGATCTGAAAAAAGGCAAAATAAATAGTCATGGTTCTAATAACTTCATTCACATCATTTTAACGTAACATAGTAACAGACTCAAAATAAATAAAACAACATGGTAAATATCCCGGTGAGTAATCACACTACATACAGTGAGTACATCACTAATGTGAGTGACTATGTGAATCTCAAACCATATCATTCTACTTGTTTATATTTCACTCGGCGCGGCGCTGGCTAGTCAGTTCCTTTGCTTGAACTTAGCTTCCACGCTACTGCGTGTCTAGATTATACAACGTTGCATATTTTTTAATTCTATTTAGTGAATAGAATCTTAAATGTTTACTGAATGTGAGAAAAAACAATTGCAATAAGCTTACAAGTTACAGTTTTTACTAAGCGATGCGAATGGATCGGATTCATCAGCTTATGTTATATTACGAGCTGAAGCAACTCGGAAAAGCATTAAAATTGATAATACAATGTATAAGTACTTTCGCAAAATATAATTATATTACTGCTATAAAAAATAACATTAGTTACATACTTCAAACGCGAGGTGGTCTAAGACATCTATTTGATTTTCATATACTACACCCGGGCTGCCTGGCAACGGTTGATACAAAAATTGTACTTAGTAACAAACTAAAGAAAATAAAGAAATATTACTTTCGACAATTAGCCATGAGTTGAATTCTTAGTTTTTTATATTCTTTTTTAGAGTTTATCTTTTGATTTTTTTTATTTCCCATAATTTCGACGAACTTTTTCGACGGAAAACAGAAAAACAGTCCTCTCGTCTCAACGGGGCGACCCCGACTAATTGATGAAACAACTGATGGCCGGCACCACGCGTCAGGTGCGATAGCAAGAGACCGTTATGCGCGGAATAAGAACATCGTAAGCGCAAAATTGGTTTTTTTCTAATTACTCGTAAATTCCAGATAATATTAACAAAGTGAAAAATTGAGTCACTAGATTTTATAATTTTATACTTTGTACATAAAAATTGACTCAGTTATATGAATAATCTTGAAAATATATTAATTTTAATCAAAAATTAGGCCTAACTTTGTGATCTTATTTTATCGACAAAATATTATTATTTTATGTTTTCACCAAATTGAGTACCTTTTAAATATAACTTATTTTCTATTTAAAAAAAAACAAGCTCATTTGTGGCACACTTTCGGGTATAAAAATCAAATCAAAGATCGGCAATTTTCCTTTATACCCCCTCTTAAGCAATGGAGCACTTCAATTTATTATTTACATAGCATTACAATATGGTCTGCGGTAGCCTAGTGGTATGGGTAATGGACTGCTGTGACGAGGTCTCGGGTTCGATCCCAGGTTTACCATGGCACACACCAATGACTGTTCGATGCTTTTCGAAGTTATGTGTGTATTTATCGCAGGTTTATAAGTGCCCGGTTAATGGCAATAGGCTCGCCACCTATTACATTGGGACCTAAACATAAACTGGCGAAATGTGGGTGCTAGCACCTCTGCCTACCCCTTCGGGGAATACAGGCGTGAGTTTATGTTATGTTATGTTACAATATGGGGTTCTTCAAGAAGGGTATTAAAAGGCTCCTTCAGAGTCGGCAGCGCGAGTTTTACGCTCTTGGTGGTGCACACGCCCATAGGCCGCGGTAACCACTTCCCATCAGGTGGACCGAGACCGTATTGCTGCATAGGTTTATAATTGTTTTATAACTACAAGTGTAGGACACAACAAAAATTCGCTACGAAGTGCCGAAACGTAGACCTCAGTGAGGTTAGTCCACAAATTAAAAATCGTTCAGTGGGCTATGGTACGCGCTATGTTTGAAGTTTCTTTGAAGATTATTAGAAGAAGGTTATTTCACAAAAACTAAAGTTATTGACATACATAGCTCGGAGTATACCACATTTGCTGAATTTCTAAACTGAAGCGTCTTTGACCAGCGAACACAAGTTGCTAAGCTCTGAATGCGACTGGTAGGTATTGGCGCAACAAGATGAAGGCATTTTACGAGGCCCGTGGTGCTTTTCAAAGACATGGTTATTTTATAAACCACTATAAATGACTGGTGTCACAATTCGCAATTACGTAGGTAGAAAAAATTCAACGTAGTGCAAATTCTTTCAAACCTTTGAATGAATGAAATTTTATTTGATTATGCTAACTTTAAACTTCGAAATACATGGAAAAAAATGAAGCGCTCAAGTGGGACTTGAACCCACAACCTTTCCCTTACAGGGGGAATGCTCTTCCAACTGAGCTATTGAGCTACACCTGAATCAATTCCCTTCTCTTTATATCCGTCTTCGTCGTGGGTTCAAGTCCCACTTGGATGCTTCTTTTTCCGATGTATTTCGTTCTTTCAAACCCTTGAAAATCCTATTCCATTACCGGCCTTTAGCAAAAACATTTTCCATCTTCAATCTTTTCGGTAAACTGTCATAAATATAGCGGGGAAAATTTGTTTAGTTATTTGAGCAACGGTATAATCAATATTTGCTTTGGATATTGATTTGTCAACAGACTTTGCTTGTATAGACTCGGGATATTCAGGGAACGGGATAAAAATATTGAAACCTTTGTCCGGATAATAGCGGTATAGAGCTTGAGAAGGGGATTTTTTGTTTGGTTATTATATCATCATTCGTTGAGTACCTAAATATCCATACTAATATTATAAATGCGAAAGTAACTCTGTATGTCTGTCTGTATGTTACGCTTTCACGCCTAAACCACTGAACCGATTTTGATGAAATTTGGTATGGGGGTAGATTAGACCATGAGAAAGGACATAGGCTATGTTTGGTCGCGATAACCGACTTCCACGCGGGCGGAGCCGCGGGCAAAAGCTAGTAATATATATACTAGTTATTGAAACGTTTGGAATTCTGTTCCCGTTCGTACAACGAATGGGAACATAATTTCCATGGATAATAAACATTGGTGCACATCCATCTCTTCCCTTGAGTGTCGAAGAAGGCGAATAAGGGATAGGGCTGTTCTTTATTCGGCAGTCAAAACACAGCCCATGACTAAGTACCCGCTTGACGCCAATAGGCTCGCTCCCTATTACGCGGGACCGTTCATAGTGGGTAAAATGTGTATATCAGTACACCTCTGCCTACCCCTTCGAGGGTTTACAGGCGTGAGTATATAAATGAATGAATGGTGCACGAGGAATTGTGTTCCCGTTGACGTAGCCCCTGGAATTCTATTCCAGGGATAAAAACTTATGTGGTATTTCAGAGTGTAATCGATGAATGTACTAAATTTTAGCGGGGCCAACCGCTATACCGGCGTTTCTTCAAATGTTATCGCTATTATAATCCCTCGATGGTTCAGATTTGCAATTGGACACGAAAGATGACACTGCAATCATGTTTTTACGTGTGGATACCTCCGCCGGACCTAAAGGGAGTGGTTATATCGGACTCGGACCTACCAATACCAAACGGCCATCTCGGGCCATCAGTTGCCGATAGTGAGGTAACCACTGGCATCTCTAGCGCAACCCGATTGACCAAGGGCCATAGAAGGTCCCCTCGGATGTAGTACTACGACGTCCTCATCTTTACCCAGAAAAGGGGATAGAAGTTGGATGGACTGGTAGTAAAATATGAAGTAAATCGATCGTCTTCAATCTCGTATACAACAATGTCTTTGAGTTCAGTCAACTTAGTATGCAAATGAAGAAACATAATAGTAATTATCATGTGAATGCATGCTTTGCATGTTGGCCTCACAAGATGCACCGATCGCGTATCACAATGTATCGTAGGAGAAAATAATTATACGTGATTTATTACGCATACTTAGATAATTTCAGTTTTAATCAAAGATTTATCTCCTACGTTTAAAATTCTTTCGTCTAACTAATATCATAAAGAGTAGAGATTTGATTGTTTGTTTGTTTGTTGTGTATTGAATAGTCTCTGAAACTACTGAATCGATTTGGAATTTTAGGCAGCGTATTTGATTGAAGCTTTCAGTCTGCTGGATTTATTACGTGTCTTAAAAAAAATTTTTTTCGCACTTATTTAAAGAAACACCAAATATCAATAAATATATTTAACTATACCTACATATTGTCCTTCCTCTTGACTGGAAGAGAAGATAAGGTCCTTTTATGTGAAAGAGGATAATTATGATAAAGAAGAGAGTGATTCAGGAAATAACATCGGACATAATTGTACGGAGGAGAATGACATGTCGCACAGACCCCAATTTAATTAGGACTAGGGGAGGCAGATGATGATTAACTTTCTTCTTGAATCATTATATGTATTGTTATAAAGCACATTAAAAATCTGTTGCGTTTTATAAGATCTAAGCGTACAGAAGGCGGGCAGCGACTTCACTCGTGTAAAGATTAAGATAAATCCATAATGGTTTGATTTATGGAAAAAATTGTATATTCGCATGCAAAAGTGATCTCTTTTAAATCAAACATCGCAGAGAAACGCAAAACGACGAGCGATGATAATTAGGAAAGTGACAGGGCAATTACGTTTGTCCACATGTACGCAGCCGTCGGTTTACGCAGCGTATGCGCATACTAAACAATCAGCTGCAAGATGGCGGCGGTAGCGGAAGCGGATAACTATGATAGGTATCGTAATCGAAGTGATAATCCATACAAAAAAATCACTATGCTAAAGCATAAAGACTTGAATAATAGCTAAATAAATAAATCTTTTAAAAAAAAGAAAGTCGTGTTAGTTACACTATTTATAACTCAAGAACGGCTGTATCGATTTGGTTGAAAATTGGTGGGGATGTAGCTTAGAACCAGGAGAAAGACATAGGATACTTTTCATCCCATTCAACCTTTATTTTACCCCGGGTATAGATTCCTGTGGGTCGCGGTTACGGGATCAGTATTTCTGTGACCCTGGTATATTTGCATGGCTCACAGAAACTTTAAGGAACTTTATCTGGGTCGCGGGAACAGGAGCAGTGTGTTTTATACCTTTCTATTCCGAACTCAACGTGGACGAATAGATAAATAAATATCTGCACGAAACATGTGAGTAAGGATAATATAAAAACCTTCTTTGCGTCCAAAGCTTACACATTGCAGCCCGGAGTCTAGTCTTATACTTCTTATGATTGATTTATCACGTCGGAAGCGACATCCATCTGAATTTCAACCCCGAGGGGAGTACCTACACCAGAACCTTGTCCTTTAATCAACAAGTGTATCAGCTTACAAATGAGGTAAGTTCGGACTCCATACACCTTTTTACAATTACGTGATTGCTATTATACCTGGACACATGAACAAAGCTTGTTTAATTAGTAGTTATATAACAAATTCATCAGCTTAATAAGCTTGTAGATAGTAATCTTTCTAACAGCAGCACGTATACATTTAGTTGCGGCTAATCTCCTGAAATTACTTATCCTGTCGCGTTGGGGAGTAACTTAATACAATTAGAGCGCAGAATAGCTCAATACAGTACGATTATATATTTAGGCCTTTGTAATAAGAAATCATCTTATAGAGGATTACTCGTCGTCTGAGCGACAAAGCTTGTATTTTGTTGTGTTGGGATCTGTTCTTTTGCAGAATTGGATTTATTTTCACTTTTCGGGAAGGAGTGTCGTCGGACTACCGCAACCGTCTTTGTCAGCTAGGTGTGCCCACACGGTGAAGGTCTTAGTGGAGATCTTTGGGGGTATTAACACCACGTTAATTATGTTCAGCACAGTGGGAACTAAGATCGCGAGGTCTCAGATATATTGCCGAAATGATCAAAGTAAAATTTCACATTTATAAGCAATTAGTGAACTATTAATAGGTTTATGATGAGCAGGGCAGTACAAGCATGAATGAGTTGGTACTTAATCTCCGAGGACCACGACCCACAGTCGGCGTGCGATTTTAGTTGGTTCGAGTTCGACATAACCTCCCCTTCCGGCTCCGGCGGGGGAGGTATCCGAGCGGATTTTCGCACGAAAAAAAAGGTGCTTAAACTATACTAATATTATAAATGCGAAAGTAACTCTGTCTGTCTGTCTGTCTGTATGTTACGCTTTCACGCCTAAATCACTAAACCGATTTCAATGATATTTGATATAGGGGCAGATTTGACCTCGAGAAAGGTAAATAACGTTTGGTCGCGATAACGGACATCCACGCAGGCGGAGCCCTGGGCAAAAGCTAGTTGTATATAAAAGGTACTTAAGTTCAATTCGATATTGTTCAATTCAGAGAAAATAAGTGTTGATAGACTTGGTAAGGCTAAATGTTAATAAATATATCTTTAAAAATACTCAAGGGGAATTTTATCTTGTTTTGAAAGAGATATAAAATGAATATGGACTCGCCTCGAGTAGTCGCTGGGGTGTGATGCCGACCACCTGTGGCTGATAAATAATGTATCAAATACCTCTTTAGATACACCGCTATGTCCAAGACACTTCCGTAAAGATCTTTTACGTTTAATAGTTTTATAGAACAGGAGCGAACCGGGACGTTTGCACGGTAAAATGTCGCAAAAAATATGTTTTTATGACTTTATTGCAGAGCACTTCATGTGATACAATGAAATCTCTGGCAAATTCTATTATTATTAGAAAACAGTTATTAAAATTAGCATATTTTACGGTTACTAACATATAACGTTAATTATTGATTTGTTTCGCGTTCACCTCACGAAGTTTAGCCCCACATAAAAAAATCCATATTTGTCCTACATTTTATTCCATATTAGCTCCAAACGTAATATTTATTCTGAATTTAATATTTTATTCCTGTTTCGCCCTATTTTCCTTTCCTTATTCGACTCGAATATTTAGCGATTTTCAGCTTTAATTTCTACCACAGGATTATCTCATTAGTCAACTGAATCTTAAATTAAAGCATATCACATGCTTTTTAGAAGATTAAGACATCAATATTCAGCGAGATTTTTTGATAAACTTCATCAAAATATTTTATTCAGTGCTCTAATAAACTCCATTAAAGTTAATTTTGATAAATACAGTCATATTTGACTGTTACAAAATTTCAAAACTTCCTCGGTGAATAACGAATTGCTATATGAAATTAAATAATGTATATTACAATTCGGTTTACGAACGAACGAATTCCCAATGATTTACCTGTAAATTAAATTTCGTACAAGCTAATTTTCTCCGTACCGAATTTCCCATTACAGTTGGTACATTACGGGCAACTTCAAAATGATCTCATTAATTTCCCGCTCCCGCTCACTCTTGTGACATTCGCCACAAATAATTATCGTACGTCTCTTTCTAACCAACGATTAATCTGCTTGAAAGTTAAACAAAGTATTTTGTACACTTGCGTGCGGAATTGTTCATTATCATTTGGAATTTAATTTGACAGATCGTCATTGTGATGTAGATTTTTTTTTGATCTAGTATTATTACTTTTTAAATTTGCTTTATCTTTTTTTCATTTTGTTGCTATATGTGAGTACTGCTTTTTTATCGGCTTAAAATTGAAAAGAGAATAGGTTGAAATGCCATTTCTTTGGGAAATTTCTACGGGTGCAGAAACCGCCGCGGGCAACAATTTTTATTCATATTCTGCTTTGTAACCTAAAATCCGGGTACCAATAGAGTGGCAGGTGGCAGGCAGTAACTTCATGGAGAGTTAACACGTTTCTGGTTTACTTCACTAATTAATCTGTCCAGTAGTTTGACAACATAGTATTATAGCTTTAGTAACATATCGAGATCATTAACGTACCCACTGTTCTTGTGGTCCAGTGCTCGTAGAATAACGATGTCCTAATCATCAGACTGAGGGTCGATTGTTTATTTTTGACAAGCTAATGGTAGCGACTTATGTAACCTATAGACTGTTTGTACTGGAGATTGATGGCACTTGGTGGAATCTACTACACATATTGAATAACACAGTACTTTTCCACTGAGCTTAACTTTATTTCTGGACCTGACCGGTTTCGCCTTACGGAATTCTCATTGATGGTTTAAATATTTCTAAAACCTATAGACGCTCACAATACAAAAGGGTTAATTATTTATATATCTATATCCAATTTAAGAGAGCGAGAGAAGGAGGGAATAGCAGTACTCCAAAACTCTTAGAAACCATACGAATATAACACACTACCAATTAAAGAAAATAGTACCTCTCTGATTGGGCCAGCTTATTGGCCACTACAGATTTACTCTTATCATAAACATTTTCGTAATTGTCATTTCAAACAACAGAAAGGTGTATTCAAATGTTAACATTGTCATGAATATTGAACTCCTCTGTCACGCAACAGTTGGCTTGGCGGCTTCGGGTACACGTCCCAATTGTACGATGTAAGCCGAAATAATTCATTGTTGCTCCGTTGCTCACACACCCGTAAGCCGCTGGTGTACCGTTGTTTTATTATTTCTGTTACCCTAACTTCACGTCTCGGTAAAGATGCCTGTAAATTTCGAATCTTTGAGATTGAATTAATTTTGAAATCGTATTGTATTTATGTTGTTATCATTTACTTACATATGTGAAGACCATGGATGTTTGCTAGGAGCTCCACTGACATTTTTGGGGTCCAAGCCAATCTCTTGTGCTCGCTGGTGCACTATTTCGAGGTTGGAAATTCAGACAGCAGTCAGTTTCACAAATGTGAGAGTGGCTGCCATATTATTATGGCTTTCCAATCCTTTCAGCATCATTTGAAGATTCACACCTACCTTCCCTTCCACTCAACCAAGTTAAAAGGATAAAAGCTCAAAAGAATATCTACTTTATTGTTAGATTAATACCTAAAAATAAAATAACTAAACTTAAGGTTAAATAAAAACAATGATAAACAGATGCAAATAAAAATAGATTTATTTTACATATATTTCATCTAGATTCATGTAAATAATTGATAGATAACAAATAATATTTGTTATCTATTAATTATTACATAACATTTAAAAAATTGAGCAAATCGGTGCCATAAAAAATGGCCAAACAGGTTCGTATTGAATGTCATATTTTTTTAAATCTAGATAACACTTGTGTACCTAACAGTATATAGTAAGTGGAGCGTGCAGACTATCTGGTTGCGTCCGCTAACCATAATGAAACAATTTTGTTACGATGTACAGCTGAGTGGTATGGCACGGCACCAGTGTTGCTATGCTTTTAGGTAAATACTGAGTGAGTTGCATTTCCACTTTCAACTCGTTCAAGTGTAAATGGGTTTTCCGTTTGTGAATGCACTTAAGTGTGATACGGTACAATCGCTTTGATGACAATACAGCTCTAAAAAATGTCGTACCTACGACATTTTTTACACAACAGAAGAAAGAGAAAATAGGTACATATAAACTGCATCGAAAAATGGGTGCTTGTGTAATTCTATATATTATGAAATTGTAAAGTAGTCGTGTCCTCGAATACATAGGGAAAAAGAATCTTCTCGGGCGGGACTCGAACCCGCAGTCTTTCCCTTACAGAGGAATGCCTTGACCAATTCGGCCACCGAGACACGCCCGATGTGATTCAAATTTCCCATCCTACACGTCCTCAAGGCGAACGGTGGAGTCATCTACCGATTTTGTTACGAACTATCGGAATCAATGAATGATGTTACAATCATTTTTAAACATTGATTTTTGATAACTCCGCCCAAACAATTGAATCTCGCAGTCTTTCCCTTACAGGGGGAATGCCTTGACCAATTCGGCCACCGAGACACGCCCGATGTGATTCAAATTTTCCATCCTACACGTCCTCAAGGCGACGGTGGAGTCATCTACCGATTTTCTTACGGTTGGAGAACTAAGCTAAATTGCTTGTGCTAGGAGTGGGTTCAGGTCAGTAGTGTAATGGCCAGGATTCGAACCCGGGACCTCTCGATCGTAAGGCCGACTCCTTAACCACTAAGCTACCGACGCTTCAATAATTTCATAAAATTTAGGTATAAAGATATCACTAAATGAAGTTAAATTTTCGAATGAGACATTTAAAATTCATAACCCCCGGAACGTTAATTTTCAATTTTATCTTAGTCATAACTTTACCTTTAGATACAATCTAAATTAAGTTCTGAATTGACTTTCAGGATACCTTTTATCGCAGTTTTCAATTTTCCCAACGATTTCATTCTAAAATATAGTTCCTATAAATTCTGGCCCCTTATTCTAAGTGCCAAACCGTTTCGTAAAATACATGCGTTCGTAAAAGCCGATAATAAAAGTTGGTCTTCTCTCTTCTATGTTAACCAATTCTAATCCACTGTCTTCTCGCGTTACGGCTACGTTTGAAACTCGATGTCAATCAGAATAGTGTCCCTGAACAATAATTGGTTTGAAACTTTTGCGACTTGTACAAGTTATATTAGACATAAATTGCAAACATTAGAAAGGGACGCAGTAAATTCAGACTTGGTAGATATATACTTACATGTAAGTTTTTGACCCGTACGTGATCGACCCCGCATACTAGAATAGTTTCTTTTTGGCCCCTTCATCACACATCAAGGCCACGACCTTATACTTCTACCAAAATCGTACGTACAGTCAGCATCAGAAAGATGTTGACGTACAAAGTACTCAAAATTATCTTAAATTCTTTTTTTTACGCCCTGATAGTTGACTGATCGTTCTGATATTTGTTACACACCTTTGATTTGGACAATAATACCATTTAAATCATCAAAACAGTTTGATTTGCTCTTAATACGAGAGTTTTAGGATCATTTTCAGACTTCGTTGTCAAGATATTTATGACGTTGGATGTACCTGCCTATACGTCATTTCCGTTTGATTATGGTTTGATTAGGTATTTAATAATAACGGTAAACAATCTTGATGTGATAAAAAATATTAAAAGACAGGTCACGATTATTTACCTTTAGTTCATACCTAACCAAACGGAGTATAGTTTTAGCTATAAAAAAATGGAAGTTGTGCTGTAATTATTATTTAACCAGTGCGATATTCAACTAGTACGAAAAACCACGAAAAACGATGTACATTATTTATTTCGAACTGCCAGTAATCTGAATTTTATTTTCCTGCATTTTACCGTTAAAAATCCATTTCAGTATACATTTGGTCAGTTCATTCAAAACCGTCTTTTGTTCAACGAGTCTAGGAGCTGCAGCACTCTGAGCTCTGACAAAAGGCGCAATAACCAGAGGGCACTTTTATGATTTCCACTTTATACTCAAAGGGCACTTTTATAAAAGGATATACAGGCTTAAAAGACTGCTCATATAAAGACATGTACTGCAGAGCTTTAAGAGTCATGACTACGGAGAACAGAATGTGATTAAGTCATGACGCTTATGTATTATCTATGTAGGTAAAATTGTTGACATATTTTTGTTTTTTTTTGCTTGCGTAGCAACTGGACTGAGACCTCACACCCAAGAATCCTGACTATTATAAAATATATTCATGCAAGCTATATTAAGTTTGGATCAAGATAACGCATAAGCGTTATCTTGATCCAAACTTAATATAACTGATAACAATATTTTTATCCAGTGTGTTCAAAAACCCATTCTAGAACACGAATATTCCAAATCGAATACATAGGGAAAAAGAATCTTCTCGGGCGGGTGCCCCCCTGCTGGTTGGCAGAGGTGGTTTGAGATTTCAGATATCAGGGTATATGGTAACTCTGTGGCGAAGGGTGATTTTTTTGTAAAAAAATATTTATATTAGCCTTTCCAGAGCTCCCTGCCAGCTCACGTGTTTCCTTCTTCCTACAGTCCCGGGTCCTTTAAGCGGGGCGTGAAAAGACATCTGATGAGGCTGAGGTCATGAGGCTGATGTCAAGCTGAGTGCCACTACTGTTAACATGGTACATGTTTACGATGGTGACTCTCTCCGAGACTTTGCCTTTAGCTTACCATCAGGCGATATTACATACCAATTGACATGTCCTATAGAAAAAAAATCGCTACTATAGCCCATAATATGTAAATACTCTACTAACATTATCCTTTCATTGTTACAGAAGTGACGGTGACCTACCGACGCGGTTTACCAGTCATCACGGTGCCATTGCCGTCACGACGTGAACGATGCCGTTTTACACTTCGACCCGTCTCACAGACTGTTGGCGACCTTCTCGACCAGGTGAGGACAATCAAGGGTTTGATTCGTTAAGCACTATTTAGTGCACCGCAGATGATCTACGCGGATGTCCGCAACGGACGAATACGTTTTGAGCGGATCGAGCCTTTGCAGCGCGTTCAGTGTTACGCGGGGCTCTTTGAACGAAATTCAACAACATTCTACACAACGCTATCTAGACCCATGATAAGCTTTTATAGCTTGTATTATGGAATCTAGAATGCGGATAAATACTTATATACTTTTTTTTTTGGAAATACATACATATTATATATAGAAACACCCAGACCAATGCAAATAGCCATATTCATGCATACAAATATTTGCACTGAGTGGGAATCGAACCCGCGCCTCCTGCGTGGCAGTCCCGTTCACTACCGCCACGCCACAGAACTTCATAATATTGGTAGAATAGTACGAAATAATGAAAAAGCGGACCGCAGACTCCGTGATTAAAGCTTCGGAAGCGACTGGGATTAACGCTAGGATGAAGACAGTACAAATTAATTATAAATCGAATACATAGGGAAAAAGAATCTTCTCGGGCGGGACTCGAACCCGCAGTCTTTCCTTTACAGGGGGAATGCCTGACCAATTCGGCTACCGAGACACGCCCGATATGATTCAAATTTCCCATCTCATACGTCTTTAAGGCGACGTGGCGTCATCTACCGATTTTCTTACGAACTATCGGAATCAATGAATGGGCGATTGTTTGTTTGATTTCCTTCATTTGTTTGGGCGCAGTTATCAAAAATCAATGTTTAAAAATGATTGTAACATCATTCATTGATTCCGATAGTTCGTAAGAAAATCGGTAGATGACGCCACGTCGCCTTAAAGACGTATGAGATGGGAAATTTGAATCATATCGGGCGTGTCTCGGTAGCCGAATTGGTCAGGCATTCCCCCTGTAAGGGAAAGACTGCGGGTTCGAGTCCCGCCCGAGAAGATTCTTTTTCCTATGTATTCGATTTGTATAGTTAGCATACTTAATGCTGTAAAAATTCCTTCAAAAATTAATTATAGTATATGATAATAAAACTATAACTCTAAACTGTCCAGTTTTAATATTCATCGATATAGATCGTAAATAACTCGTAAATTTATTAAAATTTACCTCAACTCTCGTAAACTTGTAAAACCCCTGGCATGTGAGGGTTAAACTGGTTAAGCAGAAACCAAATAACTTTTAGATTGATGGCCCTTTGAACTTTGATCCGTCCCGAAAGGGCGTTTAAAATTAATAACCCTTGGAGATAGGTTTATCATCGATAAATACATTAAATTTATTAGATAATTTTCGTCTTGTGAAGCCATTTCAACAAGCGAAATTTAAGTGAGTTTAGGGAGTCATTTGTGTATTGAAACAAGCTGCTACCCGCGGCTTCGTCCTACCTATTTCCGGGATATAAAGCCTATGTGTCCCGACCAAGCCATTAGAACGTGAGTGGATAGCAAACTTTCATATTTAAAATATTACTGGCTTTTGCCCGCGGCTCCGCCCGCGTGGATATCGGTTATCGCGACCAAACTACCTATGTCCTTTCCCAAGGTCTAATCTACCCCTATACCAAATTTCATCAAAATCGGATCAGTGGATTAGGCGTAAAAGCGTAACATACAGACAGACAGAGTTACTTTCGCATTTATAATATTACTAGCTTTTGCCCGCGGCTCCGCCCGCGTGGATGTCGGTTATCGCGACCAAACATAGCCTATGTCCTTTCTCAAGGCCTAACCTATCCCTATACCAAATTTCATCAAAATCGGTTCAGTGGTTTAGACGTGAAAGCGTAACATACAGACAGACAGACAGACAGAGTTACTTTCGCATTTATAATACTAGCTTTTGCCCGCGGCTCCGCCCGCGTGGATGTCGGTTATCGCGACCAAACATACCCTATGTCCTTTCTCAAGGTCTAATCTTCCCTTATACCAAATTTCATCAAAATCGGTTCAGTGGTATAGGCGTGAAAGCGTAACATGCAGACAGACAGAATTACTTTCGCATTTATAATATTAGTATGGATCCACAGCTGAACTGGATTGCTTTAAAACTTTTTCGACTTATTGCATGCACAACTTACGCAAAGGTTAAATGCATGGTAGATAGGGCTGCAATCGGTTGAAGTTTATTTTTCTAATATATTACGTGTGGTAAATAACTGGGTCAGTTAGTATTTTTTTTATATAACATGATGGTAACCGATTGCTAACAACGATAAGATACTTAGCTGTAACTCAAGTTATTTTTCTTCGGTTTTCAATAGTTTGTTGTATTCTAGAATATTCTACACAGCGCTATGTAGATCTAGATAGATAGTTGTATAGAATGTTGGGAAATGTTGGGAAATCTTTAACCATAGTAGTACAGTGGAGAGGTCCCAGGTTTGAATTATAGCCATTACACTACCGACATGTACCAACTCCTAACATAAACTAACATAAATTGCTTGAATTTGGTTTAGCTGAGGGTTACACTTACTGCCTGCTGGGTTTTTTTTTTCTTTCTTAAAAAAAAAATAAAGCTGCTGAAGAATGTAAATCTTTTTATTAAGTTATTTTTTTAATTAAGATATTTTGTCTCCAGGTGAAAGCCGAAGACCGAGGAGTGGAGCGCGCGGCGGCGCTGGCGGCGGACGAGCGTGTGCGCATCGCTGCGAGCGACACGATCGAGTCCTTGCTAGAGAATGATTTCCGACTCATCATCAACGACACAGAGTATTATGTGCATACTCCACCGCAGGTTCGTGCAAGTCTCTTGATATTTGCTGATACGATCAGCAACAGATTGAACTTGACTAGCAAAGTACTCAAAATGATGTTAATACCTTGGTTATCCCCCTCCCTGTTGATTGATTGTTCTGATATGTGGTACACACCAATAATTCGGACAATTACATACATACAATCACGACTTTATCCCCGGAGTGTTAGGCAGAGGTGAATTAACACCCTCATTTCACCAATCATTGAATTCGTTCCCACGTAGTAGGGGATGAGCCTAATACCGCATGACGGGCACTATTGTTAACTCTAGTCGTGCATTCGAGACTGAGTTTGGGCTGTATACAGGGTGGAAGATTTTCATGCCTCCTGGAGGGGAAGTACTCGAAATACTGGAGATAAGAAATTTAACTCAAAGAAAACATTCCTTTATTTTTTAAAGAAATAAAACTGCATTCAAAGATTTTCGAATACTTGCTTGACACACCCGGCAATCGAACCGACTCAAACCCGAAAAAATTAAATTCTGTATTTTTATAACTTCAATCGATAGTGGTGATCATAAGGATCAAATCTCTCTAACAAACATGGTAAATTAGATGAAAGGAAAGCCCTGAAATCTAAACTTATAAGCACTTTAATTCAAAGGTCCTTCTGATATCGTATTGACAATAAAATTCCATAGGTATTAAATATATTATATTTATCTGATGCTAAACAGCCCTAATCCTTTAGTCGCCTTGTACGATACCACAAGGGAGGAAATAGAATGAAAGAAAGGGTTCTGCCGGGAACCACGTGGCATTTCGGACAATTATACAATTGAAATCAATAAAAAACTGTTTTATTTGCTCCTAATACCATAATATTAAGATCATTTTGATACTTTGCAGTCAAGTTTGTTCTAATGCTGACTATACCAATTTTTTTTTGTGGTTTACTACTCTAAACCCAGGATGAAAATACCTCTTGAAGTACCTATAAGTGGTGTTTTCACTTGGCACAAAGCAGATGCAGGATTCTGCTTTTTGCCAAGTAAAAACTACAGTTTGGTACCTACTTCTTTATATTTCCGTAATATTCTTTATATTTTATAGAGTGTACTTTATAAGAAGAGTACTTAATGAACGGAAACTTATTTGGTGTTATCAATATAAAATTCTTAATATCGCATATTAAGATGTGAAATGATTTATCCTGCAGTAGGTATGATTGCTTTTATATTCCCCTGCTTCGTTCAATTATATTCGGCAGCACGAGTCTAAATTCACTGGTGTTGTATACGTCCTTAGGCCACGGTAACCATTTTCCATTGAGCGGGCCGTGTGCTTCGGTATTTTTTTATACTACTTAGGTGGTCTAAGTAGTATAAAAAAATACCGAAGCAGCATCATGTCGTAAGGGTACTGTGTTCAATTGAGCTTATTATTTCCGTATTATATTATTTCGTATTATATATCTGCGGTAGCCTAGTGGTATGAGTAATGGACTGCTGAGACGAGGTCTCGGGTTCGATCCCAGGTTTACCATGGCACACACCAATGACTTGTCGATGCTTTTCGAAGTTATTTGTGTATTTATCGCAGGTTTATAAGTGCCCGGTTAATGGCAATAGGCTCGCCACCTATTACATTGGGACCTAAACATAAACTGGCGAAATGTGGGTGCTAGCACCTCTGCCTACCCCTTCGGGGAATACAGGCGTGAGTTTATGTTATGTTATGTTATTACCTACGTTACAGGGCCACATGTTGATATCTCCCTATTTCCATTTTCAATATAAAGTTGGCAAAGTGCTCGTAGTTGTCATTAGAACGTTGGGCACACGTGTTGAAGTTTCATTTCTTGGCAGCGCAACATTGCATTACATATTTGAAGATTCGTACCTGCCTGTTAGCAAAGTTTACCTAAGTGGGGATATGAAGTTAGGACTTCCTACTTAGCTCTGTCGCGTCTTTATAGAAGTTTTTTGTAGATTGCTTACTACTAGATATTTTAGACTGTATTTAGGGCTCATCTAAGAACGTCAACCTCGCCTCCTAGTCTGTGCCTACACCTGCTAATCGACAGACCAGACTCTGCTAGTTTTCCTTCTGAGGCTGGAAGGTCAGATGGTAATCGCTCCCGTAAATATCTAAATTAGCTAACCGAGGGTCTTATATATCAATTAACAGGTGAACGACTTGTAAGTAAGATTGATTCGGACCCCAAAGATTAAAGCCATAGGTTACGAACGTAATAAATTGAAAAAGCGACTTCTTCTTTCTCAAAATCCGTTAATGCATCGATTCGCCTAATTTCTTTTTTTTTAACATTCCACACAACTCTACCTAGACCCATGCAGCCATGGTAAGTATAGCTTAACGATACTCAGTCAATTCGTTTATTTTCTTTTTGACAGCTCACACGCAATGGTCGATGTAACTTTGTCCTTGCGTCAACACTTAAAACTCCGAACATAAATTAGGCGCCAATACGTCACATTTCATTGACAAGGCCACGTCGGCCGGAAAGAAATTATAAAAGGATATATCGAATGGGCGTTGTTGTCTTATAAATCGATTAAATCGAAATATAGATTAGCGTATGCGTAATGGCCCACAATCGGTTTATGATAAATTTATAAAATGTACAGACACGAAATATAGTAGTTTATTCTGAGATCGAACCCGCGCCTCCTGCGTAGAGGCCGCGTTCGCTACCACTACGCCAGAGAGGCTGTCGAATTGATTACATTACTAAATTAACTACTACACACAGGGTGTTTGGTTTCTCGTATATTTGTATACGCCGGCCATTTAATTGATATTGGCTAGGTGCCAATCAACAACCCACAGCATACATGCGGGTATGCTAACACAGAGATGTGCGGACAGAGATGAACGGTGCTTACTGAGCATTAATTGAATGCCAGTACGATTAGCCGGTTTGATTAAGTGGTATTGTACGCAGCTGGTAATTGGAAACCGCAAAATGGGGAGACAGAGACAATCAAAATGAGAAGTACGATTGTGTGGAAGGCTAGGATTTATTTGAGATGTTCAGATTTTATGACAACAATTTGAATTCTGACTATTTTGAGTACTTGAAATAAAACCACTTTTTACGGATTCTATCGCGATATAATCTGTTATTATTTAGTTTTAAGCCGACGTTTCGGCTGCTTTTCACGGTGTGAGGTGCGTGTGACTCATGTTTTTAGTCGCCACATAGTTTGAAGTGCCTTTTTTTTTCCACGCGGAAATCCTCTCGGATCCCCCCCTGCCGGAGTCGGAAGGGGAGGTTTTGTCGGACTCGAACCGACTAAAACCGCACGCCGACTGTGTGTCGGACTCGCCCCCGGAATGGGGAGGCGCGCTTCTCAGCGTGCCGTGCGTCGCTGTGGCCTGCTTCTGCTGGGGTTACAGGCGGTTTCACCCGTCACCCCCAGGCCATGGGGGACGGAAGTCAGTCAGTGCCCTCCGACGCCCGAGTTGCATGCGCGCGCGGGCAGCGCGGTTCGCGAGTCTCGCTCGCTCGCGCCGCCTCTCCCGTTCCGCCATCTCCTTCACGACCATTACCTGCTCGCTGAAGGAGACGCCGGCTGCCCACGCGTAGTTTGAAGTACCTATAAGTTATATCAAACTACCCGAATCAGGGTGAATTATTGGTGTTACTATTTACGCAGAATGAGCTCACTCTCTGTCGTTCAGTTTTGCTGGATTTTGCTGCTTACTGGGTTTGATTAAGTGGATGACTGGGCCCCACTGGGTACCCAAGCTCCCATCCTCCACCCGATCCATCCATCCTCTAAATAAACTTATAAAATATCATATTTAAGTACTTATTTAGGGGAAGCTCGTGAAGTATGTAAGGATAGAAGATGATAGGCCGTTGTCTCTGCTTACCCCGAAGGGAAATAGTCGTGGGCAATATATAAATGTATGTATGAGACTAGCCCAAAAAGGCAAATTATATGGAGATATTCAGTCTCTCATTCCATCTAAACCTTAGTTCTTTAAGTATTGTGGTTTTGACAGAGCTACTGAGTGGTTTTTATTCAGTAACACAAAAACGACTGGTTCAATATTGCACACATTATACCAAACTGTGGCGCCAAATAACCGACAACATTCTGATTGCGCGCTCTGTAGTGTATGCCATTGCCACTTGTAGCGATGGTATAACGTGGCTAATTATGGGTCATTGTGTACTGGGTACTTTATACAATGTGTAAAATTAAAACCATTTCCATTTTCAAGTTTAAAACAGTTTGTTTATTTAATTCCCTACATAAAAAATCAACAGTAAGACGTAAACACCTACATAACGAACATGGTATCTTCAATCTGAACACATCAGACATTATATACAATAATTAACATAACATAACATAACATAACATAAACTCACGCCTGTATTCCCCGAAGGAGTAGGCAGAGGTGCTAGCACCCACATTTCGCCAGTTTATGTTTAGGTCCCAATGTAATAGGTGGCGAGCCTATTGCCATTAACCGGGCACTTATAAACCTGCGATAAATACACACATAACTTCGAAAAGCATCGACAAGTCATTGGTGTGTGCCATGGTAAACCTGGGATCGAACCCGAGATCTCGTCTCAGCAGTCCATTACCCATACCACTAGGCTACCGCAGATTTTTTTTTACAATAATTATAACGGGAATTAACGCGATCATGGTATAGATACAGTCAGCCTGTGACCACGGCCGGTGTAAACTGGTCGAAACGTTAGGTAAATCAAAGGTATACCGTGCCGGGGTGCGAGAGATATGCTTGCGGCAATCTCACCTCCGGCAACCAAGGACCCAAGGCGTGCGTTTTAGTCGCTTCGAGTCCGACATAACCGCCTCCATCGGCTCCATGGGGGTTTCACGGTGTGACTCATGATTTTAGTTGTCACATAGTTTGAAGTATAAGTTATCTCAAAATACCCGAATTATAGTGAATTATTGGTGTTACTATTTACGCAGAATGAGCTAACTGTGTCGTTAAGTCTTGCTGGATTTTGCTGCTTACTGGGTTTGATTAAGTGGATGACTGGGTTCCAAGCTGGTGATACGTTCCATCCATAGTCTAAATAAACTTTAGAATATATCATATTTTGAGTAAGTCCTTATGTAGTAGGGGAAGCTCGTGAATAATTATGTAAGGATAGAAGATGATAGGCCGTTGTCTCTGCTTACCCCGAAGGGAAATAGTCATAGGCAATATATATATGTTTGTATGAGACTAGCCCAAAAAGGCAAATTATATGGAGATATTCAGTCTCTCATTCCATCTAAACCTTGGTTAAGTATTGTGGTTTTGACAGAGCTACTGAGTGGTTTTAATTCAGTAACACAAAAACGACTGGTTCAATATTGCACACAGTATACCAAACTGTGGCGCCAAATAACCGACAACATTCTGATTGCGCGCTCTGTAGTGTATGCCATTGCCACTTGTAGCGATGGTATAACGTGGCTAATTATGGGCCATTGTGTACTGGGTACTTTATACAATGTGTAAAATTAAAACCATTTCCATTTTCAAGTTTAAAACAGTTTGTTTATTTAATTCCCTACATAAAAAATCTACAGTAAGACGTAAACACTTACATAACGAACATAGTATCTTCAATCTGAACACATCAGACATTATATACAATAATTATAACGGGAATTAACGCGATCATGGTATAGGTACAGTCAGCCTGTGACCACCGCCGGTGTAACCTGGTCGAAACGTCAGGTAAATCAAAGGTATACCGTGCCGGGGTGCGAGAGATATGCTTGCGGAAATCTCACCTCCGGCAACCAAGGACCCAAGGCGTGCGTTTTAGTCGGTTCGAGTCCGACATAACCGCCTCCACCGGCTCCGTGGCGGTGGTATCCGTGGGGATTTTGCGCAAGATAAAAAAAAGGTATACTTAGTTAGTATATTTATATTTATTTATTATACTTAGTATATTTAAAAGTTAGTACATCAAACATTGGTGGACCGTTTGTCCAATATACTGCGAAACGTTGCCTGCATTTGGAGGCTCCGTCGCAGGGCCAATCAACCTGGCTTGTAGGCATGGAATGGACTTGGCACTATGCCTTACAAATTACAGTATGTTACTTCTATTACGTTGAATACATCGGTCCGACCTGATTTCTCACAAGAGAAAATTGTAGGAGGCAGTGAAGCTGATTTCAAATGAGGATTCCCTCTTAACAATCTTTTTCGAGGAGTTTTGTCCAATTATGACCAGGGATGGATGGAATAGATTTGCAATAAAGTGACAGTTAATTCAGTTAAAAAACTAAATTAATGTAATTTGGAATTAATAAAAACAAGCTAATTAGCTGAACGAGCGTTGTTGTACTAGTCATCATCATCCACATAACGACGTTAGTCCTGATTGCATCCGAGGCCACAGTGCCCTCAGAGCTCAGCTTCCGGCTGTTCCTCCTCCACTTCGCACAATCTTGGGCGTCCAAGTTAGTGAGACCGTTTGCACGCATGTCAGCCTCCACAACGCCAAGCCAGCACTTCTTGGGCCTACCCCTTCTACCTGGACCCGGTGGGGGCGCTATTGCCATGCATTTGTTACCCACTTGTACTAGTAGCTGTTGAAAAATTCTGCTATGTACATTTTGGGGTCCATTATAAGATCAGTTCCATAGAGCTGTAATTTATAGTGTGGCAAAGCCAGATATACCCAGTGCACTCTAACGTAGTTGAACTGAACTTCTAGGAAACTACTAATCATTACGCAATATAAAGTCTCTCGCTAATTAATATGTACAAGTGTTTTACGAGTACAATATCAACCTCTCTCAATATCAGCTTGAACAATTTGTTCCTCCACAAAATATTTGTTTAACAAGCATAATCTTCAAGTTAGGCTTAGTTGCACCATATTACCTGCTAAAGTAAGAAGTTTACGTCAAATGTAGCATTAACAGTAACAATGACTTTAACGGTATCTGCTAAATGTTGCACCAGTGTATTTAGAAGCTCGGTTAAAGTTATCAGGGTTGCAAGTCAAATGAGATATTATTTACGTCAAATTCCTTATGGGTATTTTTTTATTGTGGTAATACTATACGTTAGCTGTCATTTGCTGTCAGTTCTTATGTCGATCAGTTGAGATATCAAATCAACCTCCTTAGTTTTATACTTATATTATAGACACCACCTTTATGACAGATTTTAACAAATTTAACGTTAACAACGACAATAAGCGACCGACCGTGGACGGTTACGGTTAGCGTCAAGTATTAACGTCATGTTAACTGTTTGTCAATGATGCAACCTATTTTGCACCTGACTGGTACTTTAACAGCACTGTTAATGGTAAAGTAAGATGGTGGTCTTATGAAGTAAACTTCAAAAGAAGAAAATAAAGATGGTGGTCTTATGAAGTAAACTTCAAAAGAAGAAAATATAAAAATTTTGAAGTCGACAAAAAACTTCTTGAATTGGAAGTTTGTCGGGGCTTACAGTATTATAGGCCGACTTGGGCTCACAAGAAACGCTCGTATAAATCAGGATTAAGAAAGTCACGGCCCTCCGCAGATCGTTAAACAGCCCATAAACCCATTTATTTTGGCCCATAACAAATATTCTTGCGTTGTAATTGTTACCACTTGGTGAAATATATTAGGTCATTTGTTTTATAATTAGCTCTTTCATTTGTATTAAATGTTTTAACCCTTTTGAGAGGCCCACAAATTAAGGATGCTATTAAAATAAGGATTATTCAGAGAATTAAGAAATACAAAACTGCTGTAAGACTCGTCAGATAAAAGGAACTTTTTTAGTAAGCAAAATGGACTTTGTCATTGTAGATATTTTTTATAGCACTTAGGTGGCAGAAAAGCACACGGCCCATCTGATCGAAGTGGTTTATCTGGCCTACGGACGTATGCGTCACACTCACGCTGCCGACCCTGTTGAAACCTTCTAATACCCTTCTTGAAGAACCCCGTATTGGTCCCGGCCCAAAGTTCCTTTCATACCACTTATCTAGGGAAGCAACGTGGTAGAAATGAACTGTTTACACCGATTAGCATTATAGTTAACTAGCTGACCCATCCCGGCTTCGCCCGGGAAAATTTCGTATTCCATAGTGACCTAAATGACGAACTTTTCATACAAACGTTTATCACCTATTTTACCCTCTTAGTAGTTAAATTTTGATAAACGCAGATACACGTGTTCATTTATTTCTTAAAAGGCACAGGTTTATGAAATTTCGTGCATCTAGTTCTGAAAATGAAGGACTTTCATACAAACTTCCATCCCTTATTTTACCCCTTTAGTAGCAGAATTTCCAAAAATCCTTTCTTAGTGGATGATTACATCATAAAATGCATCTACTGTCAAAATTTCAAATTTGTAGGTCCAGCGGTTTAGGCTCTGCGTTGATGAATCAGTCAGTCAGTCGGCTATAGTTAATAGTTGTTTACATTGTATAACTATGCTTTGCTAGGTTGAAGTGCTATTAAGTTACAAGTTCTGGGCCTCGATTCTACTAAAGCAAAACTATTGTCAAGCCACTGAGATTGGAAAAAGCGGCAATACATTATAGACTTTAAAGCGATGCATTTAAAGTTCAATATTAAATAACTGTTAGCAGAGTGAATAAAAGAGTGTAATGAAACTTTTGTCATTTAATTTTGGACCTTAGTGTGTAGAAATAAAGTCTAAACTTTAATGCCGCTTTTTGCAATCTCTGTGGTTTGACAATAGTTTAGCTTTAGTAGAATCGAGGGCCTGGTCTAATGTGTTTGTATTCACTACATTACCTACCTACATCTTTCCTATAACAATACACTTCACTATCACTACTTAGTATTAAAACCAAGTCGTTTTCCGCGTCTGTTCGTTCCTATGTATGCTTATATCTTCAAAACTACGCTACAGTAATACTTTACGTTATGACAATATTTATTTTATGTTATTTCTCTCTCCCTCTCTTTTTTCGCTTTGTAACACTGCTTGTATAAGACTTATTTGCTAACTACACCGTACTGCCCCTGTTTTAGCACATTACTGTCCATCCCAAGGTTGCCTGGAAGAAATCGCTTCCAGCGATAAGGCCGCCCATTGTACATTAAACTGTATCATGCTACCTACTTGTTCCAATGTAAATCTATTGGTGTACAATAAAGAGTTATCTATCTATCTATCTATCTCCAGATTTTGATGCAGTTTCTTTTAATAGATAGAGTAATTTAAGAAGGTTTATATTTATAATAAATGCTTAATATAGTAGAGGGTACAGCGGGCACGGGATCTAACACAACGCGGGCGGAAAAAAAATTGCGCTACGAAAGTCGCCGGGTCAGCTATATAATCGATATTTGATATAGTTATGTTAACCGTTAGTCATAATCCGTGGATTACCGATAACCTGCACTTAAGCTTCGAATAATTCAGCTGTCCGTACAAGCTCATCGATAAATCGGACTTAAGGAGCAAATAATCCTGCTGTCTGTGCTAGCTTCCGAAGCGAAACAATCCTTTAGCTGTTGTGATAAGTGTAGTGTGTCATTCGAACTCGAAAGAGTTAGATACAGGTACTATCTAAACTCCCTGCCAGCTCACGTGTTTCCTTCTTCCTACAGGCCTGGGTCCTATAAGCAAGGCGTGAAAAGGCATCTGATGAAGCCGTCAAGCTGAGTGCCACCACTGTTAACATGGTACATGTTTACGATGGGGACCCTCTTTCCAAGACTTGCTTTGCCTATGGCTTACCATCAGGCGAGGTGAAGTCAAATTGATGTGTTCTTTTATAAAAAAAAGACTATCAAAAATTTTGAAGACACGTCGAGAAATTCATGTTTGTGCTCTATCGTACTAGCCAAAAAACAATAATAGTAGGTAGATACTACAACATTCTACGACATTATATTATATTACATCACATTTAACCGTAAAGTATGCATAGCTAAACTAGCTTGTGTTATGGTATCTAGAATGTGGATAAACATAATTATATTTTTTTATACTTTCATTATTAATGGGAATATAAAACTCATGCTTCGCAGTAACAATGCACCACTGAAGTTATTATTTTTAAGATAAAAGACCACCTATGGATGACCATAGACAATTTTCCATAATTGATCGTAAATTCTATGAAGTCATCGCTGGTATTTTCCAAGTAATAGCGAATTATGTTTCAAGGTCTAGAATATTTTATTGTATATATTGAAATATTCCACGAAATTATAATAAAGTATTATTATATGAGAATTAATATAGAAGGCATACTATAGACATATTCATTATGTGTTCTTAGTGACTCTAAAACACAATAGATACTCTTTTAAAAAAAAACTTACAAAATATTAGTAGAATTAGATAAATGATAAACAAAAATAAATATTATGTATCTACCTCGACAGCTTCTGTGGAGTTGGCAGTGAACGCGACTGTTACGCAGGAGGCGCGGGTTCGTTCCCCGCTCAGTGCACATATTCGTATGCATGAATATGGCTATTTGCATTGGTCTGGGTGTTTCTATGTACGAGGATAACTATAATTATGTACCTATGTATTTACAAAAAAAAGTATCATTTATCCGCATTCTGGATTCCATAACACAAGCTATGTTTACCATGGGTCTAGATAGCGTTGTGTAAAAGTTGTGGAATATTTATTTATTTATTACTAGCTTTTGCCCGCGGTTCCGCCCGCGTTGATGTCGGTTATCGCGACCAAACATAGCCTATGTCCTTTCTCATGGTCTAATCTACCCCTATACCAAATTTCACCAAAATCGGTTCAGTGGTTGAGGCGTGAAAGCGTAACATACAGACAGACAGAGTTACTTTCGCATTTATAATATTAGTATGGATTTACCTATAACAAAAACACACCAACTAGGTGAAACTACCTACTACTCGGTATTATATTCGGTAGAGACCAGCTCGGTACTCGGTAGAGATTAACTTGTTACTCGGTAGACGGTGTAGTATATTAACAAGTATATCGTTTTAATGGAACCGATGTACATAATATTAGACCATGGCTTTATTGAGGCAAACAGCTTTGGAGAATAGTTTTCTGCAGTCCAAAATGCATTTAGTATATTTGCAATATGTTCATTGCTCTTGGGCAAATGTTTCTGATTAATTTTAAACCAGAATTTAACTAGTTTAGTAGTAGAAATTAGCTTTAGCTTAGCTAACGACAATCAAGGCATAAAACGGATAGAAAAATATTATGAAAATATAGACAACAAACGCCTATGAAGTGTCGAATTTTTATGTATGATATCTACTATATAAAAATAAGTCTTTCTTTCCTGACGATATAACTCCAGAACGCACGAACCGATTTGGCTAATTTTGGTCTTGAATTATTCGTGGAAGTCCAGGGAAGGTTTTTACGGCGAGAAAAAATTCGAATAATTGCCGGGAACACACATCCACGTGGGTGGAGCCGCGGGCAAAAGCTGGTTATGTATGAAAATTAATTGTTAACTTTCAAAGTAATAATTGCATAATGTTCAATTGTTTATGCTTATAAGTAAATCTAATCAGTGACGATCGTATTTCGACTCTTTTTTTTCTTGCGGCAATCCCCTTGGTTACCTCCTCCGCCGAAGTAGGAAGGAGAGGTTATGTCGGACTCGAACCGACTAAAACCGCACACCGACTGTGGGTCGTAGTGCTAGGGCGGTGGTGAGTTTGTCTTCGACATATCCCTCGCACCCTGGCTGGCCCTGGGACATCCCTTACGGTCTAGCCCTCCTCGGGAGGGTACATCGGTGACCCCAACTCGCCCCCGGAATGGGGAGGCGCGCTTCACAGCGTGCCGCCGCCGTATTTTGACTCCTGCTATTCGCCAATAGACTATACATTTTCAATTTACAACCATGTATGCGTATAAAGTCTTCATAATTGCTATGCTAAACAAAGTTAACTTAATATAGACATAGATATACACGTCTAATGTGTAGGGCGGCGGACAGTAATCTCATTGGTCGCCGCGCTTCCGACTGAGTTGAAATTTTAATTGTCTGTGCCGGAACGTGCAGCCAGTCTCATTGAACAAATTCACCAACTTTTTTCTTCAACCAAATGAGTTTCTGAGCAGTCTGCTCACTTCCTTTGTTTTGTGACCTGCTTTGACTGAGTTCATAAATTAAGTGTTGCAATTCATTTAAGACAAAAAATGTATGAACTGTGGCAATAATAGCTATCTAATTAGGCATCTGGGGTATACCATGAAAAACAAATATATAAGTACTAGCTTTTGCCCGCAGCTCCGCCCGCGTGGATGTCGGTTATCGCGACCAAACATAGCCTATGTCCTTTCTCAAGGTCTAATCTACCCCTATGCCAAATTTCATCAAAATCGGTTCAGTGGTTTAGGCGTGAAAGCGTAATATACAGACAGATAGACAGACAGAGTTACTTTCGCATTTATAACTTCTAAAGCTGCATATAGGTATGAGTAATTAGTACACGGTTCTCTATACATATATCAATAGCTCAGTTGGAAGAGCATTCCCCCTGTTAGGGAAAGGTCGGGGGTTCAAGTCCTACTTGAGCGCTTCTTTTTCCCGATGTATTTCGAACTTAAAAAGTTATATAAAGAGTTACATAATAAATGCTATAAAATTTCATTCAAACATATAAAATTACTTGTCCCGAGTGACTGACTGACTGATTCATCAACGCCGAGCCTAAACCGGACCTACAAACTTGAAATCTTGACACTAGATGCATTTTATGAAGTAAGCCTCCAATAGGAAAGGATTTTTTGAAATTTCTGCAACTAAAGGGGTAAAATAAGGGATGGAAGTTTGTATGAAAGTCTGTCATTTTCAGAGCTAGATGCACTAACTTTTATGAACCTGAGTTTTTCAATAAATAAATGAACACGTGTATCAGCGTTTTTCAAAATTTAACTACTAAGAGGGTAAGGCTGGTTTTATCGTCACGCCGCTAGGCGCGCCGTTGAGCAGCGCGCTGTTAACAGCACGCGTTTGAACAGCGGTGCACTATAAAACGAGATTATTAGCATGCGTTCCGCTGCTGTGAGACAGTCGTGTCGTGCCGTATCGATGTAATTCATTTCTTACACAATTATACCTACGACGGCGCGTCTCAACAGCGTCACACTAAAACGCACACTGGCCGTAGAAGCGAATGAGCAGCGCGCGTTTGGACAGCGCCGTCGAACATCGCGCGTTTATTAAACGGCGCTGCCCAAGCGCGCGACACTAAAACGCAACTTCTACTCCCATATATCTCTGAACGCGCGCGCTCCAACGGCGCTGCCGAAACGCGTAACGATAAAACCAGCCTATAATAGGTGATAAACGTTTGTATAGAAAGTTGGTCACTTAGGTCACTATCAAAATATGAAATACGAAATTTTCCCGGGGGAAAGCCGGGACGGGTCAACAAGTCACATAAATATGGGACATACCTACACACGATTACAAGTAAAAGGACCGGAGGTGTCACTCACTATTTTCCTAAAGTATAGAGGTGACCCAACTCACCAGTCGAAACTTAACACTTAGCAAGTGGGTCTGTTTAATTTAGCATAGTTTAATTAGGTAGGCTACTGACCAAAATCCTCCCTATGCTGTCATAGGACAGACAATATTTAACCTTTATCACGTTAGTTATTGAAAGATAGGTAAGTAAGTGTAAGCTAACAGCAGTGACATGTAATAATAAATTCGTATATGGTGTAAATAAGTTGGCAAGTCGACTAACAGTAAATTTTTAGAACCTTTATAAACTACTGGCTCAAAAGTTTCCGTAGGACACCTAAGTGTTTCAATTCTGGGATTTGGACCATTTGGGACTTGGACAATCTGAGTATCGGACATTATGGCATTTGGACAATCTGCGAATTGGACATTTTGGGATATCGACGTTTTGCAACCTCTGCTCTTTTTAGGACATTCTGAACCTAAACGCATGGTATGTATCCGAAATATATCCGCCTATATGGTATCGGTAAATATATGATTCCATTTTTGGTCATGTCATGACTAAGTGCTCGCTTGATGACAATAGGTTCACCCCCTATTACGTGGGACCGAAAATCATAGTTGGCGAAATTTGGGTGTTAATGCACCTCTGGCTACCCCTTCAGGGATTTACAGGCGTAAGTATATTTATGTATGTATTTTTGGTCATATCACCAGTTTAATTCAATCAATTACAATCAAAGACATACGGCACTTTGAAAAGATCTTTCTAATGAAAGAAGTCCGCATCAAAATTATTTCAATAGGTAGTTTTTGCATCCATCGAACAAATAAATAGACAAGATTTTTTTAATTTTACGTATTTCTTAATTCTTTGTATAACACAAACCAAGTTCTTTTTTAAATATTTTTAATGTACATTAGTACTAATTTACTATTTCATAATAGTATCTACCTATAAGTTAGCATATAACTGCAGAATATCATATTCGCGAAGTTAATACACAACCTAAAATATTGTTCATGTTCATAAAGGCAACATTTCGTTGGTTTCGTACCACTCCGCAACAGCAAACGGCTTTTGCTTCTGTGTTTACCGAAGCAGTTCGGCAGTAAATACAAAATAAAGTTTGAAACTAAGCACAAGTTAGGTAACTTAGAAACTTCAGCTATTAACTGTAGCAACGAACATGAAAACCACAATAATATAACTTAAGGTGCAGTCCAACTTCAAAGATAACAAATTTTCAATTCTTTAAACACCATAATGGCAAACTCATCATCTTCCGAACCTTTTGACGGTTCACTGAAAGCCAACATCCAGTGAAGGCATTTCAGTCTAAGTACGATGCGACCGAGCTTGGATAGCTGTCGTGAAGCAAGGGCTTTCTGACTCGAAAAGGCATGGATATTGACGACTACATTTACAATAAAATTCTAAACCTAGAAATTTTATTATTAATAAATTACAAATGATTAAAAAATATAAAATCCCGACTGCCACTGAAAAGATCTAAATAAGATTGATAGTAGGCGGTACCCATTTGGCAATCATAAACCGAAAGAAAATTAATGGGTACCGCCTGCTATCAAAATTATTTCGATCTTTTTAGTGGTTCCATACATACATAGACTCGAAGAACATTACCCTCCTTCCTTCGGCAGTTGGGTAAAACAGTAATTATGGCTCAAAATACTATAAACATTCTGACGCCAACGTTTTATTTACATAAAGAACTTTGCTATTAAAAAAGTTAAGGTATGAAAATAAAAATTCGATCATAAGTCTTATCAAAACAATACAAATTATTTTAATCTTATTAACACAGGTTTGTATTGAAGTACGGCTAAGTACGACCCCTTAAATATAAACTTTAAAACATAATTTACCACTTTCAAAAGGCGTAACGGCAGAATTTAAACAGCACATAAAATACTTTACGCATAAAATAATAAAGTGTATAATTCACTTAGACACTAAAAATGGATATACATTTATGAATACACCCATTAGGGTGGAAGGGACATACATTACGCGACGCAGGTGGATATTACGGGTAAAAAATCTATTAAAAAATGTATCCCGGAAAAGCGAGTGCATAAGGCTTTATATGTGATATAATTTTATGACTAATAGCGAGCTAGAGTAATGGTTTAATTAAAATACGATGGTTTAGGGTACAACTAAGAAGAGTTTTTGATTAATATTCTGAAAACCAAATACAATTGTTACCGTTGTCATCTTCCGCCGTCACGTGTTATGCGGACGACACGCTGGTGACGGCGTGCGGGGCTACATACCGCGAAGCGACCCTGAAGACCACGACCGCGGTTGCCCAAGTCGTGGAGCGGATCCGGCGGCTGGGTCTCGAGGTGGCTCTGCATAAAACCGAGGCCTAGTTCTTTCATGGGCCTCGGCGCGTGCCACCGGAGGATTCCATACTCATAGTGGGAGACATTTCCATCGGCATCAAGCCCCAGATGAAATATCTGGGGCTCGTGCTCGACGGCCGGTGGAACTTCGGGGAGCATCTCCGAAGACTGGCCCCCAAATTGAAGGACACAGCTGCCGCTTTGTGGCGGCTGCTGCCCAACATGAGGGGGCCGGATGACTCCTGCAGGAGATTCTACGCGGGAGTCGTGCGGTCCATGGCCCTATATGTGTGCCCAATATAGGCGGACACCCTGACGGTCCACAATGCGCATCTGCTGCGTGGGCCGCAGCGTGCAATGGCCAGCAGGGCCATTAGGGGGTACCGCATGATCTCCCTGGAGGCGGCGAGTCTCCTTGCCGGATCCCTACCGTGGAACCTGGATGCGAGAGCCCTTTCGATGCTATATCGGTATCAAAAGGAGGCGCGGGAGCAGGGACGGGAACCCGAGCCCGTAGAAATTCGGGCCGTGAGGTCTCAGCTCCACAGGGACATGGTAGCGGAATGGGAGCTACGACTTGGGCGACCAAGCGCAGGGCACGCCGTAATAGCGGCGGTAAGACCCATCATGGAGGAGTGGCTAGAGAGGCCACACGGCAGCCTCTCGTACCGGCTGACGCAGGTGATTACCGGACACGGGTGTTTCGGGAGTTACCTGTGTCGGATCCGGAAGGAGCCAACGTCCGAGTGCCATCACTGTGATGCGAGCGAGGACACAGAGCTGCACACGCTGACCGAGAGGCGGGTCCTAGTGGCGGCTCTGGGGGTGGGAGTCCTCACCCTCGCCACGTTGCTCACAGCGATGGTAAGATGCGCGAACGCTTGGGGTTCTGCGAGCAAGTAATGCTCGAGAAGGAGGCGGCCGGTCGGGTCCGGACTAGACTCCGGGCCCGGGAAGCCCGCGCAGAGCGAAGACGAACCGGACGTCCGTCCTCCATGAGCGCTGGCCTGGGAGTGACCGGTGGAGCCGCCTGTCACCCTAGCAGAAGCAGGCCAAATGCGCATCCCCGTAACCGGGGCTAGATGGGGACACTGTGGTCCCCACAACCCGAAGGGGGCCATCTCGAAAGAGATGGTCCTGGGTCTGCCGGGGCGCGAGAGATATGCTTTTGGCAATCTCACCTCCGGCAACCAAGGACCCAAGACGGCGTGCGTTTTAGTCGGTTCGAGTCCGACATAACCGCCTCCACCGGCTCCGTGGGGATTTTTCGCACGATAAAAAAAAACCGTTGTCATCTTACTAGGGCACTGACTGACCTCCGTCCCCCATGAGCGCGGGACTGGAGGTGACGGGTGGAGCCGCCTGTCACCCCAGCAGAAGCAGAGGAGCGCGCCTCCCCATTCCGGGGGCGAGTCGGGGACACCGTTGTCCCCCCTCCCGAGGAAGGCCAGACCGTAAGGGATATATATCGCCCTATACAGATGGAGTGGAACAAATTCTACTCCACCGGGAATCGGGATAAACGCGGGATAAAAAGTAGCCTATAATCTATCCCTGTGCCAAAATTCGGTCAAATCAGAGGGTGATTGAATAACAAACAACCAAACATTTCTATTCCTCACGTTTTTTCATAGAATCAATCAATCAATCCTCTCCCAATGTTAGGAGGCTTTGGCCAATTTCCACGCAGGCCAGACGGGTTGGGACATTTTATTTCGAATTCTCTTTCCCCCGCAATGATATTCTCTGCGTATTTATGCGTTAGTCGCCTCATACGACACCTTTTGGATGGTTTCTATCGTGCGAAAAATCCCCACGGATACCACCCGCAACCGGAGCCGGTGGAGGTGGTTATGTCGGACTCGAACCGACTAAAACGCACGCCGTCTTTGGGTTGGGTCTTTGGTTGCCGGAGGTGAGGATGCAGGGAGCATATCTCTCGCACCCCGGCAGACCCAGGACCATCTCTTGGCGATACTTGTAATCTTTCTCTGTCACCATACGCTTTCAGCTAGACTAGTATGTAGTTTTTATTCTGTAAGCTCAAGATTCTTCAGTATTTCATCTTTTTTTACATTTATTCATACACATTCATATTTTAGTTGTATATTCATGCGGTGTGCAGGTGGTTTATTTGGAACTCTCCGCTGTCTTGGAAGATAAAATATGCTTGTAAAAGGTACTTGAAGGTATATGTCAGAAACTATCTAACATTCATTTCCGCATGTGAAATAAAACATGCACTATTTAGAAAAATGCAGTAAGCATGATAATTTAGTGGGATGATATAGAAAGAGGTTAGATATATAATTTATGTGAGATTTCTACTATGAAAAGCATATTCGTACAAGTTGCCCGATGTTTCCAGTTAACTGTACCATGAAGTGCATTTATTCCGCATTCAGACTATTTAGGAGGATGGAGATACAGGAGAGGGGAGGGGGAAGGGGGAGCAGATAATGTAATAGCTTAAGAATTAAATGGCATGTCATTTTCTTATAATTCCATATCTCTAACTTGCCTATAAATATGCCACTATAAATCGTGTCGTGGCCGTGCCGTATGACAGTTAACTATAAAAGTACTTACATACCTATACTCGTAATTACCGGCATATATCATGAACCTATCGCGAGGGAAATCGAGGTCCTGGCGCACGCGGATTGGTTTGATATACTATACATACATACATACATACATACAGTCACGCCTTTTTCCCAGCGGGGTAGGCAGAGACTACAGTTTTCCACTTGCTACGATCCTGGCATAGATCTTTAGCTTCTTCTACTTTCATAATTATTTTCATACACGCTCGCCGGTTTTGGGTGCTCTTGACATGTCCTTTCTTTAAAACGTCTGCGATTTGATTGGCATTCGTTTGCTATAATCAATGATTAATGGGACTTAGCTCCTCCGCCGCCGTAACTGCCCGTGCTATAGTATAGTCATTTATTTTCAATGTTGAACAATAAAATTGTTTCTTATTGACGTCAATATAAATTCTACTTAATCTAAGTTTACCACCGCTTCCAAGGCACTGGTGTAGAAGAAACGGCGCAACAAACTCCACTGCGGCATTTTTAGACGTCAATTTACAATATATATTTTTTTAAAGCTAAATGAGGACGAATGTACATTTCGCGTCTGGATAAACAATACATCACAACAAGTATATAAAACACTTTATAATGCAGAATTAAACCAAAGTTACATAATGTAACAAATAAGTCCCGTAACTAATACAGTACCATGCTGTAATTATAACATTTTACGAGGGGCCTGCACCATGCTAAAGCCAGACATTTTTATCTTTCAAGTAATCATCTATCCTATAGTATGCCTTTTTGGATAACGTGGTCTTTACGAAGGTTTTGAATTTATTGTCAGGCATACCAAGGATCTTCAAAAAACATTCAAAAACGCGTACTGGCGCATATAGAGTACGTATTTTGTGGCGTGATTAGGGTCAAGATAAATGCCGGTAACTATAGTTGTCAACAACAGCGATACATAGTACCAATACTACGGTTAACATTGTTAACAACGTAGTATCGTCACTACACAACGTGTACTCGTGTGACAAGATACAATTCCGTTTTGCAGTTAATAGATGTAACCACAATTTCAGTTTAATCACAGTCTGCGGCGGAGCTCATGCCTGCTAATATATGTTTCCTAATTATATCGGAGCTTACATTACTCGTATATACGGAACTAGCTTTAGCTCGCGGCTTCGCCCGCGTAGATGTCGGTTATCGCGACCAAACATAGCCTATGTCCTTTCTCAAGATCTAATCTACCCCTATACCAAATTTCATCAAAATCGGTTCAGTGGTTTAGGCGTGAAAGCGTAACATACAGACAGACAGACAGATAGAGTTACTTTCACATTTATAATATTTGTATGGATATGGACTTCGTGTAGGTATTTTTAATTTTAATAGTTTCAAAATTACTAGTATTTACTTGGTTTTCTGACTGAGATTTGGCTCAAATTTGGTTTGGAATAACGGGCTCACACAAATTATCAGCATCAGTAAACTAAAGGGTCCTTCAATATCCGTTGGCACTATTGGAAACTACACATTAACATGTTTTAGCATCCTTATGGATGATGCCGAATGCCGAATGCCGAATGATTCTTTTCTTTGCCGATACCGATAATATATGCCTGAGGATTTTTTTTTCGTGCGGAAATCCCCTCGGATACCACCCTGCCGGAGCCGGAAGGGGAGGTTATGTCGGACTCGAACCGACTAAAACCGCACGCCGACTGTGGGTCGTGGTGCTAGGCCGGAGGTGAGGTTGTCATCGATATATCCCTCGCACCCTGGCTGACCCAGGGCCATCCCTTACGGTCTAGCCCTCCTCGGGAGGGGGGACAACGGTGTCCCCGACTCGCCCCCAGAATGGGGAGGCGTGCCTCTCAGCGCGCCGTCGCCGTGGCCTGCTTCTGCTGAGGTGACAGGCAATATATGCCTGAGGCTAAGTTTTAATGGAATAAGTTCCCATGAGTTGAGGGGCAGCTATTAATTAACGGATATTCGACAAAATGCACACATTATTAATCTTATCGGTGTCAAACAGTCGACAGCTAGAAGATTCATTACTACGTTCAAGTTCAGCCATTTGGACGAGTTTCTGCCCCAAAAGTTAGACCATCTTATCTTATTCTTATAATATCTGTTCATTTAATTATGAGTTTCAAGATAAGATTAATAACCCCTAAAAGTTTAGACAGATCACTTCTGTACTTACCTTAAAGTGCGGTTCTTTTGAGAAATAAATAAACAAACTTTTGTATTAAGTTTCTAGAATGTTTACTGTAGAACTAGAAAGCTCACGATTAGCAGACCTTTTTATATTCTATAGGTACTAATACTAGCTGTTGCCCGCGGTTCCGCCCGCGTGGATGTCACATATCGCTAAATTAAGATGTAAGCTATCCTATCTTTCATGTTGGATCAAACTGCACACGGTGTGCAAATTTGATTAAATCGGTTAAGTAGTTTAGGAGTCCATCGCGGAGAAACAACGTGATACGTAATTTATATATATTAAGATTTTAAACACAAAAGTAACTCTCTGTCTGTCTGTTTCGCTTTCATGCCCTTAATCACTGAACCGGTCTTAATGAAATTTGGTCCTAAGATAGGCTTTAGTTTGAAAAAGGGGTTTTAATGCGAAAAAATGGCTTGAAGGGGCTCAATTAGGGGATGAGTTTATATGAAAGTTCTTTCTTTTTACACATAACCTGGTACACATTTTTTTTTCTCATATTTAGATTAGAGTTATAGATATAGGTTATATTTGGGTGCGATAACCGACATCCAAAACAGTTCCTAATAATTGTATATCAAGTTTTTGTACGACTCAAAACTATACCATATTTTTTGGAATGACCGAAAATTCGCTTCGTTAGTAAGAGTGTAGTATGATTGATCTTATAATGTGGATCAGTCTTTACCCAAAAACACCACCCTCATGTAATATGTAGGACGACGCTACGCACGGATTAACGTCAAAGGAATAAGTTCCGTGTATATACGTCAGGTTTTAAGATTAAGACGTTGTTGTTGTTGCGTAACGGAGTTTTTCTTCCAAATAAGGTTTAATAGGCCGTACGTTGTAAAAATTTATGTAAGAAGCCCGCCGGAAGGCACTCGCTCATACGGTTTCTTCGGCGTTGTACTTTTAGATCTGACAGTGTAAACTAATATTATAGATTCTGACAATATTTTCTAAATAGCAAAGCCGTCCCCTGCCTCCCGGTCTTTTAATCCTTCCTTAAGCCTAAGAATCATATCACTGAAATCCCTTTTAAAACATATTCAAACATTAAACATCTCTCATAAACATGAAATTACACGATACCTTATTTTCCGTCATGCTTTAAAACCAGACTTACGTTAATCTGCCTTTTTCTGGTTCCATTCCGTATAACCTAATCCCCCAACGTTAACGACTGCCTTTCATTTACAAACAACACCTGGGACTGGGACCGCTGACTGCGAGGCCCGCCGTCGAAATATGCAAACATCAGATTGTTTAATTTTGTTTTCATTCTGTGACATGACATATAAAGGCGCCTATTTGTGTACAAACGTTATTAAATGTCAGCGCTTTTGATTACACTTGGAGTTTTAAATATTTTGTGTGTTGGCTGGGTCAAAAATGTTGATTAAAGATTTTAGGGTTTTGTGTCAATATTCTGGAATTAGGTGAGATTAATGGCTATGGAGCGAGCTATGCTTGAAGTTTTTCTGATGGATAGACTTCGAAATGAGATCATCCAACATAGCACCAATGTTTTTTTTATGAAATAGGGAGGCAAACTAGCAGACAGATTGCCTGATGGTAAGCGCTCACCGCCGCCCATGGACACCCGCAACATCAGAGAAGTCACAAGTGCGTTGCCTTCCTTTCAAAAGAGAGTACGCTCTTTTCTTGTAGGTTTGAAGGTCGTATTGGTTCGGAAATACCGCTGGCGATAGTTCATTGCATGTTCAGTTGTGCGATGCAGAAAGTTTTTTGAGAAACGTTGTTGGTGAGTTTGGAACTGCTGTCGCGTGGAATGATGGCGGAAAGAGGCAGTAAGTTACCGAAATAGCTCGCAGAATAAGCAAGCTCAAGTGGCAATGGGCTGGCCACATCTGTCGAAGGACCGATGGCCGTTGGAGCAGACGAGTTCTGAGTGGAGACCGCGAGAAGGCAAACGGAAGGTAGGACACCCCCTAGCCAGATGGACTGACGATCTGAAAAAGGTGGCTGGGACAGACTGGATGTGGAAGGCGGGGTGAAATAGCGTACATTGGGAGAGGCCTATGTCCAGCAGTGGAGCTAATTGACTAAAGTGAACAGAAAGCTTCGATGCAATGACTTCTATTTAGACATCTGCCAGCAGAGTGAGTGCTGTGCTAAGGGCTCTTTTCTGATATTTTCCCATGTTCCCACAATTGCACATCAGATTGGCAGTTTCAATAAAGGTATCAAACTGTCCGTCCAATCTTATACCGGCTTTCCACGGTGCTAGGTTTCTCGGACGCGACACCGACGCATGTACAGTCAGCGTCAAAACAATTATGACTACAAAATCGTATAAAAATTGCGTACGTAAAATCGTGGACCATGGAATGAGGACTTTAGCCGGACCACAGGTCGCGGTCTCACTCTTCCCAACTCTTGCTTCACGCGATGTGCCAACCGCAAATACCGCACTGGGTACTCGTACTGTACCTACCCATTTAAAATCCTCTAATTACAAAACTTAATGGAGTATATGAATATTTGATTTGCACTTTACGGCTGTACCTCAATAGCCACTTTACAAGGGGACCACGAGAAAGGGTGGAATCCACTCGGGTTAATCATTGCGAAGATTTAGGTAGTGCTAAAATATGCATTGGGTTCCGCTGTCGAGTTGTCATGGAAATTTCAGGGGCCACATTTAAAGTAAAAGTAAAGTAAAGTATCTCTTTATTGCGTACACCAAGGATAAAAAACATTTGTTGCTTGTAGGTACATTGCAGGTATAGACAATAGGCGGCCTTATCGCACAGTGGTAATCTCTTACAGGCAACCTTTGGATGGAGAAAGAGATAGAAACCATGTTTGGGTAGAATGGTGCACAAAGTCCCAATATTGGTGTATTGTACTTAGGAGTCGAAGGGAACTATTTACATTTATACGTATATTTTAATCTCATCCATGGTTTGTGTATGCTATAAAAACTCGATATTTTTTTGCATCGATTGAAATCAAATCCTCAAACAGTTTGATAAGGTGGTGTTTTGAACCTTTTTTTCTTTTCCTGCATTCCAGTTATAGGACTTTAAAGGACGTATTCCGGGTGAAGCTGGAACTGCTAGTGCTTACATAATATTATATATAAATATAAATGAATCACGCCATTGTTTCGCGTCAGTCCTAGTAAATTAGAATTTAGCAACTTCAGATCTCATACTAACGTCGTTTAAGTCTATTTTCTCTTAATATTATATTCTATGAAGAAAACTCCGTCAGCCACTTCAAGATCCATACATTTTTTTATTGTAAACTTGCTGACCCGGGAAAATTTCGTATTCCATATTTGATAGTGACCTAAATGACGAACTTTCCATACAAACGTTTATCACCTATTTTACCCTCTTATTAGTTAAATTTTGAAAAAAAAAATCTGATACACGTGTTCATTTATTTCAAAGACACAGCTTTATGAAATGTAGTTCGTCATTTATCAAATGACGAACTTTCATACAAACTTCCATCCCTTATTTTATCCCCTTTAGTAGCAGAATTTCCAATTTTTCTCACTTTTTAAACATTCCCTAAACCTTCACGTACATTTCAAGACCAAGATAAGATAAATCCTTTCAGCCGTTCTCGAATTTTAGCGAGACTAACGAACAACATACAATTGATTTAACAAAATAATCTTTGTCCATTTCCAGGAGCGTCTAAGCCAAGAAGAAGTGACCAGGCTGTCAGACGTTCGGAATCTGGTGAACCAGCTGTATGAGGCGCTGAACGTTCGTGAACACCAGATGCGGAAGGAACGGGAGCTACGATCACAGCTAGAGAAGTTAACCACTGAACTACAGCCGCTAGAAGAGGTACTGTTTGTATTTAAGTAACTTATTATTTTTAACTTCTTAGATGATGGAGTTTTTACCCGACTGCGCGACGCAAAGGAGGGTAATGTGTTTATCAGTCTATGTATGTATGTATGTTTGTTTCTATGTGGCGTTCTAAAAACCAAATGCATAGGCCGATTTTGATAATTCTTACGTCAATTGATTCGTCTTCTTAACCTTGCGAGTGTCACTAAAGACATGACAGTAATCAAAATTCACCGCAGCGACAACCAGACGCCATATTGTGAACATGAAAAAGTGGGGTGTCGTTGAATAGGTATTTAAAATCATCTTTAGACTCCTGTTATCATTTTTCATTTTTTATAATTCAGATTGGAGTTTTTGTCGATATATATCGACAAAAACTCCAATCTGAATTATAAAAAATGAAAAATGATAACAGGAGTCTGTATAAGTAATTAAGACAGGATAGAGGTATTCTGCATTCGACAGTAAACCTATAGCCCATTACCAAGTGCCCGTTTCGCAGCAATAGGTTCTCCCTCTTCCTACCCTATTACGCGGGACCAAAAATCATACTGAAATGTGAATGTTCGTACACCTCTGCCTACCCCTTCGGAGATTTAAAGACGAGCCTACAGTCTTCAATCGGACACTTTCTTTATTTAACAAATGTTAACTAGAACACCAAGTGTCCTACATAACATATCGTCCCTACTTTGGAGACCTTAATTCAATTGTGCGGTTTATAAGATTCAATTTTTCTCGCAAACTAATCGTAGTATCTGGACGGGCTCGACATCACACGATTGCGCGGGTACGTAAGTTTGACCTTCAATACAAATTTTGGGCATCGATCATTCGATGGACAGGTTGCGACCTGTAATGTGAGGTGTCCGTCCGCGCTCCCGCCATTTAAGACTGTAAGTACTAAAAAGTTAATATTTTTTAATTTTTATGTTATTTATTGTTGTGATCACGTAATTTTATTAGTTTTTCTTTGTGTTTTGATGTATTATTCAATTGAAATCGATTTAGAAGTTGATCTACTTTGTCAACGAACTTTTTCAACACAATTGTTTCAACCCGGGCCCTATGACTAAAAATATCGATTGTATGGGTGCATTTGTTAATGTATTGTTTGTCTATTTTACAACATATCACATAATTTTATTAGACTAAGATATAGACGAGTTCCTTATCGGCTCTGGAAATGAAGGTAGCGATGATGAAGACTATGTAAAAGGACCCTGGAGGAGCCAATTTTTGTGTTTCTTCATAATCGGAAAGTGACTCCGAAGACGATGTGCCGCTTGCAAATTAACGTTGGAAGAGAAGAAAATTTGATGGCAAGAGTGTGCCTGAAGAGTCACCACCAGATATTGCACCAGTCAGGAGTCCTGCGGAATATGTTGAGCAATACTTTACGCCAGATATCTTTGAAAAATTTGCTCTATTTACAAACCAGTACTACATGACGAGGTTGGTTTTGCATGTTTAAGAATATAAAATTAATAAAGAAGAATTCTGCTATGAATTTAGTTTGTTTTAATTCACTATCTAATAAACTATTGTGCGTGTACACAATTGTAGCTTTAGAATGATGGGCCCACAGTAATACAATTGTGCGTGTATGAATTTTCCAAGATGGCGGCCGGAAAATGGAAAACCAAGCCCATTTTCATCATCTATACACATTTTTACCACGGGTATGACTTTTCAAAGTTGCAAATTCGTGGTAGTTTGAGTGTCGGTCTGAAAGGGTTACGACTTTATCATCTACAGTTCAATCAATATGTCGACGATCAGGGTAAGGATAAGACTCTGTGCCAGAATATTACGGACTATTGTGATTGATTGATTCGATTCCCGGTGGCCCCATCAGTCTTTATCACTGATACCCTCAGTTTCGTATTCGCATTCCGTATTCGGCGTATAAATTCGTTATGTGGCCAATTTGAGTTATTGGAGGAGAATTTTGAAGAGAGAGATAAATGAAATGCCTTTGGTTAGATTTCTTCATAAAAACGTTATGTAAGATTATTTTAGGAAAACTTTAAAAAAGCCGGTCAAGTACAAGAGGGACTCGCACTCCGAGGATTCCGTACAAAATTGTATTTAATAACGAACTTTGGCTATATAAACCGCAACATATTTTGATAGCGTTGACTTGTGTAGACGTTACAGACCTGAGTACCTCCAGGCATTTCTGAGGAAAAATTTTTGACAGACAGACAGACAAACAAGGATGTGATCCTAATGCGAGTGAATTGAGCACTAAAAATATGATATTTTCTAAAGTTTACGCGAATGTCACTCATTGAAATAAAACCACTTTTTACCGATTCTATCGCTATATCTTTGTTATTATTTATTTTTAAACCGATCGCGGTCACCGCGATCATGGAAACGTCGGTTTAAAAATAAATAAGTAATAACAAATATATCGCGATGGAATCGGTAAAAAGCGGCTTTATTTCAATCACTAAAAATATATTACTTTTAAAAGGGTCGTTTCACATCACATGGCCGAATAAATTGTTACGAATCTAAAACTATTAACTACAAAACATACATACTACCTCTGCTGGAATACGCCTTCCAAATTTGGAGTCCATACTTTAAAAAAGACATTATTAGAAAGGGTGTCAAGAAGAGCCACTAAAATGGTCACTGGTTTAAAAGAGATGTCGTACGAAAACCGCCTCCTGGAACTTCATCTAACCACACTGGAAGAGAGAAGGAAGAGAGGAGACATCATAGAAACGTACAAAATCCTTAGCAAACATTACAATGTATCAAACATCGAAAACATCTACACCATGAACTCCAACAAACATCTAAGAGGACACTCACTGAAACTAAGTAAGCCTCGGTGTGCCAGCAACCCTAGGTATAACTTCCTGCCAAACCGCGTGGTGCAAATGTGGAACTCCCTACCGGAAAGTGTGATAAGTGCTCCTAACGTAAACATTTTTAAAAATAGACTGGAAAAACATTATGCAATTTTAAAAACACAAGTGCAGTGATATACACGCATCAGCTTAGGCTGCTAGTGTATAATTTATAATAAACGAGAAAAGTAAGAATGGCTCATGTTTTCAGGGGTTTGAATTCAGGGGCTATCCTCCCAAGTAAATTAGCAGAACATGAGAAACTTCCTTGTTGCTGACAATAAGTTCGCAATCTCATACGCTTCTTTTGCAGTTTTGTTATAAATTCAATCAATTAGCCTATAGTAGTCTACTGCTGGACATAAGCTTCTTATAATATTAGGAGAATTTAGCTTACTGTTTTCACGCTGATCAGACCAGACCTTTCTATATAGGTGGCAGACAAGCACTAAGTTCCTAAGCTCCTTGCAATGCTTCGCCATGGTGGGCTCGAGACGACCCTGAACTCAAAATGGTCGATGTCACCATTTAGAAGGCCGATAGGTGTAAGATCAGCTTGCACACCTTGCTTAAGGATTTGGGAAATAAATCTTTCTCGTAACAATGCTAGCTACTAGGAGATACTACACTGCAGAAACCTGGGAATCAAAGAGTAAAGTTTTACATAAAGGTTTTATGGTTTCGGGCTTTTTTGCAAGTATAAAACCTTTTATGGTACATTCGACCGAACGCGAGTAAAGTTTATTCCTAGAAAAAACAGCCAGTCTTAATTCGAGTTTTTCTGTCGCAGTGATATCTTCTGCATATTTTTCCGTTAGTCGCCTCTTACGACAACCTTCGAATGAGATGGAGTGGTGATACTAGTATTCTTTCTCCGTCACCACCATATTGACGTTTATAATTATCATCATTGAAATCATATTCCAGAAACGCATGAGTCTCGAAGTGGAAACGACCCGGCGCACCTCAGTCCTCACGTGGGTGGGCCTGGGGCTGATGGGCGTGCAGTTTGGAGTCCTGGCCCGGCTCACCTGGTGGGAGTACTCCTGGGACATCATGGAACCCGTCACTTACTTCGTCACATACGGAACTGCGATGGCTGCTTATGCCTACTTCGTTTTGACTAAACAGGTGAGATGTTTTTGAGAACTTGTGAGTTTTTAATGACTTTAACAAGAAAATAATTGTCAGTTCATTGCCGAAAACTACAAATTATGTTACCTAACGACACTTTTAAAGCTTAAATTTTTTTTTGTTATCTGTAGATACTATATCTACTAGAGAAACTATCTACCGGATGGCGTGTTTCTTCAATAATAAAGATACAATATAATAACGTCATTACTATTTTCTATTCCTTACCTCACTGAAAGCTTAGTTCAGAAACTGTTGAAAAACTCGAACGAGTAACAGCGCATAAAGTTACCTACCTACTTCCCAAACTCGTTAAGAACTTCAAGCCAGGTTCATAAATAAATAGACTATTAGATTTTGTGAAAAGCACCTCTGCCACTTTAATACCTATTTCAGTAGACTTACTTTTATTTTGCGGTACAGTCAGCATCAGACAAACGGAACGAATAATAAATAAATAAATAATAAATAAATATTTATCCACACAAGGCCACCTAGACCCATGGTAAGAGGTAGCTTAACTAGCTTGTGTTATGGAATCTAGAATGCGGATAGAAACACCCAGACCAATGCAAATAGTCATATTCATGCATACAAATATTTGCACTGAGCGGGAATCGAACCCGCGCCTCCTGCGTGGCAGTCGCGTTCACTACTGCCACGCCACGGAGGCTGTCAATGGTATGAAGATCATTTTGAGTACTTCGCTAGTCATCGATCTGGTACCGGTTGTACCAGTTTCTATCCTCAATAGAAACTTTGCAAATTGGATGGAATTAGCAGGTGCCAGTTTGCAGTTGAGGATGTCTTGGGTCTAAATATTTTGGTGGGTGTCAAAAATCACCCACAATAAACTTCTATAATTCATACTTTTATTAACCTTTTCAGGAGTACATACTGCCAGACGTGAAGGATAGACAGCACTTACTGACTCTGCACAAGAAGGCGAAAAAGATTGGCCTGGACATCAACCAGTACAATTATCTCAAAAATGAGGTAAATACCATTTTAACCGTCTTCAAAAGGTTAATCTCGATTAATGAAAGGTGAATCTCGATAAATATCGATGTCAGTGAATTTAGACTGCACAATTAACCCGAACCTACACCTAATAGTGGATTTTTGGGACTACACAGTACCTAAGGCAAATACCTTAAAAGTTATAGTCACAGTAAAACGTCTAAGAGCTATAAATACCTAACTATTTAAAAAAATATGAACTACACTCAGGTACAGTCAGCATCATAAAAATGTTGACGAGTAGAGTACTCAAATTAATCTTAAAACCAAAATTTCAATATTATATTGATAATTAGAGTACTCAAAAAGTTGTAAGCATCCAGAGTGGTCAAACTATCTTAGCAATCGGTCTTCCAGAAACATGTAAGTAAGCAGAGTGTACATTTTCATATACACAATCACGCTACTCAATGGTATCTAGTCAAACAAAGTGTTCAAAATATCTGGACAATGTCATTTAATCGCATTTTGCATCCCTTTTTTACTTATGTAGCCATCCTTTACACATGATGATGGGATGATGTGAGATAGGTGTATAAGTTAGAACAGGATAGAAAATTTGTCAAATTAATGACAATTTCTTTTGTATTTTTTATAGTTGCCAGTTGCTTAAGCCATAAACTATCCCCTTGCATTGGTGTGAAAAGAGTATGAATACGTAAGAAATAAATACTCGTATGATGTGTAAATTACATAATAAGTAAATATAAGTCCACGCGGACTAAGTCGCAGGCACAGCTAGTATTAATATAAATCATAGTATGGAATAGGGTTTCGTATTTCTAAATTTTTCTTTCGATTGAATAATTATTAAAAAAAAACACGACTGCTCCTGAAAGGACCGAAATAAGTTTGATAGCAGGCGGAACCCATTGATTATCATTGGATTTATGAATTACAAATGGGTACCTCCACCTGCTTTTTTTGGTCTTTTTTATGTATTTTTTGTATTTTATACTTTATTTAAGTAATTTAAAAAAATTACAAAATCCATTAGATATAGCGGTGAAGTATCGATTTATATTTCATGCACTCATAAATACCGTTATTTGTGATCACTTTCATCAAAATCTTTTCAGCATTAAGGTCTCTATTCGGGTAAAAAGTAAAAATAAAATAGGTTTAACTTTAATAACTATTTCAGAGAGAAAGGAAAAGAGAAAGAAGGCGAAAATTGCGGTTTATGACGTATTAAAAAAACTTCTATTATAAATTATAATCTATTATAAAAACACTCTATTAGAGATCCGGTCCTTAGCATTCCATGGATTCACCGTACGGTCGCCGGGTCCATGGCGTGGTACAGAGAGGAACACTGTGACGGCGCCTGGGACTTGCGACCCAGGTGTAGGTTTAGGGTGGCCTTGTGATGCATCAGCGCTCACCTCCACCGTCAGTCGTGTTCCCCCCTCTACCTATCCAAATTTGGTAAGATCCTATCAACGCCGTTTTAGATATTCGTTTGAGTAAAGAGCTTACTGAAGCTCTTTGCAATCCGAGGTCTTTAAATAAGTTATACAGGGATTTAGCTGGAATTCCCCTTGCTTCTACTTCCACGGCGTAGAGTTTAACCACATAGCCATTTTTGGTTAACTCGTTGGTCAGGTCAAAGTATTTGTTTATTTTTATAGCGTGGTCTTTAGGTATGTTAGTTTCCCACGGTACTGTGAGTTCTACTAGTACTGCACGCTTTTGCTGTTTTGAAAATAGGAATATATCGGGTCTGGATGACGAGGCACAAACATCCTCCGGTATTTTATAGTGTTTCTCATACGAATCTGCGAGTAATGTCCAATCAGCGGCTGCTATCAAAATTGAGTACGACTTTTGATTTGTCTTTTTTGAGCAGCCTTCCTTTACAAACGCGACACGTTTACGTTTGTACAATAGTTCCGTATCTTGCTGTACCTATTTTCAAAGAGTAGACATTTTGCGTCTATGTCATGTCGATGTAGTCATAATGCGTATTAGAGAATACGAGAAGTGGATTTTTGAGTACATAGGTGTTCATACTCTTTTTTCACCAATTCAAGTGGATAGTTTATGGCTTAAGCAACTGGCAACTATAAAACATACAAAAGAAATTGTCATTAATTTGACAAATTTTCTATCCTGTTCTAACTTATACACCTATCTCACATCATTCCATCATCATGTGTAAAGGATGGCTACATAAGTAAAAAAGGGATGCAAAATGCGATTAAATGACATTGTCCAGATATTTTGAACACTGTTTGACTAGATACCATTGAGTAGCGTGATTGTGTATATGAAAATGAACACTCTGTTTACTTACATGTTTCTGGAAGACCGATTGCTAAGATAGTTTGACCACTCTGGATGCTTACAACTTTTTGAGTACTCTAATTATCAATATAATATTGGAATTTTGGTTTTAAGATTATTTTGAGTACTCTACTCGTCAACATTTTTCTGATGCTGACTGTACTACATAGATTTTCAAAAATCTCACAGTTTTTGAATAATCTCACAGGTTTTCGAAAAATCTCATAGATTTTCGAAAAATCTTACAGATTTTCGAAAAATCTCACAGATTTTCGTCAAATCTTACAGCCAGCAAATGAAATGCTAAAATATTGAAAACATCATTTTGATTTTGTAGCATTTTATTTCCTGACTGCACCTTACTAACTAAACCAGCTCACACTATACCTCGTGCCAAATGGATTGCGAATAAAGTTTGTTGACCAAGTTAACCTTGCAACTACATTGGCCCGGTCACTTAGGGACTGCAGCGCCACGTGGCGCCCGCGTGAACCTTTATTGTTGTTACACATATACCACTACATAAAATACGATTTTTACTGCAAACTTTATTCTCAATCGATCTGACATGGCCTACAATACAATAGCTATTGTTTTATGATTTATTTTTTATCCAGGTTGCAAAAGTTGAAAAAGACCTAGGCCGACTTCGTGATCCACTACAGATCCACCTACCGTCCTACGACTTAAAAGATGACAAGCGTTCCCCCCTCACAAAGATCAAGGACATGTTGGAGGAAACTAGCAAGAAAATGAAGATCACGTAATATTGGCTGAAGTCCTAGCGCCCTCTGGAGCGCGGTACAAAGGTTGTTTAGGGAGTAATGCTTGTTGATACCTATTGTATTGTAACTTGCTTGCTCGAGATAATGGTGAATTGAAAATGGAATGTCATTCTTAATTACGTATGGTAATAAGTTAAATATTTTGCTAGGTGTACCGTCGACCTTATTTGTCAGTTTGAAAATGTTTACTTATTAGCAGTGAAATTTTACGTAGTAGGTACTCTTATATTGTAGTTACCAGTAAGGAAAAATAAACTTTCCTACCTACCTACATTTAAGAGGAATTTATATTTTTAATTCACCATTATCTAAATGAGCATTTTGTTCTTATATAAGTTTGTTCATTGTGAATCAGTACTGAGATATATTATCTAGTTGTTAATTCTCTTCTCACATAGGTACTTAGTCATATTTATACTATCAAATAATTTCCCAAAAACGCAGATATAGGTATGTCCCTTGGAACCAAAGTATATTTTTATTTATTCTTGCCTATGTTTGATTGTAGCAAAATTTATAATTTGTAACTTTTCCTTTAGATGTAGTAGTTAGTTGATTTTCTTAGATTAAACGCTACGCTCATTAAATTGTTTCCTATTTTTATAATTATAATTTATTAAATTTAACAATGATGTTTCTAATTTTATTTGGAATGTGCAATAAACTAATAAAAAATATAGGTGCCAACAAAAAAAATACCAATTTCAGAAGAAGTAGATTTTTTAGTAAAGTTTTTGTAGTTTTAAATTATACGAAATCTAGTCGGTTAAATAACTGTGGATTGTAATCCTAATTTAAAATGAAGGATAAGAAATAAAATGATTCGTAACCGGAAGCCGGAAAACGAGTGAAAAGTGGTCAGAAATACCCCACTTGTAGGTAAAAAAAGGTGTACAAACAATTTTTTTTTGTGATTTATTTAGGACACAAATATTTTTCACATACCAAAATAGTATGTTTAAATGACTTTAAGATATAAAAATTTTGTTTTCTTTTTGTAACATACGTAATAAATTAAGTCAATCATCGAATTGGTCGTTATAAGAGACTCCTGAAGTCATGTAAATAATTAATAATGCCGTGAATATATTCTTCAACAACATAAAAGTGTATATGAAACAAATATAGTTTTAAATTCCGTTGGTTTAAATATAAGCAAACATTATTCTTGGGTAAAATATTGAAAAAGGAGTTGGCTTGTTTCTTTTTATTAAATAATTAATTATTTGCTATTTTAGGGTTAATATTTTACAAAAAAAGAAATGCACATATATTTGTATTTGAGTTATGATTGTAATTGTTTGTAATTAAATATAATAAATTTTTAATCGTGTCTTTGGTGATTAACATGTCTTTGTAAGTACTAATTTAACCTTTATAAGTATAAATTATTAAAATATTCGTACTATAAAAACAGAATTCGTTCAGTTTTTTCAATCTGTTTTTAAGTAATAGACTATTAGTAATAAATTGTGCACATTCACGCATACAATGAAGATATTTACTTAACACTACAATTTAACCATTTATTTAACAAACTATGACATTTTGAATGAATGGTAGAAATACACTCATTACGCTGGTAACACTAGGTAGTTGAAAAAGTGTACGGTACTTTTTCAACTACCCAGTGTTACCAGCGTAATGAATCTTTCGAAAAAATCAGTCTGTTGTATAGAACAGTTATCGAATTTCGTGTAAAAATTATAATTTACATTACTTGTATCTGTTAAAAGAAATAGTAAATGACGTAGGCAAAATATTGGCTGTGAAATTAATGTGAACATGCATTATTCAGTCCATAGTTTAAAAAATCGCGATTGCTAGACAATTAAATATAATACGTAAAGAATTTTATAATCGTTTGAGTGCATTGAAACGAATGTCCAATCCTATTCAATTCAGTTCAAATGTGAAACGGTTTCAAAATGTCCAATTCCCATATCCGGATCGGGGTGCAAAAAAAACTATATATCTATCCATGACGGGGCGCAAAAAAATCTTCTAAAATATTGGACATTTTGGGAATTGGACATTTTGAAACCGCTTGACATTTGAGAATTGGTCATTCTGAACCTGACCGTAATAATGCAAAAGCAAAAAAAATAAAAGTCTAGTCGAATTTTAATACGGTCAACGCAAAAATAGGTAACAGTGACAACAATTAAATTAAAACGTAAATGTGTAAGTAACTCGACGATTTGGTTGGCTTCGTACCCGTGCCACCTCAAAGTTTGAACCTCATCTAAAAATGGGTCTTAAATGAAATTAGTACGGTTGTTTTTGTGGTAGGTTTGGACCCTATGAGGTCGTATGGGTACTATTAGCGCAAGTCATATTAAACAGTTTTATAACAACGGATCTGAAATAGGAAGTAGTAATAAATTGTATAATAAGTGTGTATTTGAATTTTTTACTCGTAAGTACTGCACACACTGGATGGGACTATAACACGGCCGTTCAAATTGTTTTATTTTTTCTTAATTTAACCGTTGTCCTAAATTCGTCGGTGTTTGAAAAAATTATAGAAAAGAAGGTCGCTAAAAGTAATGTTAATTTTTGAAATAAAAATTAATGAACAAAGTAATTTTAGGCATTGTACGTTAAAATTGAGCTTAAACTGTTGTGTGCGATAGGCTTCAAAAGTGATAAACGAGTAGAGTCAGCAACGAAATTTCGGAATCGCTATAAAATCAACCAAAAAATAGAAACATACCGCACTCAGGGCTGCCTCACTGGGGTAACCAGATGGGTATTATAGACGTCTTATATATATAATATATATAAGACATAATAATGTGTTTTCGAATTATTAAGATCTTAAAATTCTAGATTACCTATATTTATAATCGATGCCCAAGTCTAATAACATCTATGGTTTAAACATTAACGAAAAGTTTTGTTCAATGTAAATTGGAGTTTTCATTGCTGACTGTACAAATATAAGTGTAGCACTTTTGCAAATGAGAATAAAATAACAGAGTTTAGCCAATAGGATACTTGTAAAGCCTTGGGCCCAAATTATGTGTCGTGGTTATAGGTCCCAATACATGGATGATGAATGTAGTATTTCATTCAGTAGCTTCGCACAAGTCTGATGTTTCACCCGTAGAAAGTTGGTCACCCGAATTATCACTGTAGGCACGTTGTGAGTTCTACGTCATATAATTCTGAGCCCGCCTAGTAATATTAAAAATATTCTATAATTTTAGTTGGCAAAAAAAACCTGCGTTCGTCTTGTTCGCGAGGAAATTTTAGCTTCGTCCTGTTAGCGAGAAAATTCCAGCTTTGTCCTGATAGCGAGAAAGTCCCATCTGCGTCCTGTTAGTGAGAAAATTCAAGCTTCTTCCTGTTAGCGAGAAAATCCCATCTGTGTCCTGTTAGTGAGAAAATTCCAGCTTCGTCCTGATAGCGAGAAAGTCCCATCTGCGTCCTGTTAGTGAGAAAATTCTAGCTTCGTCCTGTTGGCGAGGAAATTTTAAATTCGTCCTGTTGGCCAGAAAATTCCAGCTTCGTTCTGTTAGCGGGAAAATCCCAGCTTCATCCTGATAGCGAGACAATTCAGCTTGGTCCGGTTCTTTTTAACGAGCGAGATTGGTTTCAAATCCCATCGAATACAGCATTGATATGGAGCTACTTATTAACTCAATAAATTTCTTTGAGTATACTGTGAGATTCTAGTTTTAAACTTTATCGCTATTATTTTCACTGATGAATGGTGATCTCAATTGAAGGAGTACCTATCTGATATTCTCTACGAGGGTAGGCAGAGGTGTATAAACATTCAAATTTCGCTAATATTACTCAGAATTAAATGACCTAGAACTCAAAGGATGAAATCTTTTCTAGAGATCTTTCTCGACAAATAATATTGCCTGCAATTGCCCCGAAAGTATAATTGCCTTATGTACAATTGAAGGCACTGATATGTCGGCTTTATGGCCTTGTGAATACGGTCTAAACTTCTTTGTATATAAACCTTACTAATTATAAGCACGCACATAAAATTATTCGCTCAAAAACGGCTTCTTCTTGTGATTTGCTAATTTGCCTTTTATAGTCTTTTCTATAAATAATGTTTTTCTATCTATACAAATAGAAAAATTTATATACATAGGTAGGAATAAGGTTACGGAGCAAAGCTTCGGGTTGATTATTTACTGTAGTTAAACAAATTACGTTTAATATATTTCAAATAATTTGGTTTTATGTTTCATAAATTATTATATTACCATTTAGTTAATAATGGACAAAGCATATACGGTTGCACATTTACATACTAGGTAATTCATATGAAAAAGTGCAACCATACCTCTTATGTTGACTGTACATGATATTTTAGAATTCTTAATAGTTCTATATAAAAAATACTTAGTTAGAAATTATCTTACATAAATCAGAATCGGTTATTTAAAAAAATATGGATGAAGGTCTTTGGTGAAAGGAAAGGACTCGAACACTGTTTTCTACTCTAAACATATTCGATATACTTTTGTAAAAAATGTAAAACTTTTGTAAATGTAATCATATTATGAGTACACTTACAAAAACTGTACTTAAAATGGTTACACTTACAAAAGTACATGTTTAATTTTAAATTTATATTTTTTTCTGTTGAATATTATTCATAGTGCGTATAATATACGTTATTATTTCTATAAGAAGTCTTAAAATAATATTTATTTAATATCTTAGATAACTGTATCCAATATTATACATTTTTGAAATTATTAAGGAAAAAATATTAGGCATTGTTTGATAAATTTCACATACGAGTAGTTAGGTACTTCATTATATAAAATATATCTATTTAAGACTACATTAATTTAACCATAATAAGCGTTAATTCAGACTAGAGCAGATTAGAAGCATAGCGAAGCGTGGTGAATCACACCGAAGCGTGGCGAAGCGAAATTCTGCCAACCCACCAATCACCGTTGATTCACTGACGCAAACGTACGTTATATGACAAGTAAATTATGTAACTTATGGGTAATTTAGATTAAACGTTCGAATCTGCTGTAGTGTGAATTGGCCGTAACTTTCCTGATAATATTTCACTAATACTTAATTGAGATTGCCAAATTTAGCCCTTCCATTGATACTCCTATTATATTCTTGTTAATAACTTTGTTACACCTTTTGCATTAATCCTATGAGCTTGTTCACATTAGGCGACACGGTACGACATCGACCGTAATAAGAGCTTATTTTTATAAACATTCTGCTATGTATCATCAATCTATAGGTGAATGTCCCAAGTGACTGTCAGTGACCAAATCAATAAGCAATAGTTAAAAAGTAACTATAGTCAGTGTTGTTATAAATATCTTGACGGCAATGTCTCAAAATGATCTTAAAACTCTCGTATTGAGAGCAAATTAAACTGTTTTATTGATTTATATGGTATTATTGTCCAAATTAGGTATGTACCAAATATCAGGACAGTGGGACAACTGGAAGGCGGTAAAAAAACTAAATTAAGATCATTTTGAGCAATTTGTTCGTCAACATCTTTTTGATGCTGACCGTACCTAAGTACGTACTCAAAGAAGCTTCGGGGTTGTTTTTGATGGAAACTAAAACTGGTACTCATAGTTAGGACATAAAGGACTCAAGAAACTTAAAGGGTCTCGTGTCGTATCAGTGTCGTGTCGCCTACTGTAAAGTGTTATCGTTATTAAATTATGGGGTGACTACGGGAATGCCGCATGGAGTGACAGCACACACACACACACACATAAAACCCGACACCTTGTAACAGTTACTATTTTGCATTTTGTTATTACAGTCGTGTTGTTCGAATAAATTTTTAAGAAATATTATACAATGTTTCATTTATTTTTAACAAGCTTCACTTGTATATAAGAAAATCTTGGAATCTTAATTTAACCCACTTCCCGGCCTTCGATTAGGATGAAATTTTGCACACGCTCTGAGTTTTGATGACAATACATGACTAGCTAAGAAACGTCGTTACAAATCCAATATGGCGGCCTCCCCAAGATGGCGGACTGGCTGTTTGAAATCCACCCCCATGATATGGGTATTTAATAAAAACCCCCATGTGTAATTTTTAGTGCGTGCTAAAAGCGTGTTTTTAGTTTTTCAAACTATTTTCATAGATTATTTGTTGAGTACTATGTACCTAACCTACTTCATCATAGTATTTTCAACTGAGCGCCAAATTATACGGTAAGTATTTATAGAACATTTATAACCACAATTACTAATATTCCCTCTAACCTCTCCAGCTAAACGTCGTTGCTTGCGTTGTGAGTAGGTATATTCACATATACATGTAATAGGCAGGATTCGAACTCGGTAACATTCGATCGTAAGACTGATTCCTTAACTACTAAACTATCGACGCCTTTCTGTGTACAATGATCTATCTATCTCTCTATTATAATCAGACGTTTAAAAGATGTTATGATGAACTAATAAACTAACATACACATCTATACTAATATTATAAATGCGAAAGTAACTCTGTCTGTCTGTATGTTACGCTTTCACGCCTGAACTATTCAACCGATTTTGATGACATTTGCTATTAGGGTAGACTAGAACTTGAGAAAGGACATAGGCTATGTTTGTACGCGATAACCGACATCCATGCGGGCGTAGTCGCGGGCAAAAGCTAGTATACCTATATATGGACTGTGACAGAATTACGCTCCTTTTATGGAAAGTCGAGTAGATTATATTTTCGATCGAATACAGGTTGATGCAAATGTTATGAATTATTATGATAAATGATGTACCTATTGTGATTTGACCCTTATCATTTGATAGATAAATCTACCATTACCAATGTTCACTCACAGATAAGACAATAAGTACTTATATGTACTTAAAATCTATATCATTACCTTCTGTCCGTCCTCCTACCGTCTGTGATCAATGTAAGGGTATCTATTTATAAAACAGTGATTATAATTATGTTTTAGGCGAGTCTGCATAACGCTATTTAGAACGAACTAACGTAAAGTACCTTAGTAGCTAGGTAGATATAGCTTAATTAGCTTTTAATACCTATTGGCCCTAGAACGCGGATCAATAATAGATCGTAAAACACTATAAATATTTAAAAAATGTAATACGTCACTATGAGTTATTTAATCTTATCAGCCTTATCTAACATATATATTGTATCGTCGTAATATTGTATCAAACACATGAACAATAAACTGTGAATAGTGTGTGAACCTTTGCAATGGGCATATTTTGTGAGATGAATCTTTTAAAACCGCCACACGAAGTTTACCGACCAGGCCAGACTGTTGCAGGAGTAATAAAATATACTATCGATGAACCTATTAAAGTTGAAAGAATCACAGCGTCACTAAAAGGTATTGGTTGGATAGTTTTAAAAGTTCGTCCAGGAAGCAAAAATGAAAAGACTTATAGAACTTCACAAAATTATGTTAATATAGACACAATTATACAAGAAGAAAAAAGTGTTATTCCAATTGGTGCCTATGAAGTGAATGTTAGCTACGTTATACCTCAAGATATACCTGCCAGTACAAAGTTCTATAGGTACTTTAATGGCTTCAAAGTCAAGTGTTTTATCGGATACTACATTTGCATAAAGTTTAAAAGACCAGGTTTCTTTAGTTTCAGCAAATATTTCAATAGAGAAATCACAGTGATACCTGAAATAATCCCAACTCTACCAAGGGAGCCTATCATTTATGGGGAAAGTAAGAAACTAACTCATTTATTTGCAAGTAAAGGCAGTGTTGTGAACATTAAAGCATCTATTCAAAATTCAACATTACGATCTGGTGATGAAATTGTAGTGCGTTATGAAGTGGAAAATAATAGTCGTGTTTTAGTTAAGAGTATTATGACAGTATTAATACAGTCATACAAATTTAAGGCGATCGGACACCGTCAAATAACGCATTTGGAAATCGTACCAGGTACTGATAAACTGCACACTGCTGCTATCAACCGTGAAGAAACTCAAAAGATGTCTATAAATATAAATGTACCACCAAATTTATATAATATACAGAATGCCATGATAGTTACCAGACAATATTTTATTAGAATCATAGCACAATTGCCTATACCACATAGACATGTTATACTTGATATTCCTGTCGAGTTAGGAGTTTGTGACGCGAACAAAGATAGCTTTGAAGATATTAATGAAGATATAATATACGAAGATCCACCTCCATCGTATTGGGAAGTTGTGGGTGAAGAGAAACAAGATCCTGAATATGGTAGTGACAATTTTGATGATGAACTTGAGAATGAAAACTGTGAAAAGCCGGAAGAGTCTCAGTCAGTAAGAATCTTGACGTGTCATTCAAAAGTAAGATAGTAAGATTTAAGGACTTCACTGGTAAATCAACATACCTGCAGCTGATTGATGGATGAGGTTCAGCTGCGGACTTTACTCTCGATTTTGGGTCAAGGTAACCAATCCACAAGGAAAAGTGGAGTAGGTAGAAGATCCTGAACAATCGCAGGAGTTGATATAAACGGACCAAGGTTCAGAAGTGAACGAGTCGGATGCAACCGGGAAGATGACAATGAAGATTAATTTATTGTAAATGACAATCTTTAAAAATATGCTAAATATTAAACAGATATAGTTAAGTTGATGAAGTAAACAAAGAAGTACTTACTTATCAACATATCAACGTTTAAGTAGATAACGATGTCGATCTTTATTATTTATATCATTATGATCAATGATTCACACAGTGGGTATTCTTTATAATAAAATTATTATCACCAAAGTTTTGTTTTAATTAGACTTCTTCAGTTACCGTGGAATGATTTTATAATCCTTGGGAGTTGACTGTTTAAACCTTTTCAAGCTGCATTCTCTTTAATTACACGCACAGTGTTAACAAAATCCACAACATCCTGTGCCTAATCTCAATGTTGATGTAACCGGGAGGTTGCGCCTGAAGTTCTCGCCTCGGAACCTGGACTTTCCTGTTTTTACTCCTCCAACTCACATGCCCGCACGGTCTTTGGTATCTCAGGCAATGAGACCATTAGCACGCATGTCGTCTCCTATGCCAGCACCCTTATCCACCCGCCCTAAAGCGAGCTAAAATACATATTCAAAATTTACTCATTTGAAATTTGTTTTAAAGCTGTTTGATTGTGAGCAAAACAAAGAGCATTAGGTACCTACATTCATCATCATGATGAACAAAGTAGGTACTCAAAATTATCTTAATTTCGTTTTTTTACCTCATTCCAGTTGATTGATTGTTCTGACATTTGGTACACACCTTTAGTTTGGACAGTAATCCATACTAATATTATAAATGCGAAAGTAACTCTGTCTGTCTGTCTGTATGTTACGCTTTCACGCCTTAACCACTGAACCGATTTTGATGAAATATGGTATAGGGGTAGATTAGACCATGAGAAAGGACATAGGCTATGTTTGGTCACGATAACCGATTTCCACGCGGGCGGAACCGCGGGCAAAAGCTAGTATCATATAAATCAATAAAACAGTTCGATTTGCTCGTAATACGACAGTTTTGAGATCATTTTGAAACTTCGTCGTCAAGATATTTATGACGTTGTTGTTGAAGACGTGGACAAAGTTGCAGCTTTAACTACTGAAAATAATAAATTCAGGAATATAAGATAGAGGTAATATGCTGGCCACATTTGCTGAATGACAGATGGTCGATGGAGCAAAACAAATTAGAGATTCAAGGTCGCGAATAGACACACGGAATGTGGGACGGTGGACACCATGTCCATCCGCTAGATGGACAATCTGAAAAGGTAGCTAGAATAGACTGGATGTGCAACGCCTTGCATCGCTGAGCATCGGGTGCTATGGCGCACATTGGGAATGACCTATGTCTGTCTGTCCAGCAGTAGACTGCAATAATATTTAATCGATTGATTCAAAATAAATATATTCAATAGTAGGCTACAATCTAATAAGTAAAGAATATCAAGGCTTCAATAGCTAGGATAGGGACATCCTAGCTATTGAAGCTTTACTTTCATGAATTAGTCAGCAAGGACAAGTAATTACTTTACAGATAATGCATTAATCTTATCAAAGTTATCTATCATTGTATATATATTGTATCGACGTAATAATATTTCAACAGACGATGAAAAATTTATATCGATGTAGTGTTGTTCTTTAACAATGGGCATATTTTGTGAAATAGGGCTTTCCAAGCCACCTAACGTAGTGTATCGACCGGGGCAGGTTGTATCAGGAGTGATAAAGTATACTGTAAACGAACCTATGGAAGTTGACAGAATTGTAGCATCATTCAAAGGTATTGGTTGGTTAACTTTAAGAGTTAATTCTTCGAATAATAATCACAGAACCTATAGAAGTACACAAATTTTATATAATATTGATGCTATGGTTGAAAATAGAAAAACTACGATTGCAGTTGGTACTTATGAAGTTAAATTCAGCTACCTTATACCTCAAGATATACCTTCGAGTTTGAAGTTTGAAAAGAATTTTGATAGCTATAGAGTCAAATGTAGCGTTGGATATTACGTTTGTATTGAATTTCATAGGCCCGGATTTTTTAAAATGAACAAACATTTTAACAGAGAAATCAATATGATTGCTGACATAATCCCAACATTGCCAAGAGAACCAGTTGTTTACGGAAAAAATAAACATTTAACACATTTTTTTTCGTATAAAAATAGTGTTATCAACATTAAAGCAACTATACAAAATTCTAGATTACCCTTTGGTGGTGAAATAGAGGTGTATTATGAGGTTGAAAATAACAGTCGTGTTACGATTGAGCGGATTGTGAATGTTTTGATACAAACACACACGTTTAAAGCACAAGCATACTATCGGCCAGTAACGGATTACAATCGTGTGACAGGTATTGATGTTGTATACGCAGGACCCGTTAACCGTAACGATACTCTAAAGATGACAGTAAAAATGATTGCACCTCCACATATGTATAATATACAGAACGCCAATTTACATATAGCACGCAGACAAAATTTCTTTAGAATCCTAGTTCAATTACCCACACCGCATAGAAATGAAGTACTTGATATTCCAGTTGAGATTGGAGTCCGTGACGAAAATGATCACGAAAATAGATTTGAACAGGTCAATGAAGATGTAAACTACAACGATGCACCTCCAACCTATTGGGAAGCCATGGGTGAGAAAAACCAAGGTGAGAGTGAGGATTAGAAGTGAAAAACAGTGACACTCCAGGAGAAGTGCAAACTTGGGCAACACATATATGTAAATACTTATACACATTAATACGTGTTACATGCAAATTATAAGAATCGGTGAATTGTCACGCTCTGTCATAAGAGGTATCGGTAATGGTGTCACGAGTTAAGAGTGGCAAAGAAGTATTTTTCTTCAATTTGGAGTACCTAGATACTTAGATTTCTCGCGATAATTGTGATATAAATAGATATATTTCGATTACTAATTAATTCACATTACTAGTATAATATATTATGGTGAAGTGTACATTTTGTAACATTTATGTTATTTCATTGTGTGTGTGTGTGTGTTATTTAAATAAATTATACATCATACATACTCAACTAATTTTGATTGCGTTCAACACTTTTACTCAACTTTACTCATAGAATAGATAGGTACTAATTTTACTATGTACTCGTACCTACTTAATAATTTGAATGCACGTAAGTACTCTGGATCATTTGTAATTTTGGGAGTACCTCAGGGACCAGTTCTTGGGCCTTTTCTCCTTTTAATACAAATTCTGGATTGGTTCACAACTAATATTTAGATCATTTTGACTATTTCACTTCTAAACGAAAATAAAAGATGAGGATCAGTCAGTATAACTAATATCAAGAATTACAAGACCAATGTAACTTCTAGTATTGAAATTCTTATCTTATTGAAATAAAAGGAATTTTATTAGTACTATATTCTATTTATTTTGAATACCTATCTTTATTATTATCACAGTTTTAGTCCCGTTTGCATGCAAAACTTTCACTTCAAAGTTAAGGATTAATTCTCCTATTGGCATCATATCATTGATCAGCAGGTTGGTAAGTACCGGCTTGCAGATGAGGTTGGCAGTTTGAACCCACCAAAATATTAGGTTGGTACCTTACATTTTGGTGGGTTCCTTTAAGTAACTACTTACTAAACAAAAGTAATGAGGACGTTGGGCCGCAAACAGTCATACTTATCAAGTACCTACTTTAAAATCAAAAATGCATACTAAATGATAAGAAAAATGTGAATTCTAAATTTTAACTGATTTAGATTATTTCACCTATAGATTCTAGTCAACGAAAACTGAGCAAAAAGTGGCGCTAAATTTGACATTGTTATTTTGCGTTAGTCATATCCTATAGATAAGGTACCGCATTAAAGTGATAAATATTTACAACAAGCTTTTCCTGGTGATCCGTTTGAGTGATTTTATGTTCCGTTTAGAGCTCGAATTAGCTAAATACCGGGCCTAATCCTAGTTTCGAACACCAAATTGTTACCATAATATTAAAAGTACCCGTAAAACATAGGGCCCGTTCCTCTCCCCACTTCTCCAATTTGTACCTATATTTTGGGAACGGCTGTCATCTAAACCCTCAGAAACATGTGACGAAACTGCGCCATATTCTCATCCATCGATCAGTAGGTCACTGGCTTGCTGATGAGGTTGGACGCCGCTGATCTTGGTGGTGCCCTATGGGCCAACATTTTGTGCTCAGTTGAGTAATGAACAAACTTCCAAATTTTTGCGCTAATAACTTAGATGAATAATGATCGACACGTCACTAAGCATAAACTTTTAGTGTTATCAGTCTTATCTTATATATAGTTATATCTATGTCCAGTATCGTTGTGTTATTCATTCTAACGCACGAAAAAAAAGAAAACAAATTGTATCATCAAATTATTTTTATGAACAGTGATAGAAAATTTTAAAATAAAATGGGCATATTCTGTGAAATGAATCTTTTTAAACCACCCGGTGAAGTTTATCGACCAGGTGAGGTCGTGGCAGGAGTGATTAAATATACTATAAACGAACCTATGGAAGTTGAAAGGATTACAACGTCATTAAAAGGTATCGGTATCATATCTTTGACTGCTGGTGCAAGGACCAAAAATGCCCAGACCTATATAACTGAACAAGAATATATTGATATAGATACTATTATTCAAGACACAAGAATGCAGATTTCACCTGGTTCGTATGAAGTTAGATTTAACTACGTTTTACGTCGAAATATACCTTCGAGTCTGAAATTCAAAAAGTTTTTTAATCTTAACGAAGTCAAATGCTTAATCGCGTACTACGTTCGTATTAAATTTGAAAGACCTGGATTTTTTGCATTCAATAAACATTTTAGAAAAGAAATCCACGTGATATCTGATATTTACCCAAACTTGTCAAGAGAACCGGTTATATATGGAGAAAGTAAGAAATTGATGCATTTATTTTCGAGTAAAGAGAGTACTGTCAATATCAAAGCAACTATAAAAGACTCAGTATTACGTTTCGGCGGTGAAGTAGAAATAAATTATGAAGTGTCAAATACAAGTCATGTTTTGATTAAGGGTATCACGACTAAACTAATGCAATTATATATTTTTAAATCAAAAGGGTACCGCACAATAGATTATGAAGAAGAAGTACCGGGTACTGAAGCTAATACTACACCCATTTTAACTAAAGGCAATCAAAATCTATGTATAAAGATAACGGCACCACCACATCTATATAATATACAGTACTCCATATTTGTTTGGAGAGAGTATTTCGTTAGAATAATAGTAAAACTACCCATACCACATAAGGATGTGCAACTAGACATCCCAGTTGAAATTGGGCTAAGTGATGAAGATGTAGTCGAAAATGGATCGGTACGAGATATAAGTTCCAATGATGCACCTCCATCATATTGGGAAGCTATGGGCGAAGCTATAGAAGATAAGACATACGGCATTGACAGTGAATTTGAAAATAAAAAAAGTGAAAAGTGATATTTTCTCCGTTGAACTTGTGTAGGTACCTATAACCCGTTCGAATTCTGCTATTTTAAGAAACAAGTGTTTGTGTGATAATGTTAGTTAAAATAGGTACCTATTATCTTAATCCCATGATATCGAAAATATTTCATTGTAGCAAAATAAGTGAAGAGTAATTAGGTACAGGTTGCAGCGAC